>NC_069455.1:18138799-18305148 GCF_026875155.1 Cherax quadricarinatus | reverse complement strand
ATTATTATTAAAATTATCAAAAGTTTTTATAAATTTTTATTGGGTTTTGCTTTATCATTACTGATCATGAGAGCACACGAGGGAGGACTCTGAACACTGAGCTCAGCACTGGCAAGTGAGCGAGGTGTTCAACTTACAAAGCACTACCAGTGTTGTTATTCAACGCACATCACGGAAAGCCAGAAAAAAAGGCACAAATAAGCTTTAGCCATGAATAGGAGAGTGCAACGAACAGAAAACTTTGATACTATCAATATAAACCCGTGGCTACCGCAACTCTGCTGCCGACACACAACATAACCACAATATAGAAAAAAAGAGAGAGAACATTATTTCACAGTCCAGACTCATCCTTTAACATTCGATCCAAGTAGCGGAAACTAAGTTACAAAACGAGGGAGTCAGTGTCAACGGCAGTAGCGGCGGCGGTGGCGGCGGGGGGGGGGGGGGGGGGTACAACAGCGGAATTATACAACTTTGGGGGGGAAACGGGAGGAAAAACTAGTGTATTTAGAGTTGAGCGCGATCCGAGAGAGGTACCCCCTTAATCCATCAGCTCGCCTCTTCTACCTCAAGCAGAAAATGGAATAGTAGAAAGTGGTGATAAAAACCTAACGCAGCACAATATTATATTTATACAGAGAGAGAGAGAGAGAGAGAGAGAGAGAGAGAGAGAGAGAGAGAGAGAGAGAGGAGAGAGAGAGGGAGGGAAGAGAGGGAGAGAGGGGGCTGAGGAGGGTTGTTGAGGTGGTTCGGACATGTAGAGAGAATGGAACGAAACAGAATGACTTCGAGAGTGTAAAAATCTGTAGTGGAGGAAGGCGGGGTAGGGGTGGGCCCTGGGAAAGGTTGGACCGGTGGGTGGGGGGGGGGGTAAAGGAGGTTTTGTGTGCGAAGGTCTTGGATTTCCAACGGGCATGCGTATTTTATAGGAGTGAATTTAGACAAATGTTTTTTAATACTTGACGTGCTGTAGGAGTGTGAGCAAAGTAACATTTATGAAGGGATTCAGGGAAACCGGCAGGTCGGACTTGAGTCCTGGAGATGGGAAGTACAGTGTCTGCACCCTGAAGGAGGGGCGTTAATGTTGTAGTTTTATAACTGTAGTGTAAAGCACCGCTCTGGTAAGACAGTGATTGTGCAAGTGATGAGTTTTTCTTTTTCGGGTCACTCTGTCTTGGTGGGAATCGGCCGATGTGTTAAGAGGTACGTTTATTGTCTTCTCTGAGGATGAGGGTCCCCAGTCCTGCTATAGAGGTGGTACTTCCTAATTTTATATAATATATAATATATATATAATATATTTTATATATATATATATATTATATATATATATATATATATATATATAAAATATATATATAATATATAAAAAGTAGTGAAAAAAGCGGCAGAGCAAGGAACTTCCGGTTTAGGCTTTTTCTGAGCGAGGAACTTCCGGTTTAGGGGTGCGGGAGAGCGAGGTAACCGGTCTAGGACCAGCGGCTGGAGGGTCACCTTTACACACCTAGGTGTTACTTCCGGTTTTTGACCATGACCTCGCCCCCTCGAGACTACCCACACAGTGACCCCCCAACCAATACTACCCCCCCCCACGAACCCCCCACCCCTTCGGCGACCCCAGTCGCGCCGCGCGCCCGCGCGCCCGCCGCGCGCCCGCCCGCGCGCCCCGCCCCGCGCGCCCCGCCCCGTCCCCGCGCGCCTCTCGCCCGCGCCCGTTCGGTCGGACCCCCGCCCTGCCGCCTTCTGCTGCGCCTTCCTGCAGCGTCGTCCGGATCGCCCCTCCACGCCCGCCACGCCCCGATTTTTTCTCTTTTCCGATTTTTTTTCGAATTTTTTTTGAAATTTCATTTTCTTGTGCTCTCCATCTCCTCGGATCAAGTTTTTAAGTTCCCCCTCTCACTTTCACCGCCCATCCCAAAATTTCTTCCAATATTACCATGTTTTTGCATTCCCTCCCCCCCCCCTATGGGGGTTATCGAAAGTCCCTCCATCTCCTCAGATCAAATTTTTTAAGTTCCCCCTCCACTTTTTTCACACATAAACCCCACCCAATCCCAAAAAATTTCTCGATAATACAATTTTGGATCCCCCCTTATGGGGTTTTGGAATTTCTTATGATCCACCCTTGGATCAATTTTTGGGATTACCCCTCCCACTTTCACCCACCCCACCTCAATTTTTCTTCGATAATACAAGTTTAGATGCCCCCTATGGGGTTTTTTCGGAAATTCATCTCCAATTCCCTCGGATCAAGTTTTTTGGGTACCCACCTTCCTTCACCCCCCATCCCCCAAACAATTTTCTCTATATCAAAGTCTCCACTTCTCGGATCCCCCTCCCACTCTTCACTCCCCCACAAATTTCTCGACAATAACCAAGACTCCATCTCCTCGGATCTAAATTTTTTGGACCTCCCCTATGATTTTCCTGAAATTCTCTCATCTCCTTGATCAAATTTTGGATTACCCCTCTCACTTTCACTCCCACCTCCCACCAACCCCCAAAATTTCTCGATAATACCAAGACTCCATCTCCTTGGATCAAGGTTATTTTATGAATTCCCCCCGCCTCTGGTGGTTAAGCATTCAAATGAACTCCTCCTATGGGGCATGCTTACTACAGGTCTAATGAAGGTTTTTTTACCTACTCGGTAGTCAGTGACGTCATTATTCCTCTCATTAATGTGTTTACTCGACGGTCAGTGACGTCACGTGAATGACCGCGCACCCAGTTGAATCTTGTCTACCCTTTTAAACCCACCCTCCCAAACCCTCACACTCCAACCAACACACCTCACAATTTTCACTCATAACCCCCCATTTTTCTCGTTTTAAAAACCCTTTTAGTCATTAAAGTTAATAAGGGGGGACACATGCAATCAGAAAGTCACCACATTCGCTTACATCCACTTCGTTAAATCACTACTCACAATTTTTTTTTTTTTAAATAATGTTTTTTTTTTTTTTTTTTTTTTTTTTTTTTTTTTTTTTTCTTTTTTTTTTTTGTTTTTGTTTGTTTTTTTTTTACATATACGAAGTTAATACGCACTTTTACTTTGAACATCTTCAAAACACTCATAAATCATTTGAATACTCACAAAAAAAAATACCTTTATACACTTCCAAACAACACTGAAATACTCACTCCAAAACATCATTCGAAAACACCCCCAAATCACCCTCGAATACACCAGAACACATTCATAAGTACTCTTGCCTTGCCACATCATTTGAACACCTTCAAAAGTACTCTTGCACATCATTTGTACACCTTCAAAACACCCTTGAACACCTTCAAAACACCTTTGATCACCTTCAAAGCACTCTTGAACACCCCAAAAACACCTTTTGAAAACCCTCAAAACACTTTGAATAAACCTCAAACACCCTTTGAACACCTTCAAACACTCTTGAATCATTTTCTCAAAAAAACACCTTTGAACATTTCCAATCAACACTGAAACACAGCTTCCAAAAAACAATTTGAGTACTCCCCAATTACAACCACTGATTACTACTAAAACACACCGCTGAATTCAATCAAAACACCCTTCAACACCTTCAAACACCCTTGAACACTCTTCAAAACACTCTTGAACACCTTCAAAAACACCCCTTTGGAAACACTTCCAAAAAAACACAATTTGAGTACTCTCCCAATTAACACCACTGAAACTACTAAAACACTAAACCGACTTGAATCCCATCAAAACACCCTTCAACGAACCTTCAAAACAACCTTTGAACACCATTCAAAACACTCTTGAACACCTTTGAACACCTTTGAACATTTCCAATCAACACTGAAACACTTCCAAAAAACACAATTTGAGTACTCCCAATCACCACTGATTACTACTAGAAACAACCGCGTATCCAATCCAAAACACCCTTCAACACCTTCAAACACCCTTGAATCACACTCAAAACACCCTTCAACACCTTCAAAACACCTTTGAACACCTTCAAAACACCTTTGAAACACCTTTGACATTTTTCAAACAACACTGAAACACTTCCCAAAAACACCATTTGAGTACTCCCAAATACACCCCCTGAATACTAAAACACCACTGAATACACTCAAAACACCCTTCAACACCTTCAAAACAACCTTGGAAACACCTTCAAAACACCTTTGAACACATTCAAAAACACTCTCCATAATCATTTGACCACACTCAAAACACATTTGAATAACCTCATAACATCCTTTGAAAACACCTTCCAAAACACCCTTGAACACCCTTGATCACCTTCAAAAAAACAACATTTGAACACACTCAAAACACCTTTTGAATAACACCTTTGAACATTTCCAACAACACTGAAACACTTCCAAAAACCCATTTGAGTACTCCCAAATACACCACTGAATACTAAACACCACTGAATACACTCAAAACACCACCAAAATCACCATAACAGAATCAACACACCACACACCCCACAACACCCACAACCCCACAACAACCCACAATTATTTCCTCGTTTTATCTAATTTCATCAGAAAGTCAACAACACCCACATCCCCCCATTTTTTTCTCGTTTTAACCCTTTTAGTTCTTAATTAAAGTTAATAAGGGGCCACACTACATCATAAAAAGTCACAAAAACAACCCACTTATTAACGTCTTCGGTATCTCTAGTTCGACAACAACACCCACATCCCACATCACCCCACATCCCACATCCCCCACACACACACACACCACAGACACACACACACACACTTCCCTAACCAGCCTAGACCTAACCTAACTTATTCCAACATAACATAACCTAACCTAACCTAACCTAAACCTAACCTACTATCCTAACTGCCTAACCTAACCAAACCTTACCTAATTAACCTAACCTAACCTAACCTAGCCTAACCAACCTAACCTAACTTTAACCTAACCTAACCTAACCTAACCGAACCTACCCTAACCTAACCTTAACCTAACCTAACTAGCCTAACCTAACCTAACCTAACTATAACCTAACCCAACCTAACCTAAACCTAACCTAGCCTAACCTAAACTTAACCTAACAAAACCTAACCTACCCTAACCTAACTCTAACCTATCTTAAACCTTACTAACCTAACCTACCGAACCTATCCTAACCTAACCTAAAATATATTGGAAGACACTTCCAAAATACATTAGAGAACTCCAGAATATACTTGACGACTCCTTTTTGGATATTTCCAAATTAGTTTTGAAAATCTTTATCGTAAAATCGAACATTATTTCTTGTCGGTAAAAACACACTTCAATGGTAGAAATATTTACTCGATTTCCAAGAATAGAAGCACTGTCCCTCGCTCTGAGAGACTCATTGGGTCACCCCAACACATGGTGTTAATGCGCTTCACAACGCCCAAGGTAGAACATAACCATGCGTCAACTCCAGAGACAGACTTGCGCCAAAAGTAATGCGGTAACACAAGGTAGAAAATCCATCTCTTTCCAGACCAACTTCTATCCCTAACCTAACCAAACCTAAACCTAATTCCTAACCTAACTAACCTCACCTAACCGAACCTAACCTAACTCCAATCAATCACCCTATCCTAACCTAACCTAACTCTAACCTAACCCAACCTAACTCCTCAAACACCTCTATCCTAACCTAACCTAACCTATCCCTAACCTAACCCTAACTCCATCAAAAACCCTCGAAAACACCTAATTCCTACCCTAACCCAACCTCACCTAACCGAACTAACCTACTCCATCAATCAACCTATCCCTAAACCTAAACCTAACCTAACCAACCCAACCTAACTCCATCAAACACCTCTATCCTAACCTAACCAAAACCTATCCTAACCTAACCTACTCCATCAAACACCTCGAATACAACCTAACTTACCTAACCTAACCTTACCTAACCACCGAACCTACCTAACCTAACCTAACCCATCCTAACCTGTCCACAACCTAACCTAACCTAACCTATCCTAACCTACCTAACATAACCTAACTTATCCAAAGCTAACCTAACCTAAACTTATCCTAACCAGTCCCAACCGAACCTAACTCTAACCTATCCCTAACCTAACCTAACCTAACCTAACCTAACTTATCCTACGCTAACCTAACCTAACTTTCCTAACCTAACCTATCCTAACCTAACCTAAACACTGACTAACTTTGAAACAACTCGAAACCACTGATCTTCTTCAAAACATGCTCGCACATCATTTGAACACATTCAAAAAAACACCATCAAACACCTCCAATACTCCCAAAAAAAACACTACTGGGATTTACTACCAAAATCACCACTGATACTCCAATCACCGTCAACAATCCAACCAGAAACTAACAAGTTACCTTAACATCACCATCTAACATCCTTTTCTCAATAAGAAGCATCCCCTCCAATCATCAAATACATACACCATAAACTCCCTCGCCGGGGCCATTATTGCGCAATAAAAAAAAAAAAAAAAGCCAGAACACAAACCAATACCGCAAACACTTAGTACATGATCCACCATCCACTGAAAAACAATATTCTTATACACACACATAATAACAATAAGACAATCACCGAAAAACTACAATCACCCATGTTCACACTTAACCACAAAATCAACTATATCACAAAAACAAATCATTTTTTATAAACATTATTCACACACACACACAAAAAAAAAAATCATATTTTACAATATCTAAGCGCACCACCTCACTACCACCAACACACGATGCTCTCCCACCTCACAGGACCGACGAGCACACCTCCAGTGACGTCACACACCCATTGTGGTTACTCTTGGTGTTGGTAAACATCACATACACCTAAACCCCCCCTTGTTTCAACCTGTTTTGTACCCTACATTAAAACTAAGAACACTATATCCAAGACGATTACCAGATTTTAATGATCCCCCAACAAGCCAAGATCACAGACAAACAACACAATTTTAATAATTATTCACACAAAAATCACGATCAACAATTCCATATCATGTTTACCCGTCATCTATCAACACTAATCACCAAGATCACCAAAAACAAAACTAATAATCATGCAATCTCAAAAACTACTATGATTACTGAAAACACTTATTTTTTTAAACATTCGCACAAAAATAAAGACATCCAAGCAAAAAAACCAACAACACTTATCCACCACACTATACATAGACATGAGCACTATAACATATTCACTACAACAAAAAATAATACACAAACACCCACATATTATCTACCATTTCCAATTGCAAATTTAAGACATGAACAATACACACCAAATCTAAGACATTCACCTCCAACTAAGACATACACAACCACCCCTGCCCCTCAACAACTTCCTTTACCCTTCCTACATCTCATTCCGTATATCTCGCTAAGCTGTTTTAACCCCGAAGACCGGTATAACCCATCCACGACGTAGGAGCCCAGATGTAGTAGGTGACAGTTGGAGTGGTGATGGTTTCCTCTGGCTCCTACGTCTGGTGGATCCGTCGGGGTTTTAAAAAAACACAGCTCTAGGAGACATATACGGAATGAATAATAAGGAATTGAAGTTTTAGGGGTGATGTGTATGTCTTATTGGAGGTGAATGTCTTTAGATTTGTGTGGTGTAATGTTCTCATGTCTTAAATTTGCAATTGAAATGTATAATATGGGTGTTTTGGTGTATATTACTTTATGTGATAGTGATATGTATACGTGCTCATGTTATGTTATAGACTTTGGTGTGGAAGTGTTTCGTGGTTATTTTTCGAGTGTATGTCTTAATTTTTTGTGCGAATGGAGTTTAAAAAAAAGTGTTTTCAGTGATCATAGTAGTTTTGAGATGGGCATGATCTTAGATTTTTTTTTTTGGTGATCTTGGTGATTAGTGTTGACTAAGACGGAAACATGATATGGAATTTGATGATCGTGTATTTTTTGTGTGAATAATTATAAAAATGTTGTGGTTTTCTGTGATCTTGGTGGTTGGGATCTTAAAATCTGGTAATCGCCTTGGATATAGTGTTCTTTAGATAATGTAGGTACAACAGTTTAAACAAGGGGGGTTAGGTAGTGGATGTTTACCAACCAACCAAGTAACACAAATGGGGAGTGTGACGTCACTGGAGGTGGTGCTCGTCGGTCCTGTGAGGTGAGACAACGTGTGTTTGGTGTAGTGAGTGAGTGCTGCTTACAGATATTGTCAAATATGATTTTTTTTTTGTGTGTGTGTGTGTGAAATGTTTTATAAAAAGATTGTTTTCTGTGATATTAGTGATTTTGGAGGTAGTGAAACATTGGTGATTGTAGTTGGTGATTGTCTTATATTAGGTGTGTGTATAAGAAAATGTTTTTAAGTTTGATTGGTATCATGTACTAAGTGTTTGCGTATTAAGGTTTGTGTTCCATGCTTTTTTTTTATGCCCAAATGGGGAGGGAGTTCTTGGTTATACGTGATTTGAGGGGATTTCTATAAAAAGATGTAAGATGTGATGTTAAACTTAGTTTCTGGTGAATTTGACGGATGATTGGTAGTATTCAGTGGAGATTTGGTAGTAATCCGTATGTTTTTTTGGGAGTATTCGAGTGGTTTGATGAGTGTTATTTTTGAAGGTGTTCAAATGATGTAGCAGGCCATTTTTTGAAGAAATCAGTGGTGTTCAGAGTTTGGTTCAAAGTTTTAGTCAGTGTTTAGTAGGATAGGATAGGTTTAGGTTAGGATAAGTTTAGGTTAGTATTACTAGGATTAAGTTAGGTAAGGTATAGGTTAGGATAGGTTAGGTTAGATAGGTATCGTGATTGCGCGCGAGTACGAGAACAGGTTATCGTACAAGATAGTTAGTTGAAGCTTAGGATAATTAGTTAGGTTAGGTTAAGGTTAGGTTAGGGAACATACGCTTCAAGGATCTCTAACGAGCGAGCGCTTCACACAACCCTCCCCACCACCTTTTCTGCGTTAGCGGTTACGAGTCCTAGAGGGAGGGTCTATGTATCTATATCTGTTATATATCTAGTACTATATATCTGATTGAGAGGGAGTTGTAGTGGTGTTTGTTGGTGTTTGTTTGTTTGGTTTGGTTTGGGTAGGTTAGTAGAGAGGTGTTGTGATGGATTAGGCGTTGGGTAGGTTTGTGTGTAGAGTGAGGTTTGTGGTGTTTATGGAGTTAGGTTAGGTAGTTAGGTGTGGGTGGGTTAGGTAGGAATTGGTAGTAAATCGAGGTGTTTGATGGAAGTTAGTAGGTTAGGATAGGTTTTAGTTGTTAGGAAGGGGTTTGAGGGAGTTAGGTTGGGTTAGGTTAGTTAGGTTAGGTTAGGATAGAGGTGATTGATGAGTTTAGGTTAGGTTTCGGTTAGGTGGTTATGTTAGTAGGAATTAGGTAGGTTAGGTTAGTTAGGATAGACAGTTGGTCTGGAAAGAGATGAATTTTCTACATTAGATGTTTACCCGCATTACATGGCGCCTGTCTGTCCTGAGTTGACGCAGGTGTTATGTCTACCTTTGGTGTGAAGCGCATTACACCAATGTTTGGGGTGACCCATCATGATGTCTCTCAGAGCGGAGGACATGCTTCTATTCGAAATCGATAATATTTTCTTACCATTGAGGTGTTTTACCGACACGAAATAATGTTCGATTTAGCGATAAAGTTTTCAAAACAATTGGAAATATCCCAAAAATGGAGTCGTTCAAAAGTAATTCTGGAGTACTCTAATTATTTTGGAAGTGTTCCAATATATTTAGGTTAGTTAGGATAGGATTCGGCTAGGTTAGGTTAGGAAGGTTAAGATAGGTTAGTAGTTAGGTTAGGGTAGGTTAGGTGTTAGGTTAAGTTAGGGTTTAGGCTAGGTTAGTTAGGTTAAGTTGGGGTTAGGGTTAAGTTAGGTTAGGTTAGGTTAGGCCTAGGTAGGTTAGAGTAAGGTTAGGTTAGGGTAGAGAATTCGGTTAGGTTATGTTAGTTAGGTTTAAGTTAGGTTAGGTTAGGTTAGGCTAGTTAGTTAGGGTTATTGATAATTCTTAGGTAAGGTTAAGAACTTTAGGTTAGAGGCTAGGTTAAGGATAAGATAGGTTAGGTTCGGTTAGGTTCGGTTTAGGTAGTTATGAATAGGCATAAGTTAGGTTATGTCTAGGCAGGCTTATGGAAGTTGGTGTGTGTGTCCTGTGTGTGTTGTGGTGTGGGGGCTGGTGGGATGTGCGGAGATGAGGGATGTGTGTGTTGTTGTCGAACTAGAGATACGAACGAAAAGCGACGTTAATAAAGTGGTTGTTTTTGTGACTTTTTCTGTGCAATGTACGCTGTGGCCCCTTATTAACTTTAATGAACTAAAAGGGCTTAAAAACGAGAAAAAATGGGGGGGTGTGTGGTGTTGTTACTTCTGATGAAAATTAGAATAAACGAGAAAAAATTGT
The DNA here is from genome assembly GCF_026875155.1 of Cherax quadricarinatus. Classification (NCBI taxonomy): domain Eukaryota; kingdom Metazoa; phylum Arthropoda; class Malacostraca; order Decapoda; family Parastacidae; genus Cherax; species Cherax quadricarinatus. The sequence goes on along the minus strand of NC_069455.1, from coordinate 18,294,781 downwards.
GGGTGTTGAGGGGTTGTGATGTTTTGGGGTGTGGGTGTTGATCTTAGGTTTGTGGTGATTTTGGTGGTGTTTTGTGTGTATTCAGTGGTGTTATTTAGTACTTCAGTGGTAGTAATTTGGGAGTACTCAAATGGCGGTGTTTTTTGAAGTGTTTTCAGTGTTGTTTGAGGAAATGTATCAAAGGTGTTCCAAAGGTGTTTTGAGTGTGTCAATGTTTGTTTTTGAAGGTGATCAAGGGTGTTCTAAGGGTGTTTGAGACAGGTGTTCAAAGTGTTTTTTATGAGGTATTCAAAGGGTGTTTTGCAGTGCGCTGAATATGCAAATGATTATGAAGAACGACTGTTTTCTGACCAATGGTTTTCAAAGGCTGTTTTGAAGGTGTTTCAAAGTTGTTTTTAGAATAGGTGTTGAAGGGGTTTTGAAGTGTATTATCATGGTGTTATTAAAGTATTCATGGTGTATTTGGGAGTACCTCAAATGGTGTTTGAAGTTGTTATTCAGTGTTCGTTTGGAAATGTTCAAAGAGTGATTCAAAGGTGTTTTGAAGGTGTCCAAACAGGAGCTGTTGTTGAAGGTGTTGAAAGGGTGTTTTTAGTGTGTCAAGGGTCTCCTTTCGAAGGCCTCTCGCATGCAGAAGGTGTTATTGATTGAATTCAGCGGTGTTATTATAGTAGTAAATCAGTGTGTTAATTGGGGAGTACTCAAATTGTGTTTTTATTTTAGGAAAAGTGTTTTCATGTTCTGAATTGGAAATTGTTCAAAAAGGTGATCAAAGGTGTTCAAAGAGTTCAAAGTGTTTTGAAGGTGTTCAAAGTGTTTTGAGGGTTGAAAGGTGTTTTGATTGAATTCCAGCGTGTTTTAGTAGTATTCAGTGGTGTAATGGGAGTACTCAAATTGTGTTTTTTATGCGAAGTTGTTCAAAGGTGTTTTTGAAAGGTGTTCAAGAGTGTTTGAAAGGTGTTCAAGGGTGTTTGAAGGTGTTTGAAGGGTGTTTTGATTGAATTCAGCGGTGTTTTAGTAGTAATCATGTGTAATTGGGAGTACTCAAATTGTGATTTTTGAAGTGTTTCAGTGTTGATTGGAAATGATCAAAGGGGTTTTTTGAAAAGTGTTCAGAGTGCTTTTGAAGCTGTTCAAAGGTGTGTTAGGGTTATTCCAAAGTGTTTTTTGAGGTTATTTCTAAAGGTTTTTTTGAGGGTGTTCAGAGGCTTTGAAGGTGATCAAAAGGTGTTTTTTGAAGGTGTTTCAAGGGTGTTTTTGAAGGTGTACAAATGATGTAGCAAGAGTCTACTTTTTGAAAAAAGGTGTTCAAATGATGTGCAGAGTACTTAGGGAATGTGTTCTGGGAGGTATTCAGAGGTGATTTTTGAGGGGTTTCGACATGATTATTTTGGAGTATTTCAGTGTTGTTTGGAAGTGTATAAAGGTATTTTTTTTTGTGAGTATTCAAATGATTTAGAGTGTTTTGAAGATGTTTTCAAATAAAAGTGCGTATTAACTTCGTAATATGTAAAATTGTGAAGTAGTGATTTAACGAAAGTGGATGTAACGATGTGGTGACTTTCTGACGCCATGTGTCCCCTTATAACTTTAATGAACAAAATGGTTAAAACGTAGAAAATTGGGGTTATGATGAAAATTGTGAGTTTGGTTGGAGTGAGAGGGTTTAGGGAGGGTGTGTAAAAAGGGTAGACAAGATTCAACCTGTGTGCGCGGTCATCACGTGACGTCACTGACCGTCGAGTAAACACATTAATGAGAGGAATAATGACTCACTGACCGCCGAGTAAACACCCTTCCATTAGACCAGTAGTAAGCATGCCCCATAGGAGGAGATCATTGAATGCTACCCCAAGGGGGAATCCCAAACCTTGATCCAAGGAGATGGAGTCTTGGTATTATCGAGAAATTTTTTGGGGTGGAGGAAAGTGAGAGGGGTAATCCAAAAAATTGATTCCAAGGAGAGGAGATTGTCGAAAATCCATAGGGGGGAATCCAAAAAATTTGATCCGAGGAGAGGAGTCTTGGTATTGTCGGAGAATTTGAGGTGGGAGTGAAAGTGGGAGGGGGATCCGAGAAGTGAGACTTTGATAATTGTAGAAATTGATTGGGGATGGGGGTGAAAGGAGGGGTACCCCAAAAAAACTTGATCCGAGGAATTGGAGAATTTCGAAAACCCCATGAGGGGGGAAATCTAAAACTTGTATAACGAGAAAAATTATTGAGGTGGGGGGTGTGAAAGTGGGAGGGGTAATCCAAAAATTTGATCCAAGGTGATCATAAGTGAACTTCAAAACCCCCATAGGGGGGAATCCAAAACTTGTATTTATCGAGAAATTTTTGGATTGGGGGGTGAAAGTGGGAGGGGGAACCTTAAAAATTTGATCTGAGGAGATGGAGACTTTTATATATATATATATATATATATATATATATATATATATATATATATATATATATATATAACATGCATTCATATACGTACGTAAGCAATAACCGCGAATGTGCAACTGCGTAGACTTCCTATTAATTTCTGTAACATTGCAAGCTCCCGAAGATGTGTTGATTGTGAAGCGAAAGGCCTAGTGCTATCAGTCAAATCTTATGGTTATTTTGCATACGTATGTATGCATGTCCGTATGTATGCATGCATGCATGCTTTTGCGCATGAATGCATTGCATATGTATGCATATATGTATATGCATGTAGGAACGCACTATTTTTTGTAAGTATACATGTGTGTTTACATATTGTGTGTGAGCATATGTTTGGGTGTATGCAGATTGTGGCCTTGAGTGTTTGTGTGTATGCATGTGTATAAATGTGCAGATGAGCTCATATGGATACGAATACATATTTATGTGTACATGCACACACGTGTGTGTGTACTCGCCTAATTGTGGTTGCAGGGGTTGAGACAGCTCCTGGGCCCGCTTCTTCACTGATCGCTACTAGGTCCTCTCTCCCCCTGCTCCACGAGCTTTATCATACCTAATCTTAAAGCTATGTATGGTTTCTGCCTCCACTACCTCACTTGCTAGGCTATCCCAATTTGTGACTACTCTATGACTGAAGAAATACTTCCTAACATCCCTTTGACTCATCTGGGCCTTCAACTTCTGTGTCCCCTCTCTGGAACATCCTGTCTCTGTCCACCCTGTCTATTCCACGCAATATTTTGTACGCCGTTATCATGTCTCCCCTAACACTCCTGTCCTCCAGTGTAGCCAGGCCGATTTCCCTTAACCTTTCTTCGTAGGACAATCCCCTTAGCTCTGAAGCTAACCTTGTCGCAAACCTTTGTACTCTCTCTGATTTCTTAACGCTCGTGTGTGTGTGTGTGTGTGTGTGTGTGTGTGTGTGTGTGTGTGTGTGTGTGTGTGTGTGTGTGTGGTGTAGAAGAGGCTGAGCCGACAAGAGAATGAAGATGACAGGTACAGTAACATCTGACTATTACAACGACATTTTGACTCGTGATATATTTTATTAAGCTATATCGAAGCATATAAACTTTACCTGTACAGCAGTACACGTCACGCAGCACAGATCCTCGGTACACGTCACGCAGCACAGATCCTCGGTACACGTCATGCAGCACAGATCCTCGGTACACGTCACGCAGCACAGATCCTCGGTACACGTCACGCAGCACAGATCCTCGGTACACGTCATGCAGCACAGATCCTCGGTACACGTCACGCAGCACAGATCCTCAGTACACGTCACGCAGCACAGATCCTCAGTACACGTCACGCAGCACAGATCCTCGGTACACGTCATGCAGCACAGATCCTCGGTACACGTCACGCAGCACAGATCCTCGGTACACGTCACGCAGCACAGATCCTCAGTACACGTCACGCAGCACAGATCCTCAGTACACGTCATGCAGCACAGATCCTCAGTACACGTCACGCAGCACAGATCCTCGGTACACGTCACGCAGCACAGATCCTCAGTACACGTCACGCAGCACAGATCCTCGGTACACGTCACGCAGCACAGATCCTCGGTACACGTCACGCAGCACAGATCCTCAGTACACGTCACGCAGCACAGATCATCAGTACACGTCACGCAGCACAGATCCTCGGTACACGTCAGGCAGCACAGATCCTCAGTACACGTCACGCAGCACAGATCCTCAGTACACGTCACGCAGCACAGATCCTCAGTACATGTCACGCAGCACAGATCCTCAGTACACGTCACGCAGCACAGATCCTCAGTACACGTCACGCAGCACAGATACTCAGCACACGTCACGCAGCACAGATCCTCAGCACACGTCACGCAGCACAGATCCTCAGTACATGTCACGCAGCACAGATCCTCAATACACGTCACGCAGCACAGATCCTCAGCACACGTCACGCAGCACAGATCCTCAGCACACGTCACGCAGCACAGATCCTCAGTACACGTCACGCAGCCCAGATTCTCAGTACACGTCACGCAGAACAGATCCTCAGTACACGTCACGCAGAACAGATCCTCAGTACACGTCACGCAGCACAAATCCTCAGTACACGTCAAGCAGCACAGATCCTCAGTACACGTCAAGCAGCACAGATCCTCAGCACACGTCAAGCAGCACAAATCCTCAGTACACGTCACGCAGCACAGATCCTCAGTACACGTCACGCAGCACAGATCCTCAGTACACGTCACGCAGCACAGATCCTCAGTACACGTCACGCAGAACAGATCCTCAGTACACGTCAGGCAGCACAGATCCTCAGTACACGTCAGGCAGCACAGATCCTCAGTACACGTCAGGCAGCACAGATCCTCAGTACACGTCACGCAGCACAGATCCTCAGTACACGTCACGCAGCACAGATCCTCAGTACATGTCACGCAGCACAGATCCTCAGCACACGTCACGCAGCACAGATCCTCAGTACACGTCACGCAGCACAGATCCTCAGCACACGTCACGCAGCACAGATCCTCAGCACACGTCACGCAGCACAGATCCTCAGCACACGTCACGCAGCACAGATCCTCAGCACACGTCACGCAGCACAGATCCTCAGTACACGTCAGGCAGCACAGATCCTCAGTACACGTCACGCAGCACAGATCCTCAGTACACGTCACGCAGCACAGATCCTCAGTACATGTCACGCAGCACAGATCCTCAGCACACGTCACGCAGCACAGATCCTCAGTACACGTCACGCAGCACAGATCCTCAGCACACGTCACGCAGCACAGATCCTCAGCACACGTCACGCAGCACAGATCCTCAGCACACGTCACGCAGCACAGATCCTCAGTACACGTCACGCAGCACAGATCCTCGGTACACGTCACGCAGCACAGATCCTCAGCACACGTCACGCAGCACAGATCCTCAGTACATGTCACGCAGCACAGATCCTCAATACACGTCACGCAGCACAGATCCTCAGCACACGTCACGCAGCACAGATCCTCAGCACACGTCACGCAGCACAGATCCTCAGTACACGTCACGCAGCACAGATTCTCAGTACACGTCACGCAGAACAGATCCTCAGTACACGTCACGCAGAACAGATCCTCAGTACACGTCACGCAGCACAAATCCTCAGTACACGTCAAGCAGCACAGATCCTCAGTACACGTCAAGCAGCACAGATCCTCAGCACACGTCAAGCAGCACAAATCCTCAGTACACGTCACGCAGCACAGATCCTCAGTACACGTCACGCAGCACAGATCCTCAGTACACGTCACGCAGCACAGATCCTCAGTACACGTCACGCAGAACAGATCCTCAGTACACGTCAGGCAGCACAGATCCTCAGTACACGTCAAGCAGCACAAATCCTCAGTACACGTCACGCAGCACAGATCCTCAGTACACGTCACGCAGCACAGATCCTCAGTACACGTCACGCAGCACAGTTCCCTAGTACACGTCACGCAGCACAGATCCTCAGTACACGTCAGGCAGCACAGATCCTCAGTACACGTCACGCAGTACAGATCCTCAGCACACGTCACGCAGCACAGATCCTCAGCACACGTCACGCAGCACAGATCCTCAGTACACGTCAAGCAGCACAGATCCTCAGTACACGTCACGCAGCACAGATCCTCAGCACACGTCACGCAGCACAGATCCTCAGCACACGTCACGCAGCACAGATCCTCAGCACACGTCACGCAGCACAGATCCTCAGCACACGTCACGCAGCACAGATCCTCAGCACACGTCACGCAGCACAGATCCTCAGTACACGTCAAGCAGCACAGATCCTCAGTACACGTCACGCAGCATCAATAGGATTCACAGAAAAGTGTACTTTTTCTAAACCTGTTATAATTAATTTCAATATAATATTTTAGTTGGAAAAAGTAAGGTTTTATATCCTTGTTAGATTCTTTTTGTGCACCGTATTTCTCGATGTTTTTTGAAACTAATTATATACGTCTTCTAACAAATGCTTTGCACATTTAATTATTTTACCACCCTATTTTTTCATGATTGCAGTTTTATGCCACATAAAATCTAAGATTTGTCTTTAGTATATGGTATAGTCCATAAGGGTTGAGGGTGGTCACTCAACAGTACTCTTCTAGCCCATGAAGCCAGAACCTAAAATCTACTTTACCTCCAAAACTGAAAATCTCTAGTTGAAAACTTTTTCAGGAACACGAAAGTCTTGCGGAAACCTAAAGATCAGACTGCGAAAACAATTTGAAAATCCCTCCAAAAATTCTGTTATGGAACGCTACAAAACTGACCCACGTCGTGCCGTGCGTCTACTGAATTCAAAAACACACATTGTTTATGGTTAATAAAAATTACATAAGAAATGTTTTAAATATGTATATCAAAGAAACGTTTTTCCACATGTGCTGACCAAATGTGAAACACAAAAAACTCTACATTACTATTTTTATAGAATATTAAGAAAGTACACTCAATTGCCCAACGCTTTGCGCTATTGCGGCCACCAAAAAATATAGAAAAAAAGACGAGATAATGCTCAGTAAATATTTCTATAGAATAATTAAATCACCGAATATGTTTTCGGAATGAGTCTGCCCCTCACAGTGCCTAACAGTATGACGTTCCCACTCATGTTCCATGACCCGAATGAACCAATTTAGAAGCCTCAGGATCATTTATTTTGGAAGGTCATAATTTTCCCTATCGCCCATCTTGCTGTCTCTTAGAACATCCCGCTACACTTCAGAGGGCCACAAGCAACATAACCATCTTGCTTTCTGTTAGAACATCCCGCTACACTACAGAGGACCACAAGCAACATAAGCTATGGGTTGTAGCATGTCAGTGGAATTAGCAGTCAGTAACACTATTTAAATATTATTTTCCTCTGCAAGTTTTGCCACTTGGAAGGGGACGTAGAACGACAGCTTTGCAAAAATAATAATTTGGAATCTTCCTCACAGTAGTTTGAGGTCACAGAACTTGATTTAGACCTGTTGGAACCAGTTTATAAACAAATAAGAATCAAACCAGCCAGATTTTTACCGTTTATAGTGAGCTTCCATCGACCTTCCAAGCAATCAAGTATTCTGAATACTTTCTACCTAGAAAACAACGTAAGAATCTGAGACTTATCCAAGAGCAATGACAGCAAAAATAAATGAAACTGACGACTTTGCAATGTTTACGATTTGTTCAGCGTGTTTCGCACCACTTTCAAAACACCATCACTTTCACCTCGGGATCATCAGTAATGCTCGTTTCGTCAAAATTTTTAAAGTTGCTTGGCGAATCTCGACCAAAGGTCAAAAGTGAGCGTCGCTCCCTGCCAGGCAGTTTGGGTTAAGAAGCACCCTGGCCAGGAAACAAGGTCACACTACAAACCATTTTTTTCTGTGGTACTGTATGGTTTCATTTATCTTATGCAGCGTAGTTGTCGCAGTATTAAACAGCGGAAGTAAATGAACTGGAATCGAGATTCTTCCTACAACACTAAACTTACCTATTTTTTTTTTTTTTTTGAAAATCACGGTAGTGAGTATATGAAAGTCATAAATAAAGAGGTACAAGGTTCTGAAAAAAATTATCAAGAGAAAACTGGTACATTTGATTCTGAAATGTACTAAAAAATACTGATTTAGCAACAGGTTTACAGGCGAGTCAAACATCCGTCCAGGTAACAACACTGGAACAGAGATAAAGAGTGAATACTGTTAGGCTTGAATTGGATCCTCATCGTATGGACCAATAATGATATAGCTAAGCAGTTTATTTAATGTTTTGAAGAGACACAGCAGACAGCGTGTGTAATTTCCAGCTGGTGCCAGATTATCACTACATCACGAGTTTTTAATGTTTCTTGTTGGACAACGATCACAACAGAAGGAATCAAATTAATGAAACTAAGTTAATATCATAAGTGTATTAGTATGTTAACTTATTCAAATTACAGTCTTTTTTAACGAAACAAATCGCAGTCAATCAATGGTCCGAATTTTTTTTTACACGAATAACAGCACTTTTAATCGACTTAAAATTACCGAAATCCTATTGTTTGTAAAGAAAATAAATCCCAAACAAATCTAAATGTAAATTCAGGTATTTACCTTGACCAACTTGTGACGCCCATCAGGTTAGTAACGTGCCGGCGGTACCGGAAACCATCCCACCTGAAACATTGAGTTACATGTTAATTACCAGTGATGTAATAGTGTTTAGTGCACCTCGCCTACACAATACCTGTCCTGCAGTCAGCTTTATATACCATGTGTTTTCCTTACACTTTTATGGATGAGTAAATCTCCCGGTAAGCTAATGGTGTCCTAATAAAAGTTTCCTAACATTGCCAAAGTGTTTTTTTTATTAGAAGGTCTGGGTTAGAGAATGACCTGCCTAGTATAGGCCAGTAGGCCTGCCGCAGTGTTCCTCCTATCTTGTGTTATTTTCCTAAGCACTTCAGAATACAATATTTTCCAGAGTGATTCAGTATCCCCTAAGTACCAGAGCATTCTGAGACTCGGTAGTCTAAGGAGCAGAGACATGCTCGTAGTGTTCCTTCTTTTATATTTGTCACAATGCTTAATCTTCCAGGGTAGCACATCTGGACTCCATTCTTGTATTGTACAATTTATATGACCTTTATAGTATCTTATCGGCGAGGCATTTATATCAGTTTATATTCAGTTTTTTTTTTATTTTATCTTTATTGACAGTGCACATAAATCGTTTATCTCGTTTTCTGTTATCACTGACGCCATTGTTTACGTCTTCAACCTTCAAATCCCATTTTCCATTTAATATACACTTTTAGGTACAGATATAACACAGCCGCTGCCCTGCTTCATAATTTAATTTCTTCAAAGCGTATGTTGCGAACAGCTTTTTCAGCATTTTCCCATCCATATAACTAAAGGATTTAACGGATTTCCCAAGTTTAGTATGCGAGTTTCTCACTAAATAATGCACGATACCACCCTGAGACAATCGATCATCATGAATTACTCAAAGATACCTTTCTCTCTCGCTTTCGGTATTGTAATTACAAAATCTCTAACCTTCATGTGGCCTGTTGTCGAGTTGTGCAGTTTCCATTACCCACATTTACTTTAATCATTTCTCTATGTGCTGACGTTTTAATTAATATTAAGCATAGGATTCTTTCGGGGATACCCCAAAAAAATGTAAAAAATAATTACAAAGACTACATCAAATTAGTTTATGTAACACTGCACCAAAATTTCGAACATATCCACATTTCATTTTTGGATCGTATAACGCTGATGAATAGCTCAGAATATCGTAGCTTTGTGTACAATACTGAATTAAATGTAACGAGCATCATTCTGTACACTATGTGCGACACTTATGTGAACACAATATATATGACACTGTACACCCAACAAAAATATTTTTATTTGAATTGACGAGTTTGTTGGGCAGGAATATATAAAATAAATTAAATGAGAGAATGTGGAATGAATTATATATATAAAAAAAAATTATATCATTCGAAAAACCAATAGATGAACGCTTAAGTTTATGACAAAGTTTACCATTAATGTTGATATGTGACTACCAACCAACTCATCGATTTTACCTTGCAGGCAGGACTGACAATAGTACTGAATTGAATAAAAGAAAATTACAGTACAATAGATGGCAGCATAAAAAATAATGACGAGGAGAATAAAATAAAATATACAATAGATAACAGGTCATGAAATTTCCCGTCCAAATATGCAGGACTGCAACAGGTCTGTCTGGTCGTGACCTGGCAGGTTCAAAACTGCAACAAGTACACAGGTCACAATGTGACTAACAACCCCACTGGTCACAATGTGACTTAACAACCCCACTGGTCACAATGTGACTAACAAACCCACTGGTCACAATGTGACTATAACAAACCCACTGGTCACAATGTGACTATAACAAACCCACTGGTCACAATGTGATGCTCTTGATCCTGGGTGTAGTAATATACATTAAACAGATTATACAATATACACAAAAGTCAGTTTTAAGTATAAACAACTCGTATGGTAACTACCACTCTACTACTACAACTATGTCAATACTACCACCACATAATTAGCACATACTCAACCAACCCATTACCATAGGTGGACAAAGCCCAACTCGCCCATTTCACTAGGTAAATATCGTGAACCCACCCATTCTGCAGGATGGATGGGTTGTGGATGTCCCCTAGGTGGACATCCAATCCTACCCATCCCGCTGAGTAGACATCCACCAACCCACACATTCTGCTAGATCAGGGGGTCGGCGGACTTTTTCGGGTATTACCCCAAAACAAATTTGCGTACAGCGAAGTTACCAACTAGACTTGAAGGTCCACAGATTACGGGAAAAAAACAAGGAGCATTCAAATTCAAAATGGTTTATTGAATCCATTTGTTTGGAGAATAGTCAAACTGAAAAGTACGCTTTATAAAACACAAAATTAACAAAATAAAATGAGAAATAAACTGCATGAAATAAATAGTAACAGATAAGATCTCATTAAGGAACTAAAGAATTTCAATTGAAAACATTTTCACTTTAGGTTTTAGCGCAATGTCGTCGTTTCATTTTTGATACATCAAAATTAGAGTTTTTTGATGTGAGAGCAATTTGGATACTGTCTTCGGCGTTCAACTAATTTCTAGAGACTTTGCTTTTAAGTTAACGAGAGTGGAAAATCATTGTTCGCAAAGATAGGCATTTACAAATGGCGGCAGTATTTTTATTACTTCCTCGTTTGCAGTTTTGAAAGTATTTGCAGCTCTTGACATCCAAAAAATGGACAGGTCTGCATTATTCTGAAATTCAATGTGTGCTTCATTAAAATTTAATGCGTACTTACAATGTACACTCCTAATTATGACAAATCACAAAGCACTACCTTACCTTGGTCATCAAAAGTCTTAAACCTACTAACAAAAACAACATGTTTCTACTGACTGCAAGCAGACAATTATTGATAGCGAGATAGGATACTAGGCCAAAAGTCTGGTGATGGTGTGTCAACAATGGGAGGTGCGGTTGTCGTGCCGGCTTCCGAGTCACCACTCACACTCGCGGTGTTGCCAGCCGTTGCAGTCCTTACCCGTTTTACATCACTGCCAACTTATGAAATTTACCCTATAAATTAGATTTTTAATTTTATTAAGAAACTACAAATTATTTGTTTGAAAATTAATTTAAATTTCGTAATTTGCCTCGTCAATTAAATAAATTTTTGTGCAATTTTATATAAATGTTTTTGAGTCTTCATTACTCCCGAGATTTTCATTTTTACCCAGTTCGGGGTAATTTACCCTATTTCCCCGATCCCTGTGCTAGATGCACATCCCCAACCATCAATTCCGCTTACTAGACATCTTCCCAACCCACCCACATATTTCCATACAAAACATTCATATTTTTGTATGGAAAATATGTGAATTAACGAGGTATACAGTTTATTTTTCCTTCTACCAAACTAACCTAGCAGCTTGGAGTTTCTGTTAAATTAATGTAATTCTCAACATATTAGAATAGTTGATTAATAGTGGGTGTTTCTTAGTACTGAGAAAGTGCAGTAATGATCATGTTGCTTAGGCTGATTTTAGTGAGTTTTGTGCAATATACATTCATAGGCTTATAAGGTAGTTTTACTCTGTCTAGACACTAACATAATGAATCTGAAGCATTATGTTAATGTAATCTAAGAAATACAATGTTAGATAAATGGACAATTATATAAATAATGTTACATTTTCTTGTGGCTTACTAGAGTAAAGCGTCACATTAGTTGCTTCTGTGTCCATTTACCAAACATTTTCTCAGTAATATTACCATTATTACTGATCTAGTTCATATTTCTCTCCCACTCTTTTTTTTTTCGCTGTCACATATATAATTTTTATTGCTCCTCTCTGTTGGGTATTTCTTCACAAAAATTTCATTTGCCTGTGTATGGGATAAGTCATGCTGAGAGACGGTTATTTCCAGGTAACAATAATTCCAGCCCTGCTGGAACGAAACCTTTGAAGCCGTATTGGATGAACTTTAGTGAAATGCTTCATATCTTACTGTCACGCAGAAGTTTTGAAGCTGAGGCTGACAAGATTTTAATACTAAATATTGAACCTATCCTATGTAGTGGAGTAAGACATGGAAATATAGCAAACATCGCTCCCCACCATTTAACCGCCGTATATAATTTGGGTAACAATGAGGGTCAACATACAATCATTTACAAACGACACTTTTTTTTGTTCTTAACGAGCTCATGACCTGAAAATTCACTTACAAACGACACTTTTTTGTTCTTAACGAGCTCAGGACCTGAAAAGCCAAATGACAGGTTGGTGAAGCACTAGTCTAAGAGTCTAGTAAATAGTCAGTTTTTTGAGTTTTGCCTCTGCCTTATTTAACCTCATTACTTACACTACACTGAGTGGCTACCCAGATCTATCTGGCATTTCGTAAGATTTAAGCATCACAACCATCACACAGGATGGTTTTCCTGCAGGATGGGTTTGCTGTCACACTTTATTACACATGATGGGTTTTATGTCTCGCCCAAGAATGCAGAATGGGTTTCCAGCCCCCAACCAAAATGCAGAATGGGGTTCCTGTCATACTCCATCACACAGGATGGTTTTCACACAAGTAATGAAAAATGTTAGCCGGAGCTGCGAGACTTCAGCATGGCTATCAGGATATCGCCAGGCATTCCAACCTGGGTTCAATAGCTATTGCAGATTTGCAGGTTTCCTTCCAGCGGAGCTGGAATTGGATCCACGTGGCGCACTGCCGACGGTGGTGAAGAAACCACAGGCTGCAGAACAAACTTTTATTGAAGCGTTCCAGTGTACAGCTTTTATTAATAAAACTGAAAACAGAGTGAAGCGTTTTCCTTAACATAAATTTGTAAAAACAAAGCGTGTGAAAGAAAAGGCATATCTAACAACATGCACATAACACAGATAAAACTGAACAATATTGTATCTACCCCGCCTTCTCTCCACTACAGATTTATACGCCCTCCAAGTCATTCTATTTTGTTCTATCCTTTCTAAATGTCTGAACTACCTCAACAACCCTTTCTCAGCCCTCTTGGATATTTATTAACCCCGTACCTCCTAATCTCCAAGCTACGGTTTCTCTGTATAATATCTAGATCACACATTGTCCTCAGATGCATCTCCATTGTCTCCAGCCTCCACCTTGCTACAACGTTCACAACCCATGCTTCACACCCATATCAGAGCGTTGCTACCAATATACTCTCATGGAGGGAGAGGAAAGGAGAGGAAAAGGGAGGGAGAGGAAAGGAGAGGAAGAGGGAGGGAGAGGACAGAGAGAAAAGGAGGAGAGGAAGGAAGAGGAGAGGAGAGAAAGAGGAAAGAGAGGAAAGGAGAGAAAGGAGGGAGAGGAAGGAGAGGAAGGAAGGAGAGGAAGAGGAGAGGGAGAGGAAAGGAGAGGAGAGGGAGGGAGAGGAAAAGGGAGGGAGAGGAAAGGAGAGGAAGAGGGAGGGAGAGGACAGGAGAGAAAGAGGGAGGGAGAGGACAGGAGAGAAAGAGGGAGGGAGAGGAAAGGAGAGGAAGAGGGAGGGAGAGGAAAGGAGAGGAAGAGGGAGGGAGAGGAAAGGAGAGGAAGAGGGAGGGAGAGGAAAGGAGAGGAAGAGGGAGGGAGAGGAAAGGAGAGGGAGAGGAAAGGAGAGGAAGAGGAAAGGAGAGGAAGAGGAAAGGAGAGGAAGAGGAAAGGAGAGGAAGAGGGAGGGAGAGGAAGAGGGAGGGAGAGAGAAAGAAAAAAAATTCCGTCATTTCATTATTTTTACCTTGACTGATGTTTCATCTCAAATAATTTACATGATCAGTTACTGAACAGTCTTTTATTTTTTACTGCTGACAAATTTCCACAATAATTTTGCATTTTATTTGTCTCATTAAAAGTTTAGTTTTCATCTGTGTTTCTTGGCTTCCTAACACTGTTCTGCTTGACTTGATAATGGTTCTGGTTGGACCGAAAAGTCTGAGGTTTCCTTTCCAAATTCAGGTTCTTAGGTTTTCAAGAGGGTCATCAGAAGACCAGCAGATGTAGCTACCGGCTTACCAATGTGGCTCGCATCGGAAAGTCTGGGGTTCGATCCTGGGTAGGATGGAGAGACTGGGCATATTTATTTATACTTGTTGCAAAAGGATCCCAAACAAAAGGACCCAAACAGAAATAAGCGACAGTAACTGACTTTCTCTGGTTATCCCGGGTTTCTAACCCGCGAATATCGTCTATTGCTTATAATATCGTCTATGTTGACCAACGGTGTCTAACCCAATATGATATATACACTGAAATGTATGTTTCTCACTGTATACTAAGCTTTCTTTAATCACAATATTAGGAATTAAAGTATTTTTGGCTGGTTGTAAATATGTTACATGCAGCCTTAATGACCATCGTTCAGTCGATTAGCTTCAAACTCCATTAACCAACCGTCTGGTTCTGAAGACATAAGAATATTTGGGCCGTCATTCTTTCTATAGTTCTCTTCCTTACGAGACTTCGAAAAGGAAAAAATCTTATATCAAGGGCTTGATGCATTCCTCTAACAATATCGATAAACTAAGAGTTCAGAATTCCCTCGACTATACAGCGTGTGGTGACGTCCGTCCTGCTTTCCCACCAAAGATAACGATAAACAAGTTCTACCATAATACACCTCACATGCTATATACACCAAGGGGTGTGTATATCTGAGTATACACAGAGTATTTCAATCCCTATATTATACCTTTCTCAGGCATGGCGAGATACACAGGCAGATCTTACACTTGCTGCTCGTGTTCACCTATGTGAAGAATTTAGACATGTGCTACATCTGGGTATGTTTATATGTAGACGTCTACAAATAGATACCCAGATGTTGTACATGCATCTTAATTCTTCATCTAGTCGGTACTGTACTCCATTCATGTACAGGTATCTAGATGTTAACAGAGTGTTGTGGTATCATTTTATTAATGGTACACAGTACCGGGGAGTCGATGAACAAGACTTGTAACACATGGACATCTTTATTATGAGAAACGTTTCGCCAACCAATAGATTTTTTAATTCATTTCAGGGATGACATATTAGAGACAGCGGAAGACGAGGCAGTCAGTGGCGCAGCCATGGTACGTGTTCAGTTCCTGGGTCTTGTTCAGTCCGATGGAGGATGAACTCTTGTTTACTAGAACCATTTTGTAAGCATCCATCCCCCTGCCTCCGCTTCAGATTGATCAAGGCTGAGAGACTGAACACCTGCTATCAAGGCTGAAGGACTGATTACCTAACATTTCAATATATTCCAGTATATCATATTCGTTCTGAATTAAAAAAATCAAGTCACTGGATGTCAAAACGTATCATTATTTGCTACGTGTCGCTCGCGTGTCTTGTGCACTGACTGGGTGTTAGCGAGCTGTAGTACATCTTAGTTAAGGCTATGTTTGGAAATTAGTTAAGAAACAACTTACAGCATTGACAATTTAAACAAAAGTGACTATCCTACACCTCCAGGTAATTACCAACCCTCTGTCGTCAGGAATGGGTGAAAATGTCTTCATTCTACCCAAGTCTGCTTCAGGCTGACAGATTTCATTACCTCGTGTGCAAAACCCATTATGTGATGCAATATTGCAGGGATACACACCTGGCTCTTGTTCCCATTATGAAAGTTTTATTTAGAGAAGGGTGGCGGGATAGTGCAGTTACTTCTAAACTAAAAGAAGATCCACAAGGCACGACCCTCATTAAACAATGACTCACACTTTAAAATATACTTAAAGCCAATTGAACATTTATTTTTTTTATCAACACATCATCAATTTCCCACCAAGGTAGGGTGGCCCGAAAAAAAAACCTTTCACCATCATTCACTCCATCACTGTTTTACCAGAGGCATGCTTGCACTATAGTTATAACAGTTATAAAACTGCAACATTAACACCCCTCCATCAGAGTGCAGACACTGTACTTCCCATCTCCAGGACACAAATCCCTGACTCCCTTCATGTTACCTTGCTCACACTCCAACAGCACGTAAAGTCCTAAAAACCATTTGTCTCCATTCTCTCCTAACACATTCACGCATGCTTGCTGGAAGTTCAAGCCCCTCTCACACAAAAACCTCCTTTACTCCCTCCCTCCAACCTCTCCTAGGCCGATCTCTACCCCGCCTTCCTTCCATTAATGATAAATTAGACCCAAGTGTTGCACATGTGTCTAATATATCAAATTGTCAGTTCTCTGAACCATTCATCTACTTCCCTCCACTACATATTTAGGCACTCTCGAAGTCATTCTATTTTGTTTCATCTTCTCTACATGTTCAAACCACCTCAACAAACCCTCCTCAGCCCTCTGGATAATAGTTTTGGTAATCTCGCACCTCCTCCTAATTTCCAAACTACGAATTCTCTGCATTATATTCACACCACACATTGCCCTCAGACAAGACATCTCCACTGCCTCCAGCCTTCTTGTTGCAACATTCACCACCTATGTTTCACACCCATATAAGAGCCTTGGTACAACTATACTCACATTACTCTAACTCTTACTGTAGTTACAACTAAAAGTGATCTGATACATCTGTCGCCCCTCTATAAACATATACGTTTTGAAGTCTACCCAACAGTCAATACGTCCTGCATCATATCTTGTATACTTATTTATCCTCTCTCTTGAAATATGTATAACCTATAACCAAACCCCTTTCTATACAAAGTTCAATCAAAGGGCCCCCATTATCATTTACACCTGGCACCCCAAACTTACCTACTACACCTTCTTTAAATGCTTCTCCTACTTTAGCATTTAGATCCCCTACCACAATTGCTCTCCCACTTGGTTCAAAAGTTCCTACACACTTGCTTAACATCTCCTGAAATCTCTCACTTCTACACTCCTCTCTTCTCCAGGTGCATATACTCATTATGACCAACTTTCCACATCCAACCTTTATTTTAATTCACATAATCCTTGAATTTATATATTTATATGCCTTCTCCTTTTATAAATGATCCTTCAATATTATTGCTACCCCTTCCGTAGCTCTAACTCTCTCAGATACTCCTGACTTAATCCCATTTATTTCTCCCCACTGAAACTCACCTACCCCCTTCAGCTTTGTTTCGCTTAGAGGTAGGACATCCAAGAGTGAGAAGAGACAAAACATAAGTAATGTAAAATAGCAAAGCGGAAATATGTAACACGTGAATATTCGCAATTCATATAACAAAAACAGACAATTTTCATGAAATCGAGCAAACTGCGGCCCCAGAAAAATGTATACATTTTTCTCTCACCGGAAATTTTATGAAAGTAACAAAACGATTAATAATCGAAGGTATTTTTTCATGTTGCTGCTGCCTGTGAAATGGACGTTTGATGTTGATAAAGGCTGATGGACAGTGAACCACTCTGCTGCGATGGGTTTTTTGTTTGGGGAGAATTGTTTAGGCATTATGTATGAATGTGTGTGTGTGTAGTCAGTCGCCCACACACGCCACTTCCACACCACCACGACAACACCAGCATACCCACATTACCACACCACTTAACCTGCAGCACCTCACTCATACCACCATACCAACACCACTAAAACAGACATGCAACATCTGGGTATTTTTAATGTAAACTTTTCGCCATCCAGTGGCTTTATCAGTATAAATTCTAGGACATAATTTGAAGACAGTAGAACTATATACAGAGTCGTGAAGAATCTGATTCTTCACGACTACGGTGTTCTTCACACCAACTCCAAGGCTAAGGGACTGATTACCTTATCTTCTGTATAAAGTTCTACTGTCTTCAAATTACGTACTAGAGTTTGTACTGAAAAAGCCACTGGATGGCGAAACGTTTACATTAAAGATACCCAGATGTTGTATATGTGTCTAATTTTCATCTCGTCGGTATTGTATACCATTCATGCAACACAAACACCTCACCCACGTCAACACAAGTCAATAACACTGACACTGAATTTTATGAACAATACAAATATTTTGGAGTCGAAATCAACAGCAATGTAGTAAGTGACCTACACCGCAGACTTAAGAGAATTAAACCTCTTAGAACACATTTATAAAAGAATACTAGCATCAACATAAAATATATAACTGTTTTACACAATGCTCTTCAGATCTCTCACTGACTGCCAAGCCCTGAGGTACACTTTATTAACCTTCCACACGCTGTGCTTAACAAACTGGAAGTAATGAAGAACAAGGCTATGAGGGTAAATTTCTTAGTGCTCCATTGTGTACTAAAATCATTCGAGGGAAGAATTGAAGTTTCCTGTTGTATATAAAAGAATAGTACAGTTAAACACAGTCTTCTGTGCTAAGATCATAGGAGATCCGACGTCATCATCACGGCTCAGGGATGTCCTGTTTCATGTCAACAAAATGCCAGACTTTACCAGTAACATACCAGCATATAGTCTATACGCCAGCTGGCCGAGTGCAAATGTTAATCTGGTCACTCTGAACATACCTACTCAACGCAGTACGCCTATCAGCGACTTTCCTCCTAGTAACCACCCACTGTACGGATATTATACACGACTCTCACTACAAGAACACGATAAGTCGCCACTCCTGAAGACAACACTTCAGCCAATTCTTGCTTTGCGTGTGAATACCTTGTTGGCCCAGTGAGCATTCTGTTTACACTACTGGCATAGTTCAGACTACAGGCCGCACTGCTGCAGCCTGAAAAATACACGAAGGTAACAAGTGTATAAGGACTACCAGCATCAGGCTGAGTAAATGACTTATATCAACACTAACAAAGTTAGCTACAATGAAGCTCGTCACCAACATTGTGCAATCAGTTGGGCATTATTAAATGCATTTGTGTCTTCAAACTTGTCAGTAATGATTCTTCTTTCATTTACACCTCCTCGTTGCACCCTTCTTTCCTCCTTTCTCCTCCCTCCCTTTTCTTCAATTCCTATCTCTTCAGCCCCCACTGTCCCACAGTCTCCCTCCTCTTCCTTTCTCCCCTACAGTCTTCCTCCATTCCATTCATGAGCCTCTTCCTACCTTCCCATCTCACCTAGTTACCGGTCTTCCAGTCCCCCTCCCCGTCTTTCCTCTCACGATGCACATCTACCATATAACTTCTTCCTTACGTTCGGCGAATCTATTATCACATCCACTAACTGATAAGATTACTTCCATCCCAAATTGCTCGAAATCCTCAGTTTGGTAAATGAGGCTTCAAGCCTGTCGACTGCACGAGAGCCATTAAGACTGCATTGAATCTTTTCGCCATCAAAACTTTAAAAAAAAAAATGTAAAAATGCCTTTTTGGCCAATCTCGTAATATTTACGAATCTTTTAAAATACGTTTTACAACATTCATTTTTTTATTTATTATTTTTTTTATTTTTTAGATATAAGACATCTAGAAATAACACCAAAGTAATTCAAATGTAATAAAAAAAAACTACGTACTTAAAACCAAGAGAAACGTAAAATTAAATGTAAACAAACAATTTGTAAATTGTTGAACGACGCGCCACTTCATTACAGAAGATATCGACGAGTCTCCCCGCCGCACCAGTTACCTGGAATTTTGTGTCAATATCCGCTGAGAGAGAGGCTTCCTGTGCATATTTTCTGTGCAGAAAAATGTCGTTAGGGTTTCCAGTAACATTTTCCGCTGAAGCTCTCAGGAATGTATTCAGGAGCTCTAATCAACATTTATTTTTCACAGTGAAGCAGCTCCCAGGTATGCAGTTTAGAGCTCTCAGCAACATTTTACACAGCACCTCCCAGAAATGCAGTCAGGGCTCTCAACAATATTTTATACAGCACCTCCCAGGAATGCAGTTAGGGCTCTCAGC
Organism: Cherax quadricarinatus; assembly: GCF_026875155.1. NCBI lineage: Eukaryota > Metazoa > Arthropoda > Malacostraca > Decapoda > Parastacidae > Cherax > Cherax quadricarinatus. The sequence goes on along the minus strand of NC_069455.1, from coordinate 18,274,444 downwards.
AACATTTTACACAGCACCTCCCAGGAATGCAGTCAGAGCTCTCAGCAACATTTTATACAGCACCTCCCAGGAATTCAGTCAGGGCTCTCAGCAACATTTTACACAGCACCTCCCAGGAATGCAGTCAGAGCTCTCAGCAACATTTTATACAGCACCTCCCAGAAATGCAGTCAGGGCTCTCAGCAATATTTTATACAGCACCTCCCAGGAATGCAGTTAGGGCTCTCAGCAACATTTTACACAACACCTCCCAGGAATGCAGTCAGGGCTCTCAGCAACATGCAACATTTTTTTACTCCTTCAGCAAACAAATAATCCGATGAATTCCAAAAAAAAAAAAATTGCAGAGCAAGTCGAGATTTTTCTTGGTTAGGACGTAATTTGAAAGTTACACAAACAAACGCCTCCGACCAACTCCCACACTGGTGACTAGTAAGAGTACCTCAGAATCCGGGCAAGCGAATACACCCATACGAACCCGGGCCAGGGAATACCCTCCAAATGAAGCCGGGTCAGCGAATACCCTCCAATGAACCCAGGCCAGGGAATACCCTCCAATGAACCCAGGCCAGGGAATACCCTCCAATGAACCCGGGCCAGGGAATACCCTCCAATGAACCCGGGCCAGGGAATACCCTCCAATGAACCCGGGAATATCCTCCAATGAACCCGGGTCAGGGAATACCCTCCAATGAATCCGAAAAAGGAAATACCCTCCAATGAATCTGATAAAGGAAATACCCTCCAATGAACCCGGGCCAGGGAATACCCTCCAATAAACTCAGGCCAGGGAATACCCTCCAATGAACCCGGGTCAGGGAATACCCTCCAATGAACCCAGGCCAGGGAATACCCTCCAATGAACCCGGGCCAGGGAATACCCTCCAATGAACCTGGGCCAGGGAATACCCTCCAATGAACCCGGGCCAGGGAATACCCTCCAATGAACCCAGACCAGGGAATACCTTCCAATGAACCATAGCCAGGAAATACCCTCCAATGAAGCCAGGCCAGCTTAAATTCTCCAATGACCTCCCTCCAGGCAAACCTTCCAACTCATAAAATCATGAAATGCGTCCTACAAACTCCTCACAGCGAACAACTCCAGGAAACATCCATCCAGCTAACGCAACAGACTTAGGAAAAATACATCAGCACTATTAATAAAAAGTCGAAAGCCGACCAGAAGAGGCATTCTCAAGGTATTGCACAGAATCCGACAAAATTTTTAACTACGCAGCCTAGGACCGTCGATGGTTATGCATAAGATGAATCACAAATTAAAGGTTGAGGCTGTTCGCAAACGTTTTATTTTCATTGGAAGGAAAGCGCTATACTAGTAGGGGTCATGCAGCTCCTGTGGAATGTGATACATTTAGATTCGATCTCAGTTCCACGGATCAAGAGGCCCTTGCCAGCATCAAGGCAAGACTGTAAAATAATATGTATACCATTTTGAGATATAAAGGGACAAAATGGCGCCTAAACACCCCGTCAACAAACTTCTAAGGATGCACAAGTGTTGAAATTATCAGCCAATCAGGGCAGGTTTTCTTTGGTTATCACAGGATAACCTAAAATAACACTACATTTGCTTTACCTTAGCAAGTTACTGGGCAGTGTTATTAAAATAATGTTAATGATCACAAAGGAACATAGAAACTACAGACCTAAATGTAATTAAATATTTTTGGTCATAGCTAAAGATCTGCAACTTGAAAATTGACGAGATTTTCAACATGTTAATTATAATTAAAATTATAATTAAAATTATTATAATTAAAATGATTCCCCTAGACCATGTAATAATTGTTTACACATGCCATAAAATATAACAAACAAGGATTAGTATTAATTATCAGCAAATATTCAGAAGGCAAACATTTAATAATTATAGTATTTTCCGGCATATAAGACGCACGACAAAAATATGACGGTAAATCAGTAATCATACTGAAGGGCTAATTGCCCTCTTTACGCTAAAGCGTAAAGCAACGCTTATCCTTGCCACTGACCTTAAGCATATAAGGCGCAGGAAAAAAGCGCTTCTTATATGCCGGAAAATATGAGAGAATATATGAAACTGTGTCTATGTACATATTATCCCTTCTTGCATCCCTAGCCTACAGAAGGAAGCTCTCGGCCAAACCCAAGTTTCTACTGAATCTCTGACAAGGACCTAAGAAGAGGGAGAAAATAATTAGAAATTCGTAAAATGCCCCGTTAGACATGTTAGTGTCGAGAAACACTGACACTAGATGCTTGTCTCACTATTGAAAGTGTCACTTCACGCTTGTCTCACTGATAAACAGGTATAAATAGCGCCACACAAACACAAATAAACATTATAACAAGATAAATTCCAGGTAGTTCGGTAGAGTAGAATTAAAATTGAACTTAAGCGGAGACAGACGCCTAATCAGAGACTGGAACTCTTCCTGCATCTCTAAGAAGTCACCAACACCTCCCTCACAACTCTCCCCATCCAGCTCTCAGCTAGCAACTTCTTGTTTCGCTAGAGGAAACTCAAATTACTGATTATCACCACAAGACGACAGCTCTCACTGGCTTAAAACTTTTTATGTAGAATGACGTATGATGTATGACTACGTTACCACACATCAGCCAACAGAGTAAATACAGGTACCGTTCCTGAGCTGGCTGTGGCAGCTTTGGTGCAAGAGCTCATACGTGTAAAGTCTTTCTACTCCACTCTCACCTACATTAAAGTATAACAGAATATACTTTATAATATACATATCACATATTCCTAACATAATGCCTATAGATACTTATTCTTAAGTCTGTCATATCTCGTTTCAGACATGCATAAATATAATGAATAACTAAACACAGTTTAAATTTTACAAAAAATAAACCTTCCTAATGTTATAAGAACATAAGGACTATACATAGCCCCCGTCTTCATCCTTACAAGTGTTCTAGGAGATCAATTTTAGCTATGTTCTTGAGAGGGGGTACCACTTATCAATTATAAAACTGTATTATCAGTTTGGTACAATTGTAAACGTGCTCTTTGCACTATTAAATACAATTATTTTCATATACGAGAGTGGAAATAGATATCAGTTTTTTATTCACTGTTGATAGACTCAGGTTTTTTAATCATAGTGTCTCTGCCACTTGGGATATGCCACACTTATTTTTACTGTAGTTGGTGTAAGCAGAGTAGAACGTGGAAGAGTTACTGTAAAAGGCCAGTAGTAATAACAGAGCACGACCGATAGCAATCAAGCAGGTTGACGAGACTGACTCCTTGCGTCTCTCACTGATTGCTATAATCCAGAACTGGTCACATCACGGTTCTCATTATTTCTCTATTCACATGCACATTTTGCCTGTAAAAAAAATAATCACGGAAGAGATAAATGGTATAAAATACCGACACGATGGAAATTTCAAGCTTTCCAATATACTCCAGCTGATTCTCCACCCTATATATATTTATGTATTCTTTGCCTAGGTAGATCTGTTTGTGACTTGATAAAACCCGCTGTGTGGGCGAAACGTGCTCAATAAAGGATCGCATTATACTGCATTTGTGTTTATTTAAAAAAAAAAAAAAAAAGAACAATGAGAAAGGCAACTGGGGTGAAACCAATCGAATCATTAAATTCAACATGTGTATGTGTTGGTTTATGCTCCGTTGGTAGCTCACTCAACTCGCATACTGAGTTTCCGTGGTTTGATCTCCGGCATGGGTGGAAACATTGGACATATTTCCTTACACCTGCTGTCACTGCTCACCTGGGTGTTAGTCGACTTTTGTGGGTCGCATCCTGTGGATCATAGTATACTGTAGATAGGGCTGGGCTTTGAAATGAGCTTAGGTAGGATAACAGCTCTTAACCACTTTTCTTAAGAGTTTCTTGTGACATGCTCTATCGAAGGCTTTACTGAAATCTAAATAAACAATATCATATTCTTTATTACTGTCTACTGCCTCAAATGTTTTATTGAAGAACGTCAGTAAATTTGTCAGACAGGAACGCCCTCTCGTGAACCCATGCTGAGATTCATTAATCATATTATGCTCTTCAAGGTGACTTCTAATAATATCAACTCTTAATTGATTCTAATAATTTGCCTACTGTAGACGTCAGGCTTATTGGATGGTAATTTGATGGAATGGACTTATCCCCTGACTTGAATATAGGAACTACATTAGCTGTCTTCCACAACTCTGGCACAACACCAGTAAGGATGGAGGCATTAAACACGCTCGTTAATGGCTGACTAAGTTCTATCTTGCGTTCTTTAAGTACCCTGGAAAACAACTCTTCGGGTCCCGGGGACTTATTTTGTTTCAGTTTATCTGATAACCATGTCCTTCGTGACAATAATATTAGTTAATTTGAAGTCTTCAGGAACTGAATAATTGTTAATTTCTGGAATCTCATTTACGTCTTCTTGTGTAAAGACTGACAAAAATAATTAAATAGAAAATATATTTCCAATTCGTTATCCGTCAGCTGTCCATTCCCAATTTTCAGAGGTCATACTTTTTCCTTCACCTTCGTCCTATACACTTGAAAGAACCCTTTTGGATTAGTCTTTGATTCATTAGTAACTCATTTCATAGTCACGTTTAGCCTTTCTAATCCTCTTATATTTCTCCTTAAACTGAACATATTGGTCAATAAGGTTAACCTCTCCTCTTTTGATGCGCCTATAAATTCCTCTTTTCTACCCTTATAGATGCTTTAGCCTCCTGTTAACCCACTTGGGTTAACTAGTTAATGATTTTATTGACGATGACCATACTTACGATTACGAAGGGATCTGCCTTTATGATTTTTTTTCTTATTAATGTGCAACGTGCTCAGAGTATATGTATATATTCCCCAGAGAGAAATTAGGTCAAATAATAATTTGACCTAATTTCTCTCGTGGGAATATATATACTCTGAGCATGTTGTACATCAATAAACGCATTAGCTAGATTACCCCAATCGAGATTAGACAGGTGTTCCCTAAGTCCAATATAATCGGCAGAAAGAAAATCGTGGATATTTACCGTATTATCCTTATTCTGGTACTCCCAGGTATTATTAAAAATAATGGATTTGTGATCATTTGCGCCATACTTGCAAGTGATCTCAAGATTATTTACGAGGGTTTCTTTATTTGCCAAAACTAGGTCGAGCAACTTATTACCCCTGGTAAGCTCTGTTACACACTGCTTCAGAAAACAGTCCTGAAGTACTTCCATAAAGTCACTGGATTCCAGAGTACCGGTTAAATAAGTTCAGTTAATTTGACTAATATTAAAATTCCCTATTATTACTACATTGTTAGGGCTTCTAGATACATTAATTTCGTCCCAAAGAAGTCTGCCACTGTCGTGATCCAAGCCTGGAGGTCGGTATATTACACCTAGAATTAGATTTTCTTGACCTAGAAACTACCCAGATTCTGTTACTGATCCATCTGTTTTTATACCTGTTTTTATGAAACAATTTATATTTGCTCGTACATATAACGCAACTCCACCCCCATGTGGTAAGTGGAGAACGCTTCCACCGATCAGCTTTAAACTATCAACACTCGTCTACCCCTACAGATTAAAAGGTTGATGTTATTAATGGAGTGCATCGGCGTCATTTTTCCACTTTTAATCTCAAAATGGCACAGTAATTTTTTTTACATTAATGTATTATTTTGCTTTGATGCTGATGAAGGGCTGTTGATCCACTTCCTTGGATCAAATTTCAATGCCTCCCATTTCACAGACGCTGACCCCTTACTGTACAATGCACTACTTTAAATGTTGAAAAATGCCACTGTGGAAGAAATGATATACATGAATGCTTTCGTTCGTTTACGCGCACATCTTCGGAGCACTCGTGAATCTCCATTGCTTTTCTGTAATATTTTATTCACAAAATATATTTATATTCTCACTGTGGATGTTGCTCACTGGGTGGACAAGTAGTCCTTGGTTTTTCAGTTGTTCCTTACATATGTTTTGTTTCAGGTGAATTTAGATTATTATTATAATCAAGGGGGAAGCGCTAAACCCGGAGGATTATACAGCGCCTGGGGGGGGGATGTGGAAGGCATTCAGGCTTAATTCGGGGAACTGGAGCACAGATCCAATTCCCTAAATCAAGAGCCCCTCACCAACATCAAGAAACCTTCCTTGAGGGGAGGTGAATTTAGAAGTAAAATTAAATCTTGGCTTCGAAGACTTTGAAAGGTCAACTCTTCTTTAAGTTTATTATGCTGTGGGAGAAGAGACCTTCATTGTTGTATGTTCTTCAACGTTGGTTCGATTTAACTCTATAGATATTATGAAGATTGGTTCGGTTACTCACGAAATCATAATAACAAGATTGCAAACAAAACGGGTGGGGTTGGAACCCTTGAGAGTACTAAAACTCCAGGTCCAGTGGCTTACGCGCTGGTCTGGAGTTTTAGAACTCACTCGCCGTGGCTTCAAACCCCACTCGTTCCGTGGTTAGGTAAGATTCGTCAGGAAACGGAACAAGTGTTTCCTGGCGTGGGTCTTGGTTATATGATGACCCGCAGCTGGAGTTTTTGATCATCTGACCGAGGCCCTCCACTGGCTTACAGGTCCATTCCAGTAAAAAAGCTTTTAATAACATTACATATTTCCTGCAATGGTCTGGTTATGCTTTCTATAGATAGTTTAGTACACGATCAATATCACTTAGTTGACTACACATGTCATGCCTCTAATAAAGCGTTTATTTGCCTCTTATCTCCCTGCTAATAATTCCGGGGATCACATTATAACCTAAAACCAAGCTCTAAACCCACTAAGATCATACAACGCTGTCTGGGGATCACAGCTCCTGTAGTTTGGTCGCAAACCAGTCCTTTTGGCTTATAGCCTCAACAGCAAGGCTGCTTGTGCTAGCAGCACCAAGTCTAAAGCAATCATTACCTGTCAAGTTCTCTCTTGAATATATGGTAATGATGTAGCCCCAGCCTAGCCTGGTGCGTGAGCTGGTTTTATGAAGGAATGATTTTTCTTTGCTCATTATTAAAGTAACCAAGATGGAGGCATACAGGTTACTTACTAACCTCGATAACAACTTTGCCTCCGTATTAAAGAATACCTAGGCCATTATTACATCTTTTTACTGCAACTAGAAAAATTATTTGCTGTTTTCACTAGGCCAATGTTTTCATCTTTTGTTGGTAGGAAAGCAGTTATGAGTATGGCAAGTGACGTATATATTTGTGTCGTCATCGCTCTGTAGTCAACAGCAGATGGCAACTATTAAAAAATTATTAATTTCAAGGTAGTTAATTTTTAATTGGCGGATGCAACGTCATCTTCTAGCTTAACATTTACGAAATTTTAGCATCGTCAGCAAATTTAGTGATGTGTGTGCCTAGTCAATGGTCCAAGTCGGAGCGAAACGTCGTAACAAGTTTCTTTCTATGGGCGGGTTATTTATGTATTGTTGCAGTCACGGTGTTGTGCATTTTTATTCATTGTATCGCAACCTGGTTAACCGAAAAAAAAAGAAGAGAAACTAAGGGAAATGATTAATGCATAAAAGCTTATCCCGGGTCGACCATAAGAACGACGCCACACTGACCGAAAAAAAAATGATGTCAAAGTGTTCCTCATAAACGTGGCTGTTTAAAAAAAAAAAAAAAAAAAAAAAAAAAAAAAAAAAAAAAAAGACACTTTACTGGCCAAAGTGACATTGTTCCGGCGAAATGGATATTGTCCAGGCCAAAATAACACGATGCTGGCACAGTGCAGTCCAGCCCCTCCACTCCCCGCTCCGCTCCCCTTCCCCCCCCCCCAAAAAAAAAGAGGGGCTATTTCACCCGTAAAATATATTTCACACTTTTGATATTCCCAGAGATAACAGAAATGACACAAAACAGAATTATGTTGTAGGCAACTGAATTGTTCCAGCTTTTGTCCACGACTTCGTATTTTCCTTAGTGACAATTCCTTCCAAAACTATTTTTCATATTAATATTGATATTATTATTCATATTATTTAAATTTATCGTCAATTATATATCTGTATTACTTGTATTTATATTACCATAATTAATTATTTGCATTATTTTAATTATTTTCAGTAGTAATAGTAGCAACAGTATTATAATCACGACTAAGCGCTAAACCCACTAATAAGAAATAAGAGTAATACAATTACATTCGAAGGTAACTAATGCCTTGAATCAAGAGCCCTTCACAGATATCAAGGCACCTTCCTCGAAGGTAAAACTTTAATAAAAGAACTTCGTACTGACTAGTGCAGTCTTCATTTACTACCAACGGCACGAGGCTTCACAGAAATCTCACCATGCCTTCTTTAACGGCACTACGCTTCTGAAAATGGGTGCCAGCTGGCATGAGTGGCACTGCTCTCCCGAAAATGGCCCTATGAAAGCCAAAAACGACATTGTAGCAAGGTTCTCCATGGCAGTGAGTAGTCCGTAATGGGACCGGCGCCTTTGTCCGCCCTCACGACGGCACCGACAACACACGTCTTCGCTTAGGATAACGGAAGCTGTTGTTGACGGAGAGGGGATCCAGTGACCCAGACACGAGGCCAACACTGCTGTGTCAGGGGGATTTGAGGCTACGTCAAGGCTGTATTACGGCTACATCAGGACTACCTAAAAGGTACGTTAAGGCTACGTCAAGATTACTTCAGGGATACGTCATGATTGCCTCAGGGATACGCCATAATTACTTCCGGGATATGCCATGATTACTTCCGGGATACGTCATGATTACTTCAGGGATACGTCATGATTACTTCAGGGATACGTCATGATTACTTCAGGGATACGTCATGGCTACATAACGTATACGTCAGTTGTACGTCAAAGCTGTATCAAGACTACATCAGGACTACGTCAAGGAAACGTCAAGGTTACGTTAGAACTACGTCAAGAGTGCGTCAAGATTGCGTTAGGGCTACGTCAGGGATACTTTATGGTTACATTAAGAATCTGTCTGGACAATTTTGGAGTGACGTTAGCACAGCGTCGGGGCTATGTTAATGTGACGTCAGTGCTAGATTAGCGTTACTTTAGGGCTACTTTAGACCTACGTCAAAATGCGTCGAGGCAGGAGGGAAGAAGTAAACAGAGATGAGGTGGGAGGGAATTATGGAGAAGTTTGGGAGTGAGGGAGGGGTGAGAAGGGAAGGGACATGAGGGAGGGTAGTGAGGAAGGAGGGGTGAGGAGGGAGGAGTGACAAGGGAGAGGGTGAGAAGGGAAGGGGTGAGAAGGAAATAGGTGAGAAGTGAGAGGGGTGAGGTGGGAGAGATGCAAGGATGGTACCGAATAATCAATATCTTTCTGATAAGAATGCATAGTTGATGCTAAATTCCTATTACCTTGTGAAGACCATTAGTGGTCGACTGGGGGGTAAGACCATTAGTGGTCGACTGGGGGTAAGACCATTAGTGGTCGACTGGGGTCAAGACCATTAGTGGTCGACTGGGGTCAAGACCATTAGTGGTCGACTGGGGTCAAGACCATTAGTGGTCGACTGGGGTCAAGACCATTAGTGGTCGACTGGGGTCAAGACCATTAATGATCGACTGGGGTCAAGACCATTAATGATCGACTGGGGTCAAGACCATTAATGATCAAGTAATCAGCTGATAAGAACGTTAAGTAACGTCACAGTCTAGCACTAAGCGTTACACACCTGCAAATTATAACGTTGGCTGCGTCTTTTCAGTCAACTCTCTGCCAGACGCATCAACACCCGGTGTTTGGAATTTATTAAATATACGTTTTAATAGATTTAATTAATTTAAACTAATTTATGCCAAGTAAATTTTACCTAACTGAAGATAAAGAAAGAGTAACTGAGGATAAATAGGAAGCGTGGAGAAACTGACGTTGAATAAACAAAAAAAAATTGATGCTGGGCGTTACGTCTAAAAAAAAGTGACATAGGAAAATGAGATTGCATTGATGGGAGAGGCTAGCCAGGCCGTCACTGGACCTGTGTAGGCCTGTGACGGCCTATACAGGGCTAAGTTTAGTGGCTCGGTTGGCAACGCACTCAACTTACATACCAGTGTCCGTGGTTCGAACCCCGGCACAGGTGGAAACCCTGGGCATGTTTCTTTACTCCTGTTACCCCAGTTCACTTAGCATCCAGTAGGTACCTGTGTGTTAGTCGGCTGGTATGGGTGGCATCCTGGGGGGGGGCTAGAATACCTAGATAGACCTGGAACTGAAATGATCCGAGACGGATAACAGCTCTTGTTAGCCAGTAATAATAGTATTCGTGAAAGAATAGAACCTGTAGAGACCATTAAGTTTCACGAAAACAAATGGGTTCAAGTACTACTAAGTTAAGTAAAAGGACACAAGTGCAACTAATGTGACATTTATTGTGGCAACGTTTCGCTCTCCAAGAGCTTTATCAAGTAATGGCTTGATAAAGCTCTTGGAGAGCGAAACGTTGCCACAATAAATGTCACATTAGTTGCACTTGTGTCCTTTTACTTTACATATTGTCGGTAATTCTACCAACTTTATTACAATACTACTAAGTTCTAACTGTTCAGGGAAATTATCTAAACTTTATCGTAATCTGACAGGTTCAGTTTGAAGGCAATTATTATTATTATTATTATTATTATTATGGGGAGACGCTAAACCCGTAGGGGTTATATAGCGCCTTTGGAACGGGGGCTGGAAGGCATTCAGGCTTATTTCGGGTAATTGGAACACAGATCCAATTCCCTAGATCAAGTTCCCCTCACCAGCATCAAGGAGCCTCCCTTGAGGTGTGTCTGTTGCTGAGATTATTTATTCAAATGTTTATACAGATGTTTATATCTCCTGTTCCCTCTTCTCTCTCACTTTTCCCATTCTCTTAGATTTATCTGTCTCGCTAATTCCTCCCCCCCCCTTCCCCTATTTTTACTTCTCCCCGATTCTTTCCTCTTGCCCTAATTTCCCATTTATTCCCGATTTTCTTTTATTTATCTATCTTTTTCCGACACTTATTATTCCTCCTCTTCTCCCCTCTCTTCCTCCTTCATTTAGCCTCATATCTTCCCTCGTTAATTCATTTATTTATTCTCCTTGATCTTATATTTCCTTATTCCCATTTCTGGCCTTTTTCCCCCTCGTATGATCAGGTTATTACTTCACCAGGCAGCAGTGTAGCCAGAATCATCACCTGATGCAGCAATGTAGCCAGAACCGACTGAGGCAGTAGTGTAGCCAGAACCGACTGGGGCAGTAGTGTAGCCAGAACCATCACCTGATGCAGCAGTGTAGCCAGAACCGACTGAGGCAGTAGTGTAGCCAGAATCGACTGAGGTAGTAGTGTAGCCAGAATCGACTGAGGTAGTAGTGTAGCCAGAATCGACTGAGGTAGTAGTGTAGCCAGAATCGACTGAGGTAGTAGTGTAGCCAGAACCATCACCTGATGCAGCATTGTAGCCAGAACCATCACCTGATGCAGCATTGTAGCCAGAATCATCACCTGATGCAGCAGTGTAGCCAGAACCGGCTGAGGCAGTAGTGTAGCCAGAATCGACTGAGGCAGTAGTGTAGCCAGAACCGACTGAGGCAATAGTGTAGCCAGAACCGACTGAGGCAGTAGTGTAGCCAGAACCGACTGAGCCAATAGTGTAGCCAGAACCGACTGAGGCAGTAGTGTAGCCAGAATCGACTGAGGCAGTAGTGTAGCCAGAACCGACTGAGGCAGTAGTGTAGCCAGAACCGACTGAGGCAGTAGTGTAGCCAGAACCGACTGAGGCAGTAGTGTAGCCAGAACCGACTGAGGCAGTAGTGTAGCCAGAACCGACTGAGGCAGTAGTGTAGCCAGAACCGACTGAGGCAGTAGTGTAGCCAGAACCATCACCTGATGCAGCATTGTAGCCAGAATCATCACCTGATGCAGCAGTGTAGCCAGAACCGACTGAGGCAGTAGCGTAGCCAGAACCATCACCTGATACATCAGTGTAGCCAGAACAATCAGGTTAGAAAGCAGTGTAGCCGGAACTATTACATCAGACGAAAGTGTAGTTTGAACAGAACCAACAGGTGTAGCATCAGTCTATTAAGAAGGTATACAATACCGACACTGATAACAATGACATGTTCAACACTTGGGTATCTTGACTGCTGATACACGTCGCCTGCATGTATCAGTAATACTGGTAAATATGACACTGGCATTAGCAGTTTTGACGTGATCAGTCACCCTGGGTGGGAGGTGGTCAGTCCCTTAAGCCTCAACTGGTAAACTTCTTTCTTCCACTGAGACCTCAATATACCACCTAGTTTTTGCCCTACTTGTCTATTCTATGATTCACTTCATCTTTCTAAGACCCATGTGGCAACATGTCCACTCTCAAATACCTGAATATATACACTTCCTCCAGTCTGATATAAAATCTTTTATTACTATCCATCTTTATTGCTCTCATCAGTATTGTATTGTCTATGTTCAATTTTATCGTCCTTTAACATACCTCCCTCCACCCTTTGCAACTTTTCTTCAGAATCTCCCAGTTGAACGTGCCATCTGAAATACAGCAATTACAATAACTCCTATTTTGTATCAGATTCATTGCCTTTTAATACTACACTTCTCTCAGCATCCTGGCATTAAATTCCTTCACATATCCACGTATGTGATTAAAAAAAACATCGGGACATAATAGTTTGCTCTCTAGGGTTCACTGGGAAAAAGTTCTCCTTTCTCTCTCCCACATATCCTGACCTGAGCCCCATTCTTTTTAATAACCTGCTCCCTATTCCTTACGTCTACAAACTCTGCAATATTGCTCCCATATCCATGGAAAACTACAAACTGGTATTAAAGAACTCTTCCAATGGACAAAGGAAAATAGTATGACGTTCAATTGTGACAAATTCCAATTGCTTAGATAAGGATACAGTAAAGAACTGAAAAAACACAGGCTACAAAACGCAGGCAGCCCACTTCATAGAACAAATGAACCATGTAAAATAACCTTGAGAATAATAATGCCAGAAGAAGCATAATAAAGAGAACACAATAAGGCAAATACATAAAAGTCTAGTCAAATGCATTGGTGAATAGTGAGAACTTTTAAAACGAGAGAAGTCCTGTCACAATGCCTTGCAGGGCTGTGTTGAAAACATTACAAAGGTCCGTTTAGTACACACACACACACACAAGGTATGATAAAGCTCATGGAGCAGGAAGAGTGACCTAGTAGCGACCAGTGAAGAGGGGGCCAGGAGCTGTGAATCGACCCATACAACCACAACTAGGTGAGTACAACTGAGTACACACACACGGCAGGTGGAGAGCAAGACAAATGACAGGCTGAGAATATTCCAAGCAAAATTGAAACAGAACTAAAAGGTGGGGGGAATGAAGTCACACGAGAGAAAATGTGAGACTCAATTATCAGGACCCGTTTAAGAAAAAACACAGCAAAAAATGTAACAAACTACTAAAACTTGATAACAACGCTCAATATTTTCTGGACTGGGATACAAAAAGAAGAAAGAGCGAAGCAGGGCAGTGATAATTTACTGGTTTCTTAAATCTGGAAGTGAACTGAAATAAGAAAGGCAGGCAAAAAGAGAACAGGGAAATATGAGGAACTGTTGACACAGCTGTGCCAGATGGAATTTCATCTGGACGGTGAAATTCCATCACGGCTCAAATTGGACGGTGAAAATAATTATGGCAACATAACTATTGTAAGCAAGATCACTAAAATAGAAAGCAGTCTTGAAAAACAGAAGGGGATATGCAAGTGCCTTGCAGAACCAGCATACAGATGAGTAGACAGCTGGTTAAACCAGCAAGGAGAGAAGGACACGAGATCCGCCTTCACAATATTGTGTGTGTAAAATAGACACTTTTGAGCATGCTCAGTTCAGGACAATGTTCAAAGAAACGTTTCGGCAAAAATGCCTTTTTTAGGTTTAATCGTGTTTTAACACCTCTGTGACCGCTCCTTCAAGGGAATCAGTGACAAAAACAATTTAGAAATCCTTTCCTCACCAACACTGCTGCTACATGGCAGTCCTACAGTGTCCATCCCACTCACTGCTAATGTAAACTATGTCCTACTTTCTCTCTCTACCTTCACTTTTATTCCCTTGACTCTCTCACAGCTATTTTTTTATCCCCCCTTGCCCCATCCATCATCACCCTCTTGCTCAAACTCTCACCTTTATTTCTTTTCTCACCGGATTCATATCTCTCATTTCTTCCCTCTTACCTCTCACTTCTCTTCCCTATTACCCATGTTCCAAACCCTCTCTTCCTTCCAACTCAATTTCCCGAACGAACGAACGAACAAGTTCAGGTAAGATCCAAATGGGATGAGCGGGGAAGACGAGACAGACGAAGAATAGCGAAGGAGAGGAGTGTTCCCAGTTGTAGAAATAGAGCTAGGGCTTAACCCAGCAGCTGAGACGATCGTGGGATAGAGCTGGAGAGAACAGGACTTGGTTGAGAATGTGGACGACGTGGGCAAGCTGTGCAGGCTTCATCATGGTGGTTGATCTGTAGATCTGGTCGGCGACTGGTTGCTGGAGATCGGCGGGAAGCGGGATGGAGAGGGAGGCATGCTTCAATATGATTGGTTAAGTATGCAAAGAGGAGAGAGGATCAGCGTTGACTGGTGGATAACACTCTTCATATCTGCGTTTTGTTAGTTTTTCGTTCCTGTCGTAGAGCCATTTTGAAGTCTTTTGAAAGCAGGTTTTGATAAACTAAGTTTGAGTAGACTTTTGTTGTCTTTTTCCAAGTCTGCAATAAGGGCAGTTTCAGTGTGGGGATCGCATCCAGGAGCAACAGTGTACTTGATACTACCATGGTGCATGGAATAGATGACCTGAGGTGCATATAGCGACGGGGTGTGAGGGTTATATGTATAGAAGGTGAGGGGTTCAGTTGGTCTAAATATTGTTTCCTCTTCCATTTCTTCAGGTCTTCGAGTATCTTGAGGTGGATTTTCAGGAGGAAGTGTCTTAGCTTTCTTGGCTTTTGGTGGTTGAGTTGGAGATGAAGCAGGTGGTTCGTTAGTAGCAGTAGCAGAGGTGGAAGACTCAGGTGATTGGTCCACAGCGGTATTGATGTTGGGAGTCGCTGATTGGTTGTTCCTTGGAGATGGAATTTCAGGTGTTGTGATGTTGCCTAATTCTTTGGTGAGCTTGATGATGTCGGCAGATGGTGGAGAGTCTGGGAAAGTAAAGTTTGGCATGTTGTTCAATCGGAAGAGCTCGTTAATAACAGTGTTGAAGGAGCCTGGTAACGCCATATTATGCATGTGTGCATATAGCATACAGTAATGAATTTTCGTAGGTTCATAAGCTGATGGAGTTGTGGTGGAGGGTTGGGTAGCTTTTAAAAGTTTTGTTGTGTCGGCCTGGAGTTTGGTGATGGCAGCATAAGTAGGTGACTTGGAAGGTGTCTTCTTCTGTTCTGCTTCTTGGCTTTTTTTCAGAATTTCACGACGAGTGGGCACTTGGCAGCGAGAGTATGGTGATTGTTTTTGCAGTTGAGACACTTAAGTGGGGCAGTAGAAGTAAAAGTCTTGGAATCGTGGCCTTCAGACCCGCAGGTAGAGCAGAACTTTTTGTCTTTAGTGGGGCAGTCTTTTGTAGAATGTAGGTAAGAGTAGCAACTCCAGTACCGAGTAATATGATGGTACCGCTCAGCTTCAATATGACTGGAGTTAATGAAGTAATAGTATATGGCCAGGCCTTCAGCCACAGCTGGGCAGCCATTGTCACATCAGTATAAGTGATTTTCAACATGGAGGAGGCAGTAGGAATCTTGGTGATGCTTTCAACTGTAGCCCGGGGATTTTGTTCTTCTATGGAGGTCTTTAGGTCTTCAACAGGTTGTATAGTAATCAGTTTGTCAAGTCTCTTCAAGAAGACAGTCCTCTTAGCCCGTAAGGCAGGAGAGGACATGACTTTGAAGCCACGGTCTGATAGAGTGGACAAAGCGGAGGTGGTCAGTAGTTTTTCAGCTTCAACATAGTTTTCACAGACAATAATGAAGGCTTCGTGGAGTGAGAGGATGGTATTAATCTTGACCTGTAGACCCCTGATTACCACAGCAAGGGCAAGCTTGGTGGAGTCATTGATCGTACCACTGGATGGTTTTATCTTGACTCTGTTGGAGAAGCTCATCTTGGGACGCTCCCCATCCATTTAAATACCTCTCCCTCCAGCTCCCATCTCTCACTTCACCTCATGTCACCCCTAGATCGCTATTCCCCTGTCCATCCTTACTCCATGCACTGAATGACTGAACATCCACTCAGTGAAGCCGCAAACAGCCCTCCCTCTAAACTCGTGCCTAGGAAAGGGAGAAGCTTACGAGGGCATTTCGGTCCTACCTGTACCATTTACAGGTCACACAAGTGACGTAAATAGTCCAAGTCGGACCTGTATGCTTCTCTCTCCTATGTGTGGGTTATTTGTGTATTATACCAGTCATGGTATTGTGCCTTCTTTATCCCTAGTACTTTCACTCAGCTCACACCAAAACACCCAGCTCACTCACCAAGACTACAAAACATCTATTGTCCTTCCTCCCACCCCCCCGTAACCTCCAATTCTCATCTGTTCTTGCTGTCACCTAATTCGCCCCCTTCAGTCTTTCTCCACTTTTCCCTAATTCATACCCCAGCACATCCACGAGTCAAACAAGAGTCTCAACCATGAGAGACCCACTCCACCACCTGTAGCTTATCTTCCGCTGAAACAGGAACTCCCGCCCCCCACATCACAGAACAGACTCAGTGCAATAATATAAGACGTACGTAACTCGTGGAGGGTGATTGAGAGGTCAGACTCTGGGACGGTGATGAGAGATAAAATTACAAACAAAGCAGTCAAGGAAGAGTGATCAACCATGAGGAATCAAATAAGAGCGGTCGCACAAGAATGGTCATACAGGAATGGCCGTCCCACATGAGAGGTCAAATAAGTAGCGGAGACAGTGCCTTACATCATAGTTATCACACTGATGAGACTCTGACGATATCTGATACTCATTATTTTTATATTCAAGGGAAACGCTAAAACCACAGGGGTCATACAGCACCCTGGGGAATGAGAAGTAATCATCTTTAATACGAGGGGAGGAGCGCTCTAATTCCTTCGATCGAGAGCCTCTCAGCAGAATCAATACCACCTTGCTATAACTAACCTGACCTACATTTCAAGTTAGCACAGTACCGAGCATAAAGCCAGAGGTGAACATCAAATAACCTCCGTAGTCAACGCGAGTCTGGCAAATCTATTATTAAATTTGACGAACCAAAGCATGAAGTCCTTCACAACACTGTTATACGACATATACTAGGTCCATCTTGGAGTAAGCAGCACCAGTATGGAACCCACACTTTGTTGTTGGCGGAAGTCCACACTGGGAGGTCGGTGGAAGCAATTAAGGGCCACAGGAGAATGGCTTCTTATAGAGCCTTGGTTGACAGACTTATGTCTGATTTTGTAGATGTTGGTAATTTAACGATTCAAGATGTTGACCGCCAGGAGGCGGGAAGCAACCAAATTGGGGGTTGGGAAGGGCATCATGGAATTGAAATCTCCCACATGTATATTCCAACAGTACAAACACTAAAACAGCACCTACTTACTACAATGGACCCTAGTACATACGCAAACACATGCCAGAAACTACAGAACATGATACACTTTGTTACACGTTGTGTGGGGAAGATGCGGGAAGGTTTTGGGGATATTAGTATTAATGTATATGATGTTTTAAATGTTTTTAATGAGGGAAGTGTCCTTAGTGGAGAGTGTCTTATAGCTGTACAGAGTATATTAGATGAGATGGCACATGTTATGTTGACGTATGTGTCTAAGAGAGAAGGCGATGCTGCTCGCAGAGGTAATGCCCCATTATAACAATAGGGGTGGTAGAAGAGCCCAAAGAAGACAACTGTATAGAGACATCCAGAAGCTATACAACAAAGATAGAACTAAATGTGCGAAGATGGTACTTGATGGAAGATGGCGGAGCTTAGGCGCCCCAGAACAACAGAATGTAAGTAAGGAACAACTACAGGAGTTTTGGTTGAATTTGTTTGCTAGACCATCGGAAGAAAATAGAAGATCGGTGGAAAATGTGGTGAAAGAGCAGCTATGGCAATTGCAGTTACCTATTGATGTGGAAGAGTTTAAAAGAGCAGTAGCCGCGTCCAACGGTAGTTCTGCACCAGGTCCTGATGGATGGATGCCTAAAGATCTAAAAATGTTTCCGGAGCAGTTCTGGGTTGACTTGTTTAACATCTGGTTGTATGCTGGATACCTGCCTAAGGTATTCAGGAAGGCTAGAGCTGTGTTGCTGCCGAAGGTTGATCAACCTGAAAATCCTGGAGAGTATAGACCAATTACTATAACAAGCATTATTGTTAGGGTATTCCATAAGATTCTAGCGGCAAGATGCGTTCAGTGGGTTCCACTCCACATGACGCAGAAAGCTTTCCTGCCCACAGATGGCCTGGGTCAGAATGTAATGTTGTTGGATGCGGTAATTAGCGAAAGCAAAAATCGATGTAAACCTCTATATGCAATATTCATAGATGTCAGGAAAGCCTATGATTCGGTTAACCATTCGTCGGTGAGAAGAGCACTTCAGATCCATAATGTACCTACTTTGGTAATTAATTATATCATGTCGACGTACTATGATGCGTCAACTGAAGTTATTGGTAAAGAAGGAAAAGTGTGTAGGGGTGTAAAGCAGGGGGATCCTCTGTCTTGTATTCTCTTTAATATAGTAATGAATGAAGCGCTGTTGGCCTTAAACAAACATGTTGGACGGCCAATGAGTGGTGCCGAGCATAAGGTGTCTGCCTTAGCTTTTGCAGACGATGTAGTGTTATTAGCCGAGTCCGAGCAAGGCCTCAATGCACAATTGCAGCTATTTTTGAAATACTTGGAGGCGTCAGGTCTAGAGATAAATCCGCAAAAATGTGCCACATTGAAGAGCCAAACAGTTCCAAAGGCAAAGAAGTGGTACGTAGATACGACGCATAAAACGAAAATCCATGGAGCGCAAGTTCGGTCCTTGCAACCAACAGCCGTGTATAAATATCTAGGAATGCATTTTTCTTCAGCCGGAAGGGGAAAGCCAGATATACAAAAGTTGCGTGAGAAACTTCGAGCGCTGGATGAGGCGCCCCTCAAACCTCAACAGTGGTTATATTTATTGAATAAACACCTGATTCCGGGCATCATACATACTATGGTGCTTGGTGGCGTCTGTCAGAATACCTTGAAGACGTCGGACAAACTAATTAGGCAAAATGTAAGAAAATGGCTGAAATTTCCTAAAGACACATCATTAGGCGTGTTCTATGCTCCAGCAGCTGCTGGGGGTTTGGGATGTGTTTGTTTATCAACAAGAGTTCCTATATTGCGAAGAAACAGGTTGGATGCATTTCACAGCTCTGAGGATAGCACTATACGGAATTTGGCGTTGCACCCGAACACCCTGAAAGCATTGAGGTTCGTAGGCAAAAGTAGAGTGAGGGATGTGGTTGTAACAACGAGAAAGCATGAGCTAAAGGAATGGACAAAAGCCTTGTTGGGTTCGTTGGATGGAGCAGGACTAAAGGAACATCATTTAGTCCCCCCAAGTACATCATTGGATGACCAATGGAACAAGCCTATTAAATGGGGCCACTTATGTTGATGCATTGAAGATCAAGCATAATTTAATGCCAACTAAGACTAGACGAGCAAGAGGACGAAGACAGAACAATACAACCTGTGATGGTTGTGACCAACGAGAGTCCTTGGGACACCTCTCCAGGTTTGCCCGCAGCTTCATGGACAACGGGTCCGACGACATGATATCGTGGATGCTATTTCTTCAGACTGCATGCAAAAGAAGCATGCTGTAGCCAAGGAGCCGCATATTCCAACAGCCCTTGGCACGCGTAAGCCGGATCTCTTAATTTGTGATGTGGAAAACAAAAAGGCTTACGTGCTCGACGTTAAAATAGCGAGTGACTGCCATTTCAACTATGGCAGATCAGTATCGACGGGAAGGCTGAGTACTACGACACCGGGCAGATTAGAGCCTGGACAGCCCGGTGGGCGACCCAGCAGCTACATTTATTCAACGAACATCGGGACGACGCTGTGGAGCCATCTACAATCAACATACAACCTATTGACCCACAAGATGTTGTCCTCGGAGCAGTGATAATTACCTGGAGGGGAGTTATGTCCCCAAAAACGTACAGGATACTCAAAGAACTTCATTTACCAGCCTCGAAGATTGAGTTGTACGTAGTTAAGGCCCTGGAAGGCTCCATTGCGCAGTGGAGAATGCATAACCAGTGGGGTGGCCTTAGGGTGCCCTAACATCAAGCAGGGAATTCTTGGAAAAGACTAAGGAGCGAGAAGAGACTAAGGAGCGAGAAGAGACTAAGGAGCGAGAAGAGACCAAGCGGCAAGCCGTCCGGCAGGTTGATTATTTTAAACCTGCAAATTACAACAACGGCGAAGAGGACAAAAAAAAAAAATAGCCTGCAAAGTTGAAAAAAAGGAGTAAAGAGGCGCAACTAGACAAGTTCCGGAGGTTAGGGGTATGAGCTGTGAGAGATTTGAGGACTCAACCTGAATATGTACATGTCGTGTCGAATAGGTAAAACTTGCGATTTTGGCTTAAATAGCAACGCTCTTCTTGCCGAATAATGCAAGCGAAAATTTGCGTATCCAATAATTTCGCAAAAATCATTCTGAACTTAACGAAAAAAAATATATTTCATTGTGTTATTAAATTATTGTAAACTTATCTAAAATACGTTTAGTTGGAATAGGCTAAATTAAATTGCGGTTGTTATAATAAAATAAGGTAAGTTTTCTTAGGTACTTTTGGTACATAATTATTAAGTTTTATATTAACATAAATTAAAATATATCTTTAAACGTACAAGAGGAAAATTTTAGAAAGGACAATTTTAAATGAGTTCTTGCTAATTTACCAGTTTTACCTATTCAGTACGACATGTATATATATATATATATATATATATATATATATATATATATATATATATATATATATATATATATATATATATATATATATATATATATATATAAGGACATAGGGACTAGGAATGACATGATAACGATATACAAAAAAAATAGATTAACTTAATGTGTCCAGAGACAGACTATTGAAAGACGGGAAACAGGTACACTAGGGCACACCTGGGAAAAAAAAAAAAAAAAAAAAAAAGAGTTACATGGCTGCAAAGAAATAGATTTTTTTCTTCAGAGTGGTCAGAAAATGGAATGGGAGAGGTAGGACAGTTTTAAGAAGAGGCATGATAGCGATCAAGCATCCATCTCTGACCGCGGGTTCAATCCCGGCCGGGGTATGGTTTGATCCATTAGTGTACTGACCCACTGAGCACTGCAAACAAAGATAGGTGAGTAGGTGAGTGAACACACACACACACACACACACACACACACACACACACGTACGTACGTACGTTCCCAACCTTTACTAGGTTACACAAGCGAGAAGATAAACAGCGAACACCAGTTGGACGTCCGCTTGGTCATGGTCCAGTGGACGAGACACAGCTTTGTGTCCTTTTGTGTGTGTGTGTGTGAGTGTGTGTGTGTGTGTGTGTGTGTGTGTGTGTGTGTACTCACCTATTTGTACTCACCTATTTGTGGTTGCAGGGGTCGAGTCATAGCTCCTGGCCCCGCCTCTTCACTGATTGCTACTAGGTCCTCTCTCTCCCTGCTACATGAGCTTTATCATACCTCGCCTTAAAACTATGTATGGTTCCCGCCTCCACTACTTCACTTTCTAGACTATTCCACGACTTGACTACTCTATGACTGAAGAAATACTTCCTAACATCCCTTCGATTCATCTGAGTCTTCAACTTCCAATTGTGACCTCTTGTGTCTGTGTCCCATCTCTGGAACATCCTGTCTTTGTCCACCTTGTCTATTCCGCGCAGTATTTTATATGTCGTTATCATGTCTCCCCTGACCCTCCTGGCCTCCAGTGTCGTCAGGCCGATTTCCCTCAACCTTTCTTCGTAGGACAATCCCCGTAGCTCTGGGACTAGTCTTGTTGCAAACCTTTGCACTTTGTGTGTGTGTGTGTGTGTGTGTGTGTGTGTGTGTGTGTGTGTGTGTGTGTGTGTGTGTGTGTGTGTGTGTGTGTGTGTGTGTTCACGTGCGTGTACGTGTGTGTACGTGTATCTACATGTATGTGTGTGCTTGCAAAACTGCGCAAATCTTTGAATATGTGTACCTGCGTGCGCTTGCGTATGCGCGCTTGCTCCACGTTATCAGAACTGAAGTTAGTGGTACTAATTAAAATACGTAGGTCAGTTTCCCCTCATGTGTTTAGACAAACATCAAATTTACCATTCCGTTTAAAAATTTTTTCGTTCCGTGGATAGAGAAGAGAAACTGCTAGGTATAGTAATATAAATAATTTTGGGGGGATTAACACTAGGACAAGGGAAACTGAAGAGTGCTTTCACCTGGGTGGTGACCCGGTGCTTTCACCTGGGTGGTGACCCGGTGCTTTCACCTGGGTGGTGGCCCGGTGCTGTCACCTGATTAACGACTCGGTGCTGTCACCTGAGTGACGACCCGGTGCTTTCACCCGGGTGACGACCCGGTGCTGTCACCCGAGTGACGACCCGGTGCTGTCACCCGAGTGACGACCCGGTGCTGTCACCCGAGTGACGACCCGGTGCTGTCACCCGAGTGACGACCCGGTGCTGTCACCCGAGTGACGACCCGGTGCTGTCACCCGAGTGACGACCCGGTGCTGTCACCCGAGTGACGACCCGGTGCTGTCACCCGAGTGACGACCCGGTGCTGTCACCCGAGTGACGACCCGGTGCTGTCACCCGAGTGACGACCCGGTGCTGTCACCCGAGTGACGACCCGGTGCTGTCACCCGAGTGACGACCCGGTGCTGTCACCCGAGTGACGACCCGGTGCTGTCACCCGAGTGACGACCCGGTGCTGTCATCCGGGTGACGACCCGGTGCTGTCACCCGAGTGACGACCCGGTGCTGTCACCCGAGTGACGACCCGGTGCTGTCACCCGAGTGACGACCCGGTGCTGTCACCCGAGTGACGACCCGGTGCTGTCACCCGAGTGACGACCCGGTGCTGTCACCCGAGTGACGACCCGGTGCTGTCACCCGAGTGACGACCCGGTGCTTTCACCTGGGTGATCACTCGCCTCTCTCGCCAGCTAAACCACGAAAACAGATCAAAACACGCAAGGAATAACTGAATAACAAACACAAAAGCAACTCACGAATAAAACGCACAACACGAATGAATACTCAGGGACAGAGTTAAAACGCCTGAGTGAGAAGGAAACAACAGTGCTATTGTTAAAGTGTACATGAAGCACTTACCTTGACACAACTTGCGGTGTCTGCGCCTCTTCACTCACCACAGTTGACACTACGTCAACTCATTCTCTGGTACTTCTCGCCTTAATAGCAATAGCGATGATAAATAGCCACAGTTTTATACTCTTTCAAGAAAATGTCAGACAACACAAATTACACTTCCTTACGTCACCTGCTAAACCTGCTGAATCATTTAAATCGGAGAATCTACAAGATTCTTACACCTCACACTGACGTTTGTCACTTAAGAATTGTTTAGGAATACACACTCAATATGAAATTGCAATAAGCTACTAATTTCTACTTCTTTCCCAGAGTACAACACAAGTTACAACACACACTACAACACACACTACACCAGACAGTGACTACCAGCAACACAACACACTGGCCGTGTACCTCGCCGAGCGTCAGATGGCTGTACCACTTGCTCAATTGAACGGAATTTATGGTCTAATATTGAAGCTCGACTCTTATTTCTCACATAATAAGAGACATATATATATATAAAGATAAAATATACGCCTTCAAATGTCTTAGAAATATAAACTTAATACTTACAGCTAAGAAAACAACACATCAGGTAGTGTGAAACTATCTTTCAATAGTTACTTACATCTTGATGTGAGTCAATAAAATTTTCTGAACGAAGGAATATGAAATGCAGTCATTAACTATATTGTTTAGTTAGTGGAGTAATGGATGCAAAATATTTAAAGCAGATTTTTTTTTTTTTTAATTTTTCACAGGGTTTGACAAGGTTACGTTAAGGATCCCTAACTTTATTGACAAGCTATTGACAAGTTAAAGATAGATTTCTATATACAAATTAATCCTTACGGGTTTGTATATATTCTGATGGGGAAAGGAAGGTATATCTCTATTTATTGAAGTATGTAAGTGCCAGTTTGAAATTTTATCTCAACTCTTCAACTGTCCTTGACTGGTAACTCATACGAAGTAAGAAAATTTCAATTTCTCAAGAAAATCTTAAATAACTGTTAAGAAACTCAAGTAAAGTATAAGTGAGATTGTCTTTGTGGTGTGTAGGAGAAAATATGCCAGTGTTATTGAACCGGGAAAATTTAAGTTTTCATGCTATATGCGAATGCCACATCTGATCGGCTTCAAACCTTCATTTTCGATCAGTTGAGAACATAATTTCAGTGAATCTTTAAACTTTAAGTGATGTTGATAGCTAAAACTTGCATCTTCTCATTCACTTTAAACTATCAGAATTGGTAGAAAGCTTGAACTGGTTTGCTGTATGGGTGTCAATTTCTCATGTTTAGTAAATAAACTGAGATACTAGTTTCCTTGGGCTAACTTTGGGAAGATTTCAGTGCCGATTTAATGAAAACTGCATTTGAAACTTATGCAACACTCTGCACTATTCCTTTGCGTTCACTGTGGTAGAAAGGGCTGAGCTTCTGGCAAGCAGGAATACCTTTTTATAATCGCACAGCTGAAAAACGTGTAAATCGGAATTTACTTCTTAGTAGGTGAGGCGGATAAGGGATTGCAAGCAAATCACAGGACGGGTGGAGATCGAACCCATGGCAGGAGAGTCGTAAAACTGGCCCCACCCATTCTGTGATTTGTGATTTAACATTGTTAATTGGAAGGCTGGCCCGTGAGTCTCTACCGGGAGCCTTGATGGCGATCGACTCCTCGCAGGGTAGAAAAAAAATAATTATGACTTCTCTAGTTTGGGATTGATTCACTTGATTAAATCCTTCATGGATTAGTAGCATCAATGAGAAAGAAATATTTTTTCCACCTATTTTTGGTAGAGGGCGACTACAATCATAAAATCGGAATACTGATGTTCTTACGATTTTTCTAGAGCCAAATACGTGAGGCTCTGTTCCTCACAACTGCTATAAAGGGGCACATTTGTGAGGCTTATTTCTTCTCTTAGGGGTGGGAAAAAATGATCATGTGCAATATTGTCAAGCCTCGTGCTAGTGCAATTGAAGTGCACCTTGCAACAGAAAGTTGCAGCATGACAAAAGACTGAATCACTCCCTGGTTTAACTCCGCAGGTCCAAGCACGAAACTTGAAAAAAAAAATAATCACACGAATGACTACAATTACCAGTGTACATAAATACTTTTATTGACACAGTTAACAAATCACAAGTACAGAATCATTACTTGCTCCGGTAATATATCACACAAGGTACATTGCCTGAGTGTAAAGGGTATAATATCAGTAATCAATCACTGCGATAAAATCGTCTATATGTGCTTGAAATACTCAAATGGTACAGAATATTAT
Organism: Cherax quadricarinatus; assembly: GCF_026875155.1. Classification (NCBI taxonomy): domain Eukaryota; kingdom Metazoa; phylum Arthropoda; class Malacostraca; order Decapoda; family Parastacidae; genus Cherax; species Cherax quadricarinatus. The sequence continues at coordinate 18,248,736 of NC_069455.1, read as the reverse complement.
GAGCTATGACAACAAGGGATGTAGTACGGGGCACAAGTCTAGGTATGGGCCATAAAATCAACAGTCGGCTACTGAATTAGAAAATAACATCTACACGCGCATTAAATCCTCTAAAACATATATGCTAAATCATCAGTGGTGCGTAAAATGGCATGAGATATTATAAGCTACAACTCTGACAAACGCAGAGTGTTGCACAAGGGAGGCCGGGCTTCCTGCAACTACATAAAATGAAACATACTTTCGTGGATCCACATTTCGCAAGTTCCTGGCACACCGTTGCAACTGCAGGAATTGAATTATTCTGCAAAGAGTTTAGTCCTTTTTCTCCTCCAACCATGAAGACATGGATCGGGTTCCTGACATGTTGGGCCTTGAGCAGACACCCACACACCTGTCTGGAGCACCGCTCTTGGACAGTCTCGGCACAGCACAGTCTGAGATGGTAAATGTCACTGCACGTGTTAGTTTCTGCTCAACATTTTCTTCCTCATTACATTGCCTGGCATCGACCCTCTTCAGTAGATCTGGATGAAGAACACTCCCAAGAACTTGAACCTCCAATTGTTAAATCAAGTTGAATAAATTCATGATTCATCAGAACAACTACTGCATCTGTGATATTTATTGAATACCTTTTCCAGGCTTTGAAGCCCTTTCCTTGTTTTAGCATCCCATCAGAGCCGATGTGGGATTGCATGCAGTGAGAACCACAAAGTGAAAAAAAACTGCAATTCCCTCAGATTTCAGGGCATCTGTCAGTTCTTTGATGTTGATGACGCATTTTTCATTGACTGAACTGAAACGGGGAAAAATAATGTAGCAGAATGACGATTACATCAGAATTAGAGTTATACATCACCACATTTGAAGCTCCGCAGGAAGGACATGGAAGACAATTCGTGTGCCAGCTTCCTCAATCCTTAGCCAGCATTTCATCTCCCGAACCTCGATGTGTAACTCTGTCAATAAAATATTTTAATGTGTTTTAATCATACAGTTGTCGGTGTATACTGTCATTAATATATATGTCTGATAGTCGCCAGGAGTGATGTACAGGTGTCCTGGGAAGTGTAATCAACGATTAGCCTCATCCCCAAGAATACGGCGACGTTCCATCTTGTTCGTACTGTTATGGAGAGAGTCAGATCAATCCTGTGGAATTCATGCCATTGACCCCACTGTCAGGTGGTTGCCATGCCCACGCTCGTCTCGAGTCCTATATGGGCAACAGTCGATACAAGTCTCATGTGATGTGCAGCTGTGGCACTTATCTCATTTTTGTCTGAAAGTGTAATTAAAATGATTTATTGTAAAGACAATAGGTTCAAGGTCTTGTATCTTTTCCACAAAGAGCAGTAAATTGCCCTCTCGATGTGCAAGGAGAACCATACAGAAAATTGCCAACACTTTCAAGATTTGTTTTATCAAAAATGCAACCTAGTCTTCCTGTATAATTTCAGACCTGCTTCCCAATGAACATCTTGCAGAAACTTTCTTAATTAAACACACATACGAGTAAGGGAATAGATGGGCATACCTTGATTTCGTGATATTAGTTGCATTTAGAGGGCACTGTTTGTCGCTGTCGACGAGGTGCCTGTCGCCATCTTGGCCGCAGACCATCCAACGGGTCATCTGCTTTCAACCTTTGTTTTTCAGTGAACAGCCGGTAATGCATCACATATTTCCCACATTTTCACGATAGGACTATCGGTGCTTATTCATTATTACATCGGTTTGTCTCCAGTAATCACGGTAATTCGATTAGGATTTAGGAACATAAATGTCCATCTAACTAATTTCACTGCATGTCGCATTGTGTGTTGATGACGGAAGTCTGAAAGGGAACCAGACCTCACAGGCATGGCACTGCTGGATGACTATGGTGCATATCTTGGCATTTTGTCGGTCTTCGTTGATTTACGGATTGCTGCCTGTTTTTCTTCCTTTGATTGTTGATTGTCGAGGATCTGTTTAACGTGGAATGTTTACATCTAGTTTACTGGGAGAGAAATGAGTGAGGCTACGAGTCAATGGAGTGATCGTTGCATATTTCCATTGTCACTTTTAGACATAGGTAAATCGTTAATTTTTTTCATCATATGTGGCGGTATATGCTTGAAACAGTGAGACAGGATGGATTATTTTTGACATTGTCAAATGATCCAACTGAGAATAGTCTCTGACGAAGACTGGGAGGACAAACAGCTTCTTCACCGGAAAATTGCTTAACCACATCCTGGCCCATCTTCGAAAGTGCAACGTTTGATGACAATGCACAAAAATTCTAAGTTTGGCTAACTCATCTACCAGTAGGCTGCTCCTAAATTGTGAATGAGGAATGCTTGAATGATGAGACTGGAAACGAGGACTTGGTGTAGTTGATTGTTACAGTATTCTGCACATAGAATAAAAAAGAAACAAGCTAAGCAGTTTAGAGTCTCGTGCTCACATGAGAGGTCTGCTCAAAGGATGGACCATACTTGATCATTCCTAGGAGGATCTTGAAGGAATCAGGATTGTTGCTTCCTCACATCTTTCCTGAGATATGTGATTGCCACAAGATATGCGAGACTATGGCTTATATATCCTCTGGGGAGTGATGTCACATGTGGGGTGTAAAGCTAATCGAGTGTGGATTTGTGCACTGCACGAGACCTACTGGCCTATGCTCGGCTTATGTTTTAGTGTGAGATGGGCTATGAGGGCAGATAAACACCCCTTTGCTTTGTTTGATAATGTTAGTTACTTTAATAACCGATGATTCTAGGCATCGTCTCCTCAGTTTGCCTTGATTCTGGTACAGAAGTTCAGCTTTATCACACGTCATGAGATGTGAATGTGAGTTGAGATGCTGTGGGAAGGGACTATGTTATTACCAGTATGAAGAGAACGTGTCTATGTTCCTGTATACTGACAGACTTCTAACTGATGTAAGTATGTTCGTAGTTTTCACACGGAATTTTGTACACCCTTGCGTACATGGGCCCGGTTTATTAAGTCGAGGTTCTTTCGACATCCGTATGGTATTTGGGAGACTACCGCGACCTCACTTCTGTATTTCTGAAAGATAGGGAGGCTACAGTATGCGCAACGACACCTGTGGGTAACTTGGATCTTCGAGCTTTGTCTTTCCTGCTTCTGGGGCTGCAGTATATATCTACAACTTCATGCTTTTAGAATGGTGGAAACTTGCGGCAAGTTTGGTAGCAATAATGGAATATATGACTGACAAATTGATGAATGAGACATAGGTGCAACAGCACATGCATTCAAAATCAGTTACTTCCATTCACTCCCAACTAACAAGCTCACACAAGCCTGCTGGATGCTCAAGCCACTGAAACCCTAAAACCATTCCTGGGACGACCCCAGTCTCTTCTCCCTTCCACCCTAGACTTATTCAACCCTCTTCGTCAGCCAATCCCTGTCCATCTCGGATCTCCCATATCTGACTTACATTCTCTCGAGTGGTTTGAGTTTGACTTGTTCTCCGATCTTCTTTATATTTTCTTTATTCTTCCGTGACATAGCAACTGAAATTTAGCTTATAGACATAACCGAACTTCCTCAACAATCTTTCCTCCAGTTTCTTGTGTGGTACCGTGTCGAAAGCTTTCTTACAGTTCAAGAAGATGCAGTCTACCCATTCCTCTCTCTCCTGTCTTATTTCTTTTACTGTCATAAATCTCCACTAGGTTTGTTCATTCCTTTCTAGGTGCTCCACCTAGAAAGTGTGGAGTGTGTTTGTGTATATAATTGTGTGTGTGTGTGTGTGTGTGTGTGTGTGTGTGTGTGTGTGTGTGTGTGTGTGTGTGTGTGTGTGTGTGTGTGTGTGTATCTGTGTGTGTACATTTACCTGGGTGAGGTTCCTGGTGTTGATCTCCAGCTTCTGGGCTCGCCTCTCCAGCTCCTACCCTTCCTCCCTGCTTCTCCCTCTCTTTCTTTTTATTTTCAGCTTTGACTATCACCGTCTATGTACCTACCTGCTTGTGTGTCTCAGTGCTTACTTTCCACTTCCTATTCCCCTCCCACCCTCTCTCATTTATTCTGCCTGTTCCATTATTTTCTCTCTCACCTTCTCTTCCTCTTTCCTTCCAGCCCCTTGCATATATTTTGTCTCCTCTAAATTCCCCCTCTCGGTCTCTCTCTCTTCCTCTCATTCGCAATAAAAATCAAAGGGGTGAGACAGGTGCCGGTGCAGGGAAACATAAGCTCTTCCAGAATGTCTGAAGTAAATAATATTATTGTCATCCATATGTTGGTTATTACTAATGAGATATATATATATATATATATATATATATATATATATATATATATATATATATATATATATATATATATATATATATATATATATATATATATATATATATCTGGAGTTTATCTGGAGAGAGTTCCGGGGGTCAACGCCCCCGCGGCCCGGTCTGTGACCATTATATATATATATATATATATATATATATATATATATATATATATATATATATATATGGGATAGGATAGGATTTCGTTCGGATTTTTAACCCCGGAGGGTTAGCCACCCAGGATAACCCAAGAAAGTCAGTGCGTCATCGAGGACTGTCTAACTTATTTCCATTGGGGTCCTTAATCTTGTCCCCCAGGATGCGACCCACACCAGTCAACTAATACCCAGGTACCTATTTGCTGCTAGGTGAACAGGACAACAGGTGTAAGGAAACGTGTCGAAATGTTTCCACCCGCCGGGAATCGAACCCGGGCCCTCCGTGTGTGAAGCGGGAGCTTTAGCCACCAGGCCACCGCAATAAGATCACAGTAAACAGGTGATTTCAGAATATGCAAAACAACCACTGTGAAAGAATGAACAACCTACGAACCTTGTTCCAAGGTTCGTAGGTTCGAGTCTCCTTCAACCAGAGATCAGTGTTTGTGTATATTTCGCCTGCTCTTGCGAATTCCTTGCATTGTTTAAATCTCTAGTAGGGGTGATGCATGCAGGGGATGAGATGAAAAGCTGTAAGCCTTCTCCCTGAAAGCTGGCTGCCTTGGATCAAAGTCTAGCGCAAGCTGGACTCCAAGGTATTGGTCCAGTGTGGGTAGATTGGTAAAGCACTGCGTACCTTGTTCCAAGGTTCGTAGGTTCGAGTCTCCTTCAGCCAGAGATCAGTGTTTATATATATATATATATATATATATATATATATATATATATATATATATATATATATATATATGTCGTGCCGAATATGTAAAACTGGTCAATTAGCAAGAACTCATTTAAAATTAAGTCCTTTCTGAAATTTTCTCTTATACGTTTAAAGATGTATTTTTTTCATTAATGTTAATGTAAAAATTTTTAATTTTGCACCAGAAGAATCTTAGAAAACTTACCTAACCTTACTATAACAAGAGCAATTTATTTTAGCCTAACCCAACTAAATATATTTTAGATTTGTTTACAATAATTTAATACTAAACAAACACAGTGAAATAAAAAATTTTTCGTTAGGTTCAGAATGAATTTGGTGAAATTATTGCATACATAAATTTTCACTTGTCCTATATGGCAAGATGAGCGTTGCTATTTAAGCCAAGATCGCAAGTTCTGCCCATTCGGCACGACATATATATATAAATATATATATATATATATATATATATATATATATATATATATATATATATATATATATATATATATATATTTACCTGGGTTCTAGAGAGATGTGAGTTATGTCATAGAAGGTAGTGTACCTTATATCAGAATTGACAAATATTATTTGCTTGAGCACTCCCGAAGCAAACTGATCTCAACCTACACACTCCATTTCATAAAATTTTTGACAGTAAAAAAAGTGTATTAAAATATAAAATTTATTGGCTGAGTATTTATTATCCTTGATCCATGATATATTCCATAGAATATCGACATTTAATTTTTTAGTAGGATTAATAAAATACTCGTTAACCAAAGAATAGTATGAAATACTAATGAAACCTAGGGACCATTCATGCACCCCTGGTCACACACAGGGCCACGGGAGCGTTGACCCCCAAGAACCTCTCCATGTATACCCCTTACTGAGATTCCATTCACTCTCCCACGGGGTGCATGACCCCCCTGTTGCATAACCCTGGGTTAGAGCTAAGGCAGGGTTGTCCTCCCTTAGCACCGTCGGTTATCCGACTCAATGTAGTTCAACTCTTGATACAGTAATTAAAGGCACAAAGTTTAGCGGTGAAAAAAATATGAATACAAAGTTCTATTTGCAACACGTAAAAGTTAATAAACTACTGCTTTTTTAAAACATGAAAAATGACACTAAATTTATTAAAAATGTTTTAAAACTAATAGCAATAAAGAGATGAAATGCACAATACCGTGACTAGAATGATGAACAAATAACCCGCACATAGCAGAGAGGGAAGCTAAAGACGACGTTTCGGTCCGACGTGGACCATTTACAAGTAACGATCCCAAGTAGGATCGAAACGTCTTTGTAAGGTTCTCTCTCCTATGTGCGTTTTTTTTGTTTAATAACAACATCTTATCTGTTCAAATTATTGTGTCCCGTTCACTCACATTTCTCAAATATAATAGCACAGACATTTCTATAGTAATAAAGAGGTATTTAAATATCACAGTGGCATTTTATTTTTACACACAGTCTTTTGTGACTAAACACAGGTATTTTATTAAAATAAACAGGTGTTTAGCGACTATACAAAGGCATATTATATTTAATAACAGATGCATTGCGAGCAAACACAGGTATTTTTAATAATACACAGATGATTTATAAAGTGTGTAAGAGCTATATGACAATACAGGTGTTTTAAGACCATGTAGAAGTGTCTAAGACCAATTTCGGAAGATTTATGACCAAACACATAACATTAATTGCATACATTACCGAAGTATGAGTATGGAACATGTATAATTCCTGTGTATCTTCACTGTGAAGACGCACCCCTAGCCAATGATTATTTCTTAATTCAATACATAGACTAGGTGGAAAAATAGATACAAATGCAGTATATTCCGATCCTTTCTTGACTCTTTCGTTTTCTTGCCTATTTTTTTCTGTACTGTATACCCTTTATCTGCACAGATTAGGTACCGGAGACAGTGAAAGAGGAGGCATTCGGTTCCACAGTCTTAGCGCATCGACGACCGAGGACTGTACTCTTTACTCCGAATCAAGAAGTGGTGAACCTACATTTTTGGGGCCCTGAAGCTTGAACTGGTTTGGGGCCCATTTCGCAGCCCCTTCTGATACAGTAGACTCAAAAATTTCAAGCAATATTGACTAAAGTAGCCTCTGGGGCCCGTCAGGGATTAGGGGCCCTGAAGCTTAAGCTTCATTAGTGTCGTAGTAAATCCACCCCTGGAATCATGACCAATATTCTGCACAAAAGCATAGGTTGTAAAAAAAAAATCTAGAACCATTTAACAAATTACGTATCTATAATATGGAAGTTCACGGTTAACCTTCACTTAATCTTTTTCCTTCGAGCAAAATAGGATAATATCTAAATGCATAGACCAAACGGGTGGAAAAAAAAAACATCACAATGCGGACGAACACGCCTCGATGCTGTACAAGGAAGTTGGTCCACAAGAAACACGCTCGCTCAAGTATGAAAGGATTCAAGGCACGGGAGAGATCACATAACTATGCCATAAATTTCACGAGACATGGGAAGACAATGAGAAAGATACACACACCCCAGGAGACTCACAAGGTAAGCCACATTCCCCTTGTGACAAGGCCACGACGCACCCAGTGGTACACAGGGTCAGCCATGCTCTAACCTTGATAATAATAATAATAATAATAATAATAATAATAATAATAATAATAATAATAATAACATATATAATAAAAACAACAATAATAATAAAAATAATAATAATATTTATTTCTATAAGTACATGATACGACTTAAACAGACCTAGCTGACATCACTGACATACTATGTAGAAAGCCCCTGGTAATGCAGAACATTGGGGCAAATTAGGTTAGTCTTGTACCCTAGGATGCGACCCACACAAGCCAGCTAACGCCTTGGTGCTACGTCCTGCCTTCTGTGTAGAGCTTGCATTCTTGGCTAATAAAGCAACGATCATTTAGTCAAATAACGTCAGTGTTAATTCAGTGTTATAATATCCCATCGAAGATGAGTCTGAGCATTAGAAAATTAATGTATTTAATTCATGTTTCCTAACTAAATATGTAGGCTGATGCAAGACAACTGTGGGAAGGATTAATCTAAATTATATTAATAAAGTGCACGACAACTGCTTGACTAGTCTGAAACATCCATAAGTGCACGGTGACTACATGACTAGCCTGGTACGTAGGTAAGTGCGCGACAAATGAAGAACTTGCCTGATACGCACGTAAGTGGACGACAGCTGCATGACGATCCCTTTATGTACATAAGTGCACACAAACTGCATGACTTGTCTGATACGTACATAAGTGCATGACGTCAACATGATTGCCTGATACGTATAAATCTATATACATCTCACGTAACACTGCTGATGATATTCTATCACTGGATATTTTACCTACGCAACACAGCATTAACAAAACATAGTTTCAGAGGTTTCCTTTACTAACATGGCCTCTGTAACACTAAGACAATATACCATCAGTGTAGTATATTAACTTCGACCACAAATTCCCATAAGTGAGGATATCCCCGAGGCAACTCTCCCCTGTAATCAAAGAATAACATGAACAAATACCTGCACGTCTGTCTTCATTCTGAAGTTTGTACCACTTTAAAAATCGAACATTTTCTCACAGACAAGCTTCAGTAACAAAGGTAGAAGAGACGAAAGAAAAAGATCCTTCACTTCTGAAAACAACGACACAAGTTACAGAACAAGGATCTATTGGATCAATGTTTCGCTCTGGGTAGAACTTTATCAAGTCGCGGCTTGATTATGCTCTACCCAGAGAGAAATGTTGTCCCAGTAAAGGCTAGATCCTCAAACTTGTATCTTGTCCTTATACTTTTCCAGCAGTAATATGCAAGCTGGAGGCGCAACACGAACAAGAAGTGACGAAAAGACGATAGTAACAGTGAAATTCTTTATTTTTAACAACGTTTCGTCCATGAGCCGGCTGTTTGAGGTATCTTTTCGGCTATCTAAATTTCATCTAATCTTCAGCTCTGTCAGCATTTCCTGGAAAATACATTAATTAAAATTCTAAGCTCTAAGAGGGAGCTGGACATATTAAAATTAGTTACTGTCAACTATGCTATATAAGTGTAACCTTAATAAACTATTTTCTAACTAGCATACCAGGGTTGGAGAGCTTTACTTTCAGATGACTTAGAGAATTCATACTGATTTCTGGTCCCAAATTTAATAGAATCAGTTCTTCTAATGCAAAAAATATTAAGACTCTATATATTATCTCTGAGAATTGACCAGCGATGTTCAACATGTGTAACAATGGAGTTTAAAAGTGATTACTTAATAACAAAGTAGGTTAACGAAAACTGAACCAACTCTAAGGCTAGATGTTTACTGTGTTACTTGGTAGAGCCGGATGCAAATCCACATTACATGATACAGAAGCTTAAGTTTAGTTTAATACCTTGATAATACACCCCATACCCATCCTTGGGCGGTAGTCAAAAGATTACAGAGGTATATAATGGGTCCAGGGACTGGACCCCAAAGTTATGATAGCTGAACAGTTACAAAGGTAATGAACTCCAGGTAGATCTGTGATACAGAAACCAGTTGTAAAATTCTATTATTGGAGGCTAATACAGAGAAACCCAAGTTGTGTGTTAACTTGCTGAGCTCACTCTTGACTAGGAGAGACGCTGTTTTCGAAGACTCTTGACTAGGAGAGATGCTGCTTTCGAAGACTCTTGACTAGGAGAGACGCTGTTTTCGAAGACTCTTGACTAGGAGAGATGCTGCTTTCGAAGACTCTTGACTAGGAGAGATGCTGCTTTCGAAGACTCTTGACTAGGAGAGATGCTGCTTTCGAAGACTCTTGACTAGGGGAGATGCTGCATTCGAAGGCTCTTGACTAGGAGAGATGCTTCATTCGAAGACTCTTGACTAGGAGAGATGCTGCATTCGAAAACCCTTGACTAGGAGAGATGCTGCTTTCGAAGACTCTTGACTAGGGGAGATGCTGCATTCGAAGACTCTTGACTAGGAGAGATGCTGCATTCGAAGACTCTTGACTAGGAGAGATGCTGCATTCGAAGACTCTTGACTAGGAGAGATGCTGCTTTCGAAGACTCTTGACTAGGAGAGATGCTGCTTTCGAAGACTCTTGACTAGGAGAGATGCTGCTTTCGAAGACTCTTGACTAGGAGAGATGCTGCTTTCGAAGACTCTTGACTAGGGGAGATGCTGCATTCAGAAACTCTTGACTAGGAGAGATGCTGCATTCGAAGACTCTTGACTAGGAGAGATGCTGCTTTCGAAGACTCTTGACTAGGGGAGATGCTGCATTCGAAGGCTCTTGACTAGGAGAGATGCTGCATTCGAAGACCCTTGACTAGGAGAGATGCTGCTTTCGAAGACTCTTGACTAGGAGAGATGCTGCTTTCGAAGACTCTTGACTAGGAGAGGTGCTGCATTCGAAGACTCTTGACTAGGGGAGATGCTGCATTCGAAGACTCTTGACTAGGGGAGATGCTGTATTCGAAGACTCTTGACTAGGAGAGATGCTGTATTCGAAGACTCTTGACTAGGAGAGATGCTGCTTTCGAAGACTCTTGACTAGGGGAGATGCTGCTTTCGAAGACTCTTGACTAGGGTAGATGCTGCATTCGAAGGCTCTTGACTAGGAGAGATGCTGCATTCGAAGACCCTTGACTAGGAGAGATGCTGCATTCGAAGACTCTTGACTAGGAGAGATGCTGCATTCGAAAACTCTTGACTAGGGGAGATGCTGCATTCGAAGACTCTTGACTAGGGGAGATGCTGTATTCGAAGACTCTTGACTAGGAGAGATGCTGTATTCGAAGACTCTTGGGTAGGAGAGATGCTGCATTAGAAAACTCCTGGGTAGAAGAAATGCTGCAGTAACCGGAGAGAGAGAGAGAGAGAGAGAGAGAGAGAGAGAGAGAGAGAGAGAGAGAGAGAGAGAGAGAGTCATAGCCAGCCTGGGGGTGCAAGAGAAGGTGTCGCTGGTAGAATTAGATTACTGTTTTGCTAACACGATCTGGAGGTGTGTGTTGGGGAGCACTCGGACACGGCGCCTGCTGCCACGAATGCTCAAGTGTGGAAGTGCGTGAGGGGACGTGGGGAAGGGGAGAGGAAGGTTGAGATGGGGAAGAGAAGGTGGGGAGGGATATAGAAGTGGGGGACGTGTGGAGGGGAAAGTGAGAGAAAGGGAGCTGCAAGGAGCAGAAGCCGAAGGAAAGGTTTGCAAGGGGCGAAGTTGAAGGAAGGGTTGAGTAGGTGAAGTGTTTCCACAAAGATACCCAAGTGTTATACATGTGTCTAATTCATCTATTTGTCAGTATTGTAAAACCATTAATACAATAAGAGGTATTTCACGAAAAGCAAATCTGGGAATGGTCGACATATACAGCTGACCAGAGCTGTTGAGCATGTCAACAGCGGAGTAGAACTTTCTCTATTTGCAGTACACCAGCGTTGAATATTTAAAACCAGTCGCATGGTTTTAAATTTTTAACCAAAAGCAAAGAAAAGAGTTTCAGGCCACAGCTTAAAGGTGCTCTGGGATTTCCTAAAATGACTTTATTCGGAACATTAAACCGGATGGTTGGTAACCCAGGATAAGCAAGGAAAGCTGCTTAGCGTAGCTTATTTCCGCTTAAGCCTTTCCCAGAATGCGACCCACAACAGTCTACTAACATCACGGGACCTCCCTATGTTGGCTAAAAAAAAAGTGCATTAAGGTATAAAGAAATATTTCCAAAACCTCGAGGTTCAATTACTGAGACTCGAGTAATAGACGATGTTTGATGCCTCTAGTCTGTTGTCTAGGGTTATCTCCGCTAGTCTACAAGCTACTAGTCCACTTGTAAGTAATAGTTTTTAATTACCTCATTAGATACAATGATACCTTGTTACCACACTTGAATACTTCCAGCAGGTACAATAGTTACTTCAAAATAGAACTGGAGTGTTTTCTTTCATAGGATGTGAGTCCAGTAGGTACTGAAATTCCTTAAACATAGGACTGGAGTGTTTTCTTTCAAAAAGATATAACAGTCAAGAAGGTATTGGAGTTTCTTAAACTCAGAAGTGGAATACTTTCTTACACATGATACGACACTCTAGCATAACTGGAGTGTTTTAACATTTTTTACCCCCTGGATGCGACCCACAATTATCGACTAACACACAGGTACTTAATTTACCGCAAGGTGGGCAGGAGTAACAAGGGTCTGAGGAATCTTGCCCATAAGTTTTTCCCTGCCAGGAAATCGAACCCTTAGCAACTGAGACACATTTTTTTTTACCAGTAAGCTTCGTGGCGTCTCTGTAGGCAATATGATGACGGGAAAAGAAAAGTTTTTTCCCCTCCATGGGATTATTATTGAGGGAGGGAGTGAGGAGGGGACAAATGTCTCAAGAGGGTGAAATCAGAAGAGAAGTGGTGGAGAGGGACTAGGAAGACTGAGAGGTAGTAATGAAGGGGAGAAGAAAGCAAAGGGAGAGGTGGTGAGGTAATAGTGAGTTTGTAAGGAATAAAAGTAGGAAAGGGACCAGGTAATAGAAGGAATGATTCTTATCGTTACTGTATTTCCTTATTTGTCTCTATTCTGTTGTATGAAGCATGTGTGTGTGTATGTGTGTGTATGTGTGTGTGTGTATGTGTGTGTGTGTATGTGTGTGTGTGTGTGTGCGTGTGTGTGTGTGTGTGTGTGTGTGTGTGTGTGTGTGTGTGTGTGTTCGCGCGCGCGCGCGTGTATGTGTGTGTGTACTCACATAATTGTACTCACCTAATTGTAGTTGCAGGGGTCGAGACTCAGCTACTGGCCCCGCCTCTTCACTGAACGTTACTAGGTTCTCTTTCTCCATGCTCCATGAGCTTTATCATACCTCGTCTTAAAGCTATGTATGGTTCCTGCCTCCACTACATCACTTGCCAGACTGTTCCACTTCCTGACCACTCTATGACTGAAGAAATGCTTCCTACTTCCCTGTGACTCATCTGAGTCTTCAACTTCCAAGAGTGACCCCTTGTATCTGTGTCCCATCTCTGGAACAGCTTTTCTCTGTCCACCGTGTCTATTCCACGTAGTATTCTGTATGTCGTTATCATGTCTCCCCTATCCCTCCTATCCTCCAGTGTCATCAGGCCGATTTCCCTTAACCTTTCTTCGTAGGACATTCCCCTTAGCTCTGGAACAAACCTTGTTGCAGACCTTTGCACTTTCTCTAATTTCTTAACGTGCTTGACCCGGTGCGGGTTCCAAACTGGTGCTGCATACTCCATTATGGGTCTGACGTACACGGTGTACAGTGTCTTGAAAGATTCCTTACTTAGGTATCGGAATGCTAATCTCAGGTTTCCCAGGCGCCCGTATGCTGCAGCAGTTATGTGTGTGTGTGGGGGAAGGGGTTGGCAACATTTAGTTATTATTGTTACTTCAGTTTGTTTCTCTATAACGTTCACAAGAAATGTTCCTTACTTGGAGGGGGTTTCGGAGGGTCAACGCCCCCGCGGCCCTGTCCGTAACCAAGCTAGGAAAACGAAACTAGCTTTGTACTTCTCTATCCAGCTAAAACGTACAGAAATGGAATTCATTGTATACTGTGAATAAATATACCCACATGTTTCATATATACACACATGTCATGTATACTTTCTTACTTTCTTCACTCAGAGGCAATGCCTCACGCACTGTAAAAAAAAATGTTTTTCAGAAAGGTTTTAGCGTCTGACTCTGCATTTTTACACGAGGGTTTGACTTGAACAGATTTTTTCCCCCGAGTTAACTAGCTGCCTTGTTTGTAAACTTACTGCTGGTATTTATTTATTTTATCTTTTGTTCGTTATTTTATATGTCAGTGATCGTTTTATTTATCATTCATTGCTTTATTTACATATTTTCTCTAAAATAATAATAATAATAATAATAATAATAATAATAATAATAATAATAATAATAATGAGGAAGAAGAGGAAGAAGAGGAAGAAGAAGAAGAAGAAGAAGAAGAAGAAGAAGAAGAAGAAGAAGAAGAAGAAGAAGAAGAAGAAGAAGAGGAAGAAGAAGAAGAAGAAGAAGAAGAAGAAGAAGACCCAAAAAGAAAAACGAAAGTTTCTCTTTTTAAATTAAGTAATTTATACAGGAGAAGGGGTTACTAGCCCCTTGCTCCCGGCATTTTAGTCGCCTCTTACAACACGCATGGCTTACGGAGGAAGAATTCTGTTCCACTTACCCATGGAGATAAAAGGAAATAAACAAGAACAAGAACTAGAAAGAAAATAGAAGAAAATGCCAGAGGTGTGTGTATATATATGGTTGTACATGTATGTGTAGTGTGACCTAAGTGTAAGTAGAAGTAGCAAGACGTACCTGAAATCTTGCATGTTTAAGAGACAGAAAAAAGACACCAGCAATCCTACCATCATGTAAAACAATTACAGGATTCTGTTTTACACTCACTTGGCAGTACGGTAGTACCTCCCTGGGCGGTTGCTATATACCAACCTACTACCTACAATATATATATATATATATATATATATATATATATATATGTAGTGCCGAATATGTAAAACTGACCAATTAGCAAGAACTCATTTAAAATTAAGTCCTTTAAAAAATTTTCTCTTATACGTCTAAAGATATATTCTTTTCATTAATGTTAATGTAAAAATTTTTAGTTTTGCACCAAAAGAATCTTAGAAAACTTACCTAACCTTATTATAACAAGCGCAATTTATTTTAGGCTAATCCTACTAAATATATTTTAAATACGTTTACAGTAATTTAATACTAAACAAACATAATGAAATATATTTTTTTCGTTAGGTTTTGAATGATTTTTGCGAAATTATTGCATACACAAATTTTCGCTTGTCCTATATGGCAAGAGAGTGTTGCTATTTAAGCCAAGATCGCAAGTTCTGCCTATTCGGCACGACATATATATATATATATATATATATATATATATATATATATATATATATATATATATATATATATATATATTAGTGGAACCTCTGGTCACGAACGCTTCCGAACACGAACAAATCGGTTCACGACGAAAAACATTCGCCAAAATTTTTGTATCTGGTCACGAACACATAATCGGGTGTCGAACAAACACAGCCGAGCCAATTTTCACATTCCGCGCCATTTTTTTTTTTTCATGCGCTGATTTTCCCCATTTCCTGTTGTGTACACCTAAGAAAGGCCCTCGCCTTGTAGTTGGTCTCGGTCAGACGTTCGTTCATTTGCTGTGAACTCGAGGATAAGGGATAAAGTACCATCCTCTTATCCCCTCCTGGGTACTTACATTAGAGAAATCGTAGTGTAGTACAGTGCTAACTGTGATATACACTCGTAATACACCACAACATTAAGTTTATTCAGGTATACACAAATGCAGTTACATAGATTTTCATACATAGCGACATATGTGTAGTGAACCAAGGATACCACTAAAAACGTCAGAGTAACTCATTTTCTCGTTTTGTTTCTCGGTGGGCGTTCGTTTTCGTCGATTATCTCGATTATTATAAATTACAGTAATTACGACCGTGATAAATTCGGGTAAGCAGTAGGTAGTGGACAAACAGCTTCTCGCAGTGCCAGTACCCGGTTAGGGCTTGCCGTATATGATTTTTGGTAAATACTTTTTTTTCAGGGTTTTTACAATGTTCATTTTATACTAAAATTCACTATTTTAGTGCTTAAAAATCTTGAAAAGCAATTTTTACATACAGTTCGTAGGGGTTTGGAAGAGAGTAATCGTATTTACATACAATCCAATGGGGAAATTAGGTGCGGGTCACGACCAAATTGGGTCGCGACCAGAGTTTTGGAACGAATTATATATATATATATATATATATATATATATATATATATATATATATATATATATATACGTCGTGCCGAATAAGTAAAACTTGCTATTTTTACTTGCAAGTTTTACCTATATGGAACGACATATATATGTTGTGTGTGTGTATTTATATATGAGGGATCGTATAGGAAAAACGTTGAGAAGTAAGTATCGTTTCGCTAGTCTGTCCACCCCTGACCGAGGTGTATAAAATGATCAGTGGTGACAAGAACTAAGAGGATTCATTCAAGAGAAAAAAAATCGTTCTCTGTTTTACATATGCATGATACTATGTATGGCTTCATACGTCACTTCATTTTATGTTTCATGCCACCCATTGGGGCTTGCACTTCTCTGACCCTACAAGTTGCAACTGCCGACTGCCACCTTAAAGGTGCAGTGAGATTTCAGACGACTGCATTATGAAGGGTCTTTGAGCCGAGATGTGTGCCAATCACAGAGATAGGGTCATAAAAATAATGAACTCGGAGATTGGGAAACTCCGGTGAGATCTTCTGCACTGATGGTGCAGCCAGAAGTATAGCGATAGCCGGCCTTTCCACTCTGGGGCGCTGTCCACTCTGTCCATTCCTTTGGACAGTCGTCGGGATTAATTTAGATGCTGCAGCTGCGAGAGTATTTTACTATTGACGCCAAATTCAGCCCGGACTAGATTTGTGTAAGCAACTCTTAAAATTGCCCAAGTCTTCAGAATAAATTCATTTGATCAGTTAAATAATAAAACCCCACGTGTAGCCAGAGAATGGAATTTAAGCCTTTTTGTGTTACCACAATATAAAATTTAAAATCTTGTAATAATGAAACCCCAGGTGTGGCCAGAGAATGGAATTTTAAACTTCGTGTTTGACCGGGGCATGGAATCTGAACCTTGTGTTTGGCCGAAGTTTGGAGTCTGATTCTGTACTTGTGGCCAAGAGCATTAAATCTGAAACTCATGAAATATTCTGTACAGTTACTGGTCTATATATATCTCTTAATAAAACTAATAAAAATTAATCCAATTGTATAACACACCGTGTTGATAGAATCTATGGCAGTGGTGGTGAAGATAATTTTTTAATAATAATTTCCTTTAATGCAACTGACACTCATCTGGACCCACTGAATACAAGTGTACCTGAGGTAAAGTTACAGCTGTCATCTGTAGTCTTCTACTTTTAAGGTCGTGCGGGTTTAAGAGACAGTGTACAAAACACAATGAACTCAACGAAATCCCTAAGAGAAGCCATACTACGATGCCCCTGCTGAGAGAGAGACCCTCTACCCTAGTGTCTCGCAATCCTCGTAATCTTGCGAATCACCCTGACGAGATGGAAATACAGCCCTGGAGGAATGGTAGACAACTTGCCTGGGATTACATATGCATATCTGAGTAACACCTATGTTCAATTTAGTGTTGGGCAACAGTATGCACGGTGTTGCTGATCAGTGGGCATAAGATGAACACTAGAATCAGGGAACCTGAATCACCAGTCCTTTTAGAGAGATGCCTTGATGCCTTTCCAGGGTTTCTAATCCAAGGAATTGAAGTTACCCTCCTTTTCTTTGGATCAAACCTGACTATATCCCTTTATAAAGATGTCGTATTGTTTGTAGCATCTCGATAAAGCCCCTGGAGAACGAAACGTTTCCACAATATGATGTCACATTAGTTGAACTTGTGTCCTTTTACTTAGCGTGTCATATGACCCTTACAGGTTCAGCGCTTCCCGATGAAATTATCAATAATAATAATAATAATAATAATAATAATAATAATAATAATAATAAGAGAATAATAATAATAATACGAAGAAGATAGAGATGACAAAGGAGAAAAGCTGCATTGATTTAAAAGGAGAAGAAGAAAAAAGAAGATGATGATGAAATGGATACCTGGGTCATCAAAATTACTAACTGCCTAAGCTAACCTAACCTTACCTAACTTAACCTTTCCTCTTCCTTGTTCCAACTTTATAATGTGACGTTCCATAGGAAAGTTGTCTGCCACATTCTTGGTTGTCATCTGACTACTGATGAATTAGATATATTTATGTCCTGACATGCAATACTGACAGGTTCATCAATCTGACACAAGTGCAACACTTGGTTGTGTTCAGTACCTGGAAGTAGCGCATGATTAGTATTCATCTGTCTGGCCTAGATGTAATGACATTCATACATTGTAAAATGCTCCACACTTCAGAATACCTTCTTCACCTATCCTATTTCCTCCTTCTTCTTGGGGTTTTCTTTCTTCTGCCTTGGGTGTTTGGTTCTTTTTTGCCCCCCTCCTGCCTGTGTCTTTTCTTCCTACTCTTTGAGAGCCCCTTCCTCTCCTGCAGTGCTCATCTTTCTTGGTCTTTGACTCCACTACTACTACTACTACTACTACTACTACTACTACTAATAATAATAATAATACTCTTGCCACTACCTCTCTACTTCCTTTCCTACTACCTCTCTTGTTCCGTCCTGTCTGCTGGCCTATATATACTGCCCCCTTCTCTCCTTTCTGTTAGTGTGACTTTGTAAATAGTACAAGTCGATACGTCGTCGTAAGCTCCTCTCTCCTATGTGTGGGTTATTTGTGTATACGTTAACAGTTATTAGACTTCAGTGTTTACTGTAAATCGAAACATCAAGGCAATTATTTACACCCCTGCAATCATTCTTACTGTAACATCGAGATTTTTTCCTTCATATTTCTGCAGCCATTATCGTAACATCTGGATTTTTTCAGTCGTTCTACAATCATTCTTACTGTCATATCTAAATTTTTTTCGAACCAGGGAGCAACACATCTGCATAGACTCGGCTATCCAAAAAGGCTCACAGAAATAGGTGAACCAGGAGCCGACACAAATTAATACAAAACATCAATCAAAACAATAATATAAAAAAATACTTATGCTAAACTATACAAAACGTGTACAAACGCGTGGAAAAAAAAATGTAACCTCTACTCAATCCAGAATTATACTGTATTTACACCAGTCGAGAAGGTAATTACGTAACAAGGTGATTTAAGAAACCAAGCCACTTGTACCCGGATTGTACCCGGATTGTAAGCAATTACAAATAGGAACATACATAGTGAACACATGTGTTCGCTTAGATCAGTAAAAGACAGTTAAGCGTATATGAGCTTCAATCTAAAACCAGGAGGGTCTTTCTGTTACATATAAAACAAATTATACAAAACATCCACTGTGAAAAAGAGTGAAATTCAAAGCGCATTCGTGATTTCTCACATTATTAAGGACCTGTAATAATAATAGAATAACGGAAGGTTATATAGATCACCTGACGGTCATCTTTTTAAAAAAAGAAAAAAACCTGCATGACATTCTGGTGTTCTATTATTGTAGGTCCTTGATAATGTGAGAAATCAAAATAGCAGTTGAAATTTCACTATTTTCTCACTATAATTATTTTGCATATTGTATCACTTGATTACTGTGATCTTACTGCATAAAACAAATTATATGTAAAAAAAATGCATAATCTGTTAATCAGGTATAATTTTTTTACGACCCAAATATCTTCACAAGGCCAGCAGGAGGACGAGGCTTTAACTGCCAGGTTTATAACACTTTTCTGCCAACACTTGGAAAATCTTGGAAGGAATGGTCCCAAATCTGCACACAGAAATCACTCCCTATGAAAGTAAAAGACTGGGCAGGCGATGCAAAATGCCCCCAATAAAAAGTAGGGGCGCCATTGGTACACTAAGGGAAAACACCATAAGTGTCCGGGGCCCAAAACTGTTCAACAGCCTCCCATCAAGCATTAGGGGAATTGCCAATAAACCTCTGGCTGCCTTCAAGAGAGAGCTGGACAGATACCTAAAGTTAGTGCCGGATCAGCCGGGCTGTGGCTCGTACGTTGGACTGCGTGCGGCCAGCAGTAACAGCCTAGTTGATCAGGGCCTGATCCATCGGGAGGCCTGGTCATGGACCGGGCCGCGGGGGCGTTGATCCCCGGAATAACCTCCAGGTAACCTCCAGGTATGCATGTAATCGAAGTTCCTCACACATTTTATCTTCTGAAGAGGGCCTCAGCGAGATTTTGAAACTTACGGCACTCATTGTGTTTTCTGTGTTATTGCACAGAGTGACCCAAAAGTTTGGACACAGGACATATTACTGGTATTCTGTTTTTGAACTTTGCCTCGCTAGTGGTGGACAACATAGTGAAGATATTAAGATGGCTGTATAATTATTGCGAAAATGCTGTTTCTCGTGTGTCTCCAGAATGAACGGAGGATCGAACCGTGGATTTCAACAGGAAACCGGAAACAGAATTTCTGTTCATGCTTTCCGCCAGCTGCCACCGCTTATCCTAGTGTGTGTGTGTGTGTGTGTGTGTGTGTGTGTGTGTGTGTGTGTGTGTGTATGTGTATGTGTGTGTGTGTGTGTGTGTGTATGTGTGTGTGTGTGTGTGTGTGTGTGTGTGTGTGTGTGTGTATGTATGTGTGTGTATGTATGTGTGTGTGTGTGTGCGCGCACGCGCGCGTGCGAGTGTGCTTGAGCTGATGAATTAGACACTTGTGCAACACTTGGGGAAACGTTTCGCCAACCGGTGGCTTCGTCAGTCCAACAGAGAGAAGAAAGTTTGAAGATCAGGAGGAGTTTGAGCTAATCAGTCCCTCAGCCTGCGTACACGTAGCGCAGTTTACGTAATAACATTGAGATAAAAGCACTTTATGTAACGTTTTGGGTAGTAATCATACCTGAAGTTATGAACATACATGACTAACGCGTCGGTCTGGAGTTATATGACTCTGATCGCCGGTTCTAACCCCGCCCGTGGTATGTTTTTTTTTTTTTTTATGAACATACTATGTATTTTCGACCTTTGTATAAGGGTATTAAAAAACGGGATTTCGCCATCCACTTTATTTTTAAAGATTAAGACACATGTGTAACAGTTTACCTGGAGTTTACCTGGAGAGAGTTCCGGGGGTCAACGCCCCCGCGGCCCGGTCTGTGACCAGGCCTCCTGGTGGATCAGAGCCTGATCAACCAGGCTGTTACTGCTGGCTGCACGCAAACCAACGTACGAGCCACAGCACAGACACACACCTGTTGCACATGTGTCTTATGCACGTGTGCAAAATTTGCAACATAATTTTTAATGGTAAATTTAATGGATGACACCAAACTGATGAATCTTAAGAAAACCATCAAGATCTTCACTGCCAAAGACATAATTAGACACATGTGCAATACTTGGCAATCTTTATTGCTGAAACGTTTCGCCACATGCCTTCATCAGTCCAATTCAGAAAAGAATAGTGAAGACTAGAAGGAGACAGAGGTAATCAGTCCCTCAGCCTGGAGTCGATTTAATCAGTCCATCAAGATTGAGGGACTGATTACCCCAAACTCTTTCTAATCTTCACTATTCTTTGTACTAGACTGATGAAGCCACTGTGTTGGCGAAATGTTTCCTCATCAAAGATACCCAAATTTTGTACTTGTGTCTAATTTATCAAATCTCATCAATTTTGCTTAAAGACGCAAAATTCTTTTTTTAAATCTTATTTCCGATAAACTTATGAAGGTTATAATCATTGTTAAATTCAAATTAACAATCAACTATGAAAAAATGAATCAACTCAAGGACTACATACTTATAGTGAAGAGCTCTTGATCCAAGAAATTTCTGTTCTGTGGCCCAAACTTAATTCCCTCCTCTTCCTGAGTTGCTGTTTAACCCTTACGGGTTTTGGGCTTCTCAATGAATATGTTAATAATAATCCAGAGAGCCGATCGTTATATAGTTGAGAACAGTGTCGTTATATAGCTGAGAACAGTGTCGTTATATAGCTGAGAACAGCGTCGTTATATAGCTGAGAACAGCGTCGTTATATAGCTGAGAACAGTGTCGTTATATAGCTGAGAACAGTGTCGTTATATAGCTGAGAACAGCGTCGTTATATAGCTGAGAACAGCGTCGTTATATAGCTGAGAACAGCGTCGTTATATAGCTGAGAACAGCGTCGTTATATAGCTGAGAACAGTGTCGTTATATAGCTGAGAACAGTGTCGTTATATAGCTGAGAACAGTGTCGTTATATAGCTGAGAACAGCGTCGTTATATAGCTGAGAACAGCGTCGTTATATAGCTGAGAACAGTGTCGTTATATAGCTGAGAACAGTGTCGTTATATAGCTGAGAACAGTGTCGTTATATAGCTGAGAACAGCGTCGTTATATAGCTGAGAACAGCGTCGTTATATAGTTGAGAACTGCGTCGTTATATAGTTGAGAACAGTGTCGTTATATAGCTGAGAACAGTGTCGTTATATAGCTGAGAACAGCGTCGTTATATAGCTGAGAACAGCGTCGTTATATAGCTGAGAACAGTGTCGTTATATAGCTGAGAACAGCGTCGTTATATAGCTGAGAACAGTGTCGTTATATAGCTGAGAACAGTGTCGTTATATAGCTGAGAACAGCGTCGTTATATAGCTGAGAACAGTGTCGTTATATAGCTGAGAACAGCGTCGTTATATAGCTGAGAACAGCGTCGTTATATAGTTGAGAACTGCGTCGTTATATAGTTGAGAACAGTGTCGTTATATAGCTGAGAACAGTGTCGTTATATAGCTGAGAACAGCGTCGTTATATAGCTGAGAACAGCGTCGTTATATAGCTGAGAACAGTGTCGTTATATAGCTGAGAACAGCGTCGTTATATAGCTGAGAACAGCGTTGTTATATAGCTGAGAACAGTGTCGTTATATAGCTGAGAACAGTGTCGTTATATAGTTGAGAACAGTGTCGTTATATAGCTGAGAACAGTGTCGTTATATAGCTGAGAACAGCGTCGTTATATAGCTGAGAACAGTGTCGTTATATAGCTGAGAACAGCGTCGTTATATAGCTGAGAACAGCGTCGTTATATAGCTGAGAACAGTGTCGTTATATAGCTGAGAACAGTGTCGTTATATAGTTGAGAACAGTGTCGTTATATAGCTGAGAACAGTGTCGTTATATAGCTGAGAACAGTGTCGTTATATAGCTGAGAACAGTGTCGTTATATAGCTGAGAACAGCGTCGTTATATAGTTGAGAACAGTGTCGTTATATAGTTGAGAACAGTGTCGTTATATAGTTGAGAACAGTGTCGTTATATAGCTGAGAACAGCGTCGTTATATAGTTGAGAACAGCGTCGTTATATAGTTGAGAACAGTGTCGTTATATAGTTGAGAACAGTGTCGTTATATAGCTGAGAACAGTGTCGTTATATAGCTGAGAACAGTGTCGTTATATAGTTGAGAACAGTGTCGTTATATAGCTGAGAACAGTGTCGTTATATAGTTGAGAACAGTGTCGTTATATAGCTGAGAACAGTGTCGTTATATAGTTGAGAACAGTGTCGTTATATAGCTGAGAACAGTGTCGTTATATAGTTGAGAACAGTGTCGTTATATAGCTGAGAACAGTGTCGTTATATAGCTGAGAACAGTGTCGTTATATAGTTGAGAACAGCGTCGTTATATAGTTGAGAACAGCGTCGTTATATAGCTGAGAACAGCGTCGTTATATAGCTGAGAACAGTGTCGTTATATAGCTGAGAACAGTGTCGTTATATAGTTGAGAACAGCGTCGTTATATAGTTGAGAACAGCGTCGTTATATAGCTGAGAACAGCGTCGTTATATAGCTGAGAACAGTGTCGTTATATAGTTGAGAACAGCGTCGTTATATAGTTGAGAACAGCGTCGTTATATAGCTGAGAACAGCGTCGTTATATAGCTGAGAACAGCGTCGTTATATAGCTGAGAACAGCGTCGTTATATAACCAAGAACAGCGTCGTTATATAACCAAGAACAGTGTCGTTATATAACCAAGAACAGTGTCGTTATATAACCAAGAACAGTGTCGTTATATAGCTGAGAACAGCGTCGTTATATAACCAAGAACAGCGTCGTCACATAGCTGAGTGCAGCGTCAAGCACAAAGTTTTCCCTTAAGGAATAAGACCCCTTCCTTGGCGATAGTTTAATCTGCATAGTATATATGATTAACGCGACGCTCGTAAAGCTCTGGACCAACTTGCATTTTACTCTATTTTACGAAGTGAAATTCGTGAAGATTACTTTATGTAAATTAGAGGGGAGGAGCTGAATAGGATTTATCCGCCATTGAACATTTAAATCCAAATGGGTTTGTCTAATGGACAAGTGTTTGGGTGGGTGATATAAAATGGAAATTAGGTGGAGGAAGGAAGGGAGAGAGTGAGGGAGGGTAGCAAAGGGAGAAAGGGAAAGGGAGGCAAATGGAGATGGAGGAAATTTAGATAGGAAAAGGGAAGGGTGGGGTGAAAGGGAGGTAAAAAACAGAGAGGTGGACAGAAAACAAACGAGATACAGTGTGAGAATGAAATAAGAGAGAAGTGGGGAAAGACAGACAATAAAGAAAGTGGAAAGGAAGGAGAAAAGTATAAAATCAAACTACCAAAAGAAATGAATCACAAAGTCGTAATGACACGATTTACAAACAAACCATACCACTGACGGGGTTAGAACCCGCGATCAGAGAATCTCAAAACTCCAGACTGTCGCGTTAGCCACTGGACCAGCTAGCCACAATAATATTCATCCAACTAGGTATATTTATACACCATAGGAAGGTTAACATAGGCACCACTGTGACTATGGTGGTGCCTATGCTAACCTTCCTATGGTGTATAAATATACCTAGTTGGATGAATTTTATTGTAGTTAGCTGGCCCAGTGGCTAACACGACGGTCTGGAGTTTTGAGACTCTCTGATCGCGGGT
Organism: Cherax quadricarinatus; assembly: GCF_026875155.1. Taxonomy (NCBI): domain Eukaryota; kingdom Metazoa; phylum Arthropoda; class Malacostraca; order Decapoda; family Parastacidae; genus Cherax; species Cherax quadricarinatus. The sequence continues at coordinate 18,223,903 of NC_069455.1, read as the reverse complement.
TCTAACCCCGCCCGTGGTATGGTTTGTTTACCAAAAGAAATCTCTGATTCAGAGCTGGTGCTACTTTCATCCTCTCCCATGTACATACGTCTTTCTCAATATTTAATAAATCCAGTCATTTTATCGTGGATAAGTTGTGAATTGTTCCAGTCATGGTATTGAAGGTTAGTTGTGAATTGTGGCTTTATTCTTCTATAGGACTTATGGAAAATAATGCGAGATTGTTAATAAAACAAGACCTACAAGGTGACCATAAACAGACGTGTGGTGTAGGACCCTAACACCTCTCTCCTAATTCACAAGGAACCTCCGAAGTGACCTCTGGCCACTTTTTGTGACTCTGGGGTCCAAATCATGACCACGACTCTCTCTCTAATTACACCTCTCTTCTTGCCTCGCAATGCCTATTCCAGAAATTTTAAACTTTTTTCACGAGTCCAACTGCCCAACAAAGTTACTGAATTCAACAGGTATCCTTGGCTCTGGTCTATGTAAGAAAGGAAGCGAAATACGTGAGTGTAAATGCGAGTTTAGTGTTAAGCCATTTATTCTATAAGTGTAAAATTTCATATTATTAATGGTACACAATATCAAGAGCTAGTGAATGAAACATACATATATGCAACACCTGTATTCCCTTGAAGCAGTCTGCTACGCAGGCGAAAAGTTTCGGCAGTTAGGATACTCAGGTGAATGTATATTTGAGCAGAGCGAAGCTTGGGTTCTATGGTCAACTGAGATTGCAGTTTGATCTAAAATGTTAAGGTTGGAAAATCATATCTCCTGTACGCAGGTCTAAGAAAATAATATCAATCTAAAATAGTAGGTCACGTAACGTAGATGTGTGATTGGTACTTGACAGTAGAACTGCAAAAATAACTTTCTTTAATTTCTCCTTTACGTGTTATTAATAAGATCAACGAGTTCCTTATTTTTAATGTCATCCGGAGAAAAAGGCCTTATCAACAATTGAAAGATTGCTGCCGCCTTCAAGCTGAGTTCTAAGAACAGGTGTCCATGTGCAAATTGATTAAGAGAGAACACAATAAGTATCAGAGCCAAAAGCTGCTTAGCTGTCTCTCAACATACACTGGGGGATTACTAACAAAATCCTGGCTGTCTTCAAGAGGGAGCTGAACAGGCACCTTAAGGGTAGAATCTGGGCAATTTTCCGCGCGCGCTCAACCAAAAATCGAAAAATTATGGAAATTGAGTTATATATACCGAAAAATAGCTTAACTCTTTGGCAACACAATGGTACAAGAATCAATGTTCTAAGACGTTTCTACAAGTCAGTACATGACCAGCCGGGCTGTGGTTCGTACGTTAGTCTACATGCGGCCAGCAGTAACAGCCTGGTTGATCAGGCCCTAATCAACCGCGAGGCTTGGTGGGGGGGCGTTGACCCCCGGAACACTCTCCAGGTATATTCTAGGTAAGTACTTACAATCTACGGAGACAGGTTAGAGTGACGACTCCAATGGAAAGAGAAGCGCAAGACACTCATACCCAGACGAGACATACAGCAGCAGCTGCAACTCTAAAGGGGGCATTAAAACTACTACTTTATCATTAAATAACCTAGTATTTATCCAACAAAGCCATTATAATTAAAAGGCTGCTGATGTGCGCACTCGAACCACAGGACTTGCTTCTGCAATTGCTTATTCACTAAATAGAGCTCCATATCATTGTCCCTGGAGTATTGACGGGTCAGTCACTAAATTTTCTGGGACACAGCAACCACCGTAGTTTACTGGGCGAGGGACAAAAGTTTACTGTGAGTATGTAGTTAACAGGGGCCCACTTTAACCTGAGTTCAGAAAGTATTCAAAATGGCATAAATCTCACAGGGAATATAGAGGTCAATTGATTGTTGGCCACAAAAAAAAAAAAAGTTCCAGTGGAGTATCACTGAAAAACTCCTTTCTCACTCTTCAACATATGGGTTAATACCTTCCTACTCGTTAGGTAAATGTACACAGTTACAACTAATGTGACATTTTCTTATGGTTTAACAAAGCTCCTGGAAAGTGAAACGTTACCACAATAAAATGTCGCATTAGTTGCATCAGTGTTCATTTACCTAACATTTTGTCGGCAATTCTACCATTATTACCACCTTCATCCTAGACAAATACATTGAATCTTGCTCGAAGAAAAAAGTCAAGATCATTACCGGCAACAGGCTCTCTGAGATCCTAGGCCACTCCGTACATAGGCTTATCTCAGATAGTATCTAGGGAGGGAAGGGGCAAGGGAAAAAATCCACTTCCAGGATGGAAGCAGCATCCAGGACCCAGTAAGGCAGGCCGCATCCATGCCTGGAAGTGAACAGGTAGTCACAAGGGTTTAGCCAGTGGATCCCCAGGTTATGCATTGTCAGGCAAGCACAACAGACAGAACAAATAGCTCAAGGTTACGACTCATGGCACAGGTCCAAGGGAAGGTCTCCAGAGGAAAAATAAGAGCTCTCCAGTGGTGAGGTTCAGAACATCCTAGTGCACAGCAGAATTTTTAGATAACTGAAGTCTAATATATGCAGTAGGGAAGAAGAGGATGGAGAGGAGACCTGACAACAGTACTAAACTTTGGACCAGTATAGGAATGCAGATAGGAAGGGTTTGAGAAATTCGGCAACCTGCGTTCCTGGAGCGATAAGACAGACTTTCAAAAATCCTCATGACTCGTGATACATACATTTCAAATTGCAGGAAGGTAATATCAATGTCCAGTCGAGGACCATTTCCCAAGAATTCGCATGACGTTCGTAGGAAAAAACCGCCACGTCGAGTAAGACCACAGGAGCCAGCTGCCCCACCCATAAAATAAGCAGATCAACGACTCACAGTCGGCTGGTAACATAACATTCTCCTCCCTCATATGTAAATGATCCTAGACTTTTATAAATATTTCATTTATTTTCGACGTTTTTCATCTCACAGTTCCTATATCATCAGAAATACCTTCTTCACTCTGTTAAACTAAAACAACAGTGGCATCTCATTCACGTAATTCATCGATTAAAACAGTTTTCAGAGGTAAACATTCGAATATTTCCTTCACCAATATCTTTATCATGAACAACAGTTACATTTTCCTCATCATTTTCTTTTGATTTAAGAACTCCACCTCTTCTCGCAATCCTTAGAGTACTGACAACATTTCCACTGAAGGGCATCGACCAAGTGTGTTAGAGAAGCACTTCGTTATTAGGGGTATATAAGTACCTGTCATGCACTCTCATTGATGAAGCTAATCGCTGCAAAAATCGTCAAATATTCCCAACAAAGGTTTCAGTGTTCCATGAATCATGCATTTCAGTTCCATGGAAGCTGAGTTTATGGCTTAACCTCGTTCTTAGAATCCTGAACAATGGCCAAGTTTGGCAGTCTTGCAGAGAAAAGACCGATCACTCAGCCCCGATCACTTAGCCCACCTATCACTCAGCCCACCGATTACTCAGCCCACCAATCACTCAGCCCACCGATCACTCAACCTATCGATCACTCAGCCCATCGATTACTCAGCCCATCGATCACTCAGCCCATCGATCACTCAGCCCATCGATCACTCAGCCCATCGATCACTCAGCCCATCGATCACTCAGCCCATCGACCACTCAGCCCATCGATCACTCAGCCCATCGACCACTCAGCCCATCGACCACTCAGCCCATCGATCACTCAGCCCATCGATCACTCAGCCCACCGATCACTCAGCCCACCGATCACTCAGCCCACCGATCACTCAGCCCACCGATTACTCAGCCCACCAATCACTCAGCCCACCGATTACTCAGCCCACCAATCACTCAATCTACCGATCACTCAACCCATCGATCACTCAACCTATCGATCACTCAACCCATCGATCACTCAACCCACCGATCACTCAACCCATCGATCACTCAACCCACCGATCACTCAACCCATCGATCACTCAACCCACCGATCACTCAACCCACCGATCACTCAACCCATCGATCACTCAACCCACCGATCACTCAACCCATCGATCACTCAACCCACCGATCACTCAACCCATCGATCACTCAACCCATCGATCACTCAACCCACCGATCACTCAACCCATCGATCACTCAACCCATCGATCACTCAACCCACCGATCACTCAACCCATCGATCACTCAACCCATCGATCACTCAACCCACCGATCACTCAACCCATCGATCACTCAGCCCACCGATCACTCTGCACATGAGAAGCTCTCACTGCCTGGAGGAGAGCTCTACCTTCCCCGACACACTAATAAGCATAGTTGAGATTATATTATCAAATGTTGGAATATCCCAGATTGACTGATTGTATTTGCTGTTACGTATTCTTGCCGAATACGTAAAACTTGTGATTTTGGCTTAAATAGCAACACACTTCTTGCCGAATAGGGTAAGTGAAAATTTGTGTATGCAACAATTTCGCAAAAAACATTCTGAACCTAACAAAAAAAAATTAATTTTGTTTATTAAGTTATAAAATTATGCAAAATATATTTAGACGGATTAGACTAAATCAGGTTGCGCTTGTTATAATAAGGTTAGGTATGTTTCCTAAGGTGCTTTTGGCACAAAATTATTAATTTTTACATTAACATAAATGAAAAAAAATTATGTCTTTATATGTATAAGAGAAAATTTTAGAAAGGACAACATATGTGTGTGTGTGCGTGTGCGTGTGTGTGTGTGCGTGTGCGTGTGTGTGTGTGCGTGTGTGTGTGTGTGTGTGTGTATAAATAGAACAACCTGTGCAAAAACGACCTGTGAAGAGGGCGACCTGTGAAGAGGTTGACCTGTGAAGATGTTGACTTTTGAAGAGGTTGACCTCTGAAGAGGATGATTTTGAAGAGGTTGACCTTTGTGGAGGAGGATTTTGAAGAGGTTGACCTGTGGAGATAATCTGTAAAACGGTCGTCATTGAAAAGATCGACCTGTGAAGAGGTCGACCTTCGAAAAGGTCGACCTCCCCCGACCCACTGACCCGCATGACTAAAAATCTTTCATAAAAGCTCCGGCTGACATTATTGTGTATCCCGGCCAATTTTTTGCATCGCGTGAACTCATAAAGAATTTATAGCCAATAGCTGTCAACAGCTGGTATTTAAACAAAGAAAAACTTCCGATATTAAAGTCATATTTCAAGGCGATTCAGATTTTAATTCGAAGATAAAAGGAGGAGTTGGCCCAAGAACTTGAGTTTTTGACTAGAATTCTCGGTGATAAGGGAATGATATATGGAGAGATTATGTCTGCCAGCCGTAAGAAGGGATTTTCTGAGTCGTAAACTGATGTTTGAGAGAATTGTTACAAGTGAACCTCCTGGTGAATGATGTGTTTTGTAGGAAACAGTGAATATTACTTGAGTTTCGATAACTGGTTGAACGTTCTAAGACCATAAGAATGGACGAACACTACAGAAGGCAACCCCTTTTAAATGCTCCCGATGAAGTAGGTTCTGATAATTCTGTTAACTTATGTGGAAAAACACACTTAGGAAGAGTTCAGAGCACCAATGAATACTACACAAGTGCAACACATTGGCTCTTTTTTTTTTTTTTATCTCCGAGAAATAATCTTTATCTTCGGTAATAAACATTCCAATGTTCCTTATTCATCTACTTGTTGGTATTGTTCATGGGGGTAGCACAAAAGGTTCTTATTAGAGCCCCTTCCCCATACCCCCTTGACGGGCTCTTCATCCAAGGAACTGGAGATACCCTCTCCTTCATTAGATCAAGCCTGATTGCCTCCCATTCCCGTAGGTGCTGTATGGCCCCTGTGGGTTTAGCATTCCTCTAGCATCTCTGAATGAAACACTGACGGCGTAGACCAGTAGGTGACTTGGACCTTCGTAGTATTGGCCAGTAGGCCTGCTGCAGTGCTCCTTCAATATATTCCTTCTTAAGTTCTGACGAAAGTTTCTCTAGCAACTTGCGTCTTTCTCCTCAGACTTAGTCGTCAGTAAGCCATTTCATCCGTAGAATAACTGTATTAATATAAAATGCCTTCCATCCGCTCTTTCCTTCAAGAAATGGAATCTACTGTAGTTTCTAGTTATTCAGAGTTCCATGGAGCGAGGTGTTCCCGGGTTATCTTCTGTTGTAAGCTAACACGACTCTCTATGCTTATGAAAGTTAGCACAAAGAAGCCCAGAACGGTGTTGAAAGGCACAGAGAAGTTCTTAATGTTGGCGAAGGACACAGAGAAGCCCTTAATGTTGGCGAAAGGAACAAAGAGCCCCTTAATGTTGGCGAAAAGCGCAAAGAAGTCCTTGATGTTGGCCATAGGAACAAAGAAGCCCTTAATGGTGCCGAATGGCACAAAAAAGTCCTTGATGTCAAAGAAAGGAACAAAGAAGACCTTAATGCTGGCGAAGGGCACAAAGAAGCCCTTAATGCTGGCGAAGGGGACAAAGAAGCCCTTAATGTTATTGAAGGGCCTTTGATCCAAAGAAAAACTTAATGAAATTAATCTTCCCTTCCTCGAATTAGCCTGACTGCCTCTCATTTCTCTCTTACTGATTTAGCGTCCATGAATAAAAATAACAGAATAGCCTAGTACAAAAATATACCTTCAAGGAGCTAGTCAGTACCAAAATGACCTGACAATTACTAGCCTATTTATCTAAACACTGACTCTGTCATCCAGGCAAATCCTGATACAAAACAATAGGATATAAATACAGATCCTCCCCGACTTCGACCAATGCGACTTAGGAAAAAATACACTAAATTAGAAAAATAAAAAATATATATACGAAAATACAGAAATTACCCTTACTGTACTGGTTGTTAAAAATATAAAAAGACTAAGAATGTAAAAGAAAATATTGAAATAATGAGTAACAAGGAAGTTGCTAAGCCTAATCTAGGCTACATTACACACAGCATTTTTATTTGTGAATCTATGAATGATACCTACAAGTAATGAAACTTAGGTAATAAAGAAGGTTGATAAAAAAAAGACGAGATAATCATGTTAGAAATTTATTAGGTTAAAATAATGCTGTACAGGTATACGACTTCTACATGTCAAACCAACATAATTCCCACATCCGTCAATTTCGGGATCCAACAGGTCGGTCGGAACGGAACTCAGATTTAAGTCTGGGGAGGCACTGTACTAGAGTCAAAACATATTTTTAGACAATTTAATTACAATGTAACAGTGAATTTGGAAAATAAAAAGAAATACAAGTTAATGCAGAGCGGAAGAGTGTAAAAATATATTATAATATGAAGCAATATGCAAGGGAGAAGGAGAGAGATTGTTGAAAGGAAGAGAATAAGAACTAAGAAGAGATGGATGGTAAGAATATAAAGAGGAAAATGAGGAGAATATGAAGGAAATGATCGATGAAGCATAGTATTTAGATGAAGAGAGATGAGAGAGAGAGGAAGAGGAGAAAGTGTAAGAGAAAATTCAGAAAAGTCAGAGGTCGGAGGAGAGGAACATGGGAGACGCAACAGAACAAGGGTCGACAACGTATGCGAAAGGCAAAAAGAAGAGAACAGAGAACAACAAAAGATTTAAAACATTAGGAAGAGGAGGAAAAGAAGGACAAGCAAGAAGAAGAGCATGAAGGGGAGGCAGGTGGGTGAGTGTTTAGGTGCAGGTGGTGTGTGGGGGTAGAGCAGGTGGTGGTAGGTTCTCCAATACCCCCTGAGGTAATTATTGGAGGCGGCGGGCGCGGCCTTCCTTGATCCTTCTCTCCTTTTATCACTTCTTTCTCCTCTCCCACCTTACTTGTGCGTCTTTACGCATTGGCGCTGATATTTTCTAACTAGTGATTCTAAGTGCTTTGTGTGACAGTATTAACGCCAGGAACTTCCCACCACCACCACCACCATCATAACTATAACCACCACCACCACTACAACCACCACCACATCCACCACCACCACCACTACAACCACCACCACAACCACCACAGCAACCACCACCACCACCACAGCAACCACCACCACCACTACAACCACCACCACATCCACCACCACCACCACTACAACCACCACCACAACTACCACAGCAACCACCACCACCACCACCACCACCACTAAAATCATCAACAACTTCCCACCTCCTCCACTACCACAACCACAACCATAACCACCCCACCACTACAACCACCACCACCACCACCATAACCACGACCACCACTAACATCACCAGCAACTTCCCACCACCAAAACAATCATTACCACAACCACTACCACCACCTCAACCACCACCACCAGGAACTTCCCACCACCACTACCACAACCACCACCACCTCCACCACTAACATCACCAGCAACTTCCCACCACAACAACCACCACTAATATCACCAGCAACTTCCCACCACCACCACCACCACCACTAACCTCAGCAACTTCCCACCACCTCCACCACTAACATCACCAGTAACTTCCCTTCACAACCACCACCACTACCAACACTAATATCACCAGCAACTTCCCACCACCTCCACAACTAACATCACCAGCAAATTTCCACCACCACCACCAAGAATAACATCACCAGCAACTTCCCACCACCACCACTACAACCCTTACCATCAGCACCACTACAACCATCACCATATCCTCCAACATCAATACAACCACCACAACACCACCACCACAACAACCATCACCACCACCACCACTAACATCACCAGGAACTTCCCACCACACCAACCACCACCATCACCACCACCACCACTAACATCACCATCAACTTCCCACCACCACAACCACCACCACCACCACAACAACAACAACCATCACCACCACCACCATTATCACCACCAGGAACTTCCCACCACACCAACCACCACCATCACCACCACCACCACTAACATCACCAGCAACTTCCCACCACCTCCACCACCACCACAACCGCCATCACCAGCAACTTCCCACCACCATAACCACCACTAACATCACCAGCAACCTCCCACCACCACCACCACAAGCACCACCACCACCACTAATATCGCCAACAACTTCCCACCACCACCACTAATATCACCAGCAACTTCCCACCACCTCCACCACTAACATCACCAGCAACCTCCCACCACCACTAACACCACCAACGGCTTCCTACCGTCACCACTAGCACCATCACCACAACCACCATAAGCGACTTCCCTAATTATTTCTCCTTTTTCTTTTTCATTTTCTCTTCGTTATCCATTACATTTTCTCTCCTCTCCATCTTATCCATTTTATCCTCATTATCCCTTAATTTTTCTTCAGTCTCCTCTTCCTCCATCTTGTTGTTTCTCCATCCTCTATCAACTTCACCCTATCCTCCCTCTTTTAACTTCATCTCCTCTTCTCATATTTCAATGGTAAGAGAAATAGTAAGAGGTGAGAAGAGAGAATGAGAAACTTTAGTGAGAAAAGGAGACTGGAATACAACAAAATGTGTCAAAACTGTCAGTGGTGACAAAAAGGCAGGAGGTGCATTTCCTTCTTAAATTGCTTGACCAAGAAAAGAACTGTGGGCCCAGACAAGTTGAGCCCAAGATTGCTGAGATGTGCAGACCAGCTAGCAGCACCCTAGTACAGGGTAAATGGACTTCTCTGTGGAAAGAGGCAAATGTAGTCCCTGTACACAAAAAGAAGAGCAGAGCAGAAATCAGCAACTACAGACCAGTGTCACTCCTGTTAATCACTGGCAAGATCCTTGAGACAATAATCTCAAGACAAATGACAGAGTTTTTTGGCTACCGCTCACTATTTTGTGACCGTTAATATGGCTTCAGGAAAGGTTACTCTGCTGCTGATCTGTTGTTAAACCTCTCCACTAAATGGTACCAGTCACTGGTTTAATCCAAAGTCAGCTGTGTGGTAGCACTGGACATTGCTGGTGCTTTCGACCGGATGTGGTACCAGGGCCTCTTAGCAAAACTGCAAGCACTTTGAATTGCAGGCTCTAAGCTGTGTCTCCTCAGTGATTACCTTCGTGGAAGATCTCTAAGGGTAGATCTCAATGGAACACAATCAGGAAGACATTCTATTGGGGCAAGTGTTTTACAAGGAAGTGCGCTGGGACCATTCATTGACCTTCATCTCATCCCAGTATCCCATGCATGTGCAGATGACTGTGCTCTGACATTCACTTATCCAAGTGAAGAAGTACCAGCTGCTCTAAGCTACTTCAATCATCAGCTAAGAGCTATATCAGCTTGGGGAAACAGATGGCAAGTAACATTTGCACCTGTGAAAACACAAATGATGATGGTCTCTAGGCGCCATGATGGTAATGCCGGTGCAGTGGTAAGTATGAATGGGAGGGTATTGGTACCTGGGGAAGAAGTTGATATCCTTGGGGTGAAATTTGATTCCAAAATGACCATGAAGAGCCATGTTGTAAATATTGCAAACAAGGCAGCCAGGAAGCTTACAGCACTTTGCCGTATCTTGCAACTGTTTGACAGTAGGGGTTGCAAAATTCTGTATGAGGCACAAGTACGCCCACACTTTGAGTATGCTCCACTTTCTTGGTTTGCCTACTCCCTCTCATCTGCTACTGCTTGACAGAGTAGAGAACAGAGCAAGACTTCTCATTTCTCGCCTGGACCCATCCTGGATAGATCTGTCATTTCAGCAGAGCCTTCAACATAGGAGGGATGCGAGTGGCCTTACTGTTATGTACAAGACCAATACTGTCAAAGTACCACACTTGGATCCACTTCGAGGACAGCAAGAAGCAAGCTTCAATACCACAAGACGGGCAGAAAGCAGCAACTTCACTCTGGCTGTACCCTTCTCCAGAACATCACTTCATATGAGATCATTTATCCCCAGGATGACTCGAGTATGGAAGACATTCGTACAACATTATGATGTCAACGAGATAAAGTCAGTTGCTCCAATGAAAATGCTGGCCCACAGATGGCTCCAATTTCATCCTTTTCCCTACTTGTATGTTTCATAACAATAAAATGCTTTCATATGAGCTGATGTAGGTAACAGCTCTTAGCTTGTCAATAAAATTAGGAATCCTTAACTTGTATAAAGAGAGAGAGAGAGAGAGAGAGAGAGAGAGAGAGAGAGAGAGGTAGAGAGTCAGTTCCCTATTAAAAAATCTTTTTACTCCGTTCCACGAATTGAGAGGTAAAGAAGGTAGAAAAGAGAAAACAATATTTTTGAGACCTTGTGAATAGTAATTTACTTTGCTGTCGTCACTTCTGCTTAGAACAAAAAAAAAAACCTAATCAGGAAGACTGAGGCAAAGAGTTATTATAATCATAAAAAGCGCTAAACCGACAAGGGTCATGCAGCGCTGTGGGGCAGAAAATAGCTAGGTGGAGAGGGGATCAGAGGTGAGGGGAGAAAAGGGCTGGAAGGGACGCTAAGGGCTATGTGTCAAAGTTCGTATAGTAAAGCAATTGCTGACAAAGTTAAAAAGTGACTAAGTCAAAGGCAGGGCAGTGTGCATGAAGGGAAGGAAAGGTAAGAGTGGTAGGGCGGTGGTGGCGTTGGAGGCAAATCTTGCGAGCTCGCTGGTAAACTGGACAATCCACAAGAAAGTGAAGAACCGAAATAGCGACCTGACAAACTTCAGAGAGAGGAATAGGGTGTCGTTCCATGAGATACCTATGGGTAAGGCGAGTATGGCCAATGAGGAGCCAGGAAAGAGCAGTCTCCCGAGTACGGCTACGGTGGTAAGAGGATGGCCACAAACCTAAAAGCGGTTTAATAGTGCACAATTGTTTAAGGTGCATGTCTGACCACCGTTGTTGCCAACGGCATATGATGCTGCAGTCAAAACTAAGGTTGAAAACTGGTGCACCAACTCATCAACAGAGGACGAAGAAGGGCCCCCATAAAAAGCGGTAAGATGAGATATAAGTCCCAATTCGCTCGTCCAAAATGCCAGCAGGGGCTACAAGGTGGTCGGGAATACATAGTAGAAGTAACAGAAATAGGAAAGTGATCACTGTCGTGCAAATCCGGGGGAACAGACCAAGTGTAATTAAGTGCGACTGACAAGCAGCAGATAGAAAGATCAATGGAAGAGAGAGACTGGGTGCAAGAGTCAAAATGGGTGGGAGCACCCATATTTAAAACATGAAGAGGATGAGAAGTGAGAAGAGTCTCCAACTCATCACCATGAGAGTCACAGTGGGATCCCTCACCTAACAAGATGAGTGGTGGCAGAGAAGAGATCAAAAATGCAATATCCGAGATATAGAATGCATGGGAAGGGAAGAGATAAAGAGAGCAAACTGTATACCATCTGTGCAAATAAATACAGGTTGCAGTATAATGCAGCAGAGAACGAACAAAGATCTGCTGATATGGTATATGCACACAAGAAGTGCACTCTCATTAAATGATTCATGAGGAAAGGGATCAGAAAAATGCAACAGCACATAGCCCGAAACAAGACAAATAACAGCTGTTCGAATTTTGGGCTCTTATAACCCGACACATACTGGGGAAAACTGGGAGAGCAACACCTGGAGCTCTCCCCAATTACCCCTGAGGCCACGAATATTCCATTGTAAATAAGTCATTATTCACAAAGACAGGTATGCCAACAATAAGAAGAGATAAAATCTATGGGCTATTAGGGTCAGTGTAGTCAATGTGTGTGGAGGCAACGAAAGCATGTAAGCAAGGTGGAATCAGAATGCTGTGAAGGAAATGATTGCTGTGAGGGTCGTGAAAAATAAGAAAGGATAAAAGGAGGTGCACCAGTGTCCATCGAGGGTTTCATCGCTGCAATATAGCTGGAGACAGTGTCAAGTGTCTCAGTGGACAAGGAAGATACCAATACCATAACTTGAGAGACAGGTGAGATAGAGCAAGTAGAGATCAGGGAGACTATGGAGGGAACCAAAGAGGTCTTATAGGGGAGGGGAGTATGAACTTGGAGAGATGCACTGGCGGGGACAGAAGAATCCTGTGGTGGAACAGGAGAGGAAGAAGGCTGGAAGGTGACTGGGGAAGAAATCTGGGTGGGAACAGAAGAGGAGACCACACGAGGGGGGGGTGAACCTCAACCTTCATGTGAGAGTTAGAATGGGAGTAAGAACAAGGCACTGAGGCCGAAAAGAAAAACTGTTAGGGAATTGTAAGCACCAGAGGAATGCAAAGAGACTTTGGCTTATGATGCAGGCATGCGAGGCAGATTGAGAAACTAGCGGGCAAGAAGTAGAGGTGGGAATATGTAAGGAGGTGAGGGTTTCAGAGGGTAGATGGAGGTGAGCCCGGAAGACACGACACCGGAGGAACTGGTAGGCGGGGGGGACTGGCAAGGTTGGAGGTCTCCTGGCTACTTGACAATAATGAGCATAAGGAAGATTCCCCTGAAGGTGGAGCCGAGAGACAGCCATAGCATAAGGCCTTCGTTCTCCTTAAGACAATGAATATCTCATTTATTAAGATAGAAGTGACATCAGTGGGAAAAAGAAGGATGAGGTTCATAGCAATTGAGACTGCAAGATGTATCTGCATGAATTGCAGCACTGCAGATTGGGTACTCCACCGCAGATCTGCAATACTTAGTGGGATTTTCGAAAGTGCTAGCAATTTCGACACTGTTGGGGGAGTAGGGACCTCTTTACGGACCTCTAGGATCAGGATCGGACTCACAGGTAAGTACCCACAAGGGGCGAGAGGCAAGTGGGGATAGTGCGAAGAACAGACGGGGAGAGGAATGTCTTGAGTCGAAGAGAGAAGAGTCAGGACTAAACCCAACTGCTAAGCCTGGATAACAATGACGAAAGACGATGTAGAGACAACAGGAACTCTGTAGGAGCTGACTGCAACTTGCTGGATGGAAGATTACTGCTTCTTGATGGTGATTGGTGGCTGCAGGCGACAAGGGAGGAGCTCAACGTTGATTGGTCTTTTCAAAATGGCTTGGTGGTTATCTGGAATTGTGGCGTTTTTTTACGAAGTAATTGTCCGTGGTGAGTGGTGTTCCATTTTCAAGACGTTTAAATCGTTGGAGAGGAATTATCATGAGACGAGTTAACAAGTGTCGATATCGAGGGTCTTTGATTAATTTTTCAGTATGCTTTATAAGTTTTGAGAGTTCAGTTTTACAATCAGTGGCGGCATGTTCAACAAACTTGACTGTTTTTTGGATGAGGTGAGATTTGAGTTCAGCTGGCTCCATGTCTTGAGGATAATTTGCTGTGGTACAGAAGGATATTCCACCCCAATCAATATACTTGTCGGCATCTTCATCTGGTACAGTATCGAATCTTGGGTCTTGGGATGGTAGTTTTGGAGCTGGTGAATGTATATTTTCTATTTCTATTTCATCTTCAATGGACGAATGGGAGGATGTTTCTGGTGGAAAGGCTTCTGATTGGTCGGTTTCGTTGAGGAGTGGAGGCGATGAAGGCTTCTCATTGGACGTTGTTGGAGTGACGTCACTAGTTGTTGATGGTGTTGGAGCTGCAGGCGTAGAGGTGTTGATTAGGTCCTTGGTGAATTTGAGTATTTCTTCCGAAGGTGGAGATGCTGGGAATATGAATGATGGCATATTATTTAGTGCAAATAACTCGTTGATGGTCGAATTAAAAGATCCAGGTACAGCCATATTTTGCATGTGAGCGTATATGAGACAGTAGTGGATCTTGGTTACGTCACATGCTGGAGGAGTGATGATGGTGGAGGCTGGCTGAGTAGTAGCTTGAAGTAATTTTGTAGTGTTAGCTTGGATCTTTGCAATTGCTGCATACGTTGGTGTGTTGCTAGTAGGTTTTTTCTTTGCTGCTTCTTGTGTTTTCTTCACAATATCCTTACGTGTAGGACATTTTGCTGCCAGTGTATGGTGGTCGTTGCTCTTACAGTTTAAACACGATGGTTGTGGTGGAGTAGCAATGGTGCAGGAACTGAAGGTGTGTCCCTCACTACCACATGTAGTGCAGAACTTCTTGTCTTTTACTGGACATGCTTTGGTGGTATGATGGTAAGAATAACAGTTCCAGCAGTGTTGGATGTACTGATATCTTTCTGCTTCGATGTAGGTTGGACTGATGAAGTAGTAGTAAACAGCAAGACCTTCAGTCAGAGCAGTGGCAGCCATGTTAACGTCGGTGAAGGTGACCTTGAGCATGGACGATGCATTCGGGATTTTTGTGATGCTGTCAACAGTAGCCCAAGTATTTTGCGTCTCGATGGATGTCTTGAGTTCTGCAGGTGTCTGAGATGTCAGAATCTTGTCTAGTTTTTTAAGGAATATTGATTTCCTGGCCTTGAGGGCAGGAGATGACATAACAGTAAACCCTTGAGCAGTAAGTGTAGTGGTGGCATCTGTAGTGAGTAGCTTCTCTGCTTCAGCATCATCGTGACACACAACAATGAATGCTTCTTTCAGAGACAAAATGGTGTTGAATTTAACTTGCAGTGTTCCTTGAACAACAGTTGCAAGAGCAATCTTCGTTGAATCATCAACGGTACCACTTGTTGGCTTGATCTTGACACTGGTACAGGTTCCCCTCCCCAACGGGGATCGCAGGGATAGAGTAGGGAAGACTTCACCTAGCTACAAGAGTGCAGAGGCCAACTATCTGCCCTGGGGCAGGCAGCCAGCTACGCACCAAGTCCTGGAGCGGGATGAAGAATTCCTCTTCTCTTGCCTGTTCCAATGCCGAGTGTCGAGGTCTGATCCTCCCAACCAGGAGCAGGAGCAGGAGCAGGAGCAGGTACGTCTTGCCAGTGCAGAAGCCAGCCGAAGAGTGTTTTCTCTCCTGTATTGTGCCCTCCTCCGGACCTCTAGGCGATGGCCTGCGATATGAAACAGAGGACGGGAGTAAAACTCCCTATAGTCAAAGGTTAAGCAGGTGATGTTACTGGGAAAGCACCTCCACCTGCGAGCGGGCAGGACATATATAACCACTTTGAGAACTGGAAGGTCCTGAAGGGATAATTGCTCCAAAATAACCTGGCAAGACAGAAAATCACACTGTACAATGGCATGCGGTAAAACCACCATACCACTGCAAGACTGAGAGTAGCGTTCCTGTGAACTGTGATAGAAACATTATCAATTGAAGTAAGATGGGAAAGATCGTGAGCTTGTTCTGCATTCTGAACTGTAACGATGCACGCACCGCTTCGAAGAGTGTGAGAGGATATAATTTGGATAAAGTGTCTGAAAGGTAATCAGTTGGAGATGTCGGTTGTAGGGAAAAGAATGAAGTCCACTGTGTACTTGTAAACATGGTGCATAAAGGAAGTGGGTATCATGTAGGTCGTTTCTGGGTGGAATGAGCAGACATCAAAGAAGTATCATCAGCAAATGGACCGGAACATTTAGGCGTAGTTCTGCGCCCGGCTCTACCTGAGGAAGGTGGGTGATCCAAAAAGCATCACACCATATTCGAGGAAGCTGGATGCATAGTTAAAGGCGTGCAAGAGGCAGAGGCACTAGAAGAAATGGGCAGAGCCTGAGCACATGGAGCAGGTGACGAGGCGTCACCAGCAGAAGGTACTGGTGTATGGGAAAAGTCTGGAGAATGGTCCAATAACGATGCTGGGTCAGAATAGGATGTGGTGATGAAAAGGGCCCTGGGAGGAGGAGGGTTATCACGGAATGAAGACTCCATGGTGATGGCACATCTTTCTTATTATTATTTTAAAGAAAAAAAAAGAAAGAAAAAAAAGAGGGACAGCAGAGGGACAGTCACTAGAAGGCATGGAAGGGCTGAAAGTTTCCCCTCTCATCTGAGAGGACCTCGAGACTGCGAGTAGTGCAGATGCAGCATAGAACCCATGCCATACCCTATCCTTCACACCAGTAAACCAGCGATCTGGGATAGCAACCTCACATCTACCGAGCCACCTCAAAGGATAGGACAGTCGGAAACCTGCCACAAAGCAAACCTCCTTCGGCTGCCACTTCCCTGAACCGAAAGGCAGCCTCTGGAGATACCCGTCACCTGCAGGACACCCTGCCCACCTCTTGGAAATCCGGGAAGGGAGCAAGGCGCCTGCAGACAATCCAGATTCCACAGCAAACTACACCACATTGGAGGAACCTCATGGAGCAGGATGAACCCCGGCACACTTCTCTCCACCAAGGAACTGTAATGCCAAAGGGAAGGACCCCAGAGACTACAAATGGGATGGGGAAAAGGGATGGTTGTGAAGGGGGAGGAAAGGGGGAAAAAGGGGGATGGGGAGGATGGGACAGGGCAGGGAGGATTGGGGGGTAATTAGGTTCGGTCTGAGGAAGGAGACCAAAGGGCCTAATTCCTTAGACCAAGAACCTCTTCACCACTTCAAGGAGCCCCCCTTGAAGAGGTGAGGCAAAGAAGACTAAGCTGGAAGAGGTATCACAATTCTTCTGGTAGAACTGAGTGGTTAGAATCAAAACTCAAACAGTAAAGTTAAATAAAAAATGGTTATAATCATAAGTATAATTTATAAGGGGGTGGACGGGTAAGGCAGCGGCAGACCTCAGTCAGATGACCAAAAGCTCCAGCTGCGGGTTATCATTTAACTAAGAGCTGTGTCAGGAAACACTTGTTCTGTTTCCTGACAAACCATACCTAACCTAAGTAAGGTTTACCCAGGATCTCTTATCCAACTTCCTCCCTTTTTATCTTTAATACCTTGGTTTCTTTATTTCATAAACATAACAAAGATAATTTCAAATCGCTTATATATTTTTTTTTATAAACACGCTGGCCGTCTCCCACCGAGGCAGGCTGACCCGAAAAATGTAAGCTTTTCTTCTTTTTACATATAATTTCTAGAGGAGAAGTGGTTACTAGCCCCTTGCTCCTGGCATTTTAGTTACTTTTGTGATTTCTCTCATTATAAGGAGCAGCAAAATTAATTAAAATAATCTATGAATCACAAGGAGTGGGAGTTAAATTTCGATTGTTTCGAAGTTTTTTGTCAGGTCACACGTCAGGTAAAATTTAAGATGGTGTGTCAGCTGAAAGGTAATTCGTCAACATTTCTCATAATACTAAAAAAATATTTTAAATTAAAAAGAGTAAAAGAGAAGTTAAGAGAGAGGTGAGGTAATGTAAAAGGAGACCAAATGAGAGAGTGGGTGAGGTTCTGTCAACATAATTTGCTGAGAATAAGAAAAAGTTTTGGAGTGAGATTAATAGGTTGCGAAAGCCTTGGTTTTAACAGTTAAAAGTAGAAGGGAGGAATTATTTGATGGGGAGGTGTGGGTATTGTGAAGATGGAGGGAATATTTTGAGGAACTGTTAAATGTTGATGGAGAGGGAGGCAGAGATTTCATGCATTGGCCAGGGAAGTATAACATCTTTTAGGAGTGAGGAAGAGACAGATGTGAGTATGGGGACATGTGAGAGGCAGTGGGTAAAATGAAAAGGGGTAAAGCAGCCGGAATTAATTGGATCAAGACAGAAATGTTACAAAGCAGGTGGTGATATAGTTTTGGAGTGGTTGGTGCTTTTTTTCAATAAATGTATGGAAGGGGGGAAGATACCCAGGGATTGACAGAGAGCATACATAGTTCCTTTGTATTAATAAAAAGGGGACAAAAGAGAGTGTAATAATTATACGAAAATAAACCAGACCATGGGTGGAGATAGAACCCGTGATCATAGAGTCTAAAAACTCCAGACTGTCGCGTTAGCCACTGGACCAGCCAGCCACAATAAGATTCATCTAACTAGGTATATTTCTACACCATAGGAAGGTTAGCATAGGCACCACTGTGACCACAAATACAAGTTTTTACAGACGAATCTCCAGCTAGCGTAGCAGTGACGAACTCTAGCTCAAGTCCTCTCAAAGTCAACATGATTCACGAAATCGTAATGACACGATTGAAACAAACCATACCACGGGCGGTATGTGTCATTTGTGAGTCATGTATACCGGAATAAGCTTGTTGAGTGTACCTGGTAAGGCGTATGGTAGAGTTATTATCGAAAGAAGTTAGGGTAAGACGGAGAGCAGGATTGCAGATGAACAAGGAGGCTTTAGAAAGGGTAGGGGGTGTATAGACCAAGTGTCTACATTGAAGCTTAAAAGTGAATATTTAGACAAAGGTAAGGAAGTCTGCGGTGCGTTGGTGGATTTAGAAAAGGCATAGGATAGGGTGGATAGGGAAGCAATGTGGCAGATATTTCAAACGTATGGAATTGGTGGTAGGTTACTGAAAGCACTTAAGAGTTATGAGTATAGTAAGACTAAGGTTAGGTTATGTGTAGGAGGGAGATTATTTTCCAGTAAATTAGGACGTAGATAGGGATGCATAATGTCACTTTGCTTGTTTAACATATTTATTGATGGGATTGTAAAAGAAGTGAATGCTTGGGTGTTGGGGAGAGGTGTGAGATTAACATTCATAGAATATTAAAGTGGAAACTGTCACAATTGCTTTCTGCTGATAACACAATGGTTATGGGAGATTCTGAAGAGAAGTTGCAGAGCTTAGTGGACGAATTTGAGAGGGCATGTGAAAGAAGGAAATTAAAAGTGAAAATAGGAAAGAGCAAGCTGATAGTAGCAAAAAAATAAGGGGGATTGGATATCAGATTGAAGAGAGCATGGATAAAGTGAATATGTTCAGATATTTTGTGGTGGATTTGTCGGCAGAATGATTTATAAAAGACGAGGTGAACTATAGAATCGATACGGGAAAAAAAAGTGGGTGGTGCACTGAGGCATCGGTGAAGGCAAAGAACATTAGCCTTGGAAGCAAAAAGGGGGATGTATGAGACTATAGTGGCACCAACACTCATATAGTTGATAAATTAGACACATGTGCAACTCTTGGGTATCTTTATTGAGGAAACGTTTCGCCACACAGTGGCTTCATCAGTCCATACGTAGGAGAAACTTGAAGAGCAGGAGGAGAATTAGGTAATCAGTCCCTCAACCTTGAGTCGATGTGTTCAGTCCATCAATCTTGAATAGTATGGACTGATGAAGCCACTGTGTGGCGAAACGTTTCCTCAATAAAGATACCCAAGAGTTGCACATGTGTCTAATTTATCAACATGTCGGTTCTCTGAACCATTCATCTACAAAACTCATATAGTTGAGAATGTTGCAGCAAGGAGGCGTCTGGAGGAAGAGGAGATATCGTGTCTGAGGGCAATGCGTGTACATATTATGCAGAGAATTTGTAGTTGCAGATCGGGACTTGCAGGATTACTGAAAGTACTATCCAGAGGGCTGAGGTTGTTGAAGTGGTCTGGGCATTTAGAGATGGTGGAGCAAAATAGAAAGATTTGGAGGGTGTATAAATCTGTAGTCAAGGAAAGGTAGGATAGAGGTCACCTTAAAGAATGTTGGAGGGAGGGGGTAAAAGATTTTATATGTGAATTGCTTGGACATTAAGCACATGTGTGTGAGCGTGTTAGTTAGGAATGAATGGAAGCAAGTGGCTTTTATGACTTGACGTGCTTTTGGAGTGAGAGCAAAGTATCAGGGAAACTTCTTAGCTAGACTTGAATCCTGGAGGTGCTTACACTCTGAATGAGAGGTGGGGATATTTGCAGTTTGGAGGGACATCTGAACTGTAGTATTGTCGTACCTCTGGCAAGACAGTAATGCAGTAAGTGATGGTGAAAATGTTTCTTCTACTTCTTCGGATCTCCCTGCCTCGGTGGAAGACTTAAAACAAAACTCACTTTATGTAATCATTGATATGATTATAATATTGTTAATTATGATGGTACAATGTTATTAAAAAAAAACACTCAACTGGTGATTTACTAAATTTACTTTCTGAAGGCCTACACAATTTCAGTTTAGCTCTGCCTGTATCTACAGTTCGTGTTTAAGGAGTTTTATACCCAAAAATTTGGTATTGCAATGGGAAATCCTCTTTTACTAGTCTTGAGTAATTTGTACATGGATTTTTTTAAACATAACTGCTAAATAAAATTCTTCCTGATAAGGCTAAATAGCACAGAAATGTGGATGATATCCTATTCTTAATTCCCAAGGAAATACATATCAATAAGTTCCTACTTGAGTTAAGGAGTCCAGCGCCATCCATAAAGTTTACTGTTGAGTTCAACAAAATAACCATGTTTGTATGTTTTAATTATTAAATGGAACCAAGAATTTAAATTCAAAATTTAAAAAAAAAAAAACAGAATTTTTTCATATATTCTCTATTATTCATATCATGGCAAGGTTATATGTTCTGTGTCCTCCTTCATGTTCTTGAAAGCTGTGTGTGTTTGTAGCCCAGAGTTCATCAAAGAATATATTAGGAAGACATATAAATTAACAATTGATGAGATATGTTCAAATAGTTATATTGAGAAAGCTTTATATAAATTACAAGAAACACATTTTATAACCCTAAAAGGGACCCTATTCATCCAAGAATATGTACCAATTTCTGAATACTTCATATTTCTTCTGTACTGAAGAACTTCAAAACAAAAGTTGCATTAAAAAATCTTAATAACATAATAAGCTATTTAATAAGTATTCCATTCCCCCCAAAATGCAATAAATGTATGTTGGGGAAACTGGTATTACGTCAATATAGAACTAGTATTACATCATTATAGATACAACATTGGAAGTTGCTAAAAATCTAATGCTCTGTCTATTCATGTGAGAGATTTTAGTTTCCTCATTGATTTTCAAAAGAATGAGAAAGTTGTAACAAGTATATCAAAGACTGAACAATATAAAACAGAATTCAACCTGTATAAAAAATTATACTGAATACAACTTGAATGTGAGTCCTGGTTTATATAAATTAGATTCATTCACAATACATAAAAACTGTGAGGATTATAGGTGGTTACAAATTTACCTTCATTTCACATGTCATTCTTAAATGTTACTTTATGTATAACTTCTCTAAAAGCCCCGGAACAATTGAAACGCATTTCCCACACCTAGTGTATAAAGTACTTAACTCACTGAACATACATACATGTGATGTCACATATCTGCTATATAAGTCTTGTGTTCTATCACTTTTGTGGTTTATTAATAAAATGAGAAGCTATGAAAGTGCTTGGAATATTTCTCTTGTGCTGATGTTGTATATAACCACAAGAAGGTGGTACAGTTACCTCCATGATGCCTTAGACCACTCAGTCACAGGTACCTCTTCTGTGGCTGAGTAATCTACGGCATCACATAATGAACTATGCCACCATCCAATTGTGAGGTCAAATCCTTCTGATCACGATCTTTCTCTATATATATCTCCACTTGTTTCTGCGTGGTGCACTGATATTATATATATATATATATTTTATTAACACATCAGCCTTCTCCCACCAAGGCAGGGTGGCCCGAAAAAGAAAAACTTTCATCATTCACTCCATCACTGTCTTGCCAGAGGCGCGCTTACACTACAGTTATAAAACTGCAACATTAACATCCCTCCTTCAGAGTGTAATGTTACGCAGTGAAATGCAGAAAAAATATTTTATATAACATAGTTCCGGGATTGAACTGAAAGTGAACGCATTTTATTCCTATCAGTCAGGCAGTTGTCAGGACAGGAGCAGATGTGAGGTGCGTTTAGTTCAGTACGTGTAGAAAGGCGGCTGGGTGAGGTCGTCATGGGCTGACGTTAGTGTGAGTAGGTGGTTTGGTGAATTTTTTGTATGCTATAGGTAGTTTTGTGTTTAAGTGCTGTCACTTAGCTGTAAAGCCCTAGTATGCAGGAGTCTGTATTTTGGAGAGTATTTAACGTTTCCACTGTAGGCTAAGTAGCCTGCAGAAAGGGGGGGGGGTCATGGAGCCTCCCTGTTCATAAATGTTCATTTATTTTGTTTAACTCATTAGTAGCAGTGTGCTAGTGAGTTAATGTGAACTGGAGTCTGGTGGTTTTTTGGAGTAGATTGTAAGATGTATAAGTTGCTTATTATAAATATAGATATATTTTTATATAGGCGAGTTTTTGTCCTTCCTTCCTAGTAACAATTAATATTGTTTAATGTATGAGTACATGCTGGCCCAAGAGTTGCTGTGTGTTTCAGTGTGATTTAAATGCCCCTAGACAGCAGTGTGAGCAGCCATTAGAAGCCAGGAACATTTCATTTAAGTTATGACATCAAAGTCGTAACATGCAGACACTGTACTTCCAATCTCCAGGACTCAAATCCGGCCTGCCGGTTTCCCTGACTCCCTTCAAAAATGTTACCTTTATCACGCTCCAACAGTACGTCAAATCCTAAAAATCATTTGTCCCCATTCACTCCTATCTAGCATGCTCATGCATGAAGTCAAAGCCCCTCGCACATTAATTAAACCTCCTTTACCCCCTCCCCCCTAGGCCGACCCCTACCTTGCCTTTCCTCTACTACAGATTTATACACTCTCGAAGTCATTCTATTTTGTTCCATCTTCTCTGCATGTCCAAACCACCTCAGCCCTCTGGATAATAGTTTTGGTAATCCTGCACCTCCTAATTTCCAGACTACGAATTCTCTGCATTATATTCACACCACACATTGCCCTCAGACATGACATCTCCACTGCCTCCAGCCTTCTCCTTGTTGCAGTAATCTCCACTCTTGTTTCACATCCATTTAAGATCGTTGGTATAACTATACTCTCATACATTCCCCTCTTTGCTTCCATGGACAAAGTTCTTTGTCTCCACAGACTCCTAAGTTCACCAATCACTTTTTCCCCTCATCAGTTCTATGATTCACTTCATCTTTCATAGGCCCATCTGCTGACACGTCCACTCCTAAATATCTGAATACATTCACCTCCTCCAAACTCTCTCCTTCCAATCTGATATCCAATCTTTCGTCACACAGTATGTGTGTGTGTGTGTGTGAGTATGTGTGTGTGTGTGAGTATGTGTGTGTGCGCGCGCTCAAACTACTAAATTACTTTCATTGTTAGTTGGCACAGCAGCTTCACATACACCATCAAGCAACAGTCGTGGTCAACACCTCATGGATTTCTAACTTCCCAACCAGTTGTCTTATAAAGACACTCTGCTTTTGGTGGTTCCACACTGTCACGCGAGCTCTCGAGATTGCTCTCTTTTTCTCTCTCTCTTTGATTCACTAAAAGGCATTTCATGCTGACATTGCGAGCGAAGTAAGAAAAATTCATAGCTAACCTACCGGTCGTCATCCAGGAAAATTTGCGCCCGACTAAATAGTCCTCATTCGTCTGGCTAGAGCGAGCCGCTGGAGGGGAGTGAGACGAGTAATGTGGTCACTTATCTGGCTTTATACTTAGAGGGAATTTTTAGACACTGTAAAGCAAATGAAATGTAAGGATTTTTACAAAATTTATTTATGCCTATGACCAATATGTCTAATATTTTTCCTCGAATTCAATCTCACATTCGCTTTTTCCTTTTTTCTTCTCTGTCTATTCTCATCTCGCCTCATTTCACACCTGTCCTTATATTTCCCTTCTTCTCATCTTCCTCTTTTCTCATCTATTCCTATCACCTCTAATTGTATTCTCCCACCAATTTTCATTTCATTTTCTTCTCATTTCTCCTCTCTTCTTCTAACTCCCATTTCCCTCTTCTCCTCCTCTTCCTCTACCTCCTATTTCCTCCTCTTCCCCCTCATTTCCTCCCTCTCTCCTCCCCTTCCCATCTCCTGCTTCGTCTCCCTCATCTGGTAATATACACACTTCCCTGCACTCTTTCACACTCCTTTAACTCACTTTGAGTTTCCCTTATCTAATCACATTCCACGCAAGTTCCACTCCGTCCTTCCCTCCTCTCTTTTATCATGCTTTCTGTTCCTCCTTACTTCAATACGTCTTCTCTGCTTTCCTCATTTTAATTACATGTTTCTTTTGTAGTGTTGTCATCCTTCACATTCCTGAATGTGGAATTAATCTTTTGTGTCTCATTCATCCGTACGTTATGTTTGTTGTTATTCATCGCGAGTGTTTCATTCATCAGTAATATTCATTGTTTACTTCATCCGTATTGTTACTCGTTTCATTTATCAGAGATATTATTTCATTCATCCGATTTTTTTGTTCGCTTCCTCCATCTGTATACTCGCCGTATTATTGCCGTTCTTTTGTTTTTTCTACAATGACATTGTGCGATGGTTTGCGTGCATAATATATGAACAATATGGTAGTAATGTTGTACGAGTGTGTGTGCGTGTGTGTGTGTGTGTGTGTGTGTGTGTGTTCACCTATTTGTACTCACCTATTTGTTGTTCCAGGGGTCGATTCATAGCTCCTGGTCCCGCCCCTTCACTGATTGCTACTAGTCTTCTCTCTCCCTGTTCCATGAGCTTTATCAAACCTCGTGTTAAAATGTCAGCATAGTTGCTGATCCCCTGTATATGTATATGTTATCTGAGTATCATAGTACCATCCATATGCTTTACGTAGTTGACCCCTTGCTAGGCTCAGTGACTAGCTTGTGTGACGTCACGTGATGCCGTATGTGAGCGTTGCGCTCCCGGCCTCGTCCTCACTCCGCGATTAGGTCTAGGAACAGGCAACACAGGCAGGCTGGGCCTCTCCCTCTCACACTCTGCTAATATATGTGTTACCATCCAATGACTGTTTAACTCCAACCATCACATCTACACGAACCCTCTCGACAAAAGCTGTGTATGGTTCCTGCCTCCACTACGTCAGTTTCTAGGCTATTTCACTTCCTGACAACTCTATGACTGAAGAAATACTTCCTAACATCCCTTTGACTCATCTGAGTCTTCAACTCCCAATTGTGACCCCTTGTTCCTGTGTCCCATCTTTCGAATATCCTGTCTTTGTCCACTCTGTCAATTCCTCGCAGTATTTTATATGTCGTTATCATGTCTCCCCTAACCCTCCTGTCCTCCAGTGTCGTCACACTGATTCCCTTAACCTTTGTCCGTAGGACAGTTCCCTTAGCTCTGGGACTATTCTTGTTGCAAACCTTTGCACTTTCTCTAATTTTTTGACGGGCTTGACAGGTGTGGATTCCAAACTGGTGCTGCATACTCCGATATGGGCCTGACGTATATGATGTACAGAGTCTTGAAAGATTCCTTACTGAAGTATCGGAACACTATTCTTAGGTTTTCCAGGCGCCCATGTACTGCAGCAGTTAACTGGTTGATGTGCGCCTCAGGAGATGTGCTCGGTATTATACTCACCCCAAGATCTTTTTCCTTGAGTGAGGTTTGCAGTCATTGGCCACCTAGACTATACTCTGTCTGCGATCTTCTTTGCCCTTCCCCGATCTTCATGACTTTGCATTTGGCAGGGTTAAATTCAAGGAGCCAGTTGCTGGACCAGGCTTGTAGCCTGTCCAGGTCTCTTTGTAGTCCTGCCTGATCCTCATCTGATTTAATTCCCCTCATTAACTTCACATCATCTGCAAACAGGGAAATATCTGAGTCTATCCCTTCCGTCATGTCATTCACATATACCAAAAACAGCACAAGTCCTAGGACTGACCCCTGTGGAACCCCGCTCGTCACAGGCGCCCACTCTGACACCTCGTCACGTACCATGACTCGTTGCCTCCCTGTCAGATATACTCTGATCCATTGTATTGCCATTCCTGCTATGCGTGTGTGTGTGTGTGTGTGTGTGTGTGTGTGTGTGTGTGTGTAACATGGGCTTGTTTGAGCAACGTGTGTGTTTAATATATGGTTAATGTACCACCATTACGAGTGTATATGCCCATGGTACTACTATTGTTTTTGTGTGTGTATGTACAATATATGGTTATTGTACTTAATGAAATTATTATCGTTTCTCGTGTGCATTAACAAAAAAGTGAGAGGAATTAATGTGCAACTGGCATGACTTCCATCAAACACTGAGTAATGATAAAGTTGAGGAATTAACCAAAGAAAGCACTTTGTATGAAAAAGTTGAATGTAATTTGGGTATGACTCTGTCTTAAGCATTAGAAATATTAGCTAAGAAGTAATGAATCTAAATGTCATAGGAATACAGCTGAATGCCTATGTAGATCTATTACTCACTGTGATAGCACGAACGTAGACAAACACATTTAGGGAGCAATTTGCGATGTAAACATACTGACTGATGTAGTAGCCGGGCTTAATCTTGGTTACGAGAATTTCTTCGTTTGGAAGGCGCACATACGATCAAATTAAATGCAAAATGTGTATTCAGTCAATGGTCACTTTCTTGAACATCTTGAACCTTAGTAATAATAGTAGAATTACCGACAAAATATTAGGTAAATAACACAGATGCAAATAATGTGACATTTTTATGTGACATCTGTGTATGTGCTTAATCGTCCGCATATTGAGAAATATAAACATAGTGTAATAAAATATGTAATGTTAATGAAAAATTAAATCACGGATATTTTTATTAAATTTTCCAAGTTTGCTTGTGACAGATGAAGTCTGATTTTTTTTATTTTAAAAATATGATCTAGATGCACTCGGTAGGTAAGGTAAAGTTCGTCAGATATGAGGAAAGGTGTTTCCTGACGCGGGTCTTATTCAGATGATGACCCACCGTTCGACCTTTTGATCATTTGACCGAGGCCTTCCGCTGGCTTACCAGTCCACCCCTTTAAAAATTATAGTCCTAGTTATGCCCATTAGGTGAAAACAGTTAACGCTTTTGTGGTCTACTTTTTAGGCGGTCTCTTGCAAATCCATATTGTGCACCCCATTTCCACAGGATTGATCTGCGAGGCACAATAAATTTGCCTCTTCGGAGGTAAAAATCTAAATTTAATTTATGCTTTCTCAGTTTCCACTCTTCTCTGTCGTGTCCTGCTCTCTCTCTCTCTCTCTCTCCTCTACCCTCTTGTTACCTGTACTCACTCTACTCTCTTCCACACCTCCACTCTACCCTCCTGTTATCTGCACTCTCCCGATTCTCCTCCATACCTCCACATGCATCCCTCCACCTACACTGTCCTCCACACCTCCATCTCTATTCTTCTCTCCGGTGTCCTACACACTATTCAACTCTTCCAAACACACCTTCATAAGTACTTCATTCTCCTTCCTGTCACTTCATCCCCTCATTATTTTCTACTACACCTCATTATTTTAAGCTCCAGTCGTCTCTCCGTGCAATGTTTCTCTTTTATTTTCTATCGAAAAGTCCACAACTAAGCCAAAGCTTCTCTCAATTAGTCATTCAAATTAGAAAAAAAAATTTTGCACGCATTCAAGTTTGTTAAATTCTGCTAGTCCTAAACCTTTATCGAAATTTAGCATTTGTCATTAGAAGTTTTAGGAGGGTAGGTTAACGTGAATTAACCTGTGTTTACGTGTAGTTAACCGACAAACCGGAAATAACATTCACTGGCAATTTACGCTTGGCGTTTAAATTCTCACGCTTACTGTTCAAGCTGGAGGATAGCAGACTATAACTTCATCCTACTCACTATTTGTATATCTCTTAACAATAAAATGGCTTTCCAATGAACTGATGTAGTTAACAGCTCAGCTTATAAATAAAGTTAGGAACCCTAATCTAACCTAGTAGAAGCCTGTGTAAAGAGAGAGAGAGAGAGAGAGAGAGAGAGAGAGAGAGAGAGAGAGAGAGAGAGAGAGAGAGAGAGAGAGAGAGAGAGAGAGAGAGAGAGAGAGAGAGGGAGAGAGAGAGATTGAGATTCCATCCTAAAGATATCTTCACTAAAGCACAGAGGAATACTCACGAGAAAAGGTTGTCCCACATAATGGCTGGGGTCTGGAAAAGCAACCAGACAACAGGATAGTTTCCCTGCTTCTCTTACCATCATTACCCTATTGAAATCTCGCAGCTCAATCTGAGAGATTGCAAAACTGTAGATAATTCACCCTATGTGAAGGAATATGACTAGGAAACATACCTGGCATTGCAATGTGAAATAAAACAGGTTTGAAACTAAGGAAAAGAAGGTCAGTTCCATTTCATTAGATCAAGAGCCTATAACTTTACTCTGCTGCTGATCTGTTCTTAAACCTCTCTACTAAGTGGCACCAGTCACTGGATGAATCCAAAGTCAGCTGTGTGGTAGCACTGGACATTGCTGGTGCTTTCGACCGGGTGTGGCACCAGGGCCTCTTAGCAAAACTGCAAGCTCTGAGAACTGCAGGCTCTACGCTGTCTCCTCAGAGATTACCTTCATGGTAGATCTCTAAGTGTAGTTCTCAATGGAACAGAATCAGCAAGACATCCTATCGGGGCAAGTGTTCCACAAGGAAATGTTCTGGGACCATTGTTATAGAATGTCCACTTCAACGACCTTCTTCATCTCATCCCAGAATCCCATGCATATGCAGATGACTGTACACTGACATTCACTTATCCAAGAGAAGAAATGCCAGCTACTCTAAGCTACATCAATCACCAGCTCAGAGCTATATCAGCTTGGGGAAATAGATGGCAAGTAACATTTGCACCTGAGAAAACACAAATGATGATGGTCTCTAGGCACCAAGATGGTAATGCCGGTGCAGTAGTAAGAATGAATGGGAGGGTGTTGGCACCTGTGGAAGAAGTTGATATCCTTGCGGTGAAATTTGACTCCAAACTGACCATGAGAAACCACGTTGTAAATCTTGCAAGCAAGGCAGCCAGGAAGCTTACAGCACTTCGCCGTATCTCGCATCTGCTTGTCAGCAGGGGTTGCAAGATTTTGTACGAGGCACAAGTACGCTCACACCTTGAGTATGCTCCACTTTCTTGATTCGCCTGTCCCCCTTCTCATCTCCGACTACTTGACAGAGTAGAGAACAGAGCAAGACGTCTCATCTCTCGCCTGGACCAATCCTGGATGGATCTGTCATTTCAGCAGAGCCTTCAACACAGGAGGGATGTGGGTGGCCTTACTGTTATGTACAAGGCCAATATTGTCAAAGTACCACACTTGGATCCACTTCGAGGACAGTGTGAAGCAAGTTTCTATACCACAAGACGGGCAGAAAGCAGCAACTTCACCCTGGCTGTACCCTTCTCCAGAACATCACTTCATCTGAGATCCTTTATTCCCAGGATGACTCGAGTATGGAACACATTCGTACAGCATTATGATGTCAATGAGATAAAGTCAGTTGATCAGATGAAAATGCTGGCCCACAGATGACTCCAACTTCATCCTGTTCCCTATTTGTATGTCTCATAACAATAAAAATGTTTTGAAATGAGCTGATGTAGGTAACAGCTCTTAGCTTGCCAATAAAGTTAGGAATCCTTAACCTGTAAATAGCTTGTCAATAAAGCTACGGATCCTTAACCTTGTCAAACCCTGTGTAAAAAAAAAAAAAAAGCATGAAAACACCCATCTTCCCGTGCCCTCCACCCTATCCCTCGTCTATCCTTGAAGGTATATGGGAGGTATATAGGAGTAAAAGACACAGCTCCACAAGCTTTACAATAATGCAGAAGGTAAATGAAAGCTCCGTGGAAATGTGTCCAGATATAAACATGCACAGCTTTACAAGCTTTACAATAATAAAAGAGTCAAATGGAAATATAACCAGATATAAACATGTAAATGGCTCATTACTACTGTAACTTGTTTAGCTATCAAAACTTTGTAATCCAGTCCCTGGACCCATTATGTACCTCTGGCATCTTTTAACTGCCCCCCACAGGATGGTTATGGAGTGAATAATGAAGATATTAAACTAACCGCTCAGTAAGTTTTTTCCAGAAATGTGAGCACTACTTAACAAGTCTCCCCAAGACGTAAGATGCACTCAGAAAGTCTCCTCAAGACGTGAGATGCATTCAAAAAGCCTCACCAGACGTGAGTTGCAATTAGCAAATCTCCCCAGACGTGAGTTGCACTCAACAAGCCTCCCCAGACGTGAGCTGCACTCATCAAGCCTCCCTAGATATGAGATGTACTCAACAAGCCTCCCCAGATGCGAGATGCACCCAACAAGTCTTCCCAAGACGTGAGATGCACCTAACAAGCCTCCCCAGATGCGAGATGCACCCAACAAGTCTTCCCCAGACGTGAGATGCACTCAACAAGTCTCCCCAGATGCGAGATGCACCTAACAAGCCTCCTCAAGACGTGAGATGCACTCAACAAGCCTCCCCAGACGTGAGATGCACCTAACAAGCCTCCCCAAGACGTGAGATGCACCTAACAAGCCTCCCCAGACGTGAGATGTACCTATCAAGCCTCCCCAGACGTGAGATGCACCTAACAAGCCTCCCCAGACGTGAGATGCACCTAACAAGCCTCCCCAGACGTGAGATGCGCTCAAGAAGCCTCCCCAGACGTGAGATGCACTAACAAGCCTCCCCAGACGTGAGATGCACCTAACAAGCCTCCCCAGACGTGAGATGCGCTCAAGAAGCCTCCCCAGACGTGAGATGCACTTAACAAGTCTCCCCAGACGTGAGATGCACCTAACAACCCTCCCCAAGACGTAAGATGCACTCAACAAGCCTCCCCAGACGTGAGATGCACCTAACAAGTCTCCCCAAGACGTGAGATGCACTCAACAAGTCTCCGCAGACGTAAGATGCACTTAACAAGCATCCTCAAGACGTAAGATGCACTTAACAAGCATCCTCAAGACGTGAGATGCACTCAACAAGTCTCCCAGACGTGAGATGCACCTAACAACCCTCCCCAAGACGTAAGATGCACTCAACAAGCCTCCCCAGACGTGAGATGCACCTAACAAGCCTCCCCAAGACGTGAGATGCACTCAACAAGCCTCCCCAGACGTGAGATGCACCTAACAAGCCTCCCCAAGACGTGAGATGCACTCAACAAGCCTCCCCAGACGTGAGATGCACCTAACAAGCCTCCCCAAGACGTAAGATGCACTCAACAAGCCTCCCCAGACGTGAGATGCACCTAACAAGCCTCCCCAAGACGTGAGATGCACTCAACAAGCCTCCCCAGACGTGAGATGCACCTAACAAGCCTCCCCAGACGTGAGATGCACTTAACAAGTCTCTCCAGACGTGAGATGTACCTATCAAGCCTCCCCAGATGTGAGATGCGCCTAGCAAGCCTCCCCAGACGTGAGATGAGCTCAAGAAGCCTCCCCAGACGTGAGATGCACTAACAAGCCTCCCCAGACGTGAGATGCACTTAACAAGTCTCCCCAGACGTGAGCTGCACCCAACAAGCCTTGCTGGGTGTAACATCATCGCTCTCGCGCGAGGGTCATGTAATCACCCTAAAGAGATAACGTATTCGTGAATTATCATCCTAACCAGAAGAAATTTCCCAACTTTTAAAGTCATTTTGGCAATTTTTTTTAATATAAGGTTTCCACAGCAAATGAGAAGCGAGGGTCATGCCTAAGATATTGTTGAGGATTACTTAGGCATAAAATAAGAGCTTTAAAATAAGAGCTTTCACAGCTAGGATGGTTCCTGCCCTCCAGGATGACTTAACATCGGGAGTAAATATATGAATTTTATTTGACTCTCGACATTCCAATGTTTATAAAATAGGAAGAAAGAGATGATTTCTAAAATATTGCTGTTTATTTTTATTCTTTTTGCCCGAGAGCGCAGTCTTCGTACAGAAGAATAGAAATCACAATGTGGTTGGAACAAGTCACAAAATATACTGGACTGAAACATCGTTGTAATTATTTTCGTATCTGTGGGCTTCGTTAAGCGCGTCGTGTGATATTTGGGGTCATTGAGTTTCAAGTTACATGCGTCCCACAACAACTTACGTCAATATGTTTTAACGAGCTACTTAAAGGTATAATTCTAAAAGCTTTCTGTAAACTTACAAATACTCTTTACATACGTTGAAGTCAGGTTATTTCACATGGACCTACAAAGGCGTATATTTAATACAAATAAGGAAATTATGGAGGAGGAGCAGGTTGAGAGGTACCAGGATATGTTCGATTTTGCTCGATAATCATTCGTGGAGTGAGAATATACTGAATTAATAAAGTAGAAATTCATATTAAAACGTAGAAAAACGCAAATGCAAGAACGCAGCGGCAAATGGGTGAGATGAAAGACCGAGTTAAGTTACAAGAGTGGGCAAGATGTGAAAGTCAATGATATTCAAGAGTCGACTCATGAAGCATGAAATAAATCTGAGTTATCATGTTAGAGGACAGCATTGAATGTAATTATTATAATTATGACAATAATGATACCTATTATTTTTCAACACACTGGCCGTATCCCACCGAGGCAGGGTGACCTAAGAAGAAATGCGAAAATGTTTTCTTGTTTTAAACTTTAGTAGTGTATACAGGAGAAGGGGTCACCAGCCCCTTGCTCCCAGCATTTTAGTCGCCTCTTACGACATGCATGGCTTACGGAGGAAGAATTCTTATCCACTTCCCCGTGGAGTTAAGAGAAAATAAATAACAAGAACTATTAAGAAAAGAGAAGAAAACCCAAATGGGTGTGTGTATATATATAAATATACATGTACATGCATGCGTAGTGTGACTTAAGTGTAAGCAGAAGTAGCAAGATATACTCGTTATTCCGCGTGTGTTAGAGACAGAAAAAAGACACCAGCAATCCTGCCATCATGTAAAACAATTACAGGTTTCCGTTTCACACTCACTTGGCAGGACGGTAGTACCTCCCTGGGTGGCTGCTGTCTACCACCCTACTACCTAGTATTATTATTTTTAATTTATTAATTTATTATTATTCTTATTATTATTATTATTATTATTATTATTCTTGTCATGTAATAGTGATGGTGGTAGTAGCAGTACGGGCCATTTAGATTTTTTTCAGTAAACGAGAAGACTGAGGTTAAGGACAGAAGAAGCCTTACAAGTGGTTAGGAAAGCCTTAGGAATCTTCATCAGCGGAGATAAATGCTTCAGCAAACTGGAAACGAGTTTACAACGAGAAGAAAAGTGCGAACGTCAGGAGTTAAGAAAATAGGCGTGTGCAGATCCTGTCTAAAGCTTTAAACACACGACAGCCACGGATAAAACTTCACAAAGTTCACTTAAAAAACAGTGATTAGAAATGAGGAAGGTTTGGGAGATTTTTAACGCCAGAGTTAGCAAGGAAAGCATTCTGAAGATGAGAAAGATCAGAAAAATTTCTAGATAGATAATAGTCAGTTTAGTTAATAAAAAATAACAAGATATTAGGAGACAAGAAATAAAATCAGAGAAGGAACGATACAGGTGTAATACGCAAATAACCCGCATGTAGGATGACGACGTTTCGGTCTGACTTGGACCATTAACTAGACAAATTACTAGTGAAAAATGGTAAGGTGATGCATACAAGAGTGGAAACAGACATTTATGTACAGTTCAGGACATTTATTGGAGAAAACGTTTTGCCACGAGTGGCTTCTTGTCCTTCAGGAATGAATGGTCCAAATGGTACCGAAACGTCGACATAAATTCTCTTTTACCACGAAAAAAAAAACATTCTCTGGCAATAATGGTTTTTCGATATTAAATACATATAGAACTTTGTGAATTAGTGAATTATTTTTAGCCACAAGAAGCTAAGAACTCACCACTAAATTTCTGAAGTTACCTTTAACATGTACTCAAGAACGGCAAAATAAAAAAAAAATATGGTGAAATGTGCCTCTCACTACAATAAAACAAACATAAGGACCCCTGATCTCATGCAGTGACATGAGATTAGGGGTGATGTGCATGACCAGGCGACTCATCACTCATCGTGCAGCGAAGATGGTTCAGTGAGGACAGAATACGTCGTTCTTTAGAGACCGAGGCTTGAGTACAAGTACTTGTGAGGTTACGATGAGACCTCTTCGTTCACAGATACATGTGCAATATCTGATACCCAGATGTTGCACATGTTTCTAATTCTTCTTGTTGTCGTATTGTATGTCATACATATACAACACATTGCAAAGTATATGGGCAATCCGAGCCACACTGCTACACTATGTGGATGACCTGATTCTCACCGGAACACTATGTGGGTGACCTGACTCACAATACGATACTGAGTAATCAGATTCTTTCTGCCACCCTTTGCGGATAACCTAATTCGCACTGCCAGACTATGTGGGTGATCTGACCTATTGTCAGCATATTTCAACTGCACTAGTTATGATGCACCGACTTCAAATACTGTCAGGTCAGTAGAGTCTGAACTGCTATGACTCCCCCTGTTGTGAGGGCGAGTCAGTCTGACATGTACTCTCAGGCAGTCAGGACATCAGACTGCGAGCTGCGTTCCCTACTTACATATTCTCAATATATATCTGTATAACCGTTTCAGTGACTTATCATTCACCATCACTCCACTTAAGTACCCTTTACGAGATTATACTGTGCTTTATATCTTCAACTTTATATATATATTATATATATAATATATATTATATATAATATATATATATTTATATATATATATATATATATATATATATGTCGTGACGAATATGTAAAAGTGGTCAATTAGCAAAAACTCATTTAAAATTAAGTCCTTTCTAAAATTTTCTCTTATACTTTTAAAGATATATTTTATTAATTTTTTATTAATTTTAATGTAAAAATTTTTAATTTTGCTCCAAAAGAATCTTAGAAAACTTACCTAACCTTATTATAACAAGAGCAATTTATTTTACCCTAACCCAACTAAATATATTTTAGATTTGTTTACAGTAATTTATTACTAAACAAATACAGTGAAATATATTTTTTTCGTTAGGTTAAGAATGATTTTGGCGAAATTATTGCATACAACAAATTTTCACTTGTCCTATATAGCAAGATGAGCTTTGCTATTTAAGCCAAGATCGCAAGTTCTGCCTATTCGGCACGACATTATATATATATTTATATATATATATATATATATAATATATATATAATATATATATATATATATATATATATATATATATATATATACATACATATACATACACACACACACACCACTGGTCTAGTGGTCTAAAGCGTCATGCGTTTTCTCTCACCATGAGGCGGGCCAAAACAGCATGGGTTCGACTCCTTGGCTAGTGCAGTGTTGTTATTGATCAATACCACTTGTTCCGTGGGTACAATAATAATTATATATATATATATATATAATTTTTTTTTTTGCCACGAACAGTAATAGACCATTCCATTGCCTTAGGGAGTCAAGTTATTATAATAAAAAAGAAGCCCTAAACCTAAAAGGATCGTACAGGGCAGTAAGGAGTCAAGTATGTACTCTCTGGGTCTTGGTGAAATTGTGGCACAACCGACATGTATAGTAGCAACACAGGCGACTCGAGAAAATAGAGGATCCTTGATTTACTGATGCTCACGATATATCGTCCACGTGTAGTGAACTTTCTCTTCAGGGGATCTTGGAAATTGTCACTGACTTCTCCTTTCCTTCAGCCTGTCACTTTGTGTGCGTTTTACTCTTTGTCAGGCTTTCTTTGTTTTCGCTGTCTTTGTCTACTTGACTTTGTCAGTCCTTCTCTTTCCCCTCTTATTTTTATCTCTCTGATTTTCTCTTCCTCTGTCTCTTTCCCTCTCTCACTTTCTTCCTCTCGCTTTCTTTCATCTTTATTTTTACACTTAAAGGTTCTAACGAATCTGTGTGTTTACTTTATTCAGTATTGAGAAACATACTAGTGAGAAACTAGGCGAAGTTGAATTTTAGCTATAATTCAAAACCTTCAAGTAAAGCGTACGCTGGATTTCGTGAATAGCTGCCCGTCTTGCGGTAAAATAGCTTTCTTTAGATGAGAAAGGTGACAGACCTTCAGGTCAGTGATCTTGTAAATAACAGTTAAATCTCCAGTAGTTTCCCGGTGCTGAAGACATTGTTTAGGTGAAAAGGATAAATAAAACAAGGTAAATGTTCTTATGTGATGGTCAACTTTGTCTGGGAATCAGGGATACACTGAGGGAGGAACTGGCCAAGCAAGGAAGTGGTGTATACTCGTAGGTGAGAGCAGGCGTGTGAACCACAAAGAGTTTTACGCCAACTACAGTTCAGTGAGTACAAGAGGCACCTAAATGCTGCTGTGAGGTTCTTGGCTGCCTTGCTGGCAAGGTGCAGCACTTGGGGGCTTCACAGGCAGGTACCTCATTCTCTCTCTCTCCCTCTGTCTCTCTCTCTATCCTTCTCTCTCTCTCTCTCTCTCTCACTCTCCCTTCTTCCCTCTATCTTCTCCCTACCTCCCTCCTTCCCTCTCCTATCATCTCCTTTCCTCTCCTCTCCTTCCACCCTCCCTACTGACCTTCATTCCTTCCTGAACTTCCTCCTCTTACACCTCCTCTCTACATTCCTCTTTCTCTATATTCTGTTTTATTGTTTACCCTTCAATAGTATTGAGAATGATAGTTGACACTAGTATACAAATTATTATGTATTGGCTCATTTAAAAGGCTGACTCTATCAATAACATTATCGTATAAATAAATAATTTTGTGTTATACCAGTCAATATATTT
Source organism: Cherax quadricarinatus (assembly GCF_026875155.1). Classification (NCBI taxonomy): domain Eukaryota; kingdom Metazoa; phylum Arthropoda; class Malacostraca; order Decapoda; family Parastacidae; genus Cherax; species Cherax quadricarinatus. The sequence goes on along the minus strand of NC_069455.1, from coordinate 18,186,655 downwards.
CATCTGTATTTATTTCTACAAGTACATGTACAAGGTATACAGACCATAGCTGACATCAATGACATACTACTATATACAAAGTCCCTGGTTATGGAGAGCTTTTCAGACAAATTAGGTCAATTTTGTCCCAGGATGCGACCCACACCAATCGACTAATACCCAGGTGCCTATTTTACTGATAGGTGAACAGGAACAACAGGCGTCTTAATCGGACACGTCCTAATTTTTCCACCCGTACTGGGGATAGAACCACAGATCACAGTGTGTGAGCTGAGTGCACTAACAATAAAGCTACGGGACACCTACGGACACTTCGTGGTAACAAGAGTCAACTGGAGCCAACTCTCTCATTCTTCTATCTCTATTTCCCTCCTTCCATTAACCTTCCTAAACCTTCCTCATTCCCATGAGGTACAGAATGCCCCGCATTCATGCCACAAGTTTCCTGAATGCTTCACATTCAGGCCACTAATTACTCGAATGCCTCTCTGAATGTTTCACATTCAGGTATCTATATTCCTGAATGCCTCGAATTCATGCCTCATGTTACCCGAATGCGTCACATTCATACAACTAATTACCTTAATGCCTCCTATTCATGCCACTAGTTACCTTAATGCCTCTCATTCATGCCTCTCGTTACCTGAATGCCTCTCTTTCTTGTCTGAAGTTCACTTAATGCCTCTCTTGTCTGAAGTTCACTTAATGCCTCTCTTTCTTGCCTCAAATTCCCTGAATCCCTCACATTCCTGCCTCTAGTTACCTGATTGCCTCACATTCCTGCCATTGCTTACTTGAATCCCTCACAATTATCTTTCTAGTATCTGAATGCCTCATATTGGTACTTACCTCTGAATGACTCGCATTGATTGACAGCATACTGGAAGGAGTGCAGTTCCAGTACCCTCTCAGTATTACGTTTTCTACACATTGTCAATTATTTATTGCTATTTAGCTTCATTTTTTTAACACATCGGCCGTTTCCCACCGAGTCAGGGTGACCCAAAAAAGAGCAAACACTAGTAAACGAGGATTTCCAATTGCCATACCAAATTTTTGGGTGTAAAACTCATTAAATACGAACTTTGCTCGAGTATAAAGCAAAATTTAATAAGCTCAATAATTGCATATTTAGGTAAAGGAAAATTGAAATTGAATAGATCTCCAAAAAAATTTAAATTAAATCTCATTGAGGTTTTGTGATTTTTGTCCATGTGGGGGGAAAAATTCAATAATGGGATAGCGGGGGAGTATTAGTAACAATAGTTTGCTTCCGGCCTTTTTAAGGTAGGGAAATAAAGCTCCCCTACCCCTTCCCTCCTTTTTCCCCCCCCCCCCCCCCCCAAAGGTGAGTGGGGCTCCGATCCAAACATAATCACTAGACTCCACCCCAGCACTACTGTAAACTTCCCCCTTGTATTCTATGGATTGCCCCAATAATAAACTTACCCTTTTCTCTTGCTCTAATTGACTGTTGAAAACCCCAACATTTTTTGGGTATTTACTTATCATGGAGAGTGATTTTTTAAACAGGAGAAACCTTCTATCTTTCCACTTGGATGACAGAGGGGTCACCTGCCAATCAACAGAAAATGATGGAATGGACTAATTCCGAGATTCCCCTTTTTGGTTTAAAATTCCCTGTGCACCTTATGAAATTGGGGATGTAACCCCTCATCATTAGCGGTAAAAAACTGCTTTCCATATGGGGATAAAATACTCAAGGCTATACTTAAAGAACAAACGTGGGTTTAACCCAACCCTGGCCCCCCCCCCCCATCATCACAACTGCTACTTTCAAAAAACCTCAAGGTCACCAAAACCCAAACCCCCCTTACATATTAGCGTTGAATTCAGTTATCATTTTATTTTTATTTTTCTTTTTCTTTATTGGATTAATTTTCAATTTAATTTTTTAATTTTTATATATAAATGTTTATTTTTGTCTTTTTTTATTTCTTTTTTAAAATTTTTTATTTTCTTGGGGAAGCCACCCTTTGGAAATCTTCTGAAGTTGTTACAGGGCTGATAACCTTCAAAGTGGCGCCTTTGCCAGGATCAATCGACAAATCAAGATTCAACTCCATCTACCCCCCCATTGAACTTCAACCCGCATACCACAGATTACCACCAACCATAGAAAATCTTCTCTATGGAGGACTACAAAACGGTATTTAAAAGTTTGGTGTTTGTTAGTCTCAATTTTTGAAAGTCAATCAAAAGGAATACAGAATTTCCATCTATTTTTGTGTGATTTGAAACATTTTGGAGGATTAGCTCTAGGGCCCGGTTTTCCAGTGACAATTTGTTTCATTGGGCTCTTTTTTAAAATTTAAGGGGAATTCATAGGACACTCGATTTTTTGGTGAAAAAGTTGGATGGTCAAGGGGCCCCCCATTCTACTTACTTTTGGGGGACCGGGAATTCTGGGACATTTATTTTTGGTAAAGGGGTGGCAATGACCCTTCACTTACTGTTTGCTGGGAGCCGGCTAGAACCTTCTTTTAAATTTAATACATATTTTTAATTAAGCAGGGACGGCCCCTCTGGTTTTTTACATTTAAAGAAAGCGGAATTAAACCCCTCTTTTTCTTTATTCCCTTTTTCATTTCCCCTGGTTTTTTTTTCTTCAAGTAGGGTTTAATACCAGTTTTGGATGAATCTGGAATTTGGAATAACGGGAAAAAAATTAAATCTTTCTTTTGAAAGATCCAGGAAAGATTGAAAGAGGAAAATTTGAGAGAGAAGACATTAAAAAGGGGAAAAGGAAGAAAAAAGGAGAAAAGGAAAATAGAAAAGAAAAAAAAGGAGGAGAAATTGGAGAGAAACCCAAAGAAAGCAAAAAAGGAGAAGAAGAAAAAAAGGGCGTGATAGACTTGATTGAGGAAGAGCAGAGTACATGAAAACAAGTTAAAATTAAAGAACTTGGGGAAAGAGCAAGGATAGAAAACGGAGGAAACAAAAAAATTTAGGGGAAAAAGCTAAGATACGTGAGGAACGGTTTAAAATTTAAAAAATTTGAGGAAAGAGCAAAGGATAAGAATTAGGAAAAGCTAGGAACTTGATTTAATAGAGGGGGATCGCAGCTCAAAAATCTCCTTTAAATTAGAGAATAAAAATTAACTTTTACACAACAACATTTAGGGAAAGTAAGGGAACAACGTGCATCTCCCCCCCATTTTCCCAAAACACCTAATTTACCCCCTTCACAAGGGGGAAGACATAACTTCGTACATTTCAGGTTTGAAAATACCCACCCCCTTGAAGGGCCTGCTACACCTGGTACATTTGGGATGTTATTTTCGGTACAGCCTTGAATTCATGCAACTTTCGCGGGAATCATATGTAATTAAACCACAAAAAGGAAAAACCTTTAAAAACATATCAAAAAACCACAAATTCTTACAGAAGATTTCGGGTTGCCACCTTACAGCATGGCCAAAATTTCCATTAAAGGGTAACACTCTCTCGTTTTTGATTTTGGATAGGGGTTCGGGAATTTGACACATTAAAAATCTCTTAAGACTTCATTTTTTGGGGCCATTCCTCGCTCTTCCCCATCGTCGAACATTATCAAGAAGTACCTGATTAAAGCTGAGGAAGTTGTGGCTGCTGACCTGTAGCTAGACCACAATTCCTATAAAACCAAAAGGGGGATCGAACCAAAGGGGAAAGGGTTCATCCCCTTTAAGAAAAAAAACCCCTCTAGTGGAAATAAATGACTTCTTTTTTCCCTGTTTGTATTTGTGTGGTTTTTGGGGACAAAATCCAAGATTTCCTTCTAAAAAGGTCCAAAAGTGGAAGTGTTTTAAAGCTGAAATGACCAAGCACCTTCAGTTCGGGAAATTAATGGACTTAATTATCTACCTTTTTTCGGAACTGATGCAATTATAGTCTTTGATAAGCTGTTCCCTAACCAAAAAAAACTCTTCCTCTGTATACTTTAACATGGCCGTAGGGAAACCTTTTTCCTCCCATCCTTGTTACATTGGGGTCTAAATGGTTCACGGGTTTGGTCTGAAGCCGTACTAGCTCCCATCACTTCTTCTCCGTACTAATAGGTAATGTAAAGGTGCCATTCTTCCTTTAGGTTGACCTTTCTCACCCCAAAGTTTTTGGGGGACTTAGGTAATTTCAGATCCTCTTTCTTTGAGTCAGAGAAGTCCCTCAATTCAATGGGGCAATTTGTATTAATTGGTATTTAAAACCCCTGTTACTCCGAAAGCGAGGTAGTATATCACCCGGTTCATTGTTAATGAAAATGAAGTATCACCCCCGATACATAAATTTTTTACTAGGGCTCAACCAAACCCCGGCTTTTCCCACTGTCCATCCTTTGATTTTCCCCGACTTTAAGCCTTTAGACATTGAAAAAGGGCTCCTTTGCAATTTAAAATAATTGCCCTTTCTTTAGAAATTCCATAATGCCGCTAACAAAATCAATTATCCAAAGGGAAAAAATTTTTTAATTTAAATTTTAAAATATAAAAATATCTTTTCAAGTCAGTATTCAAATTAAATTCAATGAGATAGACTATTCCCCTAGTTGTTTCCCGCAATGAGAAGACTGTTCTTAAAATGGGCCCTACCTCCCAGTGGCCGGGCATTTCTCGCATCGTAAAACCTTAAAAAAAAATTGGGAAACCTTTTTTGGGCCAAAAATTCCTCAATATAACCTATTGGTGTGTAAATTTTCCAACTTCATCCTCCCCAGGACCAGGCAGACCTATGGTTTAAAATGCGTCTTTACGGGACCTTTTGAAAGGTTTGCTATTGACCTTGTCCTTTATCTCCCTTTCATCTGGGGGGATATTAAAATTAAATTTTTGATTTTGCTTCAGTTTCCCCGAACCGTTCCCTTAAAAACCATAAAAATACAAGGGGGCTGAAGCCCTTTTTTCCATCTTTTCCAAGTGGGCATCCCCAAGGAAAAATTTTTTCTGACGGTGGGAAAAAAAATTCCATCTACTTTAAAGCACATCGTACCAACTTTTGGGGTGAAGCCCTCTTCACCACCCTATCATCCCACTTAAGGGAGGTTTTGGCCAATTCTTCCAGTCCCTTTAAGGAAACTTTTCTCCCTTAAAATAAGGGTGGCATCGTTACTACCCCTTTTTTTGTTTGCCATAGGGGGTTCCCATGACTCTTGGGTTTTCACCTTTTTAACTTTATGGGAATACCAAGGCCCATTGTCCATCCTTTATTATCCTAATGGGGGGTAAATGTGAGGTTCGTCTTCTTCCCGTTTCTCCTTACCCTTTGATCCAAAAATGGGGTTATTTTTATAAATCAAAAAGAACGCTAAGCCCCAAGGGGTATACAGCGCTGCTCCCAAAAAGGGGACCCCTGACATAGTTTTTGTAAAAAACCCACTTGTCAATGGACCAGTACAAAACCTATTTTGATTCCAAAATCAGAGGAAAGTTTAAATGGGGATGAAGTTCTTGTACTTTTACCATCAAGTCAAATAATTTTAGTAGCATGGAAAGGGCCTTTAAAAATATTAAAAAATTTTTGGGGAAAATTACTCCCCATAGAAGTCAAGGGGGAAACCCAAAACTTTATCTACAACAACACCTTAAAAATATACAAGAAATTCGGTTAACGCCTTAATAACTTTGACTTTTTTCCAACGACTTGAACGACAACGAAGAATGAAAGGGGGTGCGTAATTGCCCTTAACTTAATTTTATGAAAAACTAATGACTTGGTACTCTTAATTTAAAAATCTTTGGTGACCCTAAGAACAGAATACTTCAAATTTTGGTAACTTTCAACGTCTTTACTATATCCAGGTGTTACCTCCACGGGAATCCATAAATTGACTTATGACGGGCAATCCTTCAAACGAAAAAATTTTTAAACCCCTTCCATTTACCTTAGGGATGCATTTTACCGGGGGGAGGGAACAAATTATTAAAACTAAAATACTGAACTTTAGTACCCCCGCAGTCGGTTTTGAAGGAGGATAAAACAATAGACTTGTATTTACTTTAAAGGGCCCTTTAAAGCTATAACTCGGGGGGATGCTACCAATGCCCTTTTTAGTACATCTACCAAATTTTATGACCTTCCTTCTTTTTTGGATTTATTGGCGGCATATCTCATTAAAGTTTTAAACTTTTCTAAGCGTCAGCTTTTTTCCCACACACCAAGGGCTGATGCAGTATAAACTTTGCCCTTCGGTTTGGGAACTGCCTGTCTAACTACGTGGATGATGAGAAGGTCTTGGGGAATATGCCAAATGTTTCATTTATTTTGTAACTTTTCGTTTTGCTCCCGTGGGGAACAAACCAAAATTTAAATATTTTTCGTAGGTTTCGCTCACATGGGCCCCACGCCAGGCCCAAGAAATGTTTTGGGGTTAAAAAAAATTAGATATCTTTGGGGTACTTTCTAATAATCTCTCAGCCCCCCCCCCTAAATCAAACTTTATTAGAAATTTAAATTCCCCAAAACCAAGAATCATGCGTAGCTTTCTTTGGGTTTTGTAAATTTTTTCACGGGTTTTTCCCGAACCTTTCTGATCTTACAGGCTCTTATCCGACTTCCTTAAAAAAGTCTGTGAAGGAAACCCCTTGAAATTTCCCTAGGTCGGGGAAAAATTTAATGAATTTAAAATTTCTTTTCAAAAACCCTATATTAATTTCCCGTATAAAAAAGCATTTTTTTTTAAGAAATGATACCTCCAAAACTGGGTTTGGTTGGTGCTAACCCAAAACCTAGGTACCCCCTTCCCCCTTTTGCTTCCTAAGCCGGAAAATCCTTCCCCAGAAACGAATACTCCACAACAAAAAGGAATGTTTGGGCCCTTGTGTGGGTTTCTCCAAACTTAAATTTTATTTCTGGGGAAAAATTCATTTTAGAAACGGACCACAAACCTTTTTTACCTAAAACTTTTAAGGGGAAACCAAATCGCCTTTGAAATTTGGGCATTGGCACTCCGTTTTAAGTTCCATATTTTATTTCAAAGGTTCATCCCAATTTTTCCATGGTTTAAATCGTGACAGTCATAGAAAAATTTCTTGCCTTCGCGACTTCCATATTTAGAACTTTTTCCTCGCCTTTTTTTATACCCCTTGACTAAAAATTTTTGGTATGGGGAGTGCGGGGAAAATTCAATAGTAGGATGCGAGGGAGATTAGAAACAATAGGTTCTTGTCGGCTATTGTTAAGGTGGGAAAGTCAACTCCAGCTTTTCTACCTTTTTTCCCCCCCCCCCAAAGTATTTTTGACTCCGGTGCTTGTTAAGGGAGGGTCGTCAGCTCCCTCTATCCTTCCCCCCTTTTTCCCCCCCCCCCCCCAAAGGTGCTGTGGGCCCGATCCAAACATAATCACAACCACAGGCCCAGCATACTGAAGTAACCCTGCCTTTATTCTATGGATTTTTTGGGTTTAAAAAGCTTCACTTTTGCCCAATAATAAATTAGCCCTTTCATCTTTCTCTAAGTTGACTGTTGTGATTTCACCACATCTTTTAGTATTGTACTTACGGGGAGAGTGATTTTTAAAACATGGGAAACCCTGTCTATTTTCCATTTGGGTGACAAGAGGGTCCCCTCCTAAACGAGCAAAACTGATGGAATGGCTAACTCCTGAGACTTTCCTTTTTTGGGATTTAATTCCCCTGACCTGTATAAATTCAGGACGAACCCCCTCATCATTGCACGATAAAGAACCCCTGTTTTCCTTATGGGGATAGAATACTCAGGCTATACTGTGAAAACAAACCGGGGGTTGTAACCAACCCCTGCGACCCCCCCCATCAAGCAATCTCAAATTTCAACAAACTCAGTTTTCACCAGACCAGACACCCTATATATATTACTTTGAATTCATTGTCTTTAATTTTTCTTTTTTCATTTTTTTTTTTTTAGTTAATATTTCTATTTAAGTGTTTTAATTTTCTGTAAAAAAAGTTTTTATGTTTGTCTGTTATTTTTCTTTTTCTTTTCAAATTTTTCCTGGGGAGGACCGCTTGGTAATACTGTTGAGTTGTTCAGGCTAGTAATTTCCCCCCCATACCATCATAATTAAAAATACTTGATCTTTAAAATCCGGATTATGTAAAAAAATTTTTTTTTTTAACAAATCACAGTCTCCCCACTGGTCAGGAATGACCCCAACAAAGAAACACCATTATCGTTTTATCACTATCTTCCAAATGTCCATACTTTAAATTTAAAAACTGTCATTCCACCCCTTCAAAGTGAGGCCCGTTTTCCCACCCAGGACTCAATCGATAACCGGTTTTCCTGAATCCCTTCATTTACTTTCTCCACTGCAACACCGTCAATCATAAATCCCCTTCCCTTTCCCCCAATCAACACCTCACGCACGCTTCTGGAATCCAAAATCGCGCACACAAAACAACTTTTCCCCCTCCCTCCCCCTTTCCAGGAGACCCTAAGCCACCTTTGCGTCCATTACAGGGTTTATACGCCTTTGAATAAAAGATATAGAATATTGGTAAAAACAAAAAAGGGGGCTCATAGATACATTTGTAACACTTTTTCTAACGTCAGTTTTTAAAAAAAAAAGGATCGCTGCTTGAATCAGGTGCTTCATCCTCACTGTGCAGCAGGTGGCTACGCAACAGTCTGGTTGACGAGGGAAAACACATGAAGTTTGGGCTCAGGGTGGGTTTCGAGAATTGTTAAGTCTGGAAGCTGGGAAAAAATAGTCACGCTAAAATCCCATTTCCCCTCGCATGAATGTATTTTATTTTAATAATTAATAAAATTTAGACAATTCATAATATAAATCTCATTAATAAATTTTTTTTTATATATTTTTAATTTTTTTTTTTTACAGCGGGTAATTCTCGATCTTTACACAACCCAAATTTACTGTGTGAAAGCCAAAGAAAACAGAAGAAAAAATGAGGGGGGGGGGTGAAGGAAGTAAGGGTTGAAATAAAAAGTGCGGGGGAGAGTGACGGAGTGAGGTTAAAGGGGGGGAAAATGGGGAGAGGGGGGGTAAAGGTAGCAGGGGATTAAAAGGTTTGGGGGGGGGATGCTGTAAAATTTACTTATTTTTCTTTTAAAAATGTTCAAAACAGGAAAAAAGTAGGGGGCATACTCACTCTCCGTGTTCGGCTTCACAATCACGTACACCCCTGACACCATATATTCCACACATCTTAAAACAATAAATAACACTATCTCGCTACAAGAGGTACAACCTCACACCACATTGAAAACTCAACAGACGACCAGCATTAAACAATTTAAAAATCACCCCAGAGAGCCACAGCTAAGAGCCTGAGATATATGCTAAAACTTACATCAAATTAAATAGATGACCACCCATTAAAACTTAATTAAAAAAATCACACTAAAAATGATACTTAACATACCGGAGGGTCTTGACATGCACTCGGGTGATACAAGGCGCAGAGAGGGAAACAGGATCCTCTACAGCAAATGTCTGTAGAGGATCTTAAATTAGTAAAGTTCCTATGGTAAGGGAGAGCTATACTCCCTCGTCCTGAAGGACCCTGTACAGCTTAAGAGAGAGTGGAGAGCGATTGAGGATTTGTATAAATATATGAAGGATAACTGGGATCCTAGAGAGGTAAGATATTACTGTGGGTGAACACAAGGCAACACTTAGCTCAACACACATGCAACTAAACTGACATTTTTTTGTGTGAACGTTTCGCTCTCCAGAAACTTTGTCAAGGAGTTACAAACTTACAAAGACACAGAGGGTACATATATAATGTTTGTAACGGCTTGACAAAGATCCTCTAGAGCGGACGTTGTCGCAATAGAATGTCACATTAGTTGCATCTGTGTTTATTTATCTAACATTTTGCGGAAATTCTACTATTATTAATAAGAAGGAAAGGAAAAGAAAAAAAACAGAAAATTAATAATATAACTTTTGGAATAATGCATGTGACACGCATTACGTCATAAGTATATGTATCCAGCCTTCAGTAATTTACCATCTCAGACCGGGTCAGGGGGGCGTTGACCCCCCGAAACCTCTCCATGTATCCAACTATCCAATAGTCATATATGAACAAAAAAAATAAGAGTAGAACATATCTAAGACCCAAAACATTCCAACTATTGTAACTTACCGTATTTTCTGGCGTATAAGGCGCCCTTTTTTTTCCCCCCTCACGAAATTTTTTTGGAAAATCAGCCTGCGCCTTATGTACTCAAGGTTAGGGTAAAGAGTAAGCTTTGAGTTACGCTTCAGCACTTCTTTACTAATGTTACGTTACAATTTCTTGCAAAAATCGTCTTACAAGTCTTACATGCTCGCGCGCCTTATATGCCGGAAAATACTATATATATATTTTTTAACCAACCCAAACCAATTCCTTAAATTTATTAATCTTCCTCCTTCTTTAAGGTGCTTCAGCAAGGAGGTTATTAGCAATTTATTAGTCAGTTGGTTCCACTAGTCGATGATGTTGCATATAATTTAGTGCATTCCAATGTTCATTCTAAATCAGAATACTTAACATCATACAGTAACTCATTATGCTCAAGTTCATTATTTCTATCTATGGGACATAACGCATGACATCATATTTGTCCGCAAAAAATGTCTAAGTGACGTTAAACGCACGTCCCTCAAATACTCAAACAAAACGTCTGAACGACGTTAAACGTACGAAATGACGTGCCTGCAGTTGTTTACTTCAGCCTCCGTGCTGTGGAGCTGACTGCTGCAGCCTCCGTGCTGTGGAGCCGACGGCTGCAGCCTCGGTGCTGTGGAACCGACTGCTGCAGCCTCCGTGCTGTGGAGCTGACTGCTGCAGCCTCCGTGCTGTGGAGCTGACTGCTGCAGCCTCCGTGCTGTGGAGCTGACTGCTGCAGCCTCCGTGCTGTGGAGCTGACTGCTGCAGCCTCCGTGCTGTGGAGCTGACTGCTGCAGCCTCCGTGCTGTGGAGCTGACTGCTGCAGCCTCCGTGCTGTGGAGCTGACTGCTGCAGCCTCCGTGCTGTGGAGCTGACTGCTGCAACCTCCGTGCTGTGGAGCTGACTGCTGCAGCCTCCGTGCTGTGGAGCTGACTGCTGCAGCCTCCGTGCTGTGGAGCTGACTGCTGCAGCCTCCTTGCTGTGCAGCTGCAGCCGTCAGCCCCACTCACCGCACGGAGGCTCAAGTCTAACACAGGCCAATATTCCCGTGACAGCTTAGACTAATTGAGCACATGGCTGACACCCCCCAAGTCGTCCCCCACAGGGTAAAAACAGCCCGTCTTCTCCATGTTCTCTAAACTCTCTCCACTAAACTCCTCGTGTCTCGACGCTCACTCCCTCCACTATCTTCCTCTTGTCTCTACGCTCACTCCACTATCTTCCTCTTGTCTATAAGCTCACTCCACTATCTTCCTCTGTCTCTACGCTCACTCCACTATCTTCCTCGAGTCTCTATGCTCACTCCACTATCTTCCTCATGTCTCTACGCTCACTCCCTCCATTATCTTCCATATGTGTCTACGCTCACTCCCTCCACTATCTTCCTTGTGTCTCTACGCTCACTCCCTCCACTATCTTCCTTGTGTCTCCTACGCTCACTCCCTCCACTATCTTCCTCGTGTCTCTACGCTCATTCCCTCCACTATATCTTCCTTGTGTCTCTACGCTCACTTCCTCCACTATCTTCCTCATGTCTCTACGCTCACTACCCTCCACTATCTTCCTCGTGTCTCTACGCTCACTCCCTCCACTATCTTCCTCGTGTCTCTACGCTCACTTCCTACACTATCTTCCTCCTGTCTCTACGCTCACTCCACTATCTTCCTTGTGTCTCATGCTCACTCCCTCCACTATCTTCCTCTTGTCTCTACGCTCACTCCACTATCTTCCTCTGTCTCTACGCTCACTCCACTATCTTCCTCGAGTCTCTACGCTCACTCCACTATCTTCCTCGAGTCCTCTACGCTCATTCCATATCTTCCTCGTGTCTCTACGCTCACTTCCTCCACTATCTTCCTCATGTCTCTTACGCTCACTCCCTCCACTATCTTCCTCGTGTCTCTACGCTCACTCCACTATCTTCCTCGTGGTCCTCTACCTCACCTCACTCCTCCACTATCTTCTCATGTCTCTACGCTCACTCCCTCCACTATCTTCCTCATGTCTCTACGCTCACTCCCTCCACTATCTTCCTCGTTCCGTCTCTACGCTCATTCCACTATCTTCCTCGTGTCTCTACGCTCACTCCCTCCCACTATCTTCCTTGTGTCTCTACGCTCACTCCCTCCACTATCTTCCTCGTGTCTCTACGCTCACTTCCTCCACTATTCTTTCTCGTGTCTCTACGCTCACTCCCTCCACTATCTTCCTTGTGTCTCTACGCTCACTTCCTCCACTATCTTCCTCGTGTCTCTACGCTCACTCCACTATCTTCCTTGTGTCTCTACGCTCACTCCCTCCACTATCTTCCTTGTGTCTCTACGCTCACTTCCTCCACTATCTTTCTCGTGTCTCTACGCTCACTTCCTCCACTATTTCCTCGTGTCTCTACGCTCACTTCCTCCATTATCTTCCTCGTGTCTCTACGTTCACTCCTCCACTATCTTCTTCGTGTCTCTACGCTCACTCCCTCCACTATCTTCCTCGTGTCTCTACGCTCACTCCCCTCCACTATCTTCCTCGTGTCCTCTACGCTCACTCCCCCACTATCTTCCTCATGTCTATCGCTCACTCCCTCCACTATCTTCCTCGTGTCTCTACGCTCACTCCACTATCTTCCTCTGTCTCTACGCTCACTCCCTCCACTATCTTCCTCGTGTCTCTACGCTCACTCCACTATCTTCCTCGTGTCTCTACGCTCATTCCTCCACTATCTTCCTCGTGTCTCTACGCTCACTCCACTATCTTCCTCGTGTCTCTACGCTCACTTCCTCCACTATCTTCCTCGTGCCTCTAAGCTCACTCCCTCCATTGTCTTCCTCGTGTCTCTACGCTCACTCCCTCCACTATCTTCCTCGTGTCTCTACGCTCACTCCACTATCTTCCTCGTGCCTCTACGCTCATTCCTCCATTATCTTCCTCGTGTCTCTACGCTCACTCCCTCCACTATCTTCCTCATGTCTCTACGCTCACTCCCTCCACTATCTTCCTCGTGTCTCTCACGCTTCACTCCACTATCTTCCTCGTGTCCTCTATGCTCACTCCCTCCACTTATCTTCCTCGTGTCTCTACGCTCACATCCACTATCTTCCTCGTAGCTCTACGCTCACTCCCTCCACTATCTTCCTCGTGTCTTTACGCTCACTCCACTATCTTCCTCGTTGTCTCTACGCTCACTTCCTCCACTATCTTCCTCATGTTGTCTGTGTCAGACACTTTCGTAGATAATAAATCATGGAATATCGAGAGGATATGTATAATTATAATTAAAGCTAAGAAGATTAATGTATAAAGACTATGATAAACGAGAAATATAATGAATAAAAGGATGAACTGAAATAAGGAATACGATGAACAAGTAATGAGAACAGGCAGAAATTACACATTAACTGCTATTATATTCCCATTAAGGATAGCGGCTCAATATTGTCGAAGGGTTCTTGATTCAAGGAAGAGGAGTTGCCACCCTCTTCTTCTTGCATTAAGCAAAACCTGACTATAAGTCAATTTCCCAGTACCTCAGACGCTTTATGACCCTTATGAATTTTGCCCTTCTCCAATAATTCACTAATAATATTAAAAGAACACGAATTTTTATTTTTTCATGGGGAAAGCTAAGCCCGTAGGGAAAACAAGAGGCAATCAAACTTGATCCAAGGAAAGGGAAGGGTAATTGCAGTTCCTTGGACAAAGCTAGATTTCGCCCATGAAGACACCAGGAAGGTCCCGACTGTGTGAAATTTAGTCATGTGTTATTCAATCAAGTTTAAACCTGAACCAGGTATAAGTTTGACATTTTTTCTGAAATAGTTAAAAAAAATTATTGGAATCATGTCAGTTACTGAAGAATGCCTTTTCTGATCGGCTTCAAATTTTTACCAATGGTGGGCTTAATTAAATCACAGCTTTTCACCTCACTTTGACATGTGCAAATTTAAGTTTGTTAGTTTTATTGTTTTCCATCTAATTACTAGAGAATGTCTCTTCTCAGCGGCTTCAACCCTAAATCTGGTAATATCAACGAAGAATTTTATATTAATTTGAGCTCTGTTGGTTCCACTTTGCCATTGTTTACCAATTCTATCGTTTTGGATATTTCAAAAAAAAAAAAAAAATACAGGATTGTAGAGAATCTTAAAGTTAATACAGTGCAAATAGAAAATTGAAAAGTATTGAAAACTCTCGTTTTTTTATAGCATTTTAAAAATTCTTGAGCTGAGAGAACCCTTAAATACTGCACGACGTGATGCCAGAGCCGTCCTTCTGTTAGCTCACACGTTGCTTGTACCATCGAAGGTTGTCGTTAATAACTCTAGAATGCCTTATTAAATCAGCTTCACATTCTAAACCCTGGTCAGCTATTACTATACGAAGGTAAGTGCAGCAATTGACATGTGTAGGTGCTTTCTTCTCAATTTTATGTAGATCATTCTCGAAATTGATTTTCACGAGATATCTGTTCAGTGACTCAACTTCACCAGTGCAGTTATCACCGATACATTAACCAATGTTATAAGTGACAGATTCACATTATACACATGTATATAACGCTCGTAGTGATAGTTTATATCAGTGAAGATGGTGGTGGAGGTGGTGGTGTTGACATCTATTAGCATAGACATTTGCAAGGGACTACTAGGTCAACTTATTGATCGCCCTCTAGCATCTAGTCTGTTTGTGGCTTTGTAACAGTTCCTTAGTAAGAATTGAAGACCAGTTATCGTGTACCATACTGGGTATCCCACAGCAGTCTGAGATAACTGGTTCAAATCATACCAACAAAGCAAAAGTTTAAATATCTTAATAACAATAAGACTCCAAAGTTTAATATTTACAGTTAAATGTCAACTTGGTAATAATAAATTATCTCCTACACGTCGCTGGGTGTATAACTTCTGGAAATATTTATCTATTATATTATGTACATTTAACTGTGCTATCGGTACCTTACTTATGATACAGTACACAAAAATGCTCTCAAAGAAACTGTACCATTTGGTACACCACTGTACTAAACTATACTGTAGTCTAAAGTACAAGAGTAAGTAATATTGTGTGCTCAGCTAGACTCAAAACGTGATTGATAAGAGTTCCTAGACAAGCTAACTTTTGACCCATAGAGAGGTACCGACATCTTACTTGATCAGCAAGACTATCAGTTCGCCAAAATGCACAAAACAGTCATGAGCAACACAGAATCAAACAAGGAAGAAGTCCAAAAACGATCCAAACTGGAGTCATCCATATGTCGACTAAGGCGGTGCGTAGATGCGCGATTGACTAAGACGTAAAAAATCAAGTACAAAGTGAGACATTCCAATACTCTCGTCTCCTTACTGACATCAAGGCCTCATGACGTCCTAGCAAGCCAGCCAAGCACTGTGTAATTACCAAAATCAGGCACACTATTATAACTCGAAAGGGACGAAACATCGACTTTGCTGCAAGCCGTCTCCTCTCGCCTTATTTTTCTGCAGAACCAAGAGGGTTTTGCAGAGTCCATCAGGTGAAGCGAGCTCGCTTCAACCCTGTGAGCTAACGAGACGCCCACACCACCCAATTACTCGCTAGCTGCTCCTAATGGCTTCAGTGTAGCTCCTAGTGTCGCCGAAATCGTGTTAGTTTTTTTTATCTCCGCTTTGTTTCTGGCTCCAATAAGGGAGACAATGGAAGCAGGATGGCTAGGAGAGCAGAACATGAGGAAAGGAGAAAAGGGCAGGGAAAGAGGGAAGGGTAAGAGAGTAGGATAAGAGGCATAGCAAAATGAACTGAAGGGAAAGGATGAGCAACGCAAAGTACGGGAAATGATATGAGGTTAGGTAAGGGAAAAGTTAAAGGATAAGGTAAGGGGCAGGCTAAGGGCTAGGATAAGGAATAAAATAAGAAGTGGGATAAGTCTAAATGCACGTAGACAGCCCTCAGACTTGTAGAGTCTTGAGAAAGTTTAACCAGGTCAGGAGAGGGGACAGAAACTGACCTCCCTGAACACACACACATGTTAATTCCATAATTCAGGAGGGAAGATCATATTGGAATATGCTGAGGCAAGGGAAGTCTCATATAGTCAGCAGAGAAATCTTACCCTCCACTAGGAAAAACGTAGCCCACCGGATTGCCGCACTTGCGCTGAACCCGAAACAAGGAGCAGAGGCTCTACACCTCGTGGTGGAGCTTCAAGAAGACCACACCAGTATCGGCATAAAGGCTCTTAATGGAGAACGTTCAAGTGTCCTAGTGAAAAGTTCACTCTCTAGGTGGTGAACGGAATACAGCAAATGTAACAGGAAGAGTAAGTTAAGGAATAGGCCCAGCACCCAGACTCTAGTCTGGAGCAGCACTCCAGGTGTAGCGTGAGAGTGCCCAGAATACCAGCAGTACATCAGTTTTGATCTTCTTGAGTTGGAAGGTCCATCTCATGGTTTATCTAGGGACAGCTTCCAAGAACGTCACTTGACGCTCAGGGAAGAAAGATTACAAGGAATAACAGAAATATTTCTGATAATGAAAGTGTTTCTACAAAGGCAAGCCAACAAAAAGGGACCTTGGAATAAAAGGGATTATAGAAAAGTTGTTTAAGGAACGCCAGTCTAGTAAAAGAACATATAAAAGACTTGTGAAGGTTCGATCCTCCGTCTATGCACAAGACAAGCTTTCCAACTGCACTAGTCTAGTTCTCGTCTACTTGTATCAGCAGCAGTAGTGAGAAATTCGTGAATGATGAAAAGGAAAACATGAGAGACAACATCTTAGTACACATTATACATTTTAAAGAATATTCTCATAATTGGACTGTCACTCAAGCGAGATAATATGTCAATATAATTTATTAATATTTACTTACCAAGGGATCGAGCGGAAGAATAGAGCAGAGTCAATGGAATAATGAAGAAAATACCTTCATTATTGACGATGCCAGACAAGTTAATATCTCTTTCTTAGGTGATTTCAATAATGAACCTTGGTTCAAGTAGGCTATTAGGTGAGTCAGAATATGAATTTAACTACATCTGATGTGGCCAGGATCTGCATCAATAGCTATAACTATGAAACATGGCTTCCAGGGAAAACCAGCTCTGTATTATTTAATTTTTGCTATCCTGTATGCGAAATGTAATGAATGAGTTCATGACTTACGAAATCGTAATAACACGATTACAAAGCACGGTACGGGTGGGGTTTGAACCCGTGGCGAGTGAGTCATAAAATTCCAAGCCAGTGCGTACTGGCTTGGAGTTATACGGCTCACTCACCATTGGTCAGACCCCACCCTTACCGTCGCTTGTAATAAACGAGTGCCAGTTCCACAATGACTCTCTTCTGACCGCTTTCCATTAACTGCAACACTATTGTATCACTTACAGTGCTAATACATGATGATTAGCCTGTACCTAATAAGATTAAAGTGGGAATTTCATGATCAAGAGAGAGAGAGAGAAATGCGATATATGATTTTAACATACAAAATGCATTCACTCAGCTGAAACTTGATGAATTAGTCGTTGGGTATTGACCAAATGCAACACCCAGGGTGTTACACAGCTTCACGTAAATGTCAGCAGCCTGGATGAAGCAAGACATGTAGAGTAAAAAAAAAATAAAAATGTTCCTGGTCATAGAGGGACCCAGGAGCTGGATCTCCTAGCAGACCAAAGAAGCCCACAACACCCAAGTTATTATTATAGTTGTTATTATTCATAGTATTTTTATTATTATTATGTTCATGGAGATCTCTAAACCCGTAGGAGTGAAACAACGACTAGGAAATGAAAGATAATCAGATTTGATCTTAAAAAGAGGTGTGTAGCACCAGTTCTTTAGATCAAGGGCCCTTCAGTAACATCAACCACCCTTGCCCCCCTTCCCTCCTGGAAGGATCCTGTGGTGGTCCAGGACTCAAGAAGACAAGTGAAGAACACAGCCACTTAACCGGTCAGCAGCAGCTCACTGAGTTAAGAAATAAACTATCACACCAAATCAGGATGCTGCCATTAAAGGTTGAATGATGGTATAGCATGCTGAAATAAATGCAAGGTGCCATTTACAGTCCTCTGATTGCCAGAATTGCTTCATCGACAGAGATTTTCAGACTTTATTTCTTAGCCTTATCATACTAAGTCTTAATGAATTTTAATGTGCTACATAGACGTAAAAAAATTTCGTACGTAATTTAAATATAAGAATAAACGTTATTAAATCTATTTTCATTCACTATATTGGAAATCATTTCGAGCAAATAAACTGTGTCGCATGGCATATTAGAGTGACTGAGTTACCAGAATGACACTCATATCCGTGAATTTCAATGCCAATAATGCACAAGGCTTTGGTGTGGTAAGGCAGCATTCCATGTACGATATAATGTAGAATATATTGGTCAACAGCGATGCTTTGGCCGAAGGACTGAAAGTATTACCCTCTTGTACCGTAAAAATAAATACTTGGAATTAGCAAGTCAAGTTTCGCCCTGTGTAGAGCATTAGGAAGTCAAGTTTTGCTCTGTGTAGAGCATTAGGAAGTCAAGTTTCGCCCTGTGTAGAGCATTAGCAAGTCAAGTTTCGCCCTGTGTAGAGCATTAGCAAGTCAAGTTTCGCCCTGTGTAGAGCATTAGCAAGTCAAGTATCGCTCTGTGTAGAGCAGAGGTCGGCGAACTTTTTCGGGTATTACCCCAAAACAGATCTGTGTAGAGCGGTATTCTCCACTAGACTTGAAAGTCAACAGATTCCAGAAAAAACAAAAAACATTCAAGTTCGATTTCTGTGAAACCATAATTGAATAACTTTTCCTGGTATATTCTTTTCCTGTCTGAAAATTATTGAAAAATAGATGAATAATATGATTTTAGCATATTTTATAACTTTAACATTGTTACTCATAAAGACCGAGACGCAAAAATAGAAATCACGAGAAATAGAATAGAATAGAAAATTAATAGAAAACTGACAAACATTTATTATATGAGCATTTTCAAATATTTATAAATGCTATCATAAATTCCATTAACAAAAATAAAATATAATCCTCAAGCACGGATACAAACAATTTCAATCTACTGTATGTTCTGACCTCATAAGCGATTTTTATATATCAATGCACCACGCAGAATCAAGCGGGTATATACAGAGAAAGACCGCAGTCAACAGGAATAGATTGAAATAGTTCGAATCCATGCTTGAGGATCACTGACCTGCCCGGGCTGGGAAAGAAACATGGCTTGTGAACCAGGCTGCACAGCTTATGTGGCATTTATGGCTGAATGGATAAGATCGCTGCCTAGGAATCTTGCCTGTCTCTCAGCATTAGTATCGAGTCCTGCTGACTGCGATCTTTCTCTGTATGTGTGTGTGCATATATATATATATATATATATATGTGTGTGTGTGTGTGTGTGTGTGTGTGTGTGTGTGTGTGTGTTTGCGTGCGTACACACACGCACACTGACGTAATCGTAGTCACCTTATGGTGGTTGAAGGGATCGAATTTCTGCTCTTGGCTACGTCTCTATCTTTTTTTTTTTTTTGAGGCCTTATTCCTAGGTCTTTTGTATATCCACAACTTCATGCTTTTCCGTCCACAGGATGGATATGGGGGTACACAATAAACTAGCCGCTTCAGGGGCAAAATCTAATCTTAGTCCATTCCTTAATCCACGAATAAATTTATAATGGTGCCGTCGAGAATTGCCTTCACTCGCACGGACATTGCTTAATTACCATCTGTGATTGTTTTTAGTTAGCAATCTTCTCTGCTACTCCAAATGCTGAATCACTGTTGATAATTTGGACGCGGATCTCCGGTGCCCGGGAGAAGGAGCCGAGGAGTGATGCTCGTCTCACTGGGAGGCTGGACTCCACCCTCAGTAGTAATGACTCCAGTCATGACCACAGCCCTTCCACACAGTCTTCCTATTTAAAATTGACGTCCGTAGCCTCCATGTTATTTAAACTTGTTTCTTAAACATAAATATCTCTTAAATCTTCTTTTCGTTGGCTGTTATATATTATTTGCTGTTTTTACTTCCATGTTCTCTTTTCTTCTTAATATGTTCAGTATTTATTTTATAGCTTTGAGGGTGGTGGTGGTGTGTACCTGCTGTCATACTAACATTAAATCATCACTCGCCTCCCCTTTCAATTGTCAACAAATTGATGCTTTTTGCCTTGAAACATGTACCTGCTTTCTTACTAAATTGTATCTTCTAACACTTCTTTCACTGGTCTAAACGGGGATGCCAAGCAATTCCTAAGTTTTCTTTTTCGAATCTCATGACTATCTTTCCCCTCCTCGATTAGTGTCCATGGGAGGATGGGAGTATTTTAAGCTCATGGCGTCATCCATCAGTTGTGTCACAATCGGATTCTCTGATACAGGCTGCTGTCTCCAGGGTGAGCTTGCAGAGGATTCTGTGTCTGCCTCGTGCCTTCCTTTGGGATATCATGCATTGGTCTGCTCTTTAACCTGATGTGTGACCTATCCAGTCCTCTCCTCCACCTAGGTTACTTTAGAGTCCACCAACCTATTAAAGATGTGAACTGATCTGTGAAAAACATGATGGGTGATCTTATGGAATCTTTGCTGACCCCTTTAGATGTTAGTAGTATTCTGAACAATGTTAGTTGTTCTATCGGCTTCTTAAAAGAGTCTTTTCCTTTCCTTTCCATTATTTTCAACCCGTATATTAAAGGTCTCTTTTTAAGGAGTGTGAGCAAATCACACGTAAAATAGGAGATATCAGAAATGTGCAGAAGGCCTATGACAATTTCGGGAATATTGCCTTAGGAGCGGCAGAAGCTAGAATTCCCCAGCCAAGTGGCTTTGTATGCGCCTTGGAGGGGGACATATCGTAACAGCAGAAGTCCGTTTGGTATTAGCCATTTCAAAGCCAAGCCTGAATCCTAGGACACTGCGAGCTACCAGCCAATTGCCTTGACAAATTGCAGATTTTGAAAATTCCTTTGATCTGGTATGTGGAGACGAACCGCTGCTTGACATTACTACAGTTTGCCATCAATAAGATCCGGTCAACGACACATTCCTTAGTTGACTGGTAACATTCAAGAAAATGTCGCCAGACACTTTCATGCTCCAGTAGTCCTCTTCGTCCGCTGTGGTGTTATGGCGTTCTCCACTGTCTCCATTCTGACACAATGCGACTGACAATTTCAGGTTCTCTAGAATTCCTTTGAGTAGCCAGTCGTTCAAAGTGATGGTTGATACATGGTACTCGGGGTGTTTACTCTGGAGGAAGTGGTCTGTCTGGGTACCGAATAGGGGCATCACATGCATTTTTTTTTTAGCCATAGACGGTGTGGTTAGTGCTGTCCATCATGAAGGCTAAGCTTTCTTGTATGTGGATAACCTGGCAGTGTACTGTAGGTGTCCTCTCCTAAGGCTTCCTATTCTTGGCATTAGGTGCCTGTACAGCCGAGTTTGGTACATCCAACCACTTACTACTTTCCACCCTAAATAATATAGCTGTTCATTTTATTCGGTCTCGAGTGAGGTGGGATGCTTCCCATTTGTTGCTTCATGGTGTGAACCTTCCATGTAAATCTCAAGTGACATTCACTGGAATGACCCTTGATCAGGCTCCTAACAAAGACCTTCCAGTCGAAGGCACTCAGAATGGATGCTCTATGGGCAATACATATCTTAAAAGTACTCTCTATACATCTGGAGAGCAGATGTATGGGCTGTTCAGGGCATTTATTCTCAAGAAGAAGCATATTGTGCCTCATACACGTATATGTCGGTATCTTTTACCATTAAAATACATGGTCTTCTTGTATGTGGTGTTGTGCTTCTCCAGCTATGAGCTGGATGGGCAGTCAGGTCTAATCTTCATCCTGCTCTCCTCCTGCTGTGTTGTTATGAAAGTGTTTTGACGTTAACGCTTCAGCTTGTGTTGCTGTATCTGTTTTATCTTCTGTCTGTCACTATGAAATTCGTATTGCTGTACGAGAGTTATGGCTTGTGAGTGTTAGTGTGTATTGCTTTATTTAATTTATTTTACTTTCTAAAGTGCTGAATGACCTTATAAGTGAAAGAACTTTGTAACTGTTGCAACTTTTCCATCTTCCTCCACTTTTCCCTATTTTCCCCACAACATTTCCACCTTCCTTCACCAGCCTTACCGTGACGTTTCTCACCATCTTTCTATCCACCTTTCTCACCGCCTTTCCACCCACTTTACCCAACCACTTTCTCAGCCACATTTGCTCATCATCTTTTCCACCTCTTCCTCCCCCTACCTATCCCCACACCTCATCCCCTCCCTCTACACAGTTAACTACACAGGTAACTACACAGGTCTTTAGTGTATACTACACGTTGGCTTTTCAGTTCTTCTACATTTCGTTATTTGATAATTTACCTCCCTGAGAGTATTTTTTCTTCGAAACAGACTTTTTATAACCAAAAAAAAATTTCTTTTGTGAAAGATACAAGAAAAAACTTCAATAACTCAATTTTTTTTAATCCATAAAAGCTCTTAAGTCTGTGGTAACATCTTCGTTTTCACATCATTTGTTTTCAGACGAAATTCGAGTCCCAGGATCATTTTTTGAGCGTTCTTTGCAAATATAATTTTTTCATATTTTAAAGTTTGATTAATATTTAAAATTTTGTGAACAAGTGAAGAAAATGGAAACTTAATGGAAGTTTTAGGGAGCGTGAAAGATACAGTAAATTTGCATTTGTGGTCACAGTGGTACCTATACTAACCTTCATATGGTGTATAAATATTCCTAGTTGGATGAATCGTATTGTGGCAGCTGGTCCAGTGGCTAACGCGACGGTCTGGAGTTTTGAGACTATGATCGCGGGTTCTAACCTTGCCCGTGGCATGGTTTGTTTGCAAATCGTGTCATCACTCTTACCAGCCGCCACCACCGCTACCAATAAATCGACCACTTTTACCAACCACCATCAGTACCTTGACCACTTTTACCAATCACCACCACCACCACCACCAGTACCGTGACTACTCTTACCAACCACCACCAGTACCTTGACAACTCTTACGAAGCACCACCACCAGTATCTTGACCACTTTTACCAACCACCACCACCACCAGTACCTTGACCACTCTAACCAACCACCACCACCACCAGTACCTTGACCACTTTTACCAACCACCACCACCACCAGTACTGTGACCACTCTTATCAACCACCGCCACCACCAGTACCTTGACCACTCTAACCAACCACCACCACCAGTACCTTGACCACTTTTACCAACCACCACCACCACCACCAGTACTGTGACCACTCTTATCAACCACCACCAGTACCTTGACCACTCTAACCAACCACCACCACCAGTACCTTGACCACTCTAACCAATCACCACCACCACCACCACCAGTACCTTGACCACTCTAACCAACCACCACCACCACCAGTACTGTGACCACTCTTACCAACCACCACCACCACCGCCAGTACCTTAACCACTCTTACCACCCACCACCACCAGTACCTTGACCACTCTTACCAACCACCACCACCACCAGTACCTTAACCACTCTTACCAACAACCACAACCAGCACCTTGACCACTCTTACCAACAACCACCACCAGTACCTTGACCACTTTTACCAACCACCACCACCAGTACCTTGACCACTCTTACCAACAACCACCACCAGTACCTTGACCACTCTTACCAACAACCACCACCAGTACCATGACCACTCTTACCAACAACCACCACCAGTACCCTGACCACACTTACCAACAACCACCACCAGTACCTTGACCACTCTTACCAACAACTACCACCAGTACCTTGACCACTCTCTTACCAACAACCACCACCAGCACCCTGACCACACTTACCAACCACCACCACCACCACTCTTTCACTATGGAAGTACTCTCTAGTATATTACATTACGTACTCAAAATTATACACATCAACCACTTAGGAAGGCAGGAGAAATAGCTGAGGTGGAATATATTCACACATCTTTTACTGCTCCCAAGTCTAGCACAAACATATGAGCTACTGGGTTTGTTTAAAGTTATGTAGATTAGGAGAGATATCCCTTCATCTACATATGGAAAGTACTTGATGGTCAGGTCCTTAATATATGCGCGGCGTAACGGTTTACTAGAGCGAGGGAGGCTAAGGAAGATGGCGGAGAGATCTACTTGCGAATTGGCTGTAATAAAGAGTATGAGTGCCATAAAGACTTCCAGAGAAGAGTGACTCGGTGAAACAGACTCAGGACTCATCAAACTTTTCACAGAAATGTGCTGAATATGCGTAATATTCAGATGTAACTAATCACTGAAGTGACGGTGCCTCGAGCCCACTGGCAGTCCTAAGATCACTAGTCTGTCGCTCTATAACCACAGAATTCTCATGAAAATTCTTTCAACACAGGAGGACTGGTCTTCACACAGAGGATTACCGCTCTCAAAAACCTCAAGAGAGATTTCATTCAGAATAACTGTTTACCTATCTGAACCAGGCTGGTCCAGGACCCCCAGCATCAACAGCCTGGTGGATCAGACAAGCCTTCCCCAGGTAGGTAGACTGAATGAAATGTCTCTCGAAATTTTTGAGAGCGGTAATCCTTTGTATGAAGACCAATTTTCCTGTTCTCCTGGTGCTGACTTCACGGTTTCAAAATACCAAACACGACTGGAACTGTCGAACTCGAGGCTCACAACACTTCTTTTTTAAGTTGCTTGTTTTGTCTGTGAGGATACATTGTGGGCAAACCTAATCATTAATGAATGAACAATTTGATTTGTGGTCTGGACGATTCTGTACGAAACCATCACCTTGGGTAATTTCAGTGAAATAATCATTATCAGAAACACTAAACTTCCTAATATTACTATTGTCTGCCTGATTCTTCCTCACAGTGAAAACTCCAGATGGCTAAAAGTTGTAAGAGAAAATACGCGTAACAATCAGCAGTGGTTACCAAGAATAACTCTGAGTGATCTCGAAATAGAGCCCCGGGCACACTGAATCATAAGACTGAAAGAGCCCACAAGAGAGGCACAGATTGACAGTAATGATATGGGACCTTAAATAGCCCCAACTGACAGCTGAATATTGATGGGTGATTTAATAGCTTCGGAGTGTGAAGGATTGTATGTGTGTACTCGCCTATTTGTACTCACCTATTTGTGGTTGCAAGGGTCTCTTCAGTGGTCGCTACTAGGTCCTCTCTCTCCCTGCTCCATGATCTTTAGCATACCTCGTCTGAAAATTATGTATAGTTCCTGCCTCCACTACATCACTTGCCAGACTATTCCACTTCCTGACAACTCTATGACTAAAGAAGTGCTTCCTAACATCTCTCTGACTCACCTGAGTTTTCAACTTCCAATTGTGACCCCTTGTTTGTGTGTCCCATCTCTGGAGCATCCTGTCTCTGTCCACCTTGTCAATTCCTCTCAGTATTTTGTATGTCGTTATCATGTCCTCCCTACCTCCTGTCCTCCAGTGTCGCCAGGCCGATTTCCCTTAACCTTTCTTCGTAGGACATTCCCTTGTTCTCTGGAACTAGCCTTGTTGCAAACTTTTGCACTTTCTCTACGTATGGATCCTGTCTCCACTACATGACTCTCCAGACTTTTCGACTTCGTGAAAATTCTGTAACCGAAGTAGTAGTTCCAATCATCCCTGTGATTCGTCTGAACTTTCAACTTCCAGTTGTGACTCCTTGTTGCTGTGTCACATCTCTGACACATTCTGTCCCTATCCACCTTGTCAATTCTTCTCAGTGATTTATATGTTGTTATCATGTCCTCCCCCAATCCCTCTTGTCCTCCAGTTTTGTCAAGTTGAGTTCTTTTAGCTTCTCCTCGTAAGATAATCCCCTCAGCTCTGGAACTAGTCTATTCTCTGATTTCTTGACGTGTTTGACTAGGTGTGGGTTCCATACTGGTGCTCCGTACTCCAATGTGGGCCTGACGTACACAGTGTACAGTGTCGTGAATGACTTCTTACTTAGATGTCGAAACACTATTCTCAGGTTTGCAAGTCACCCTTATGCTGCAGCAGTTATTTGGTCGATGTGCACTTCAGAAATATGCTCGGTATGATGCTCATCACAAGAGCTTTTTCCTTGAGTGAATTTTGCCACCTCTGATCTGTCGGGCTGTACTCCATCTGCGGTCTCCTTTGTCCTTCCCCAAACTTCATAACTTTGTACTTGCTGGGGTTAAACTTGTACTCTCCTCATTAGTTCCACATCTTCTGCAAACAGGGACACTTCTGACTCCATCCCTTCCGTCATGTCATTCACATATACATGAAACAGCACCGGCACTACGACTGACCCTTCTGGAACCCCACTCGACATATGTACCCACTTTGACACTTCGTCTCGTACCGGCACACGTAGTTTCCTTCCTGTCAGGTATTCCCTGATCCATTGCGGTACTTTCCTTCCTATTCCTGCCTGCTCCTCTAGTTTTTGAACCACTCTCTTAT
Organism: Cherax quadricarinatus; assembly: GCF_026875155.1. Lineage (NCBI taxonomy): Eukaryota > Metazoa > Arthropoda > Malacostraca > Decapoda > Parastacidae > Cherax > Cherax quadricarinatus. The sequence goes on along the minus strand of NC_069455.1, from coordinate 18,160,096 downwards.
GTGGTACTCTGTCGAAAGACTTCTTACAGACCAAGAAGATGCAGTTTACCCATATCTATCTATCTCTCTCTGATGCAGGATTTCCCTTTCCTGGAGCCTTGCCGGTTGTCAAGTATGAGACCATTCCTTTCTAGGTGCTCCACCACTTTTTTCCTGATAATCTCCATAACATGTCAGCGACATTGTCAGCATAGGTGCTGATCCCCTACATGTGTTGTATAGCTTATCTGAGTATCATAGTTAGCACCATCCATATGTTTTACATACACAACCCCTTTGCTGGCCTAGTGACTAGTTTGTACGATGTCACGTGATGCGGCATGAGTGAGAGTGCGTGGGATGCGCTACCTCGGCCTCAGTTCCCACAGAGTTCTACGCCAGGCAAGACAGGCAGTTTGGGCTCTCCCCCTTCATACTCTGCTAATATATGTGTTACCATCCAACAAGTGTGTTTAACTCCAACCATCGTATCTCCTGCGAACTCCCACGATAAATGGTGCTAGCGGAGAGCCTGTAATTCTGACGATTACAGCGATTTCTGGGGATAAATTTCCAACCATCATATTTCCTACGAACCCCCACGATAACATGTATTTTAGAACAGCCAGTGTGTCTCCTTTCTTAAAAAATGGGACTATACTTGCTGTCTTCCACATCTCAGGCAGTTGCCTTGTTTCAATAGATTTATTGAAGATTGTTGTTTGTGGCACACAGTGCATCTGCTCTCACTTTCAGGACACACGGAGAGATATTATCTGGGCCCCCAGCCTTCGAGGAATCTAGTTCTCCTACTAGGCTCTTCACCTCTTCCTCAGCTGTGTGCAGTGTGCTCTGTCTCCAATGTGAATGTCCCCTTGAAATTTGAGCTGAGCTTCTCACATATTTCCTGGTCGTTCCCTGTGAGCTCCCCTCCTGCCTTCTTCAGCTTGATTACCTGGCCCTTGACTATTGTTTTCCTCCTAATGAGGCTGTATAACAACTTTAGGTCAGATTTATGTGTGTGTGTGTGTGTGTGTGGTGTGTGTGTGTGTGTGTGTGTGTACTCACCTAATTGTACTCACCTAACTGTGGTTGCAGGGGTCGAGACTCAGCTCCTGGCCCTGCCTCTTCACTGATCGCTACTAGGTCCTCTCTCTCTCTGCTTCCTGAGCTGTATCATACCTCTTCTTAAAACTATGTATGGTTCCTGCCTCCACTACTTCACTTGCTAGGCTATTCCACTTCTTGACAACTCTATGGCTGAAGAAGTACTTCCTAACGTCCCTGTGACTCGTCTGAGTCTTCAGCTTCCAGTTGTGACCCCTTGTCCCTGTGTCCCCTCTCTGGAATATCCTATCTCTGTCCATCTTGTCTATTCTCCGCAGTATCTTGTATGTCGTTATCATGTCTCCCCTGACCCTTCTGTCCTCCAGTGTCGTCAGTCCGATTTCCCTCAACCTTCCTCGTACGACATTCCCCTGAGCTCTGGGACTAGCCTTGTTGCAAACCTTTGTACTTTCTCTAACTTCTTGACGTGCTTGACCAGGTGTGGGTTCCAGACTGGTGCTGCATACTCCAGTATGGGCCTAACATACACAGTGTACAGTGTCTTGAACGATTCCTTATTAAGGTATCGGAACGCTATTCTCAGGTTTGCCAGGTGCCCGTATGCTGCAGCAGTTATTTGGTTGATGTGTGCCTCCGGTGATGTGCTCGGTGTTATGGTCACCCCAAGGTCTTTCTCCCTGAGTGAGGTCTGTAGTCTTTGTCCACCTAGCCTATACTCTTTCTGCGGTCTTCTTTGCCCCTCCCCAATCTTCATGACTTTGCATTTGGCTGGATTGAATTCGAGAAGCCAGTTACTGGACCACATGTCCAGCCTGTCCAGGTCTCTTTGCAGTCCTGCCTCATCCTCATCCGATTTAATTCTTCTCATCAACTTCACATCATCTGCGAACAGGGACACTTCAGAGTCTATTCCTTCCATCATGTCTTTCACATATATCAAAAATAGCACTGGTCCTAGAACTGACCCCTGTGGGACCCCGCTCGTCACAGGCGCCCACTGTGATACTTCTTCACGTATCATGACTCGTTGCTGCCTCCCTGTCAGGTATTCCCCGATCCATTGCAGTGCCCTCCCTGTTACATGCGCCTGATCCTCCAGCTTCTGCACTAATCTCTTGTGGGGAACTGTGTCAAAGGCCTTCCTGCAGGCTAGGAAAACGCAATCTACCCACCCCTCTCTCTCGTGTCTTACTTCTGTTACCTTGTCATAGAACTCCAAGAGGTTTGTGATACACGATTTGCCTTCCATGAACCCATGCTGGTTTTCATTTATAATCTTGTTCCTTTCCAGGTGTTCGACCACTCTCCTCCTGATAATCTTCTCCATGACTTTGCACACAATACATGTCAGAGACACAGGTCTGTAGTTTAGCGCCTCGTTTCTGTTTCCTTTCTTAAATATGGGGACTACATTAGCTGTCTTCCATTTCTCAGGTAGTTGCCCAGTTTCAAGGGATGTGTTGAAGATTGTGGTTAGAGGCACGCACAGCATCTCTGCTCCTTCTCTAAGGACCCATGAGATGTCCGGTCCCATCGCCTTTGAGGTGTCAAGGTCACTTAGGAGCTTTTTTCACCTCCTCCTCGGTTGTTCGTATGTCATCCAACACTTGTTGGTATATTCCCTCTTGATGTGTGTGTGTATGTGTGTGTGTGTGTGTGTGTGTGTGTGTGTGTGTGTGTGTGTGTGTGTGTGTGTGTGTGTGTGTGTGTGTGTGTGTGTTCTCCATAGGCAAAGACACTAAGAGTTTGAATACTCACCCTATTGTGTGTGCAAAAGTCAGTTTTTAGTTGCTGGCATTACTGAGGAAGGTGCAGCTTCTCCTGAACCCTAAATAACCATCTCATACCTACTCTCAAAGCTGTGAATAAATGCTGCCCCTGAAGTGTCCAAATCATTCCACTTACTGACCGCTCTGAGGCTGAAGAAACAGTTTCTAAAATCATTTGTGTTTTAAGTTTTCAACTGTACCCTCATATACCTGTCTCCTCCTCTTAAGCACTCTTTTCCTGTCACCCTTTCAGTTTCTCCTCAGGTCATTCTGTCTTCTAATGTCCTTTGGTTTAAGTCCTTCAATTTCTTCTCATAGCTCTTACACTTCATATGGGACTAGTCTCATTGAAAACCTCTGCACTTTTCCCACTTTCTTGACATGCTAGATCAGATATGGATTCCATGTGTGGCATACTAAGAGTATGTTACGTTTTGTTGGGCTTATGTCATACACCCATGTAGACTGCCTCCCGACCAGCGAGCCAAGTGCTAAGGGTTTAACGACCAGGGGCTCCGTAATTATACCAGTATCTTAGTCCAACCAACTAATCACAAGGAAGCCCGCAAAAATTGTGAAGCGATGTGGGACACTCTTGGGGCAGCTTTGGTAGAATTACCTTCCCTACTGGTCGCCACGGTTCACCGTGTCTTGTGTTTGCATTTGCCTCATTGTACATAATTGTAAATACTATACATAATTGTAAATACATTACGGCAAGGTGTGCAGGCCATAGCAAGGTGTGCAGGCCATAGCAAGGTGTGCAGGCCATAGCAAGGTGTGCAGGCCATAGCAAGGTGTGCAGGCCATAGCAAGGTGTGCAGGCCATAGCAAGGTGTGCAGGCCATAGCAAGGTGTGCAGGCCATAGCAATGTATGCAGGCCATAGCAAGGTGTGCAGACCATAGCAAGGCGTGCAGGCCATAGCAAGGTGTGCAGGCCATAGCAAGGTGTGCAGGCCATAGCAAGGTGTGCAGGCCATAGCAAGGTGTGCAGGCCATAGCAAGGTGTGCAGGCCATAGCAAGGTGTGCAGGCCATAGCAATGTATGCAGGCCATAGCAAGGTGTGCAGGCCATAGCAATGTGTGCAGGCAATAGCAAGGCGTGCAGGCCATAGCCTACACTTGTGCACATAATGCCATGCTATTGTTGCAGACTCCAAGATGGGCCTGACATATGCCACATATAGTGTCACGAATAACTCTTTATTTAGATTCTCAAAGATAATCATATAATTGCCAGTTACGCATATGCTGCAGAGGTTACTCGGTTGATGATCACCTCAGATGATATACTAGGCACTATGCTCACCCCGAGGACCCTCTCCTTGAGTGATGTTTGCAACCTTCGTAAACCGAGCCTGTCTTCTTTGCCCTTCGTCCCTTCATTAATTTTCATGACATTAGACTTCCTGGGGTTGATTTCCAATAATCAATTTTGTAGTTTATTCTGGTCAATCTGAAGTCTTTCCTTTCCTCCACTCTTATTCTCCTGATTAATTTCACATCATCCTCAACCTGGAAAGAACTAGTCATATTCAAGCAGGATTTTGTGGGTTACATTACAATGCATTACCAATTACAGACACGATTACCCATGGAACGGGTCTTGGGGGGCGTTGACCCCCGGAACATCCTCCAGGTATACTTCAGGCGAAACGTTTCCACAATAAAGATTCCCATATGTTATATAAGTGTCTCAATCTTCAAAGTAAAATGTTAATGACATGTACGGAGCCTTACTGAAGTCTCTCAGGCAAGGCTGACAGATTTCATTAGCTCAGGTATGACACCTATTCTGTGTGTTAGAATTTGACAGGAAAACTTAGGTACTACGGCACTTCTTCAGTATTTAACTTTTGTGTTTATAAAGGAAACAATTTTGTTACAAAATCCTTACTTCCCTCCATCCTTCTCTTCCTTCCACCATCCCTCTTTCATCCATTCCTCCCACTTCTCTAATATTTTTTTTATTGCTGAGCTGTTCGCGACTTTTGCGGACTTAGCTGGGAACACTTTGGCAGCATTTTCGTTATTACACACTAGCATTACTGGTGTGCTCTCTTTCACTCTCACTCACTCTGTCTCTCTCTCTCTCTCTCTCTCTCTCTCTCTCTCTCTCTCTCACTCACACACACACACACACACCAGCTTCTCTATTATTGTGATGTTTCGACACGGTAGCATCAGAAATCTTTATTTCAATAAATTAATTCACAGTTTTAGTAGACAACCTCTTCTATCATCATGTGACTAATACAGAATAAGAAACTCTTCCAAATTTAAGAGTATAGCGCACAAAATATTTTTTTTCAGTGTTGTGATCTCAAAATACAACAAACTCTAACAGAGTTTAAAAATTTTATTACACAAAATTTTTCCCGTTTTACGGCCTTAGAGCAAAAACTCTTCCAGTAGTATAGGAGTTTAAACGCCATAAACGCTTCAAGTGTTACGGAAGTTACTGCCTCTTTGAATGTTCCATGGAGTTAAAACAGTACAAAGTCTTCCAGTCCAGCCAGCAGTTAGACTCCAGCTAGCAGCTAGACTCCAGCTAGCAGCTAGACTCCAGCTAGCAGTTAGACTCCAGCTAGCAGTTAGACTCCAGCTAGCAGCTAGACTCCAGCTAGCAGCTAGACTCCAGCTAGTAGTTAGACTCCAGTAAGCAACTAAGCTCCAGCCAGTGGCTAGATTCCAGCCAGCAGCTAGACTCTAGTTAGCAGCTAGACACCAGCCAGCAACCAGACTCCAGCCAACAACCAGACTCCAGTCAGCAACCAGACTCCAGCCAGCAACCAGACTCCATCTAGCACCTAGACTCCATCCCAGAAGCTTGACTCCACCTATCAGCTAGACTCCAGCCAGCAGCAAGACTTCCCCTTGCCGCTACTCTTCATCGAGCAGCTGGATTTCACCTAGCATCTAAACCCCCCAGCTAACAGCTAGACTCCACTCCACAAGCCGAAATAAGCGTAAGCGTAATCAACGACTTAGGACATGCACGTTTCCTTATTAAAATTATCCAAATTGCTTTCTTGTGTGTCTAATAAACATTGTCATCTCACTCACCTGATGTCCTTGCATGTGACATCCAAACCTTCTCTTAAATATCTGAATATTAATACGAGCCCAGCATCAATTCATATTAGAATTAATGGTTAGGTTTACAGCTCTTCATCCCAAGCACTGTTTTGAAAATCAGTTATTCACACATATCCCACTGTTGTACACGTTATTACATGTACAATGAAGATCCTGACCAATTTCTATATACGAAGGATGATTAACAATATGAAGATCAATGTTATGTGATATGTGTGTGTATAAGTAGAAATGTTTATGCAGGAAATGTCTGTTTTTCCACATATGTTTTTCCACTATTGAAAAAAAGCAAACAAATACAAATAGCAAACAATAAAAGGCTACAAAAAAAAAACTTGACATTTTTGACTGCTATGCAATACATTAGGCCCTTACGTAGTTTAATATTCTGAAAGTCAAGCTACAAAGGCCGAACTCCAAAACTCAAGAAGAATTTGCCGAGAGATTAGGACACAAAAATGCTGGTTGCTCTAGGGAGATCGTTTGCTGGTATCCATGGTGTGCTGGGAGGCACTAGCAGTTCACAGGACTAAAAAAATGTTTGGCTTTGCTTAAGCCCTCTAACAATGACAGTTTTATTATTCTTAACTGCTGGAACTTGCAATCTCTAGAAAGTTTTTCTTGTACCTCACCTCTTGTGAACACTGACACGATTGTTGTGTTGAAGCTATCACAGTTGTAAGAGTACGTGATCTTTTAACTCTTGGATTACTGTAAGAGTTTGTGATGTTTTAATTCTTGTATCACTAAGAGTTTGTGGTGTTTTAATTCGTGGATTACTGTAAGAGTTTGTGGTGTTTTAACTCTTGGATTACTGTAAGAGTTTGTGATGTTTTAATTCTTGCAACACTAAGAGTTTGTGGTGTTTTAATTCTTGGATTACTGTAAGAATGTGTGGTGTTTTAACTCCCATAACACTGTGAGAGTTTGTGGTGTTTTAACTCTCATAACACTGCAAGAATTTGTAATTGAAGACCATAAGTCAGGTAAACTTTTGTGTAACAAAATTTTAACCACTGAAAGAGTTTGTAGTCTTTTATAAACATAAAACTGGACAAAAAAGTTGGCGCATAACATTCCGTAAAATTGATAGGGTTTAAGGTGTATTAATAACGTAAGACTAAACTTTGTTGTCTTCTTTGAGAACTAACTTTGAAGTAATTATTGAAAGCAAGATTTCCAGTGTTAATGAGTCAGCTGATTATCCTGGTGTGTGTGTGTTTTAGAGAGAGAGAGAGAGAGAGAGAGAGAGAGAGAGAGAGAGAGAGAGAGAGAGAGAGAGAGAGAGAGAGAGAGAGAGCGATGACAGCAGTAATGCTGGTGTGTTGTAATAAAAATGCTGCCAAGTCTTCCGGCTAACACCGAAAAAGTCGCGAACAGTCCAAAAATAAAAGAAAAACGTAAGAGGAGGAGGAGGGGAGGAGGGGGGGGGGTGAGAATGCAGATATGGAGGGAGGGATGGAAGAGGCGAGAAAAAACGGAAGGAACGAAGGAAGAGAGGGATGAAGGAAAAAAGGGTTTTGTAGAGAAGAATTTGTTTTTAAATGGGTACATCTACGTACATTTTGCTGCTAATTAAGAAGTGGAAGCAAAAGTTAGCTATATTTCCCTGTCATTTTCCAACACTGGGAATGTCTTAGCTGGGAGGCCTTAGCAAGACTCAGCATATAGTGAACCAAATATTTTTCTCTTCCTTCGTAAGTTACGGGAGCATCAAGGATGTCGTTCCAGCAAAGCTGCAGTTACTATTACTTAGAAATTATCATCTTTCATGATAGCTTGTCCCAGGGAGGAAATAAGGGATGGCTGGAATGAGAGTTACTGAGAGAGAGACTTAAGGAGAGAGGATTACCAAGGCATATGGTCAAGTATTACAAAGATTCTCACCTATTATAAATATAAATATTATTTCATACAATCTTTCCACAATCCTCAACTACAGACTTTTCTACAGACGCTTCTGTGACTATATAATTAAATCTAAAAGATTTGTTTTATATTTTTGAGTTTGCTTCGTATTGAACATTTTCCTATACGTGTCAGGAAACATCAGATGTAGCTTAAAATTTTGAATAAAAACAATGAATAAGCAACACATGATATTACTGACAAACGACAGTTAATGAAAACAATATCAGCTGACTTACAGTTCATCCATTTTGACTCTGTTGTAGCATGGCTCCACAACCCAAACTGTTATTCCACACTCACAAATTGATTGGAACAATATGACAGGAAATCTTGAGTCTGGTGACTTTCTTGATACGGTTCAAGATTGCTTTTTAGAACAGGTTGTGACAGAACCAACTAGAGGAAACAATCTGCTTGACTTGGTTCTTGCCAACAAAGATTCACTAATTAATAATCTTGAGGTTAATGATGAGCTTGGGGAAAGTGATCACAAATCACTTAGTTTCAATATATCATGGAATTACCCAGATAACTGCAATCAAATCTGTGTCCCAGATTTTCGCTTGGCCTACTTCATGGGACTGAAAAATTACCTGGGTGGGCTTAATTGGGATGTCCTGACTATGGGTCAGGTAGGTGATCTTGGTTGCCAATATGACGTTTTTCAGAGCATAGTTCTAGCTGCCCAGACAACTTTTGTTCCGAGTAGGGAAATTAGATCTAACAAAAACGATCCCAAATGGATGAACAATAGATTAAAACATCTCATTGATCAAAAGAGAGGCATATATAGGCGTATCAAAAGAGGGGATGGGCAGTTAAGAAATCAATATATTCAATTAAAGAGAGAAACAAAGAAAGGAATAAGAAAAGCAAAAATGGATTATGAGGCTAAGGTCGCAAGGGATTCAAAGACTAACCCAAAAGCGTTCTTTCAGGTATACAGAAGTAAGATTAGGGACAAGATTGACCCACTTAAGAGTACCTCTGGTCAGATCACTGACAGTGATAAGGATATGTGTGAAATTCTCAATACCTACTTCCTCTCAGTTTTCACCCAGGAAAATACTAGCGATATACCTGAAATAATAGATTATATAGAACAGGATGATAAACTATGTACAATTGCGGTAACTAGTGACATGGTCCTCAAATAGAGAAACTAAAACCTAACAAATCCCCAGGCCCAGACGAACTGTTTGCAAGGGTGTTAAAGGAATGTAAAGAGGAACTTAGCATACCTTTGGCTAATCTTTTTAACATATCGCTACAAACTGGCATAGTGCCTGATAAGTGGAAAATGGCAAATGTAATACCTATTTACAAGGCAGGTGACAGGTCCTTGGCTTCGAACTATAGACCAATAAGCCTTACCTCCATAGTGGGAAAATTTATGGAATCAATAATTGCCGAAGCAATTCGTAGCCATCTTGACAGGCACAGATTGATTAATGAATCTGAACACGGTTTTACAAAGGGGCGTTCTTGTCTTACGAATTTACTAACTTTTTTCACTGAGGTGTTTGAGGAGGTAGATCATGGTAATGAATATGATATTGTGTATATGGACTTCAGTAAGGCTTTCGATAGAGTTCCACACCAGAGGCTATTGAGGAAACTTAAGGCACACGGAATAGGTGGAGAAACTTTTTCCTGGGTAGAGGCATGGCTGACAAATAGACAGCAGAGTTTTTGCATAAATGGGGAGAAATCAGAATGGGGGCACGTCACAAGCGGTGTTCCTCAGGGGTCAGTGTTGGGCCCGTTGTTGTTCACAATTTACATAAACGACATAGATGAGGGAATAAATAGCGACATAAGCAAATTTGCTGATGACACCGAAATAGGCCGTTCAATTCATTCTAATGAGGACACCAGAGCACTCCAGGATGGTTTGAATAGACTGATGCAATGGTCGGAGAAGTGGCAGATGCAGTTTAATATTGACAAATGCAAAGTTCTAAATGTTGGACAGTTACATAACCATGCCACATATAAACTAAATAATGTTGATCTTAATACTACTGATTGCGAAAAGGATATAGGAGTTCTGGTTAGCAGTAATCTAAAACCAAGACAACAGTGCATTAGTGCTCGCAATAAAGCTAACAGAATTCTTGGCTTCATATCTAGAAGTATAAATAATAGAAGTCCTCAGGTTGTTCTTCAACTCTATATATCACTGACTCAAGAAATCGTAATGACACGATTGCAAACAAACCATTCCCGGCCGGGGGTATGGTTTCTCTATATATCCTTGGTTAGGCCTCATTTAGGCTACGCTGCTCAGTTCTGGTCACCGTATTACAGAATGAATATAAATACTCTGGAAAACGTACAGAGGAGGATGACAAAGATGATCCCATGTATCAGAAATCTTCCCTATGAGGATAGACTGAGGGCCCTGAATCTGCACTCTCTCGAAAGGCGTAGAATTAGGGGGATATGATCGATGTGTATAAATGGAAAACAGGAATAAATAAAGGGGATGTAAATAGCGTACTGAAAATTTCCAGCCAAGACAGGGGTCGCAGCAATGGTTTCAAGTTGGAAAAATTCAGATTCAGGAAGGATATAGGAATGCACTGGTTTGGTAATAGAGGTGTGGATGAGTGGAACAAACTCCCGAGTACAGTTATTGAGGCTAAAACGTTGTGTAGTTTTAAAAATAAGTTAGATAAATACATGAGTGGGTGTGGGTGGTTGTGAGTTGGACTTGACTAGCTTGTGCTGCTGGGTCTGGTGCAGTGCTCCATCCTTGAGTGGAGGTGACCAGACTGGGTGGGTCATTGGGCTAATCCGGGGGGGTGGGTCATTGGTCTAATCCGGGGGGGGGGGGGACATGGACCTGCTCCGCATGGGTCACTAGGCCTGTTGCAGTGTTCCTTCTTTCTTATGTTCTTATGTTACTCCTCACTCTAAATTATGAATCCATACTCCAGATTATGAATCCACACTCTAAACTGTCATTCCACATTCCAAACTGTCATTCCGCACTTCAAACTGTTATTCCACACTCCAAACAATAACATTACTCTCATCATACTGTCATTACACAGCCCAGACAGTGACTCCACACACACGAGAAAGTGACTCCATACACATGCCAGACAGTGTCTCCACACACATGCTAGACAGTGCCTCCACACACATGCCAGACAGTGCCTCCACACACACCCTAGACAGTGACTTCACACACACCCCAGACAGTGCCTCCACACACACCCCAGACAGTGCCTCCATACACACCCCAGACAGTGACTCCACACACACGCCAGACAACGATTCCACACACATTCCAGACAGTGACTCCACACACATGCCAAACAGTGACTCCACACACATGCCAGACAATGACTCCACACACATTCCAGACAGTGACTCCACACACATTCCAGACAGTGACTCCACACACACGCCAGACAGTGACTCCACAAACACAAGAAAGCGACTCCACACACACCAGAGAGAGTTAGAAGGGGTGATCAAGTCTTCAAGGACTTGGATGGTCAAGAGAGAAGATTTTATGGCTGGTGCCATAGAATTTCACCTCCAAGGAAGTGAAATTCTCGTTGCCTAGTGATCTTGAGTAGATATCCTGTTACTACCACTAATGGGTGGAAACAGTAGAACGTGTTTCCTAAAGACACCTGCTGTCCCTGTTTACCTATTGCTCTGCATAACAAGGGGCTTTCTATATAGTAGTATGTCATTGATGTCAGCATGGCCTGTATACCCTGTACATGAACTTTTAGAAATAATAATAATAATAATAATAATAATAATAATAATAATAATAATAATAATAATAATAATATTAAAATAATAATAATAATAATATTATTATTATTATTATTATTATTATTATTATTATTATTATTACTCTTTTACGAGCATAAACACACTTTCCGTGAGGTGTCACAGTATTGTAAACTCGACATCCTGAGTTATTTTGAAGAAGGTGGAACAATATTTGAGTCTTTGAAGGGGTTATTTTCCCTCCAGTTCACGTCTAGCTAGAAAGGCTTCCCTTCTCTGAGATCCTACAGAAAATACTAAGTGATATTCAGTGTAGAAAGGGGAAAAACCTTGTATTGAATTACATCAAGTCGAGCAACTGTAAAATCTTATAAGGTAATAACTTGGCTAAAGTGATTTGATCAGGTGGTCTTACAACTTGGATTAAGGAAGTATTTGTTCAGCTAGACGCTTCCATACAAAATTAATTCTGAGGCTGAACTTGTGAACTTTGTGGGAGAAAACTACTGAGTTTCGTTCAATACTTGTTAAGGAAACGAAACATCTCTGACATTTTTAAATAGGCTTACTATAATTTCTTTGACTCGACATAAACTTGAAGTATAACGTAAATATATTTTCTTTAATATGAGCTAAAATGTACCAGTTTCTCAATTAACGTCTACAGAATGAAAAAAAAACAAAAAAGTATAGAATCACTCTTTGGAGAACCATTCGTGGAGAATTAGACACATGTGCAACATCTGGGTATCTTTATTATAGATGTTTCACCATTCATGGCTTTATCAATACAAATTCAAGGACATAATTGGAGACAGTAGAACTGTATAAACAGGATGAGGTAATCAGTCCCTCAGATGTTGCACATGTGTTTAATTCTTCATCTTGTCGGTACATTCGTATATTTCAGTAGAATGGACCTTCCTTTGAAATGTTTTGTTATTTTACTTTTCATAAAACTTGCTGCAACTTAAATCAATGTTTATTTTGCAGTACATTAGGCCTTTTACTGTAGATTCAGTCATTCTGCCATTTTCCTGAGACCATAACTTGTTCGCCAACGATGTTTATGTCCGGGACAAAATGACACACTGACCAAGATGTCATAACAGGACTTGCAAACTGGGATAATCCAGGTCAAAACGGGACTTAGGGTAAGCTTAGTTCTTCCCCTTTAGTTTATTTGCATACTCTCTCATCCGTTTGCAACTATACCGCATCATGAACCACCTGCGTCTGCTCTGCCTCCTCTCATTTAGTAATAACGATGGAATTACCGGCAGTATGTTAGGTAAAAGAACACATGTGCAGCTAATGTGGCATTTTATTGTGGCTTGTCAAGCCTGGAGAGCGAAAATAAAATGTCACATTAGTTGCACATGTGTCCCTTTACTCCCATCTGTTCCACATGCAGAACTAAGTTTCATCCTACAAACATCACAAGTTCAGCTTCAGAATTAATTTCCTATTAAGGTGTCTAACTTAACAAATACTTCCCAAATCCACTTTGCAATACCGCCTGGGCAACCTATCTGACAAACCATGTGGCAAATTACACAAATTAGTGCCTACTAAAAAAATTTGAAGGTTAGAATAAAAAGTAATGAGCTTTTGAAAACGACGCGAAAGGCTAGATATTTCCCATGAACACATTGCCGCAGAAGGGATAGAACATGCGAGATATTACGTATATCTGGAGTTTATCTGGAGAGAGTTCCGGGGGTCAACGCCCCCGCGGCCCGGTCTGTGACCAGGCCTCCTTAGGTCAGTGTCCCAGGATGCGACCCACACCAGTCGACTAACACCCAGGTACCCATTTTACTGATGGGGAACATAGACAACAGGTGGAAAGAAACATGTCCAATGTTTCTACTCTGGCTGGGAATCGAACCCAGGCCCTCACCGTGTGAAGCGAGAGCGTTAACCACCAGGCCACCATATGTAGTATAAGGCGCGAGGTTGTAAGATATAATACGCGGAAATTAAAATATCTGATTGCTCAAAGCGGTTGGACACAACGGAAGCTTCATATGTGACCTTCCAGTTGATATATGAGAAACATCTCCTAGGATGGCCTCACCCAGACGGTGTCTCTAAGGACACGAAGGCGGAACTAGTCCATACCTTAGGAGGGCCAAGACAGAAGAGGCCGCTGACGTACCGTATTCAGTTGTCTCCCTGGTGAACTAACTGACTTTTTTAATAAATTTGTCTGATAAACAGCTAGATCTTAGGAAGAAAGCATCGTTAAGCTTTAGACTAAGCTTTGTACCCTCCAAGGGAAATTATTATTACGTGGACTCGCTAAATCACTCTGTAGTCTGGAAGAATAAGAATGGAGACCTCTTTCTCGTGATACATTATTATTTATGAAGCCATGGTTTATGGCGCACTCATGCAGTCTGTTAAACCAAACTTCCCTGAACGAAAGAAAAGGAATTACACATCAACAAGGTAGATATATAATTTTAAACAGACGTGAATATGTCAGAAAAATTAATAATCTGTTAAACAAGAGGGATACATACTCGCCCTTATGCAAACATCGCTATAACAATTAAATGATACATTTAACAAGAACGTTGAACGAATAATGAAAGTAAACGAGGATATAATCAAACATCTATGAGCTAGGTCTCCTCCATTACTGCATATACACAATTATTCAGAAGCCAGAAGTGCGGTAGTCTGTCTCTGGGCGATTGTTAATTCAGCAAAATCGATACCACATAAACTATCGAAATGGTCAGTCAAATTCTTAACCCCACTGACGGTAATGTCTGATTCATATGTACAAAATAACATAAATTTCTGAGAAACTCTTTACAGTAAGCAGAATAACCACTGTGAAAAAAACTGTTGAGTTCCAAGCGCTTTCGTGATTTCTCATATTATCACGAAAGAGCTTGGAATTCTACTATTTTTTTCACAGTGGTTATTCTGCATATTGTGATGTTAACTGTTCACTGTGATCTTATTTGCATCCTTACGTTAAATATAAACAATGATTTTAAGGCAGTTTGTTGTGGTGTAACGGCTCTAACTGAGGTACCAGCTGTGGATAAACTAGACAGTTACAGTCTGTTATTTCATTCTGAAGTGACTGTTGAATTGATCAAGCTCTGGGAACTTGTCAAGTTCTGAATAATAGATTGCAATTTGCTTTCACCGGGATTTTCTATGCAAAAATATAGCATAGCTTTGGGAAATTCCCTCATTCAAGTATTTATGAACATTTACATAGAGATATTTGCAACAAAACTCCTGATGAACATTTTGCCTGTTGATGCCACATGGTGTAGGTATGTGGACGATGTATTGTACCTGTGGGCGATGTATTGTACCTGTGGACTATATGTTGTACCTGTGCACGATGTATTGTACCTGTGGACGATGTATTGTACCTGTGGACGATGTATTGTACCTGAGGACTATATGTTGTACCTGTGCACGATGTATTGTACCTGTGGACGATGTATTGTACCTGTGGACGATGTATTGTACCTGTGGACTATATGTTGTACCTGTGCACGATGTATTGTACCTGTGGACGATGTATTGTACCTGTGGACGATGTGTTGTACCTGTGGACGATGTGTTGTACCTGTGGACGATGTATTGTACCTGTGGACGATGTATTGTACCTGTGGACGATGTATTGTACCTGTGGACGATGTATTGTACCTGTGGACGATGTTTTGTACCTGTGGACGATGTATTGTACCTGTGGACTATATGTTGTACCTGTGGATGATGTATTGTACCTGTGAACGATGTATTGTACCTGTGGACGATGTATTGTACCTGTGGACGATGTATTGTACCTGTAGACGATGTATTGTACCTGTGAACGATGCATTGTACCTGTGGACGATGTATTGTAACTGTGGACGATGTATTGTACCTGTGGACTATATGTTGTACCTGTGGACGAAGTATTGTACCTGTGGACGATGTATTGCACCTGTGGACTATGTGTTGTACCTGTGGACGATGTATTGTACCTGTGGACGATGTATTGTACCTGTGGACGATGTATTGTACCTGTGGACGATGTATTGTACCTGTGGACGATGTATTGTACCTGTGGACTATGTATTGTACCTGTGGACTATATGTTGTACCTGTGGACGATGTATTGTACCTGTGGACGATGGGTTGTACATGTGGACTATATGTTGTACCTGTGAACGATGTATTGTACCTGTGGACGATTTATTGTACCTGTGGACGATGTATTGTACCTGTGGACGATATATTGTACCTGTGAACGGTGCATTGTACCTGTGGACGACGTATTGTACCTGTGGACGATGTATTGTACCTGTGGACTATGTGTTGTACCTGTGGACGATGTATTGTACCTGTGAACGATGCATTGTACCTGTGGACGAGGTATTGTACCTGTGGACGATGTATTGTACCTGTGGACTATGTGTTGTACCTGTGGACGATGTATTGTACATGTGAACGATGCATTGTACCTGTGGACGACGTATTGTACCTGTGGACTATGTATTGCACCTGTGAACGATGCATTGTACCTGTGGACGATGTATTGTACCTGTGGGCAATGTGTTGTACCTGTGGACGATGTATTGTACCTGTGAACGATGCATTGTACCTGTGGACGATGTATTGTACCTGTGAACTATGTGTTGTACCTGTGGACGATGTATTGTACCTGTGGACGATGTATTGTACCTTTGGACGATGTATTGTATCTGTGGACGATTTATTGTACCTGTGGACGATGTATTGTACCTGTGGACGATATATTGTACCTGTGAACGGTGCATTGTACCTGTGGACGACGTATTGTACCTGTGGACGATGTATTGTACCTGTGGACTATGTGTTGTACCTGTGGACGATGTATTGTACCTGTGAACGATGCATTGTACCTGTGGACGATGTATTGTACCTGTGAACAATGCATTGTACCTGTGGACGATGTATTGTACCTGTGGACGATGTATTGTATCTGTGGACGATTTATTGTACCTGTGGACGATGTATTGTACCTGTGGACGATATATTGTACCTGTGAACGGTGCACTGTACCTGTGGACGACGTATTGTACCTGTGGACGATGTATTGTACCTGTGGACTATGTGTTGTACCTGTGGACGATGTATTGTACCTGTGAACGATGCATAGTACCTGTGGACGATGTATTGTACCTGTGAACGATGCATTGTACCTGTGGACGAGGTATTGTACCTGTGGACGATGTATTGTACCTGTGGACTATGTGTTGTACCTGTGGACGATGTATTGTACATGTGAACGATGCATTGTACCTGTGGACGACGTATTGTACCTGTGGACTATGTATTGCAACTGTGAACGATGCATTGTACCTGTGGACGATGTATTGTACCTGTGGGCTATGTGTTGTACCTGTGGACGATGTATTGTACCTGTGAACGATGTATTGTACCTGTGGACGATGTATTGTACCTGTGAACGATGCATTGTACCTGTGGACGATGTATTGTACCTGTGGACGATGTATTGTACCTGTGGACGATGTATTGTACCTGTGAACGACGCATTGTACCTGTGGACGATGTATTGTACCTGTGAACGATGCATTGTACCTGTGGACGATGTATTGTACCTGTGGACGATGTATTGTACCTGTGGACGATGTATTGTACCTGTGAACGACGCATTGTACCTGTGGACGATGTATTGTACCTGTGAACGATGCATTGTACCTGTGGTCGATGTATTGTACCTGTGGACGATGTGATGTACCTATGGACGTCTAATTCCAGTATTGTTAAATTCTTACTTAAATTGAAGAGCCTCAGCCTCTTCGCCTAAGTTTATTAGAGAAAACGACGTCGTCTGCGTCATACAGTTTTTAGTTATACTCATAGAAAATATATGTGTGAGTTTTAGCATCTATGATAAGATCATCACTGTATGTTTCAGACAACGGAACAATGCTCTTCTCCAGACTGAGGGACTGACCACCTCAAAACTTTAAGGGTGATGGACTGATTACATCGTCTTCAAGTATCTTCTGCTTCTATCAACTTTTCTGTACTTGACTGAAGAAGCCTACTGTGTAGGCGAAACGTTTCATAATAAAGATACCTAACTGTTGCATATGTGTCTTACCTAACAACCTGTCGGTATTTTATACCATTTTAATGTTCAAGATCATCACTGTATGTTTATATATACGTTATTCTAATCAAGGGAAAAATATAACAAAAAATGGCGTATTTCCCACAGTGTTCCTGAAAGCTTCGGGAATTTCTAGTCCAGATTTTCGAAATGCAGAATTCACCACAAGTGTTGATCTCATAATCACATTTGAACACCGAGAGAATTTTATTGAGTAAGCATTATGGCAAAAAAAAAAAAAAATAGTACGAATCTGAAGGCTCCACAACCCTTCAAAATATTTTGATATTACATTACTGTGAATATTCACAATATATCCCAAAGCCGTAAAGCATTTTGAAATAAATTCAGTCTAAAAAAAGTTAATAAAAAAAATCTCATGAGATGTAGGACGTATGTATCGTATTTCCTGTCTTGCATAGAATGCTAAAAAAAATTCATGGGACGGACAGGTAAAACTCAAGCCAATTTCGTCTTAGGTAAGAATCCATTGTTTAATTACAATCGACACCATGCCTAACCCTTCTAGGGTAGGGTAGGTGCCTGAGCCCGAGCCTTTAGCTCATGAGACTGTCATTCCCATTTGCCCCCTTGGGGCGGGGATGGCAGACCAGAGAGGCCTAGCTTGTGGCTAGGCCTGGGGACAGTTGGTCCCAAAGATGAGGAGGTACTTGTGCCTCCTCCCTTGGGAGACTTAGGTCTCAGACACTCCCTAAAGAGGGAGCCAAGGCCGGGCCACCACTTGGAAAAGGCCCGGGCCGGGAGAATAATAATAATAAAAGTTTAATTACATATTTTTTCCCTCATAGACGATGCACTGTGCCTCAGAGAATTTTATGTAGGCCTTCCCTCACTGACTCTTTTTGAAACTTCTAATGCAGATTCATCTATGGAATTTTCTTTGCCAATAATGTTATCAAGAAGTTTTTTTGCAGTAAAGATTCTTCGACTTATTCTGTGGTAAGTGATATGTGGTATTTTCGTATCAGGAGAGTCTTTCGCTATCTTCAAGACAGCACCATTGAGTCTTTTTTCACAGCTTCCAGGAGAGTTTTCCAAATGTCCATTATTATATATTTTTTTTTAGGGTGATAGACTGGAATCTCGATCTTGAGATGAACAGTGAATCAGTCAAACTGAACGCCACAATGTTCTCCTAGACAAGCTTGTTAAATGAGACACATGTGCAACACTTGGGTATCCTTAATGAGGAAACGTTTCGCCACGCAGTGGCTTCATCAGTCCTTACAGAAGAGAATGGTGAAGAACAGGAGGAGTTTGAGGTAATCAGTCCCTCAGCCTTGAGTCGACTGATTACATTCATCTACAAGTTTCAATGTCAATTACAGGGAAGTCCTCAAAACCCACAAATGGACAATCCATTACAAGAAATTAATAGAAGAATATGATTTTATAATCATGATCAGTAAATTAATCAGTAATTAATTTATCTGATAATTAAATGTTAGCATTCCTGGCATATGTATCCTGATTATTATGACATAGTATCCATGAGGCGTGTTGATATGTTGCGTTGTAGCCGCAGAAAAAGATAAATTATCATAACATTGGAACTTTGAACTTACTTTAATGTTAATTAACCTTAATTAAAAATATATTTCATTAACGGGATAATGTGCATGCTTCAGTAGGCCATAAAATGTTAATAACATTATCTGATAATCAATAATTTTTCAAAAGGTTTATTCCTAGGGCAGTTCTTCTAGTTTACCCGAGCCTGATTCAGCATGCCATAAAATATATATATATATATATATATATAAATATATATATATATAAATATATATATATATATATATAATATAAATAATATAATATTCATATAAATAAATATATATATATAATATATAATATAAAATATAATATATATATATATCATATATATATTATATATATATATACTATATATATATATATATATATAAATATATATTCATATATATATATATATATATATATATTATATATATAAAATATATATATATATAACATATTCATATATATATATAAATATATATATGTATATATATACATATATATAAATTCATATATATATATAATATATGTATATATATATACATATATAAAATTTTATATAATATAATATATATTTTATAAATATATAATAATATATATATATATATATATATATAAATATATTAAAAATTATAATATATATATATATTATATATATATATATATTAATATATATATATATATATAAAAATATATATATATATAAAATATACATATATAAAATTTATATATAAAATATATATATATATATATATATATATATATATATATATATATATATATATAAATATATATATATATATATTGTGATGTAGTCCAGGGTGGGCTTGTGAGGTCCTGGGAGACCTAATTTAACCAATTATATGGTCCCCACCTTGCCTTGGCAAACGTCTGTAGCCACGCCACGGGCTGAGGTCTTTTGTTCTTGACGCCTCAGAACTAGGCCGTCAGGTCGTACACGTGGTTGTGGAGGGTGCTTGGACCACCATAAAAGCCCAAGGAAGAGCATGATCAAGGGATTCGAGCGGAGCTACTG
Source organism: Cherax quadricarinatus (assembly GCF_026875155.1). Lineage (NCBI taxonomy): Eukaryota > Metazoa > Arthropoda > Malacostraca > Decapoda > Parastacidae > Cherax > Cherax quadricarinatus. Next base: position 18,139,775 of record NC_069455.1, on the reverse strand, counting down.
CTGGGGGGCGAGCTCCTGACAGGAGTCAGGGGAGCTGCTGCTGGGGGGCAGACTCCTGAGCAAGACTTCGCGGAGCTGCGCTGGGGGCAGGGCTCGGGAGAAGGCTCTGAAGTCTCTGGAGGGGGACTGTTGGGGGCAGTGGGGAGAGACGGCTTGGGGCATTACTCGTGCTGTGTAGGGCTTGGAAAAAAATGTGGCTTATTCGTGGTGAACTGTCCTCTTTTGCAATTGTAAGTTTTATTCATTTTGGTCAAGTTGATTGTATTCCCTGCTCACTGCTTATGTGTCCAACCCCCCTTTACTAAACCCCAATAGTGTTTTTTCCCAAATATATTTTTGTACAAAGACTTAATAAAAACTTGTTTGAGTAGAGTAATATATTCCTTCCCCGTTATTTTTCTATTTTCCCATTTCTTATTTTTTTTCATTAGTGAGAGGGGGTAGTGTGGGGGGTGAGTAATGAAGGTGAAGTTGTAGTCACCGTGACCTTACTTATCTACCTACCTCACTCCACCACCTCGCCCGTCCCCCAACCTACAGTCCCCCCCCTTTCCCCCCCAAACCCTAATATCACCCCCCCCCTTCATGACATGGGTCTAAGCGGTGGGGGGTTTTTTATTTTATAGAGGAACCATCCCATTTCCTTATTTTTTTGCTGCTCGGTTTTACTTGTGCTACATTGCTCCATTTGATTTTGTGTTTTAAAAATGTTTTTAAAACCCAGTGCCTTAACGTCCTTTTTTGACGGGGGGTCAAAAAAATGTTTGGGTTAATATTTATTTGTGGGGTTGGTTGTTGGTTTTTAGATAAATGGGGAGAAATAGTATTTGGGTGAGACTTTTTTGGGGAAACAATTACTGGCCGAAAATTTAATTTTTACAGAGGAATGAGAAATCACCACAGCCCCCTTGGGAAAACTCCCACAATGTCACCCCCTTTAAGGTTTTCCTATGATTGCGTCCACCTATGTCCCATA
>NC_069455.1:18115320-18138299 GCF_026875155.1 Cherax quadricarinatus | reverse complement strand
TTAGTGGTGGAAGAATCACCTCGGGACCCTGCCGGCTACTCACAACAGTCTTCAAACGCCTTGAATTACCCTTTTAAAAACGTAAATCCACGCTCCACACCGCTGTACACCATTTATCATGTGGGAGTTCGATACGTGGATTAGGGTAGAAAATACTCACGTAGGCTGTTATACGTATAATTACTGTTTGTGGAGAGTGCCCGCAGCCGTTACCTTGCCTCCTTGCTTCCCTCGTCAAACTGACTAGCCGGCTGGCCAGTACCCGTAGTGGGTCTTTTGAATTGGGTGTCAACTCAGCACAGACCGTGACTCAAGACGGTTGGTCGTTGAGTCAACGGACAGGTTACTGGTAATGGTTACTTTTAATGGTTACTACTACTGAGAAAACACACATACCCCACACATACATACACACATACATACACACATACACACACACATACACACACACACATACACACACACACACACACACACACACACACACACCTATATTACTCTTGTACTTATAAGTACACCTCATAGCAAAGTATCAGATAGTACATATTCAAAAGAGTATTACAGTGTATTGTATATTATCCGAAGTGCCTATAGCACGATATATTTGCTAAGTACAGAATAAGTATCCAAGATTTCTGTAGGAGATTCTCCTTAATTATTAAAGTTACATTAACTGTTGTTATTACCACCTAGACACCGTTGTTATTAAAGATCTCAACTTTTGTTTGGTTGGTTTGTTTTCATTCAATTGTAATATAAAAACACTTGAGAAGCTACATAATTTACTGGATAACTGGACTAGAATGCACTCTGACAAACCGTTACAAATCCAGACACAGGCTAGACGCTAGAGGGGGTCATTAAGTTGACCTTCTAGCATTCTCTGACGACATCTTTGCTTACCAGATGTCGCATTTTATAACACATTACAACATCTTGGAATCTTGATACTCAGTATTCTTTAACGCTTGTTAACCTACAGGTATGATTTACTTCCACTAATGGATTTTGTCCACCTCAGACGACGTCTAGAAACTGCTTCACCTCACCTGTCTTCAGCCAGTATTTAAGCCTCTTTTCCTTTCCCGTGTATATGCTGTGCTTCCTTTTCCATGGTTCTTCTCAGTTATTGGACAGTTACCTGGAGGGTGTTCTGGGGGGTCAACGCCCCCGTGGCTCGGTCCATGACCACGAAGTCACTGACACGAAGCTACTGGGTCAGTGGTTTGACTGAAATCAAACCATGGAACAGATTCTAGAAAGTAGGAGTAATGCATACAGCTTTAGTGAGAGGAAGACAGAATAAACAAGGATAGCTAAATGAAGGTTGGCATTCATTGGATGGACAGTTGAAAGATGCATAATTTCCTCTTAGCGCCTGGCTGTCTCTTACCGCATTTTCCTCTCAGCGTGTAACTGCCACTTACCTCAACTTCCTCTCAGCGTGTAGCTGCTTGCCAAAACTTCCTCTCAGCGTGTATCTGCCACTTACCGCCACCTCGCCCGTGTTGATAAAGCCGGTGGGGGTGCCTCAGTGCAGGGGGGGGAGGGAAGTGGCACCCGATTTCCTCACGTTGGAAGCTTGGCAAAGAAAAATTTTTACCAAATAAAATATTCAAAACACTAAAGGCATTCACGTTTGTCCCCCCATTTTTAACCGATATGAATAATTAACAGCTAATTTTAAATTTATGTGAAAAACAAAAATAATTCAGACCCCCTTTATTTTTTCTTTTTAATTTTATGTGATCTAGCAAGTTGTGGCCCTTTTAAATTTTAAAATGCCATAAGTAAATAAGTATTGCAGGGGAAAAAAAAAATATCGAAAAAATTGGAGGAATGTTGTAAGGGGTACGAATCTTCGATGTGAGAATAAATTGTTTAATAAATTCAAGGGTTGGGGGGATCACAGGTGTGATAACACGCACTGCAGACAAAAAAAAAAGATGCAGGATTTCTTTGCTATCTATAGGGGGCCCTGGTGGTTTAAAGCCCCCGCTTCACACACGGGGGGCCCCGGGTTTTCGATCCCGGCGGGTGGAAACTTTCGACACTTTTCCTTACACCTGTTGTCCTGTTACCTACCCGTAAATGGGTCCTGGGTTTTGTGGGACTGGTGGGGGCGCACCCTGGGGGAAAAGTTTGAGGACCCCAATGGAAAAAAGTTACAGTCCTCGATGACGCACGACTTTTTTGGGTTTCCGGGGTGGCTAACCCCCCGGGGTTAAAAACCCGAACGAAATCTTTTTTATCTTATCTTAAAGGGGAAAAGGGATAGTAAAATTGTAGAAGTTGCAGCAGTAGTAGTAGTATAGTGGGAGTTTTGAGTTGTTCCAGACTGAGGAAAGTGCTGCGGGTCTGGTCTTTCTCGATGATGATTTGTTCAGTTCTCAATTATTATTGTCCCCACAGTTATTAAGAAAACCTCCACGGCAAAAATCTTTCAACAGGGGGCAAATTTATCGTCAAAGGGGAAAAGATATGGACTACAAGAAGATTTCTTGGACAGAAAAAATAACTGATCATGGGCAAGATTGTTTCTTGGACAAGTTTTTTTTCTGAGGGTATGTCTTGTGTTAGAAAAGATATTTCACTTGTCAATATTTCTACTTTGTGACAAGATTCAGAAAAAGGAAAGATAAAAATAGTAAAAGTTCTTCTTACTAAAACAAGCTTTTTACAGATTTTCCCATCATTAGGGGTTTTGGGGACACCTTAATTTGGTGTGAGGTTTGAAGAGCTTATTTTGACAAGAATCCAATCCACTTTTTCGGCCTAAAAGTCAAGATGTTTTCCCCCTTTCCCCCAAATTTTGTTGTACCTATAAAAATCCCTTCAAACGAATGTTGAATAGTTTGGCTGGGACTAAAGGAAACAGATGGACACCCCTAGTAAATTGTTCCACCCAAAAAGTATTGTGGCGGAACGATATTAATTCAGGGTAGTAGTACATTGGATTGAGAAAAAATTTTCATATAATTTAACGTTAAAATTTTCAGTATAATTTTTAAAACGCTATAAACAATCCCTCACTCAGAAAGATCTCCGCAATTGCAACCAACAAATCAGTTGTCGTGTACACGACTTTGAGAACGTCTTCGATAAGTGGAACAGGGGGTATAGCGCGCGGCACAATGAGAAAGGGAAATTTTAAACTCTGAATAAATCGAATTTCCTCAAGGCTGCCAGGTGAAAAAACATGTTCCTCAATGCACAGTACCCACCCAGTAATTTTTCTAATTCCATACCCAATATAAATAAAAAACATGTCTCATCTTTGTTTACTGAATATTCTTAAACTGTGTGAGTGACATTGAGGACTCAGAAAACCATGGGGTAATATGAACCAAGTTTTTCCAAAAATCCACACACAAAAAAAAAATTTTTCAAGTAGAGATTTTCGTGACTCCGCATGGAAAATCGAGCAAAATTGGATTATAAAACATAAAAAATCACTAAACATCTGACATTCAAAGATCACAAGGTTTTATCACACTGAAAGAACAATAAAAGAATGGATAATTAGAACCTTCAGAACAAGAGATGGCAAATTAATGTTAAATTTCTTTAAGTAACTCTTACTCGGATACGATATTGTTGACACAACAGCCCCTTTTATGCGGGCGAAATGCTTAACCGCAGTTATCAGAAACTTTCAGTGATCGAACATTCAGTAAAAAACCTGAAATACAAAGAACAGTTAATGTCCGTCAAACGAACCCCTCAACGTAGGCGAGAAAGATAAAATTTTAAAAAATTTTGGGGGTAGGGTTTCCCAAAACAATTCACTGAAACCCCTTTTTTAGAAAAGGGGTTCGATGGACTGTACAAAAGCCAATAAGGAAAGGGGGGATACAAGGGAGTTTAAAAAAAAATGTTCAATATAAAAAAAAGGGGGAGAAAACATTTCAACCAAAAAATTTTATTTAAACAGATAAAATAAAATTTATCTTGAAAAGAAACTGGCTGTGGGAAGATTTTTTAATACAGACAAGCTCCTCTGGGGGAAATACCGTTACTTGACATAAAAAGCTGAAAGAGTTTTCAGGGGGGAAAACCGGGTTTGTGGGGCATTTTGCAGTTCGGCAATATCTAATTTAAAGGGTGTTTTTTACATTATTTTTGGGGACAATTTTCCTCCAGGTACTAAGAGTGTTTTTTTCCTACTTCCAGTTTCCCTGTACGCTATTTCATTATTTGTTTCCTGTACTGTATAATTATTCTCTGTTTCCTGTAGTGCTTCATTATTTTCTGCTTGCCATATAAGTTTCTTCTTTCACGTTTACTTCAATGTTTTTTTTCTTCCTTCTTCCATCAGGAAAAGTTGTTATTGTGTACTGTTGTGTGTTTTTTCTTTTTATTTTCCTTCTTGCACAGTGCTCTGCCACGTACCTCAACTTCCTTCTTCTGGCTGCATTTACTAAAAATTCCTCTCAGATTTGCTGTCACTTGCCACACCTTCCTCATAGTGCTGGTTTTGCAGTTACCACAATTTTCCCCGGTTTTTCTCACTAGAATTCCCCCAAAATTCCCCCTCTGTCTGGCTGAAAATTACCACAGCTTCCACCACTTACACAGCCTGCCGCCGCTTACCATCCCCCCACCAATTTTTGATAAACAATTCGGGGACTTGTATGTGAAAAAAAGTACTTTCCGGGGCCCTTTAATTTGTTTATTTTGTGCATCGGGGGTTGATCGGGGAAGAATCATGATAATGCAAAAATTTGCTAAAAATTTTGGAACAAATGTGTTAAAAATTTCTAGAAAATTAAATAATGGAAAAAAAGTCAACCTTGGGGAAATTAAATTTCAAAAAAAATTTTTTGGATAGAGGTAAACCAGAAAGCGAAATTTGAAAAAGCAAATGGGGTTTAACGGTAAGCCACGCTACGGGCTAGTTTTTTTTCGCCCTGGAAAGATCCCTGCAAGGGGAAAATTTTTCATATGGAAAAAATTTGTGCTCAGGGCCCATCTGTTTTTCTGGCGAGATATGCGTCCCGGGAAAGGACAGCACTCTCCACTAAGAAAATTCCGTTGCACACAAGATCGCTCCTGGAAGGCGCGCGTCCTTTTCCCCTCCAGTTGTGGGTCATCTTACCCTGGAGGCCCCCTGTTTAGGGGCTGCCCAATTACCAATTTTTCAAATTTAAAAAACTGGATTTCCCTTATTTTCAGTATATTGAGTTACAAGGCCCTGTCCCCTGAAAACAAATTTGTGGATATAGTTTGGCCAATAGCCGGAGATTACTATAGCAAACTGCTAAATTGCTGAAAATTGGAATGAGCCTTACTGAAGACAGCAAATTAAACTAAAGTTTAAAAGATTTTTCTGTTAAAAAACCCCTTAAAAATTATAATCAAACGGGGTTTGGGCTTTGGGTTAATTAATAAATTTACTGTTTTCTCTATGGAAAAAATTCTTGCACAAGCAAGCTTTCACCAAAGGCAAGTTTTCCCTTTATGGGAAAAAGTATACTAGAGAAAACTGCTTAATAACATGCTACTATATACATAAAAAGTACTTTTGGGTCCCTTTAAGAAAAAATAAGCACACGAAATGAATTGCCAAAAAATTACCATTCGTTGTGAACGTTTTAACCAGATCAATTTTTTTCTGTTTTATACAAGAAAAATTTTATGACATAAGCCCCCATGTGAACAGTGGTCGAAAAATTTTAAATACAACAAATATAAAAATAAAAATTTTTTGTGTGTTTGGAAGTGCGTTTTTCTTCACATATTGCAATTTTATGTCGGGGCGTGTGTAGGAATGTGTTATTGTTATTTACGATGTATTTTTTTTGATGATCCCTGTAGATGTATAATTATGCATAAGTATTTTGGTATAAGAACGTCAGGGGATGTTCTATATACGTGAACATGTGTCCCGGGAATTTTTACACTTGTGCATATGTGTTTGTTGTGTACAGATGTACAATTGTGTATTGGTGTTGAATGTAGTAGTGTATATGTAAAAAACTTGTATGATACGTGCGAGTATACTTGAAATGAGTATTTATATCTATATATACTGTACTTATGTGTACTCCCGTTGCAATATAAACACCACCACTATAATACCATGTCATCACCTCAAATACTGTATATCCCCATTTTTCCGGCATATAAGGCGCAGGTGTTAAATTAACGTTAGAAAAACTCTGTAGCGTAGTTACCAAAATTTTTTTTCAAATTTGAATTCCTACAACGAGGGAGGTAGGGGGGTAAGGTTATCGACTTAAGTAAAAAAAATAAAAAAGTGGAGGAAGAAAAAATCAGGCAACCACTTACGGGAAAGGGTTTCCCTCTTGGGGCCCTTTTCTAATTTACGTCCTTTTTGTGGCGTGTGAACTGTTTTTATTGTTTTCAGTAATTCATGACGTTAAGGGTAGACAAATAAACAAAATTAAAAGCTAAAAACCCTTATTTCTTCCCAAATTAGGTGTCCTGTGGCCATTTTAAAAGGGCACTAATTTCCCCTTATAACATTTTTATTTTTCCACCAAAATTTCCCCTTGTCCTTAATTTTAATTTCCCAGAATAAGGGAAAAAGATTCTAGACAAATGCAATAGTAATTATGGAAAGGTAATTAAGGGGAAAAAAAATTTAACATGTATTTAAAAGGGGGTGAACTTAGTGCCTCTTTTAGCAAGAGATCCATTAAAAATTATTCTAAGGGTTTACAATTTCATTTCGAATTCTTTAAGATTCATGAAAACATTTTTGGGGGAAACTTGGGGTACGTGTTTAGAATAAGAACCTGTGCTAGTGACTGTGGTTGCACTAATTTGCCCTCAGTGATGCAGTTTCTTCTATCGACGACTTCCACAAATGCCCTACGCTAAGACAGCTCCTAAAACCCAAGTTTTGCACCCCAAAAATATCATTAAAATTTTTTTCCCCTTGGCGAGTGATTTCAAGTGTCGCTGTTTGGCTTTCGAGCTTCACGGATAAGGGGCAATAACATTAAAGGGTTCTAAAGCATTTCTTGAAAATTGTAAATTATTTTTTTCCCTTTTCCCCAAAATTTTCTTGCTTGTAAAATTTAAAACTTGTTGCTAAGCATTTTAGGCGGCACTTTAATACTTTCTTTCGGTGTCTAGCGCCAATAAAATATTTTTCAGCTTTACTGCCATTTGCTAGATTTTCCCTTTGGGTTCTAGCTGCCATTTTACCCCCGGCTGCCTGTTTGATAAACCCGGGTCGGGGACCTGGGTGCGGGGGCGGGGGGAAATGGAGCCGTTTTCCTCACGTTGAGGATTGGAAAAGAAAATCTTTAATACAGATAAAATATTTAGTAATGCTGAAATGATTATTATTTTCTTTTATTATCGTGTAAAAAGACATTGTTTTCTTTAAATGTATTAACTCAAAATATTTTACCTGTCAGCTAATTATTGAAGGCTTTAGCCTTTACTGTTATTGTTCTGAAGGCATTGCCTCTCATGATGTATGTGTATTGAAGGCATTAGCCCCTACTGATGTATGTGTACGAAACATTGTCGCCACTAATATATTTGTATGGACTTATAAAAACTTTCCCCAGTGCAGGAAAACTTAAAAAAAATTTTATGAAAAGAGTATTTTAGGAAAAAAATGGTTCAATATGTTGTGCAAAAAAACCGTTCGAGGTCCTCGGTAAGACTTAAAATTTTAAAAATAAAAAAACGACTGGTAGGGTCACAAGGCAAAAAACTCATTAGAAAAACCCCTCGCTAGAGGAAAAGATCTCTCACAGGGGGAGGGCATCTTGCTACCGCATGGTTTCCACTAGGTTAAACTCTTGCAATCCCCAAGATCTTAACTACGGGTTAAATCTCTCGATAAGGGTATTCCTCTCCTCAGATTTGTTCTCTTCCCCTGAGAAAGGTTTCTCGTTTGGGAAAAGTCCCATACGCGACATAAATAATCCGTATATAATGAGCTTCTGGGCAGGAAGAGGCGTTTTGGGGGGGCAAGCAGCAGATCGTTTTTATGCCTCGCTGTATTATATGTCCCGTTTTATACTTGACATCTCGCCTTTCTTCCTTACTCCGTTTCCCTTTAAAGGTTTTTCCTCCCACAGGAAGAATACTTAAGGGCTTCAAAGTTTTTCACCCTGCTTAAGCCTTTTTTTCCCTTCCCCGCCGTTTAAAGTTTCTTCCTTTCTGCTTGCTATAGAAAAATTTTCCTCACGCTTGCACATGCTCTTTCTCCGTTTTCATAATTTTTCCCCTTTCCCCCTTATGTGGGTAAGGGGAAATTATCTGTATGACTAAACTTTTTGGCATGTCGGTAGCTTTGTTTTTACCTATACGTGGGGTGATCTCTACGCTGTTTTTTTTATTACAGGGCGGAGAAGTCTTTTTCGTGGCTTTTTTTTTTTTTACCATAAAAGGGAATCTGCAAGTAACTTTTTTTACCAGTACAAGGAGGTTTGTAAGCTTGCTTTTTTACATACAGGGGGGGGTCTATAGAGCTCATTTTTTCCCGTACGGGGGAAGTCGTAACTTAATTCAAAAGGGGGGTCTATAGGTTATTTCCCAATGTACAGCTTCTTTTTTTACCATGCAAAGAAGGTCTTAAGCTTACTTATTTACCAGTACAGGGGTGGTCTATAGAGCTCGGGGCCTCCTGTAAGGCCTCTTCACCCACACGGGTTTTGGCTGACCTGGGTGCCTAAGGAGGGGTCAGGCAGCCGATTTCCTCCACTGGGGCCTCGTTGATACATCTTTTAAAGATATAAAATTTTTCGTGAGGGGAGGGTTGCATGGTTTACCTTCCATTTTTTAAAGTGTGACTGTATTCCCCTGTTTTTTAAATTTATGTGCGTGCGGTTAACATGTTAAAGATCAGTCCTTGGAAATGTTAAATTTTGTTTTAAGGTTGGGTATGAGAAAGCTTAATAATGTTGGAAAAATTATCGAAAAAAATCTTAAGTAAAATAACAAATGAAACAAATTGACATTTTATTGTGGCAATGTTTCGTTTTCCAGGGCTTTGTCAAGCCCTGTATTGTCAAAGTTCCGGGAAACGAAACGTTGCCACAATATAAGTAAAATTAGTTGTTAGTAACCATCTATGTATAAGGGAAGGGCCCTCCACCCCTTCCTCTGCCCCTCTCCCCCTTCCCTGCACCTTCCCCCTTCCTCTGCCCCCTCCACCCCTTCCTCTGCCCCCCTCCATCCCTTCCTCGCCCCTCTACCCCTTCCCTGCCACCTCCCCCCTTCCCCTCTGCCCCTCTACCCCTTCCTCTGCCCCTTTCCCCTTCCTCTCCCACCTCTCCCCCCTTTCTGCCACCCCCTTTCCCTTCCTCTGCCACCTCCTTCCCTTCCTCTGCCACCCCTTCCCTTCCCTGCCACCTCCCCCCCCTTCCTCTGCCCCTCCACCCTTCCTCGCCCCCTCCACCCCTTCCCTCCCACCTCCACCCCTTTTCCTCTCCCACTCCACCCCTTTCCTCTCCATCTCCACCCCTTCCTTGCCCCCTCCCCCCCCCTTTCCTCTGCCACCTTCCCCCTTCCTTCCCACCCACCCTTCCTTGCCACCCCCATCACCCCTTCCTCTTCACCCCCTCCACCTCCCCCTCCACCCTTTCCTCTCCCACCCCCCCGCCCTCTGGCCCCCCCCCGCCCCTCTGCCACCACCCCTTCCCTGCCGCCACCCCTTCCTCTGCCACCCTAAACCCCCTTCCGCTGCCACGCCCGGCCACTATCTGTGTAGGCGGGATCCCCCCCTAACCCCGCCACCATTGACGTCATCTTTTATTGCTATGACAATGAAAAATACTTCAGTTGACAATCTGTGACATTTAAAAAACAATTCTCCTCTTACATAGTTTTACCCCCTCGTTACTTTCTGAATGGCTACAAATTTTTTCAGTAGTTTTACTAAAAATGTAGAGATTTAGCAATGATAATTTAAACGTTCATAAAAACGCGATCAGTTTATTTATTTACTTTTCAGTTTTCCCTAATACGAAAAACTGTTTCTTTCGGTCAGGTTTTGGTTTTCGCTTTCCCGTGGTTTTTGAGTGCCTTTGGTTCCCATAGCTTCCCTCTTCTGGTTCCCACACTTCCTCCTCTGGTTCCAGAGCTTCCTCCTTTGGCTTCCAAGCTTCGCTCTTTTTGGTTTCAGAGCTTCCCATTTTTTTCCAGAGCTTCCCCCTTTGGTTTCCAAACTTCCCTCCTATGGTTTCCAAGCTTCCTGCTTCTGGTTTCCAGAGCTTCCCCCTTGGTTTCCAAACTCCCACTTTTGGTTTCCAAGGTTCCCCCTTCTGGTTTCCAACTTTTCCCCCTTTGGTTTCCAGAGCTTCCCACTTCTGGTTTCCAGGCTTCCCCCCGGTTTTCCCGAGCTTCCCTTTCTGGTTTCAAGCTTCCCTCTTCTGGTTTTTCCCAAACCCTCTTCTGGTTTCCCCGAGCTTCCCTTTCTGGTTTTAGAGCTTCCCCACTTCTGGTTTCAGGCTTCCCATTCTGGTTTTCCCGAGCTTCCCCTTCTGGTTTCCCGAGCTTCCCTCTTCTGGTTTCCAAGCTTCCCTCTTCTGTTTCCAACTTCCCCCCTTCTGGTTTCCAGAGTTCCCTCTTTTGGTTTCCAGAGCTTCCCTTTCTGGTTTCCAGAGCTTTCCCCTCTGGTTTTTAGGCTTCCCTCCTCTGGTTTTCCCGACTTCCTCCTTGGTTTCCCGAGTTCCCTCCCCTGGTTTCCCGGCCCCCCTCTGGTTTCAGAGCTTCCCTCTCCTGGTTTCCAGAGCTTCCCTCCTCTGGTTTCCCCAAACTTCCCCTCCTGGGTTCCAAAATTCCCCCCTCCGGTTTTTCCCGGCTTTTCCCTCCTCCTGGTTTCCAGAGCTTCCCTCCCGGTTTTTCCCGGCTTTCCCCCTCCTGGTTTCCAGAGCTTCCCTCCTCCGGTTTTTCCCGAGCTTCCCCCTCCGGTTTCCCGAGATTCCTCCTCCTGGTTTCCCAAAATTCCCTCCTCCTGGTTTCCAGAGATTCCCCCCTCCCGGTTTCCCGGGTTCCCTCCTCCCGGTTTTCCCGGATTCCCTCCTCCTGGTTTCCAGAATTCCCTCCTCCTGGTTTCCAAGATTCCCCCCCTCCCGGGTTTTCCGAGTTCCCTCCTGGTTTCCCGAGATTTTCCCCCCTCCTGGTTTTTCCCGAGTTCCCACCTCCGGTTTCCAAGCCTCCCCCTCCTGGTTTTCCCGAGCTTCCCTCCTCCTGGGTTTTAGAGCTTTTCCCTCCTCCTGGTTTCCCGAGGGTTCCCCCCCTCCCTGGTTTCCCGAGATTCCTCCTCCTGGTTTCCAAAATTTCCCCCCTCCTGGTTTCCAGAAAAATCCCCTCCGGTTTCCAAATTCCTCCTCCTGGTTTTCCCGGTTCCCTCCTCCGGTTTCCAGAGATTCCCTCCTCCCGGGGGTTTTCAGAGATTCCCTCCTCCCCGGTTTCCAGAGCTTCCCTCCTCCCGGTTTCCAGAGCTTCCCCCTTGGGTTTTCCCAAAATTCCCCTCCCGGTTCCAGAGATTCCCCCCTCCTGGGGTTTTCCCGGATTCCCTCCTGGTTTCCAGAGATTCCCCCTCCTGGTTTCCGAGATTCCCTCCTCCCCCCCCCCCCCCCCCCCGGGTTTTTCCCGAGTTTTCCCCCCTCCTGGTTTCCAGAGTTTTTTTCCCCCCTGGTTTTCCAGAGATTCCCACCTCCCGGTTTCCAAGATTCCCCCCCTGGTTTCCAGAGCCCCCCTCCTCCTGGTTTCCCGGCTTCCCTCCTCCTGGTTTCCAGAGCTTCCTCCCCCTGGTTTCCAGAGCTTCCCCTCCTGGTTTCCGAGATTCCCCCCTCCTGGGTTTTTTCCCGAGATTCCCTCCTCCGGTTTCCAGGATTCCCTCCCCCTTGGTTTTTAGAGATTCCCTCCCCCTGGTTTTCAGAGATTCCCTCCCCCTGGTTTTTAGAGATTCCTCCCCCTGGGTTTCCCAAACCCGCCGTACTGTAGTTTTCAAAGCTTCTTTTTTGGGATTTTTTTAAAAGCGCTGCTCTCTTTTCAAAATGCTCCCCTTAAGTTTTCAGATTTTCCCTCCTGAGATTGTAAAGCCTGCTTCCTGTATTTTTCATAACAGCCTTCTGTTTTTTTTTTTTCATGTCACCCCCTGTGATTTTTCATGGGGACTTCTATAATTTTTAAAGCTAATTAATGCTTTTTTACAAAAGCTATCATTGGTTTCAAGCTGCTGCTTCTGGGTTTAAGGATGCTCTTCTCTGGTTTTCCCGAAGTCCTTCCCCTGATTTTTAGTTTCCCCTTACTGGGTTTTTAGGACCATCCCCTATCATTTTTTTGACTTTCCCTCCTCTCTTTTAGAATACCCCCCCCGTCTTTTCAGAATTGCCTATCCTGGCTTTCAGGATTCCATTCCCCATCCCAGGTGTAATTTTTTTAGACTGCCCCTTTTATGGTTTTTTAGAGACTTCGCTCTTTTTTTCAGAAACTAAGAGATTTGGAGAAATGAGCATTTCAATTTTTTGATATTCAGGCGAAATTTGTCCAAACTTTTTAGGTCGTTTTCGAAATTATGAGAATTTTTAAATTTCGTTTGGAAAAAGGCTTTTCTTTGTACAAAGAAATTTATGAATATTAATTTATTTAATATACTTTACAAAATAATTTAAACCTAAAAGTTTAAGTCTTGAAGGGGATAGGTTATGGTGGATATGTGGTGTGATTTTAGTGATTATGGTACGATACTGGACAATATATACGATACTGGTAGAACATGGTACAATATATGGTAAATATACTGTGCAATACTGGTTCAATATTTGTAAAATATATTTTTTTATGTAGGTATGCGATATAATTAATATATACGTGAAAAAAGGACCCAAGTCTTGTACTAGTTTGGCTTAAAAATTTTCGCTAAAATGTAAGGAGTATGTGTACATGTTTTTCGGGGGCATACGTTCACATGTATGTGCCCCAAAACATGCGGTTTTTAAAGTAGTGCACATGATGTTAAAAAACTATTGCCCAGGGTCAATTTACCTGATACAACAACAGCACAGTGCCCCACCCGTTGCTCCGATTCTGAAAGCAAAAACAACCAGAAAACAACACGAATTGGTCCTTTAAGCTGGGTTTTAAAGCAAATCATCGAGGGGAAACGACCGTAACCCGGGAAGCGACCCTAACCAAGGGAAGCGATCGTAACTTTTTCGAGCTAACATCAACTGCGATACAACGTCAACTTCACACAGAGAAGAAAAAAAATAAACGGGGAAAGAAAAAAAAAAAAGCATTTTTAACCCAAAGCTTAATATTTTCATGAACCAATAGAACACTTAAAAAGACACTGCATAAACCCGAAACTTATTTTTGTGTTTTATTCTCTAGGGGAAAAGGAAAATGTAAAATATTTGCGTTCGAAAAAATATTTTTAAGAAAAAAAAAAGTCTTACTACCGACCTTTACTATCTTTAAACGTCTAACGGCTGAAAAAAGCAGCATTTTCCCTAATTTTCAAGTATAGAAATGCAACCCTGGGGGGAGAAGGTGAAAATGCCCCGAGAAAATAAAACTGTATTAAAAGCAGGAAGGGGTTTTTTTTGGTAAAGTTTTACCCCACAGGAAAAATGGGGAAGACTTTATCAAGTACAGATACTTGGCAGTTTTTCCCCTGGGGAAACCCTTTAATCGTAAAGTCTTATCCCATTTAGCGTCTTGTTACTCTGTGCTCAATCTTTCCCATCAAGGCTTATTTTTTTTGTAAGTCCCACCCGGGGTAAGACAAGACTGGATTTTCCTTCGAATGGATTTGTGGGAAAATCCCGTTTTGGGTTATCGGAAGTCTTTAGTAACTAAAGAACTGTTACTGTGTGTGATGAACTTTATTTTGGGGATGCAGGATTATAGTGTTTTTGTTTTTTCTTTAGCTCACCTTTTGGAGTAAACGACCCTTTCCCTAGCTTTCCCCAGGGACCGAGGCACTTTGGGCCGTTTTTCAAAGTCACTGTGTGCAAGCTAGAGGGTGGTTTACTGTCAGTGGACGTAGAGTAATGACACGAGAGAGAAAAAATGACGTAAAGTGAAAGATGGTTTGGGATAAGAGACGACATGAATACAATGATGATTTATGGGGCAGGAATACTCACTCCACGTTACAGAAACTCAGCTATGTTCGATGTAATGTTTACTGTCCTTTTGGTCCACTCTAATGTATCACAGTTTTTTAAAATTTTTTAAATTTTCATCTGAAATAATAAGTTTTGAGAGAAATGAAGAAAATTGTAAAATAATTATTGGACAACTTGGTATTTTTGGGAAGGGGCCAGAATACTTCCATGTTTAATTAAAAAAGCCACATATTCGGTAATTATCTGCATAAATTTTTTTTCTTTTAAGTTTTCTTCCTCATTCCCAAACCCAAAAAAACTCAAGCAAAACGGATTGCATTTGGGATGGTTAGACCTGAATTAATATAATCATTTTCACTTCTCCTAAGTTACTTACACTTGGAATAATATAGACATTGTTTTTTCTCGCTAGTGAAATGTTTTTTTTTTACTAAGCAAGTTTTCAAACTACTAAATTTTAATTTTAGTTCCTTCTTCCTCGAACTTAAATTTTCAAAAATGAAATTCTTCAATAGAAATTTAAAAAATTTATTTCACCAGTTCGAAAACTATTAGAATTTTTAAAAAAAAAAAATTCAAAAATTCACAATTTTAAACGGCTTTATAAGCTTCATGCATAAACCCAAAAAATCGTTAAAATTGGGGAAACAAAAAGACTTTTTAAAAAAGTTTCCCCAAATAGATACTCTTTTCGCATGGGGACAAAAAAAATTTTTTCCCCGAATACAGGAATTATAAAGTTAATTTAGTGATCTGAAGTATTGATTAAAACAAGCCAACAAGGAGTTATGAAAATGATGATAAAATTTTCCCCTTTTTAATACTGTTAACAATGGTACCTCTACTGGAAAGTTTTTATTAAATTTGAGAATTTTTGAAGAGGCCCCCCGTGATTTATGTTAGACCCACCGTCCCAATAAATTCCCCCGTCACAAAGCCTGATTGGGGAATGAGGCTTGCAAATACTGCCCTCTCCGGAATAATTCAGTAACTTTCTAACATGGACTTTAGAAAAAGTGTGATAGTCCTTGAAATTTTGGATGGAAGTAGGGGGGGACTCTCAAGAAGTTTGTGAACTTTGGTGGGGACAAGCACCTGGTAGTAGGAGAAGCACGTCATCAGTACTCCAATTGACCCTTTTAGCACCTTAAGTCATTTTTTTTTTTTTACAAAATCGGAAGTGGACTGGACTGATAAGACATCAAGAAGCAACTGTTAGTGGATCAAAGACGGTGTGGTGTTTGGTTGCCAATTATTTTTCTCAGCTTAACTCCTAGAGACCCAAGGAGTAAAAAGGCAAATGAAGTCAAAAAGGACTAATTTTGAAAGTTTTATTGTATATAATAATATTTATATATATATTAATATATAAAATATATATATATATATATAATATTTTAAATAAAAAATTTTTATATTTAAAATTATTTAAATTAATAAATTTATATATATAATATATATATATATATATATAATATAATATATAAATATATATATAATATAAATGTATAACTCTCTTGATTATTTTCTTTTTGTCTCCATTTTTCCTTTTTTACCCCTTTAAATCTTAGGGAATTAAGCTTTAACACACACGAACACGCATAAATATATATATATATTATTATAATATATATATATTAGAGAGAGAGAGAAGAGAGAGAAGAAGAGAGAGAGAGAAGAGAGGGGGAGCAGAGCCACTTTTTTCAGCAACATTCACCACTTACCCTTCGCGAGCAAAATTTAAATTGAACTTTTCTTTTTTAATGACCAGTTGTTTTTGCGCCGGGCAGTGGGCGCCAAACTGTTCCAGTGGCCACGTCTTGGTGCGTGCTGACTTTTGTGATGTGACGCTTGAGTCACAGAATTTATCACCTGGCGACACTGTCCATCAGACATGTCAGGCGACACAGTGCGTACCTTAGCAATACTCACGACTTACCCATAATCAAAGTGCGTCACAGTGCGTGATCATGGCTAGTGGGCCCGTGAGCCCCCGTTAAGCCCCGACTTGTAACCTGCGAATTTGACGCTTTTGCGTAATGTACAAGGTCTGCTGCAACTGCGCTTCTCGTGCCATTAATGATGTAAAGTTCCAAAGTTACTACCTTCAAAGGGGTCCATCAGATGGGAAAAGGTCTTGATCCCAAAAGGGGTTGTACTTTCCGCCTTTAAGGATTTTTAAACCCCAGCAATTCCATTCCCCCGGCATTTTATTCTACAATTTAACGTTTCTCAAATTAATAACAAAATAATGTATTTACTACGAAAAAATTTCACTAAAAACGTACGCAGTGTGTGTATTAACAGAGGTGGGGTTCGCAAGGGGTTGATGACGCAATAACAGCTATAGCTTCAGGGGTAACATGATCACTCACCCCGGTTTGTTGCTTGTGTTAACACTAGGGTTTATTTTTTTCAAAAATTTATTGCATGAATGAAGATCCCGTGGGTGCAACATGATCCCCTGTGATGTAACAAGTTCCCGTGGGGTGCAAAAATGATACGTAATGTAAAAAGTCCCGTGGGGGGCAACATGAAACCACTGTAATGTAAAGATCCACGGGAAGACATGATCCATTTAAGACTTAAAAATGAATACATGATGTTAAATTTCATTCCTTTTTAAAAAAGGTTTCATTTTGATGAAGTTATGACCCGTAACAACCCAGGATTCCAAATAGCCTGTTTTCCCGGGTGTAAAGGGAGCAAAATAAACACAGCAGAAAAGTTTAGACTATCCTTCCCAATTAAACAGCAATATGTAACTATGTACAGTGATAAGTATAGTGACTCCACGGTAAGCAAGGCGAAATAGAACCCAAGAAGCGACCGTGCTTTAACCAGCCCAGAATGGGAATGACAAGGGCAGACGGGGGAGTGGTCCCACATAACCCTGCGATTGCCAAAACCATCTTTATTGGCGGAACCCGGTCATAGTTGAACGGACGGGGCCCCATCACAAAACCGGTTCGCTGGTTGGGGGAATAGCCTGTAAATGAGGGTGTGTTATCGCCGAATAAAGGTTTTCGTATCTTTGATGCCACAAAACCCTAAAGGTTTTTTGTTTATTGTTTTAACTTAATTTCCCCCCCTTGAGCAAAAAAAGTTATATATATATTTCAACACGTCGGCCGTTCTCCTCCACTATAGTTTTTATAACCCTCCAATGTCCTTTTTTACTCCATCCCTCTATATGACAAAACCACCTCAACAACCCCCTTCACCCTGGAAATAATACTTTTAAAAACCCCACACCTCCTTTTTCCACACTAGAATCTCGCATAATTACACCACCATTGCCCTTTAGACAATACATCTCCACTGCCTCCACCCCCCTCCTTCCTGCAGCTTTATCCCATTCTTGACCCCCCATAAATTTTGGTACCTTTTTTAAACTCTCATACATTCCTTCTTTGCTTCCTTGAAAAAAGATCTTTTTGTCTCCACAGATTCCTCAAGCCCATTCACCTCTTTTCCTTCATCATTTCTACTTTTAACCTCATCCTTCAAAAACCCCTTGCAGAAAAAATCATTTCCCAAAATATCTGAGCACTTTTCACTCCTCCATACTCCCTCCCTCCCTCCATGTAAATCCAATTTTTTTTTATCAATTTGTACCCCATAAACTTACTTTATGAATGTTTATTTTCACTTTCTTTGCATAAAAACCCCAAACTAGCCCACAAACCCTTTTCCAACTTCCTAAATTTTCCAAAAAGCAGAGAAATCATCAGCAAAATGTAACTCTTTAAAACCCCCATTTTGTATTTAATTAAATAATTAACCCCACCCATCCCCAACCCATAGCATTTAAACAATCCCACGGGGGGGATAAAACCCGCGACAGAGGTCTAAAAACTCCAGACCGTCGCGTTAGCCACGGGCCCAGCTGCTACAAAAAGTTTCCCGTCCAACAGGAAAATTTCTACACCAAGGAAGGTTAGCATAGGCCCCCACTGTGGCCAAATGCAAGTTTCTGTGGTCACAGTGGGGCCCATGTAACCTTCCTATGGTGTAGAAATATACCTAGTTGACGAATCTTTTTGTGGCTAGTGGTCCAGTGGCAACCGAGGGTTTGGAGTTTTGAGGTTCTGATCGGGGTTCTATCCCCCCCCGTGGTAGGTTTGTTTGCAATCGTGTCTTTACGTTTCGTGAGTCACCCTAGCATTTTTTTTCTTAAAATTTATATAAAAAAAAAACCCAAACCCCGGGGGGAGTTAATGAAGTGTAAGTTTGCGTTTTAAAATAACAATCAAATTGTAATGTTGCAAAAATGAAAAAAGTCCGAAACACCGTTAGGGGGAACGACCCCAGCTGAATGAACGGTATCAAAACAGGCATATGTCCCGGGTGCCGAAAGATAAATGAATTTTAAAACAGTAAAGCAAAAGCTAAAAAACCCATTGACATAAAATTTAGTAATGACCTAGCAACACTCTTTTATTATGACAACTACCTCCCCACCATTTTGTATCATTATACAAGACTTCAACATTCGCCCCAAAGCATCTAGCATCGATATAAGGAATTTTCCATTGAATAAAGAAAAGGGGTTGAGCAGCAAAAAGAGCAAATTCACCTTTTTCCCGAAGGTGCCCCAGAGCCCCCGGTAAATGTTGGTTTATCCATGAGGTTTTTGGGGCAGAAAAAATGCTCCATAGGTTTTTTTGGGAGCAGAAAAAAGATGCTCCAAAGGTTTATTGGGACAGAAAAAGATACTCAATTTCATCAGTGTAGAGACGCAGAAGTGCTGGTGGGGTGTTGCATCCCTTGAAAAGGACGCAATGGTTTTGTTTTGAAAATATTAAATATATTTTAATTAATATAAATATATATATATTTTTAAATATATAAAAAATTTTTAAAAATAATAAATAAATATATTTATAATAATATATAAATATATATATATATATATATATAACAGGGAGACCCGAAGATCCAAAATATGAAGACCCCCCCCCTTGCTAAACTTCATTCCAATAGGTCGGAAACCCTTGGAGAGGGGGCAAGTGGCTCTAAAGTTCCTCAAAGAGCGGGGTGAAAAGCTCATCATAAAACCCAAGGACCCCGGGGCGCCCAGTTTTCCCTTTCAGAGACTCAGTGTTGCGATCCAAGGGGAAAATGCCTGCAGCATTCTGGCACGCGGCCCACCCCCAGGGAGGGGGACGAAGGATTCGAGATGTGCTCTGATTCCCCTTGGTTTTATTTCTGTTTATTTTGTGAATGTTTGGCCAATGTTTTTGTCTTAAATAAAAATCTTGAAAAAATAGGGGGGGGTAGGAGAAATTCTCAAACACTTCAGGGAAACTGAGTTTTCCCTGAACAAGTTTATTCTTTTCTCTGAGGGTGAGGGTCCCTACAACATTTTTAAGGGGTATCTCCCCATATATAT
Source organism: Cherax quadricarinatus (assembly GCF_026875155.1). Lineage (NCBI taxonomy): Eukaryota > Metazoa > Arthropoda > Malacostraca > Decapoda > Parastacidae > Cherax > Cherax quadricarinatus. Next base: position 18,118,832 of record NC_069455.1, on the reverse strand, counting down.
AAAAATATATAAATATATTTAAAAATATATATATAAAATTATATATTATATATATCCAAAAGGTAAAACTTTCGATTTTGGCTTAAAAAAGCAATGCTTTCTTGCCGAAAAAGCAACCGAAAATTTGTATATGCATAATTTTTTAAAAAAAAAAACGAGCCTAACGAAAAAATTTTTTTCATTGTGTTTGTTTTTTCAAATTTTGTAAACTTATCTAATAATTTTTTAGTTGGATTAAGCTAAATTAATTGGGCTTTTATAAGTTAGGTAAGTTACTTGTCTTATTTGGTACAAAATGATAATTTTTACATAACATAAAAGAAAAAAAAATATGCTTAAAAATATAAAGAAAATTTTAGAAAAGATAAATTTTTAAAAGAATTTTGCTAATGACCAGTTTTACACACACCACACACCACACACACACACCACACACACCACACACCACACACACAACACACACCACACCACACACACACACCCAGAGCGAGTCTGGTAGTGGGGAGGTGTCAAGTGGGCACCTGTGACAGCGGGGGGCCCGCGGGGGGCGCCTAGGGCCAGTACTGTTTTGGTATTTTGAACGCTGACGGAAGAATAGACTCTGAGGTTCCCTGTTTTTCAGATGACGTGAAGTTTGAGAGAAAATTCACTCGATCGAAGACCAGGCAAACTACAAAGGGATTGGGCGGGTGCAACCTGGTCCCGCAATTGGTCCTGGAGTTCAATCCCACCCAAAGGGAAAGTCATGAAGATTGGGAAAGGGGAAAAAAGGCCGCAGACGGAGTACGTCAGGGGGTAGAGACACAAAATCACTCAAGGAAAAAGATCTTGGGGGGAGTAAACACCCCGCACATCTCCTAAACGCACATAACCAAATAACTGTGCACATTGGGCGCCTAGCAAACCCCAGAACAGCATTTCCACATCTTTAAAAAGGAATCATTCAGGACCCTTACACCGGTACGTTAGGGGCCCATATTGGAGTATGGGGACCAGTTTGGAACCCACACCTAGCCAAACACGTGAAGAAATAGAGAAAGTGCAAAGGTTTTCAACAAGACATCCCCCAGCTAAGAGGATGTCCACGAGGAGAGGTTAAGGGGAAAACAACCTGACGACACTGGAGGCAGGAGAATGGGGGGCAGATAAGACATACAAAAACGGAGGAATTGACAAGGGGACAAAGAAGGTGTTCCAGAGATTGGGCACTAACAAGGGGGCCAGTGGGGGAAACGAAGACACAGATGAATCACAGGGATGTTAGGAAATATTTCTTAGCCACAGAGTATCAGTAAGTGGAATAGTTTGGGAACGATGTAGGGAGGCAGGATCCATAAATAGCTTTTAAACAGAGGGGATAAAAAAGCTCACGGCTCAGGAAAAGTACCAGTAGCGATCAGGAAAAGGGGGGGCCGGGGCCGGGGGCTCGACCCCCGAACCTAACTAGGTGAGACTAGTGAGGACACCCCACACACACACACAACACCACACACCAGTGTGGTCGACCCGTGCTGTTTCTGGTATCTTGGAACAACATGGTGGAAAGGGAAAAACTCAGAAATGTCCCTTCACAGACGATGAGAAATTAATGAGGAAATTCAGTCGAAGGGGGACCCGTAGGGCTACAAAGGGATCTGGACAGGTCTGGCCATCACCTGGGTCCGAAGTTACCCACCAAGGGCAAAGTCGTGAAAACGGGGGGAAAGGGCCGAAAAGACGCAGACAAGGGGACAGTCTAGGGGGCCCAAAAACTCAAACCTCACTCAAGAAAAAGGATTTGGAGTATGTATAAAACCGAGCATATCCCTGAGGCGCACATCAACCAAAAAACGCTGCAGCAAGGGCGACTAGCGAAAATAAGAATAGCTTCCGGGCCCTGTACCCGTATACGTCAAGCCTATTGGAGTAAGCCGCTCCATTTGGAACCCATGCTTGGCCAAGCAATCAGGAAATAGAGAAAGTGAAAGGTTTGCAACGAGACATCTCGGGGCTAAGAGGCATGTCCTACAGGAAGGGTTAAGGGGAAAAAAGACCTACTACACTGGAGGACAGGAGGGACAAGGTGACATGATAACGACGAAAATTAGGAAGGGATAGATAAGGGTTTACAGACAGGGTGTTTCCCGAATAGGGCACAGAAACAAGGGGTCACAGTTTAAATTGAAAGTCGATAGTCACAGGGGTGTTAGGAAATATTTCTTCAGTCACAGAGTTGTCAGGAAGTGGAATAGTCCGGAAAGGGAGGTGGAGGCAAGATCCATACATAGCTTTCAGAAGCGGTATGATAAACTTCATGGAGCAGGGAGAGAGTGGACCTAGTGGCGACCAGTGAAGAGGCGGGGCCAGGAGCTTGGACTCGACCCCTGCAACCTCAACTAGGTGAGTACAACTAGGTGAGCACACACACACACACACACACACACACACACACACACACACACACATATACATACTCATGAACACACTGCATTACAATTAAAAAAAAAAAAATTCAGTGATCAAAATATTAATCACCCTTCTATATTTTTGGGTTATAAATTCTCCAAGTGATGAATCCACTGTAGTGTTTACAAGAGCCAGGCATAAATATTAATTTCACAATCGGCATCAAGCACTCCACGCTTGATTTAAGTCCAACTGCAGCGGCAATGGCCCTCACTTTTCACATCGTTTGATAGAATGCGCTACTTTGTTTTTAAAAAGCCGATTGCGCTATTATTTATTCTTTTGTCTGCTCTTGTTTGTCTTTGTTGTCTGTGTGTCTGTGTCTGTTGCTAATGTGTTAGGTTTCTAGTAAGTCTCTCATCTTCTGGGACGTAGAATGTTGAGAGAGAGAGAGAGGAGAGACGAGAGGAAAAGGACAGATCATAACTGTAAAATAAACTTGATACTTTTCAAAGCTCAGCGTTGTTTTATGAGAGTCTGTGATTGGCGAATAACATGGCTGTATTTTTTTGAGAGCTGTAGTTTTAAGTGTAGTTTTTCTAAAGTATTTTTCTTATTATGTGTCTTCTCTCTCACTGTCTCTCTTCTCACTCTCTCTCTCTTTTTCTCCCTCTTTTCCTCTCTTTCTCCTGCTCTCCCTCTCTCTTTTGTTCCTGTTTATGATTTCCTTTAATAATATCAAATTTATTGACCTCTCACCATTTTTTGTTCTCGTGTTAATTTTATCTTACATATTGTTTTACTTCGCTTTCATCTCTCTCTAGTGTTTTCTTCCCCCCTTTCCTTACGTTTTATCTCCTTTCTTTCTTTACTCATATCTCCCTCTAATTTCTGTCTTTCACTATCTTTATACTCATCTTACTGAGCCTGCCTGCCTCTCTCACTCTCACTCTCATTCACTCCTATCTCATGTGTCTATCTCTTCCCTCCATTCCATGCCATTTCTCACCTCCCTCATCATTCCCCGTTTATATTTCTTCATGATCTCTTTCCTACCTCTCCATTCTCCTCTCCCTTCCCCCTATTTCCCAAGACCTTTATAGAACCTTTCCTTTTCCATCAGGATG
>NC_069455.1:18064036-18114820 GCF_026875155.1 Cherax quadricarinatus | reverse complement strand
TTTAGGTGTTTCGAGGTTTTATGGATTTAGGTTAGGTTAGGATGGGGTTAGGTTAGGTTAGGATAGAGGTGTTTGATGGAGTTAGGTTGGGTTAGGTTAGGTTAGGTTAGGTTAGGATAGAGGTGATTGATGGAGTTAGGTTAGGTTCGGTTAGGTGAGGTTGGGTTAGGTTAGGAATTAGGTAGTATTCGAGGTGTTTGATGGAGTTAGGTTAGGTTAGGATAGGTTAGGTTAGGTTAGGATAGAGGTGTTTGATGGAGTTAGGTTGGGTTAGGTTAGGTTAGGTTAGGTTAGGATAGAGGTGATTGATGGAGTTAGGTTAGGTTCGGTTAGGTGAGGTTAGGTTAGGTTAGGAATTAGGTTAGGTTAGGTTAGGTTAGGATAGACAGTTGGTCTGGAAAGAGATGATTTTCTACCTTGGATGTTACCCGCATTACATGGCGCCTGTCTGTCCTGAGTTGACGCAGGTGTTATGTTCTACCTTGGGTGTGAAGCGCATTACACCATGTGTTGGGGTGACCCACAATGAGTCTCTCAGAGCGAGGACAGTGCTTCTATTCGGAAATCGAGTAAATATTTCTACCATTGAGTGTGTTTTACCAACAAGAAAATAATGTTCGATTTTACGATAAAGTTTTCAAAACTAATTTGGAAATATCCAAAAATGGAGTCGTTCAAAGTAATTCTGGAGTACTCTAATGTATTTTGGAAGTGTTCCAATATATTTTAGGTTAGGTTAGGATAGGTTCGGCTAGGTTAGGTTAGGTAAGGTTAAGATAGGTTAGGTTAGGTTAGGGTAGGTTAGGTTAGGTTAGGTTAAGTTAGGTTAGGCTAGGTTAGGTTAGGTTAGGTTGGGTTAGGTTAAGTTAGGTTAGGTTAGGTTAGGCTAGGTTAGGTTAGGTAAGGTTAGGTTAGGGTAGGTTCGGTTAGGTTAGGTTAGGTTAGGTTAAGTTAGGTTAGGTTAGGTTAGGCTAGGTTAGGTTAGGTTAGGATAATTTAGGTAAGGTTAGGTTAGGTTAGGCTAGGTTAGGATAAGTTAGGTTAGGTTAGGTTAGGTTAGGTTAGGTTAGGTTATGTTAGGATAAGTTAGGTTAGGTTAGGCTAGGTTAGGGAAGTGTGTGTGTGTGTCTGTGGTGTGTGTGTTGTGGGGATGTGGGATGTGGGTGATGTGGGATGTGGGTGTTGTTGTCGAACTAGAGATACCGAAAAGACGTTATAAGTGGGTTGTTTTTGTGACTTTTTCTGATGTAGTGTGGCCCCTTATTAACTTTAATGAACTAAAAGGGTTAAAACGAGAAAAAAATGGGGGTGTGGGTGTTGTGACTTTCTGATGAAATTAGATAAAACGAGAAAAAATTGTGGGTGTTGAGGTTGTGGGTGTTGTGGGATGTGGGTGTTGATCTTAGTTTATGGTGATTTTGGTGGTGTTTTGAGTGTATTCAGTGGTGTTTTAGTATTCAGTGGTGTATTTGGGAGTACTCAAATGGTGTTTTTGGAAGTGTTTCAGTGTTGTTTGGAAATGTTCAAAGGTGTTCAAAGGTGTTTTGAGTGTGTTCAAATGTTGTTTTTTGAAGGTGATCAAGGGTGTTCAAGGGTGTTTTGAAGGTGTTCAAAGGTGTTTTGAGGTTATTCAAAGGTGTTTTGAGTGTGTTCAAATGATTATGAGAGTGTTTTGAATGTGTTCAAAGGTGTTTTGAAGGTGTTCAAAGGTGTTTTGAAGGTGTTGAAGGGTGTTTTGAGTGTATTCAGTGGTGTTTTAGTATTCAGTGGTGTATTTGGGAGTACTCAAATGGTGTTTTTGGAAGTGTTTCAGTGTTGTTTGGAAATGTTCAAAGGTGTTCAAAGGTGTTTTGAAGGTGTTCAAAGGTGTTTTGAAGGTGTTGAAGGGTGTTTTGAGTGTGTTCAAGGGTGTTTGAAGGTGTTGAAGGGTGTTTTGATTGAATTCAGCGGTGTTTTAGTAGTAATCAGTGGTGTAATTGGGAGTACTCAAATTGTGTTTTTTGGAAGTGTTTCAGTGTTGATTGGAAATGTTCAAAGGGTGTTCAAAGGTGTTCAAGAGTGTTTTGAAGGTGTTCAAAGGTGTTTTTGAAGGTGTTGAAGGTGTTTTGATTGAATCAGCGGTGTTTTAGTAGTATTCATGGTGTAATGGGAGTACCAAATTGTGTTTTTTGGAAGTGTTCAAAGGTTTTTTTAAAGGGTTTTCAAGAGTTTTTTTAAAGGGTGTTAAAGGGGTGTTTGAAGGTTTTTGAAGGGTGTTTTGATTGAATTCAGCGGTGTTTTAGTAGTAATCAGTGGTGTAATTGGGAGTACTCAAATTGTGTTTTTTGGAAGTGTTTCAGTGTTGATTGGAAATGTTCAAAGGTGTTTTTGAAAAGTGTTCAAGAGTGTTTTGAAGGTGTTCAAAGGTGTTTTGAGGTTATTCAAAGGTGTTTTGAGGTTATTCAAAAGGTGTTTTTGAGGGTGTTCAAGAGTGCTTTGAAGGTGATCAAAGGTGTTTTGAAGGTGTTCAAGGGTGTTTTGAAGGTGTACAAATGATGTGCAAGAGTACTTTTGAAGGTGTTCAAATGATGTGCAAGAGTACTTATGAATGTGTTCTGGGAGTATTCAGAGGTGATTTGGGGGTGTTCGAATGATGTTTTTGGAGTATTTCAGTGTTGTTTGGAAGTGTATAAAGGTATTTTTTTTTGTGAGTATTCAAATGATTTATGAGTGTTTTGAAGATGTTCAAAGTAAAAGTGCGTATTAACTTCGTAATATGTAAAATTGTGAGTAGTGAATTTAACGAAAGTGGATGTAAGCGATGTGGTGACTTTCTGATGCATGTGTCCCCTTATTAACTTTAATGAACTAAAAGGGTTAAAACGAGAAAAATTGGGGGTTATGAGTGAAAATTGTGAGGTGTTGGTTGGAGTGTGAGGGTTTGGGAGGGTGGGTAAAAAGGGTAGACAAGATTCAACCTGTGTGCGCGGTCATCACGTGACGTCACTGACCGTCGAGTAAACACATTAATGAGAGGAATAATGACGTCACTGACCGCCGAGTAAACACCCTTCATTAGACCTGTAGTAAGCATGCCCCATAGGAGGAGTTCATTTGAATGCTTACCCCCAGAGGGGGGAATCCAAAAACCTTGATCCAAGGAGATGGAGTCTTGGTATTATCGAGAAATTTTGGGGTGGGAGTGAAAGTGAGAGGGGTAATCCAAAAATTTGATCCAAGGAGATGGAGAATTTCGAAAATCCATAGGGGGGATCCAAAAAATTTGATCCGAGGAGATGGAGTCTTGGTATTGTCGAGAAATTTGAGGTGGGAGTGAAAGTGGGAGGGGGATCCGAGGAAGTGGAGACTTTGATATTGAGAAATTGTTTGGGGATGGGGGGTGAAAGGAGGGGTACCCAAAAAACTTGATCCGAGGAATTGGAGAATTTCGAAAACCCCATAGGGGGGAATCTAAAACTTGTATTATCGAGAAAAATTTGAGGTGGGGGGTGGGTGAAAGTGGGAGGGGTAATCCAAAAATTTGATCCAAGGTGATCATAAGAAATTCAAAACCCCCATAGGGGGGAATCCAAAACTTGTATTATCGAGAAATTTTTGGGATTGGGGGGGAAAGTGGGAGGGGAACCTTAAAAATTTGATCTGAGGGGATGGAGACTTTTGAAACCCCCATAGGGGGGGAATGCAAAAACTTTGGGAATATTGAGAATTTTGGATGGTGAAAGTGAGAGGGGGAACCTTAAAAACTTGATCCAGGAGATGGAGAGCACAAGAAAATGAAATTCAAAAAAAAAATTCGAAAAAATCGAAAAAAATCGGGGCGTGGGGCGATCCGGGCGACCTGCAGAAGGCCAGCCCGAAGGCGCGGGCGGGTCGCGAAGGGCGCGGGCGGGCGCGCGGGCGGGCGGGCGCGCGGGCGGGCGGGGCGGCGGCGCGCGGGCGGGGGCGCGGGCGCGCGGCGCGACTGGGGTCGCGAAGGGTGGGGGGTCGTGGGGGGTATTGGTTGGGGGGCAAGTGTGGGGGAGTCTCGAGGGCGAGGGCATGGTCAAAACCGAAGTAAAACCTAGGTGTGAAAAGGTGACCCTCCAGCCGCTGGTCCTAGACCGTTACCTCGCTCTGCCGCACCCCTAAACCGAAGTTTCCTCGCTCAGGAAAAAGCCTAAACCGGAAGTTCCTTTCTCTGCCGCTTTTTCACTACTTATAAAATTATTATATATATATATATATATATATATTATATATAATATATATATTATATATATATATAAATATATATATATATATATATATATATATAGGGAAGTACACCTCTAAGCAGGACTGGACCCTCATCCCAGAGAAGACAATAAACGTACTCTTAACACATCGGCCGATTCCCACCAAGACAGAGTGACCCGAAAAAGAAAAACTCATCACTTGCACAATCACTGTCTTACCAGAGCGGTGCTTTACACTACAGTTATAAACTACAACATTAACGCCCCTCCTTTAGGGGGCAGACAAATGTACTTCCCCACCCAGACTTTAAGTCCGACCTGCCGGTTTCCCGAATCCCTTCATAATGTTACTTTGCTCACACTCCTACAGCACGTCAAGTATTAAAAAACATTTGTCTAAATTCACTCCTATAAAATACGCATGCCCGTTGGAAATCCAAGACCTTCGCACACAAAACCTCCTTTACCCCCCCCCCCCCCCCACCGGTCCAACCTTTCCTAGCCGACCCCTACCCCGCCTTCCCTCCACTACAGATTTGTACACTCTCGAAGTCATTCTGTTTCGTTCCATTCTCTCTACATGTCCGAACCACCTCAACAACCCCTCCTCAGCCCCCTCTCTCCCTCTCTCTCCCTCCCTCTCTCTCTCTCTCTCTCTCTCTCTCTCTCTCTCTCTCCTCTCCTCTCTCTCTCTCTCTCTCTCTCTCTCTGTATAAATATATATTGTGCTGCGTTAGGTTTTTATCACCACTTTCTACTATTCCATTTGCGTGCTGTGAGGTAGAAGAGGCTGAGCTGATGGATTAAGGGGATACCTCTCTCGGATCGCGCTCAACTCTAAATACATCTAGTTTCCTCCCGTTTCCCAAACGTTGTATAATTCCGCTGTTGTACCCCCCCCCCCCCCCCCCCCCCGCCGCCACCGCCGCCGCTACTGCCGTTGACACTGACTCCATCGTTGTGTAACTTAGTGCCGCTACTTGGATCGAATGTTATGGATGTAGTCTGGACTGTGACTAATGTTCTCTCTCTTTTTTTCTATATTGTGGTTATGTTGTGTGTCGGCAGCAGAGTTGCGGTAGCCACGGTTGATATTGATAGTATCAAAGTTTTCTGTTCGTTGCACTCTCCTATTCATGGCTAAAGCTTATTTGTGCCTTTTTTTCTGGCTTTCCGTGATGTGCGTTGAATAACAACACTGCTAGTGCTTTGTAAGTTGAACACCTCGCTCACTTGCCAGTGCTGAGCTCAGTGTTCAGAGTCCTCCCTCGTGTGCTCTCATGATCAGTAATGATAAAGCAACCGAATAAAAATTTATATAACTTTTGATAATAATAATAATAATAATAATAATAATAATAATAATATAAAATTCGTATAATGTTTTCACTGGCAGAAATATAGGGAATTTACTACTTCTGTTAAACTAGTTGATAAGTGTTTGTGTGTTGGTAGCAGTGACATGCCTCACGAGTGCTGGGGTCGGAGCTGACGTGAACGTACGCTGCTGCGGGGGTTACGGCAGAAAAACATGCAATTTATGACTGAACGTATTAAAGCTGAATGTGACATATGTAACTGGGGAACGAGAGGGGGAGGGGGGGGGATCAACAGTCCTCTTGCTAGGACTTCAAGCTTGTGTTAGTGTGTAGGTGTAGTGTTGAATACCATGTCTGTGTGTATGTCAGTGATGTATTAAATTATGTGTATAATATTGATGTATATATAAAATAAACTTTTTGTGTAGCGTTTAAAAATTGAAAGGTCCGTCCTCCAAAGGCTTGTCAATTCACATGCTGTAGTTTTGACGACCAGGGCAATGCATCTCAATGGTACATTTTGTTTACTGAACAATTAGATACATATGCAACATCTGGGTGTCTTGATTTGTAGACGTGTCGCCAACCAGTGGCTTGATCAATACAAATTCAAGGATATTATGGTATTCTATAGCATTCCTTTTCATTGTGTTTGGTGATGATGGCACAGTCTGTGTATCTCAGCGATGTTGGCCAGGTTTGTCTCTTCCTCTTGTAATTGAAATGTAACTCGTCTTCCACGTCGTGAACTCTGGCCACCGACTCTGACCAGTAGCCTAACAGTTGTTCTTCAGTGGCCCATTATAGAGCCTCAATATAACATGTGTCCGTAGTAACATGTGTCCGTAGTAACATGTGTCCGTAGTAACATGTGTCCGTAGTAACATGTGTCCGTAGTAACATGTGTCCGTAGTAACATGTGTCCGTAGTAACATGTGTCCGTAGTAACATGTGTCCGTAGTAACATGTGTCCGTATAACATGTGTCCGTAGTAACATGTGTCCGTAGTAACATGTGTCCGTAGTAACATGTGTCCGTAGTAACATGTGTCCGTAGTAACATGTGTCCGTAGTAACATGTGTCCGTAGTAACATGTGTCCGTAGTAACATGTGTCCGTAGTAACATGTGTCCGTAGTAACATGTGTCCGTAGTAACATGCGTCCAAAATTAGCATGTCTCTATTAACGTGTTCCTACTAATGTATGATCCGTGTAATGTGTGTCCTTAGATAGCACCATCTTGCAGCACCACTGCCATATATTGGCACCACTGAACGAGTTATCTTGTGATGAATAACAAAAATATTGTATTAATATTGGTAAAATTACCGACACTTGCATTTGTGTCCAATCTGTTAGCGGATTGGATTTGTAAAGGACCTGCCCAGTATGGGCCAACAGGCCTACTGTAGTGTTCCTCCTTTCTTATGTTCTTAAAAAGGTACATTACCCTGAGTGGAACAATACACAAATAATCCACACATAGAAGAGGGAAGCCTACGACGACGTTTCGGTCCGAAATTGGACCATTTACAAGTCACACTAATATAAGAGAGTGAGAAGGGAGCCAGTATATACAGACGAGGGGAGACAGGTACGGAGCCAAAACAAGTAGAAAAAGAAAGTGATAGTGGAAGCAGTAGTAGATAGAATAGAGGCAGTAGACAGTAGGGAGAGTAGTGGCACAAGAGAGGGAGTGAAGGGAGACAATAGTAATGGTAGTAACAATAGTAGTAAATGGTCCAAGTCGGACAGAAATGTCGTCATAAGCTTCTCTCCTCTATATGTGGGTTGTTTGTGTATCCTGTGATAAAGTTCCATAACGAGTGATTTTTTAATGAATAGACTAACAACTTTTTTAAGCTCGCTGATATTCTTGAAGATTGACGTGGTAATTACATAGCACTAGAAAATGCAGTGTATGGTTAAATGCAATAAGTAGTCTCCCTCCGAGAGGAGCTAACTACTGCTATAATCTAAAATGGCATCTCGTGTTTTATTGCACTGATTGCTATTATATTCACGGGGAAGCACCTAATTCGAGTAGGTCACACAAGGCCTAGGGAACTGGAGGTAGGCACTCTTGATTTACAAAAGGAAGAGAGAGAGAGAGAGAGAGGTAGTTCAATCTCTTTGGAGCTTTTCACCAACATCAATACACTCGCTCAACTGGTTTAATAACTTGAGTAAACTTTTCATCAGAGGAATGTTAACGTAAACTTTACGGGCGACTTTTAATTATGTTACGCACTCAGTAAAGAGTACTCTACACTGAGACGTCTGAAGTACCAAGGATAATTTATCAGGGAGGAATTTATTAGGGAACATAATTTTCCTGATAATGGACGTGTTGATAAGTTATTATCTGATAAGATCATTTAATAAAGACTCCTCTTGGTTGATGCCCAAAACAAACCAATGATTATTTTTTCCTACCTCTCAGTTGCAGAGCTTGTTGAAGTAGCAGGCTGTTGAGGCAGCAGGAAACTGATACAGCAGGCTGTTGAGGTAGCAGATTGTTGACACAGTAGATGGTTGATGCAGTAGTTTATTGATGCAGTAGTTTTTGATGCAGTAATTTATTGATGCAGGAAGTTGTTGTTATAATAGGCTGTTAAATCAGCAAGTTGCTAAACCAGCAAGTTGCTAAACCAGCAAGTTGCTAAACCACAAGTTGCTAAACCAGCAAGTTGCTAAACCAGCAAGTTGCTAAACCAGCAAGTTGCTAAACCAGCAAGTTGCTAAACCAGCAAGTTGCTAAACCAGCAAGTTGCTAAACCAGCAAGTTGCTAAACCAGCAAGTTGCTAAACCAGCAAGTTGCTAAACCAGCAAGTTGCTAAACCAGCAAGTTGCTAAACCAGCAAGTTGCTAAACCAGCAAGTTGCTAAACCAGTGAGTTGTTTTGGCATTGGTATACAGAAGCGACGTGCACTTCTACATGAGAAACTTTGTAAAATAAGCCATAATGGAGCGTATTATTTAGCACGAAATACGTGGTCGTGTTTCTATAAATGAGATCAACAACCTTCCATGCTTGTAGTTGGTGATTCATGAAATCTTAATGACACGATTGCAAACAAACCATACCACAAGCGGGGCTTGAACTAACGGTTAGTGATTCGTCAAACTCTAGACCGATGCTTTTGCAACTGGACCAGTGGCTAACGCGTCGGTGTGGAGTTTTACGACTCCTAACCGTGAGGTCGATCCCCACCTGTGGTATGATTTGTAGAGGGCGTCTCTCTCTCTTCCTCTCTCCTCTCTCTCTCCCCTCTTCTCTCCTCTCTCTCTCTCTTCTCTCTCTCCTCCCTCTCCCCTCTCTCTCTCTCTCTCTCTCCCCCTCCCCCTCTCTCTCTCTCCCTCTCCCTCCTCTCCTCTCCTCTCCTCTCCCTTTTCTCTCCCTCCCCTCTCTCTCTCTCCCTCTCTCTCTCTCCCTCTCTCTCTCTCCCTCTCTCTCTCTCCCTCTCTCTCCCCTCCCTCTCTCTCTCTCCCCTCTCTCTCTCTCTCCTCTCTCTCTCTCCTCTCTCTCTCTCTCTCTCTCTCTCCCTCCCTCTCTCTCCTCTCTCTCTCTCCTCCCTCTCTCTCTCTCCCTCTCTCTCTCCTCTCTCTCCCCCTCTCCTCTCTCCTCTCCTCTTTTCCCCCTCTCTCTCTCCCTCTCTCTCTCCCTCTCTCTCTCCCTCTCTCTCTCCCTCTCTCTCCCCCTCTCTCTTTTCCCTCTCTCTCTCCCCTCTCTCTCTCCCTCTCTCTCCCTCTCTCTCTCCCTCTCTCTCTCCCTCTCTCTCTCCCTCTCTCTCTCCCTCTCTCTCTCCCTCTCTCTCTCCCTCTCTCTCTCCCTCTCTCTCCCCCCTCTCTCTCCCTCTCTCTCCCCTCTCTCTCTCACCTCTCTTCTCTCCTCTCTCTCTCTCCTCCCCTCTCTCCCTCTCTCTCTCCCTCTCTCTCTCCCTCTCTCTCTCCCTCCCCTCTCTCCCTCTCTCTCTCCCTCTCTCTCCCCTCTCTCTCTCCCTTTTCTCTCTCCCTCTCTCTTCCTCTCTCTCTCCCTCTCTCTCTCCCTCTCTCTCTCCCTCTTCTCCCCTCTCTCTCCCTCTCTTCTCCTCTCTCCTCTCTCTCTCTCTCTCTCTCCCCTCTCTCTCCCTTTCTCTCTCTCCCTCTCTCTCTCCCTCTCTCTCTCTCTCTCTCCCTCTCTCATAAACGAGGCCTAAAAGTCTTTCAGCTCTGTTCTTAAGAATAAATCTTATTCTTTTTTCATACATAACAGAACAAGTTAACACATCCTGCTCTCTTAGGAAAATCTTAACTCGTTCTTGACTGTAAGAGTTATCTTAACTCGTTCTTCATTCAATTCTTCATTCTGAACTATAAATACTCCCGTACCTTCCAACCCCAGGTAGATCCGTGTGTGACTTGAAAAAGCCCACTGTGTGGGTGAAACGTTGTCAATAAAGGATCACATTATACTGCATTTGTGTTTATATTTCCATTGTGTCGGTATTTTATACCATTTATTTCCACCTTGACTGTAAGAGTTATCTTAACTCGTTCTGTTACGTAGTGAAAATTTTAACTCGTACCCTCCTATAAGAGATACTTTCACTACAGTCCAACATGTGGTGTATGCTTAGTGACCAACTGAACTGCCAGATCAGAAAATGGTAAATCAAGTGAGGACGAGGAGGACTAAGAGGAAAAAGAGGAGGCGGAAAAGCCAGGCATTCTCAATATACACAGTCTAGGTCAGGACCACACCTGATCTGGTCGTCAGGGACATACCTGATCCGGTCGTCAGGGACATACCTGATCTGGTCGTCAGGGACATACCTGATCTGGTCGTCAGGGACATATCTGATCTGGTCGTCAGGGACATACCTGATCTGGTAGTCAAGACCACACCTGTTCTGGGCGTCAGGACCACACCTGTTCTGGGCGTCAGGACCACAACCTGTTTGGGCGTCAGGACCACACCTGTTCTGGGCGTCAGGACCACAACCTGTTCTGGGCGTCAGGACCACACCTGTTTTTGGGCGTCAGGACCAACCTGTTTTTGGGCGTCAAGACCACACCTGTTCTGGGCGTCAAGACCACACCTGTTCTGGGCGTCAAGACCACACCTGTTCTGGGCGTCAGGACCACACCTGTTCTGGGCGTCAGGACCACACCTGTTCTGGGCGTCAGGACCACACCTGTTCTGGTCGTCAAGACCACACCTGTTCTGGTCGTCAAGACCACACCTGTTCTGGTCGTCAAGACCACACCTGTTCTGGTCGTCAAGACCACACCTGTTCTGGTCGTCAAGACCACACCTGTTCTGGTCGTCAGGACCACACCTGATCTGATCGTCAGGACCACACCTGATCTGATCGTCAGGACCACACCTGATCTGGTCGTCAGGACCACACCTGATCTGGTCGTCAGGACCACACCTGATCTGGTCGTCAGGACCACACCTGATCTGGTCGTCAGGACCACACCTGATCTGGTCGTCAGGAACACCCCCGACCTTTTCTTCATGACCCCATCTGACTTGGTCGTCAAGAGTCGTTACAGCGTCGTAATAACTGCATCCGAGGTGGTCTTCACTACTTCACCCATCCTGGTTGTTTTAATCCCTACCGACCTGATAGTTATTACCACGCGACCTAGTCTTAAAAAGTCACACTAAACCCGGTCCTAGATTTCTAAAACACGGCTGAGCCGGTTTAAGCTCGCTCTATTCTCGTCTAGTAAATCGTACCCCCCCCCCCCCCCCCAAAAAAATAATTAATATCAGCTTGGAATGTGAATTAGCTTCGTGGGACTAATCCCTAGACAGAAGCAATTTCTCGGTAAGACGGCTGGCTGCCCAGAACACCACTGTGGACGATAAGCCAACACCAATAGACTAATAAAACGATTAGAGATTTCAAACAAAAAGTTGCTTAGCGAGTTTCAGAGAGAAAAGACTTAATACTTCCTTTTAAAATTATTACTATAATCCTGGACACTGTCATGCAGATGGGAAACTGAAGATGACACGAGCATCAATACAGCATCAACTAATAGTCATTAATATTATATAATTTATAGAATAGCGACTACGTTAAATATCTTCGTGTATACACATTAATTTCATACGCTAATGGAATACCATTCCAACCAATTAATGAGTAAGAGACATACACAAGACTTTCGTTTATAGCCTAAACGCTTCGCCAGTGCACCAGGCGTTTTTTTTTTTACTGTGACACAGAGGCGACGATGGAATCTGTGTAGAATAGAGGGTGTATGTGGGTGCATAACTGATCAGTTAATTATTCAATCAGAATCTTTGTACAGAGATATCTTAAACAACTCTGTTGATAAATATTTGTCTAAGTTACTGACATTACTTACTCCCACAAGCTGGTCCGGTTCACCTATGATGCAACCCAAAACTGCTTTTCCTTTTCTCTATCTCCAGTATATAAGACTTTATACCTCTGCTTTAGATAAGAAAAGGACTAAATACCTTCAAAGCTAAGGAAATGATCACCCTAAAATCCCTCTTCCACGTCGGTGTCGCCTTGGACATATCAACATGCAGAAGTAGGTCATACCTTCAGTAAAGATACCTAATTATTGCACATGTGTATAATTTATCAACGTGTCGGTTCTCTGAATTATTTATCTATATTCCTGTTAGACACGGCAACATCTTGGGTTCTTTATACAGGGAATTCTACGCTGACTTAACCTAGTCATGACCTACCCAAGTGTGTTTCTCTCGACCATTTACCCTTATGAAACTTGATGTTAGACATAATCTATGAACCTTGATGTTAGACATAATCTATGAACCTTGATGTTAGACATAATCTATGAACCTTGATGTTAGACATAATCTATGAACCTTGAT
This sequence comes from Cherax quadricarinatus, assembly GCF_026875155.1. Lineage (NCBI taxonomy): Eukaryota > Metazoa > Arthropoda > Malacostraca > Decapoda > Parastacidae > Cherax > Cherax quadricarinatus. Next base: position 18,102,418 of record NC_069455.1, on the reverse strand, counting down.
GTTAGACATAATCTATGAACCTTGATGTTAGACATAATCTATGAACCTTGATGTTAGACATAATCTATGAACCTTGATGTTAGACATAATCTATGAAACTTGATGTTAGACATAATCTATGAACCTTGATGTTAGACATAATCTATGAACCTTGATGTTAGACATAATCTATGAACCTTGATGTTAGACATAATCTATGAACCTTGATGTTTGACGTAATCTATGAACCTTGACGTTAGACATAATCTATGAACCTTGATGTTAGACATAATCTATGGACCTTGATGTTAGACATTATCTATGAACCTTGTCATGGAGCTCTGTCAATCTTAGACTACTAGTAAACTTGAAGGCAATCTAAGACTTCTAACAGATAGACGAGAAAACAATCCAAGGCTTGACAATTTCAGACTTGTTATCTAACGTTAAATAACGTTCGTGAAACGTATTTTAAACGTAAACCACAAGAAGCGTTGTGTTTCACACGTTGTTAGAGGGACAGTCAAGTTCGAGGACCAGGAACGACGCTCTTCTCTTAGTTAAGAACACTAGTAACATTATTGTTTCGTCAGGATGAAGCTCTAAATGCGTAGGAGGTCATATAACGCCTGGGGAATGTGGGGTAGCAATCGGGTTTGATCCGAGGAAGGAGAGGTTGACTTGATTCCATACATAACAGTGAGAGGTGTTCTTTCTTTCCTTCATTTCTTTCCTTCAATCGTTTCTTTCTTCTTTTATTCTTTTACTTTTTCCTTCTTTCCATTCTTCTTACTTTCCTTCTTTCTTATCTTCATTCTTTTCTTGTTTCCTTCTTTCTTTCTTTCTCTCTTCCTGCATTTATTTGTTCGTTTAAAAGCTTATTTATCCATTTAACAATAATAATATTTTCTGCATAACTGAATCTGTAGATTGAGTCGTGGATGCTATATCCCTGGCTGGTATCCCTGACTGGATTGTTGGTATCCCTAGCAGGATTGTCGGTATTCCTGGTTGAAGTGTTGATATCTCTGGCTGGTATCCCTAGATGGATTGTTGGTTTTTCTTGACTGGATTGCTGGTATCACTGGCTGCCGTGTTTGGTATCACTGGCTGCCAATGTTTTGTATCCCTGACTGCCATGTATGGTATCCCTGACTGCCATGTTTGGTATCCCTGACTGCCATGTTTGGTATCCCTGACTGCCAAGTTTGGCATCCCTGGCTGCCATGTTTGGCTACAATGCATAATATCTTTGCCATGTTTAGTATACCTGGTTTGTAGACTTGGTATCCTGCCATGTTCGGTATCCCTGCTGTCATATCTGGTATACCTTCTGTCATGTCTGGTATACCTTCTGTCATGTCTGGTATCCCTTCTGTCATGTCTGGTATCCCTTCTGTCATGTCTGGTATCCCTGCTGTCATGTCTGGTATCCCTGCTGTCATGTCTGGTATCCCTGCTGTCATGTCTGGTATCCCTGCTGTTATGTCTGGCATCCCTGCTGTCATGTCTGGTATCCCTGCTGCAATGATTGGTACCCCTGCTGTCATGTTTTGTATCCCTGCTGTCATGTCTGGTATCCCTTCTGTTATGTCTGGTATCCCTGCTGTCATGTTTGGTATCCCTGCTGTCATGTCTGGTATCCCGCTGTCATGTCTGGTATCCTGCTGTCATGTCTGGTATCCCTTCTGTCATGTCTGGTATCCCTTCTGTCATGTCTGGTATCCCTTCTGTCATGTCTGGTATCCCTGCTGTCATGTCTGGTATCCCTTCTGTCATGTCTGGTATCCTGCTGTCATGTCTGGTATCCCTTCTGTTATGTCTGGTATCCCTTCTGTCATGTCTGCTATCCCTGGCTACAGTGCTTGCCCTACCCAAACTTTCCATTAAAAAAATCGCATCAAATCCCAGGAATATAAGAATTCCTGTCATTCTCCCAACAATGATAATCTTTCTATATTTCACTCAACTTACAGTTAATGAAGACTGATTACGATTTTTTTTAAATTATCCAGTTTGACATAAACATGCTGATATGTTTACAATTTTTAGATCAAAATATTAATAATCTTTATTTCTACAAGCATATGTACAACTTAAACAGACCATAGCTGACATCAATGACATGCATCATCCGCAGGTTAATTGCCAAAAAAGTCAATTATGCAAGAAAAAAATATGGGGAATCTCTTAAGGTTCATCCAAATTAATATTGTAGACGGATATGTCTGGACCCTCACGTGAGCGCGAGAGGTACTTAAGAGAATGTCTGGCCATGTGTCTAACTTACAAGCTTGGCCGTAATCGTGATAAGGGTTGGTGGCCATCAGGAGGTGTTTAATGACCCCGCGGTTCCTCGGTGAGGTATCTAATAACCTCGCGTTCCCTTGCTCTTTCGTTTCGACCCGTGGCCGGAATGGTGGGATTAAGATTACGCTGATAAGCGATCCTTTGGCTCCCCTCTGCTCAGCGAGTCGCTTCTTCCAATGTTTACTCTTGATAAAATCACAGACAGAGTGCAGTTACTGACTGGACAGATGGTTCGCAAAACGAACTTGTCCATATATATGTAAATTTTCTGAGCCCACCATCTGTCTATATGTAAATGTATTTTAAGGTTGATCTACTTAGTTTGTAGGTTTACAGCCTATCAACTACATGTGGGTAATTAAGGCTGCATTTCAACTGTACACAGGTCTGTTTATCAGATTTAAAGCCTGTCTAGTACACGAGGGTCATTAAGGGTGTTTGCAACGTATAAACCGCCATTGAGGGATACTTTGATACCCAAAATAGGGATCAAAGCAAACTCTTAAGCGAACATATACTGGTATACTGTATACACACTATTTGCATACACACAAATACGCTCATTTCAAACGCATCAAGATAATTATGAAAAATGGTATGGTGATACCGACATAATGTGGAGAAAGATCAGGACATTTATTAGAGAAAACGTTTCGCTACTAGTGGCGAAACGTTCCTCTAATAAATCTGTACCTAAGTGATTTTACCATAAGATATATATATATATATATATATATATTCTTCCATATATACAATACTTATCTAAATACTTTTTCCCAGAATTGTGTGTGTGTGTGTGTGTGTGTGTGTGTGTGTGTGTGTGTGTGTGTGTGTATATATATATATATATATATATATATATATATATTATATATATATATATATATATATATATATATATATATATATATATATATACATCTCTACTAAAATAACTGGTCAGGGTACTCGGGTCCAGCCGTAAAGAAAACTGATGATTTATTGAACACAAACTACCCGGGGAGATGAACAATGGTGGCGGCGTGCTATAATCTAGATAGATCAGTGGGGTAATATAGGCGAGTATAGCGTGAGGCCCTGGCTATATTAGGGCGGCGGGGGGGATGGGGATGTATCAGGGCTGTTAGGGGGGATGCTATTGTAGGGGTAGGGAGGAGGGGAAGGGGAAGGTGTCGGGCAGGCGAGATTAGAGGATGTTAAAATGTTAATGGTCTGTTAGTGAGGGTACGTGAGGAGGGTGAGAACTGAAGACTCGAGGTGAGGTGAAGAGAGATGAGGTGAGGTGAAGAAAAGTGAGGTGAGGCGAAAAGAGACGAGGTAAGGTGAAGAAAAGTGAGATGAGGTAGAGATTGCGTGAGGTGAGGTAGAGAGAGACTGCGTGAGCTGAGGTGAAGAAAGGTATACACAAGGTGAGGTGGAGAGGGGTTACGCAAGGTGAGGTGGAGAGGGGTTACGCAAGGTGAGGTGGAGAAAGGTTACGCAAGGTAAGGGAGAGAGAGGTTACGCAAGGTAAGGTCATGCGAGGTTACGTAAGGTGAGAAGGGACTAAGATAGGTGGTGAAATTAGAAGAAAAGGGAGAAAACAGTGAGAAGGGTGGTGTCGAGAAGAGAGAGAGAGGATAGGGGAGGTCAGAGGGCATAATGCGACATAAAAGAGGGGATGAAATATACACGAAAAGTGGGCTGGAGGGGAATGAGTGAGTGTGAAAGGGAAAGAGATGCCTATAATGAATATACAAAGCGTTGTGATAGACTATGAAAGTTAAGACACATGTGCAACATCTGGATGTCTTTATTGTAGACGTTTCGCCATCCAGTGGCTTTATCAATACAGATTCTAGGACATAATAGGAAGACAGTAGAACTATATACAAAAGATGAGGTAATCAGTCCCTCCAGAGTCAAGAGTTGGATCCACCAGGATTTCCCTCCGTCAGGATCCGGACAACCTTCTAGCAAGTGGGTGGAAGCTCTTTGCCCACCGTGGGTTAGACTGATATCAAAGGCTGATCTTTGTCAGGCGTGCACGCCTGACGGAGGTCACAGGTCATACTTCCTAGACTCCAAGAAGAGTCCTTCCAGATAATACCTACTAGACTCCAAGAGACATCCCAGATCATTCCTCCTAGACTCCAAGAGACATCCCATATCATGCCTCACCTTTCCGCGACGGGAAAATCTCTATGGGAAGTAAATCCCAAAAGGAAGCCATAGAGACGAGACTCTACAGCCATATTTGCATTTCAGACTACGTAAAGAAAGAGAGGATTGGTGTTTTGAACGTCTCGATAGGATTTTTTTTTTAAATCAAACTACAAGACTGGTTACCATTCTCTGAACCCTTTCCCATTTTCTCTCCTTTTATCAAATATCGGCACCAAAACGAAGCAACGCACTGGACATTTATTCTGGCTAGAGTATTTTCAGTGAGTGTACTGTTTCAGGTGTTCGAAATGTGTATGAAAATAGAATTGTGTTAGGCTGCTTGCAGTTAGATATTATTTAGAGTAGAGGCAGCTGCTTACTGTTGGAGATTGAGACACTTATGCAACATATGGGAATCTTTATTCTGGAGACGTTTCGCCACACAGTGGCTTCATCAGTCAGATACAAAGCAGAAGGTGTAAGGAGAGTAGTAGTTTGAGGTAATCAGTCCCTCAGCCTGGAGTCGATGTGTTCAGTCCATCAATCTTGCAGAATGTACAGCATAGTGCCGTAGACGTGGCTTATATACTGTAGTCAGGTGAGACGAAGCTGGAGGAGGCGGGGTCATAGTGGTACCATCCACTAGTCGAAGTAAGTTTTCGTCCAAAGGTTCGACTCCAGGCTGAGGGACTGATTACCTCAAACTACTCCTCTCCTTACACCTTCTGCTTTGTATTGGACTGGTGAAGCCACTGTGTGGCGAAACGTTTCCATAATAAAGATTCCCATATGTTGCATAAGTGTCTCAATCTTCAACTTGTCGGCTTTTCAAACCATTTATCACAGCAGCTTACTGCATACAGTAATGAAGCAAAAACAGAGGTGGAGAATAAGCATTGTAATGACGTTACGCTCTATGCGAAGATTCGAATCAATATTTGACTTGATGAAAGCTCTGGGTAATTGAAGCTCTGCACCTTCATATTTTCTTTATTATTTAAAAACACTGCGTCATTGGAAATGATCATTCATGGCCTCTTTCTCTCTAATTTTTCCTGTAGAGGGAGAACAAATATACTTTTTTTGGTGAATGACAATTCTTTCTGTAAGGTATATTACACAAGTGATACGGGATGAATTTTAAACATTATTGAACTCCCTTGTTAGGTAGCTTTAAATTTAACTTGTAACCACTTAACAAATTGCATAATTTGGTTATTTTGCAATCATTAATATTTTGTCTAATTATGAGAATTCGGGATTTAATGTAACAGGAAAAACATTATTACTGAGACAGAACATATCGATGGTGTTTATTCATTTGTACTCTCTTGTGGTCAGTCACTCGTGGTGGTGTATGCCTGTTCATTTGTACTCTCTTGTGGTCATTCACTCGTGGTGGTGTATGCCTGTTCATTTGTACTCTCTTGTGGTCATTCACTCGTGGTGGTGTATGCCTGTTCATTTGTACTCTTGTGGTCATTCACTCGTGGTGGTGTATGCCTGTTCATTTGTACTCTCCTGTGGTCATTCACTCGTGGTGGTGTATGCCTGTTCATTTGTACTCTCCTGTGGTCATTCACTCGTGGTGGTGTATGCCTGTTCATTTGTACTCTCTTGTGGTCATTCACTCGTGGTGGTGTATGCCTGTTCATTTGTACTCTCTTGTGGTCAGTCACTCGTGGTGGTGTATGCCTGTTCATCTGTACTCTCTTGTGGTTAGTCACTCGTGGTGGTGTATGCCTGTTCATTTGAACTCTCCTGTGGTCATTCACTCGTGGTGGTGTATGCCTGTTCATTTGAACTCTCTTGTGGTCATTCACTCGTGGTTGCAGGCATCAAGGTTCAGCTCCTGGTTCAGCCTCTGGACGTGACACTTGCTTGGTTTACTTCCCTCTAGCTCTGCGGGACCTGTCATACCTACTTCTCGAAACTGTGTACGAATTCTGGCTTCACTACGTCTTCCAGCTCATTCCACTAACTGTCGTTCCTGTGACTCACCTCTGTCTTTAACCTCCACTTGTGTCCACGTGTAGTTATTTTCCACCTCTCTCTCTTTTTTTTTACACAGGGTTTGACAAGGTTAAGGATCCCTAGCTTTATTGACAAGCTATTTACAGGTTAAGGATTCCTAACTTTATTGGCAAGCTAAGAGCTGTTACCTACATCAGCTCATTTGAAAGCATTTTTATTGTTATGAGACATACAAGTAGGGAACAGGATGAAATTGGAGCCATCTGTGGGCCAGCATTTTCATTTGATCAACTGACTTTATCTCGTTGACATCATTATGCTGTACGAATGTGTTCCATACTCGAGTCATCCTGGGTATATATGATCTCAGATGGAGTGATGTTCTGGAGAAGGATACAGCCAGAGTGAAGTTGCTGCTTTCTGCCCGTCTTGTGGCATAAAAGCTTGTTTCACGCTGTCCTCGAAGTGGATCCAAGTGTGGTACTTTGACAATATTGGCCTTGTACATAACAGTAAGGCCACCCACATCCCTCCTATGTTGAAGGCTCTGCTGAAATGACAGATCTATCCAGGATGGGTCCAGGCGAGAGATGAGACGTCTTGCTCTGTTCTCTACTCTGTCAAGCAGTCGCAGATGAGAGGGGGGGGGGCAGGCAAACCAATAAAGTGGAGCATACTCAAGGTGCGAGCGTACTTGTGCCTCGTACAGAATCTTGCAACCCCTACTGTCAAGTAGATGCGAGATACGGCGAAGTGCTGTAAGCTTCCTGGCTGCCTTGTTTGCAAGATTTACAACATGGTTCATCATGGTTAGTTTGGAGTCAAATTTTACCCCAAGAATTTCAACTTCTTCTCCAGGTGCCAACATCCTCCCATTCATCCTTACTACTGCACCAGCATTACCATCATGGTGCCTAGAGACGATCATCATTTGCGTTTTCTCAGGTGCAAATGTTACTTGCCATCTATTTCCCCAAGCTGATATAGCTCTCAGCTGGTGATTGATGTAGCTTAGAGCAGCTGGCATTTCTTCTCTCTCTCTCTCTCTCTCTCTCTCTCCCTGTCCACTCTATTAGTTTCACTTCGTTTTCTGAATGCCGTTATCGTGTTAATAGTGATTATTTGATCCTCCAGTGCCAAGTGTGTGTGTGTGTGTGTGTGTACTCACCTAGTTGTACTCACCTAGTTGAGGTTGCGGGGGTCGAGTCCGAGCTCCTGGCCCCGCCTCTTCACTGATCTCTACTAGGTCACTCTCCCTGAGCCGTGAGCTTTATCGTACCTCTGCTTAAAGCTATGTATGGATCCTGCCTCCACTACATCGCTTCCCAAACTATTCCACTTACTGACTACTCTGTGGCTGAAGAAATATTTCCTAACATCCCTGTGATTCATCTGTGTCTTTAGCTTCCAACTGTGTCCCCTTGTTACTGTGTCCAATCTCTGGAACATCCTGTTTTTGTCCACCTTGTCAATTCATCTCAGTATTTTGTATGTCGTTATCATGTCCCCCCATCTCTCCTGTCCTCCAGTGTCGTCAGGTTGATTTCCCTTAACCTCTCCTCGTAGGACATACCTCTTAGCTCTGGGACTAGTCTTGTTGCAAACCTTTGCACTTTCTCTAGTTTCTTTACGTGCTTGGCTAGGTGTTGGGTTCCAAACTGGTGCCGCATACTCCAATATGGGCCTAACGTATACGGTGTACAGGGTCCTGAACGATTCCTTATTAAGATGTCGGAATGCTGTTCTGAGGTTTGCTAGGCGCCCATATGCTGCAGCAGTTATTTGGTTGATGTGCGCTTCAGGAGATGTGCCTGGTGTTATACTCACCCCAAGATCTTTTTCCTTGAGTGAGGTTTGTAGTCTCTGACCCCTAGACTGTACTCCGTTTGCGGCCTTCTTTGCCCTTCCCCAATCTTCATGACTTTGCACTTGGTGGGATTGAACTCCAGGAGCCAATTGCTGGACCAGTTCTGCAGCCTGTCCAGATCCCTTTGTAGTTCTGCCTGGTCTTCGATCGAGTGTATTCTTCTCATCAACTTCACGTCATCTGCAAACAGGGACACCTCAGAGTCTATTCCTTCCGTCATGTCGTTCACAAATACCAGAAACAGCACTGGTCCTAGGACTGACCCCTGCGGGACCCCGCTGGTCACAGGTGCCCACTCTGACACCTCGCCACGTACCATGACTCGCTGCTGTCTTCCTGACAAGTATTCCCTGATCCATTGTAGTGCCTTCCCTGTTATCCCTGCTTGGTCCCCAGTTTTTGCACCAATCTCTTGTGTGGAACTGTGTCAAACGCCTTCTTGCAGTCCAAGAAAATGCAATCCACCCACCCCTCTCTCTCTTGTCTTACTGCTGTCACCATGTCATAGAACTCCAGTAGGTTTGTGACACAGGATTTCCCGTCCCTGAAACCATGCTGGCTGCTGTTGATGAGATCATTCCTTTCTAGGTGTTCCACCACTCTTCTCCTGATAATCTTCTCCATGATTTTGCATACTATACATGTCAGTGACACTGGTCTGTAGTTTAATGCTTCATGTCTGTCTCCTTTTTTTAAAGATTGGGACTACATTTGCTGTCTTCCATGCCTCAGGCAATCTCCCTGTTTCGATAGATGTATTGAATATTGTTGTTAGGGGTACACATAGCGCCCTGCTCCCTCTCTCAATACCCATGGGGAGATGTTATCTGGCCCCATTGCCTTTGAGGTATCTAGCTCACTCAGAAGCCTCTTCACTTCTTCCTCGGTTGTGTGCACTGTGTCCAGCACTTGGTGGTGTGCCCCACCTCTCCGTCTTTCTGGAGTCCTTCTGTCTCCTCTGTGAACACTTCTTTGAATCTCTTGTTGAGTTCTTCACATACTTCCCGGTCATTTCCTGTTGTCTCTCCTCCTTCCTTCCTTAGCCTGATTACCTGGTCCTTGACTGTTGTTTTCCTCCTGATGTGGCTGTACAACAGTTTCGGGTCAGATTTGGCTTTCGCTGCTATGTCATTTTCATATTGTCTTTGGGCCTCCCTTCTTATCTGTGCATATTCATTTCTGGCTCTACAACTGTTCTCCTTATTCTCCTGGGTCCTTTGCCTTCTATATTTCTTCCATTCCCTAGCACACTTGGTTTTTGCCTCCCTGCACCTTTGGGTAAACCATGGGCTCATCCTGGCTTTTTCATTACTCCTGTTACCCTTGGGTACAAACCTCTCCTCAGCCTCCTTGCATTTTATTGCTACATATTCCATCATCTCATTAACTGGTTTCCCTGCCAGTTCTCTGTCCCACTGAACCCCGTTCAGGTAGTTCCTCATTCCTGTGTAGTCCCCTTTCTTGTAGTTTGGCTTCATTCGTCCTGGCCTTCCTGCTTCTCCCTCCACTTGTAGCTCTACTGTGTATTCGAAGCTTACAACCACATGGTCACTGGCCCCAAGGGGTCTTTCATATGTGATGTCCTCGATATCTGCACTACTGAAGGTGAATACTAAGTCCAGCCTTGCTGGTTCATCCTCTCCTCTCTCTCTTGTAGTGTCCCTTACGTGTTGGTACATGAAGTTCTCCAGTACCACCTCCATCATCTTAGCCCTCCAAGTATCTTGGCCCCCATGTGGGTCCAAGTTCTCCCAATCTATCTCCTTGTGGTTAAAGTCACCCATGATCAGGAGCTTTGCCCTGCATGCATGAGCTCTTCTGGCCACTCTAGCTAGTGTGTCAACACTATGCTGTGTGTGTGTGTGTGTGTGTGTGTGTGTGTGTGTGTGCGTGTGTGCGTGTGTGCGCGTGCGTGCGTATGTGCGCGCGCGTTGCTTATCATTTATCAAGGGCAGTTGTCAATAGAAAATTTGTGTGTTTTGTATGTGAGGATAGAGGGAATGTACTCATATGTATTCTATCTTTTGTGTATGTATTCGTATGAATTCATGTGTGTTGTATAATATGTTCACTACTATGCGTGCTCCTAGGTCCTTCTTGAATGAAGTTTGCAGCCTTTTATCCCTTGAGCCTGTACTCTGTTACTGCTCTTCTTTGTTTTTCCCAATTTCAGCAACTTTGCATTTGGTCTGGTTAAATTCTTATAGCTATTTGTCAGATCAGTCGCGCGGCTTGTCCAGGTCTGCTTGTAGACGTTGCATGTCGTTTGTATTCTGCTCGTTAGTTTCACGTTATCTGCGAACAAGGATACCTTTGATTGCTATTTCCGTCACTTGAAATAGAACCGATCCTAGTACTGACATTTAAGGCTCCCCGTTCATCACACTTGCCCATTTTGAATCTCTTCATAGACAGACTTGCTTCTTTCCTATTAAACTTTCTTGGTCCATTGCAGTGCCTTCCCTCTTATGCTTGCTTGCTCCTCTAGTTTTTGTCCCGGTCTCTCTTGCGATGCTGTTTCAAAAGCCTTTCAGTCCAAACCATACCACGGGCAGGGGTAGAACCCGCGATCAGAGAGTCTCAAAACTCCAGACCGTCGCGGGTTCTATCTGATCGCGGGTTCTATTCCCGCCCATGGTATGGTTTGTTTGCAATCGTGCCATTACGATTTCGTGAGTCCTTTCAGTCCAGGTATGCAGTGTATCCATCCCTCTTGCTTCACGTTCTCTTATTTTCTCATACAACTCTAGCTGGTTTGTGAGACAGAATTTACCATCTCTAAAACCATGCTGGTTCTTGTTTATGAACCCGCTCCTCTCCAGGAGCTCCACCACTCTTCTGATCATCTCCATAACCTTGCATAGTAAGCATATCAGTGACACTAGCTTGTTGTTTGTTGATACTTGTCTGTACCCTTTCTTATATATTGCTGTACACCAACAGCGAAAATGTAGATCTGGATAACAAAAAAGGCACAATACCATGACTGGAACTATACGACGTCGTAAGCTCCTCTCTTCTACGTGAGGATTATGTAGATCTGGTGGTGTACAGAGAACTTATGCTGTTTGTACCAGTATTACTGGCAACGCAAGAAGCTTATAGTTTTGTACTTCTAAGAAGTAGGAGAGAAAGATACAACATAATTTATGCCTAGAAAATCTTGTAGGGATTTTTCCAAATTATAAAATCGAGCCCTTCGACACCTAAAGGATGAAAAGCAGGAGCGAAATCGGCACACTTAAGAGAGCACCTGTAGAGGGGCCAAGATTGTATAACATACACTCTTTATGCATAAGGGTAATTATTCGCTGAAAAGTAGCTGCCTTCAAGAGACAGTTTGAAAATGTCATTAGATTAAGTAGGGAATAACCAGGAGTCCTACTCTGAAACCGGGCTGCTGGGGCGGTGACCCCGAAATCGTCTTCAGGTGAATTTCTGGTAACTTTCAAGTACTCAAATAACAAAAAAAGGCACAATACCGTGATTGGAACGATACACAAATAACCCGCACATAAAAGAGAGAAGCTTACGACGACGTTTCGGTCCGACTTGGACCATTTACAAAGTGTGACTTTGTAAATGGTCCAAGTCGGACCGAAACGTCGTCGTAAGCTTCTCTTTTATGTGCGGGTTATTTGTGTTTCAAGTACTCATTTGTGGTTGCAGGAGTCCAGTTTCAGGTAGTGTGTGTATTCACTTACATGTGATTGCAGGGGTCGATTCACAGATCCTGGCCTGTCTCTTCGCTGGTCGCTACTAGACCCACTCTTCAGGCTTCAAGAGCCCTGCTGTACCTCTTCTTAAAGCTTTGGCTGGCTCCGCCTTCACTACTTCACTCTCCATATTGTTCTACTTCCTGGCTACACTGAGGCTGAAGAAATACTTCGTAACATCTTCAGGACTCGTTTGAGTTTTCAATTTCCAGTTGTACCTTCTGTTTCCTGTGTCTCATCTCTGAAACATTCTTCTCCCGTTCACCTTGTTAATTCCTTTCAGTATTTTGTACATCGTTATCATACCACCCTTATCCCTCCTGTTCTTGAGTCATCCAGTTGTTTCCTCTCCTCATTGGACATAACACTAAGCTCCGGGACTAGTCTCGTTGCAAACCTGTGTGTGTGTGTGTGTGTGTGTGTGTGTGTGTGTGTGTGTGTGTGTGTGTGTGTGTGTGCGTGCGTGTGTGTGTGTGTGTGTATGTGTGTGTGGGGAGGGGAGGAGCGCTTGCAGTCATTTTTGATGTGTTTATGAGCGTTGCTCCTACATAGTCTCTGCTAAAACACCACCCTGTCTTCCATTCATCTCTCTCTCTCTCTCTCTCTCTCTCTCTCTCTCTCTCTCTCTCTCTCTCTCTCTCTCTCTCTCTCTCTCTCTCTCTCTCTCTCTCTCTCTCTCTCTCTCTCTCTTTCTCTCTCTCTGTTTCCCTCTTTTCATTAGGACAGTGGTTTTTCAATTTACACTTTTTTAAATCGCCGTTGTAGCTGGCTTTTCTTCTTTTTCTTCTTTTCTTCGTTTTCTTCAGGGTGAGTGTTCTCGCACTCAGCACTTGTTTTCTTCAGGGTGAAGTGTTCTAGCACTCAGCACTTGTTTTCTTCAGGGTGAAGTGTTCTAGCACTCAGCACTTGTTTTCTTCAGGTGAAGTGTTCTCGCACTCAGCACTTGTTTTCTTCAGGGTGAAGTGTTCTAGCACTCAGCACTTGTTTTCTTCAGGGTGAAGTGTTCTAGCACTCAGCACTTGTTTTCTTCAGGGTGAAGTGTTCTAGCACTCAGCACTTGTTTTCTTCAGGGTGAAGTGTTCTAGCACTCAGCACTTGTTTTCTTCAGGGTGAAGTGTTCTCGAACTCAGCACTTGTTTTCTTTAGGGTGAAGTGTTCTAGCACTCAGCACTTGTTTTCTTCAGGTGAAGTGTTCTAGCACTCAGCACTTGTTTTCTTCAGGGTGAAGTGTTCTAGCACTCAGCACTTGTTTTCTTCAGGGTGAAGTGTTCTAGCACTCAGCACTTGTTTTCTTCAGGGTGAAGTGTTCTAGCACTCAGCACTTGTTTTCTTCAGGGTGAAGTGTTCTAGCACTCAGCACTTGTTTTCTTCAGGGTGAAGTGTTCTCGCACTCAGCACTTGTTTTCTTCAGGGTGAAGTGTTCTCGCACTCAGCACTTGTTTTCTTCAGGGTGAAGTGTTCTAGCACTCAGCACTTGTTTTCTTCAGGGTGAAGTGTTCTCGAACTCAGCACTTGTTTTCTTCAGGGTGAAGTGTTCTAGCACTCAGCACTTGTTTTCTTCAGGGTGAAGTGTTCTAGCACTCAGCACTTGTTTTCTTCAGGGTGAAGTGTTCTAGCACTCAGCACTTGTTTTCTTCAGGGTGAAGTGTTCTAGCACTCAGCACTTGTTTTCTTCAGGGTGAAGTGTTCTAGCACTCAGCACTTGTTTTCTTCAGGGTGAAGTGTTCTAGCACTCAGCACTTGTTTTCTTCAGGGTGAAGTGTTCTAGCACTCAGCACTTGTTTTCTTCAGGGTGAAGTGTTCTAGCACTCAGCACTTGTTTTCTTCAGGGTGAAGTGTTCTAGCACTCAGCACTTGTTTTCTTCAGGGTGAAGTGTTCTAGCACTCAGCACTTGTTTTCTTCAGGGTGAAGTGTTCTCGCACTCAGCACTTGTTTTCTTCAGGGTGAAGTGTTCTAGCACTCAGCACTTGTTTTCTTCAGGGTGAAGTGTTCTAGCACTCAGCACTTGTTTTCTTCAGGGTGAAGTGTTCTAGCACTCAGCACTTGTTTTCTTCAGGGTGAAGTGTTCTAGCACTCAGCACTTGTTTTCTTCAGGGTGAAGTGTTCTAGCACTCAGCACTTGTTTTCTTCAGGGTGAAGTGTTCTCGCACTCAGCACTTGTTTTCTTCAGGGTGAAGTGTTCTAGCACTCAGCACTTGTTTTCTTCAGGGTGAGTGTTCTCGCACTCAGCACTTGTTTTCTTCAGGGTGAGTGTTCTCGCACTCAGCACTTGTTTTCTTCAGGGTGAGTGTTCTCGCACTCAGCACTTGTTTTCTTCAGGGTGAGTGTTCTCGCACTCAGCACTTGTTTTCTTCAGGGTGAGTGTTCTCGCACTCAGCACTTGTTTTCTTCAGGGTGAAGTGTTCTAGCACTCAGCACTTGTTTTCTTCAGGGTGAAGTGTTCTAGCACTCAGCACTTGTTTTCTTCAGGGTGAGTGTTCTCGCACTCAGCACTTGTTTTCTTCAGGGTGAGTGTTCTCGCACTCAGCACTTGTTTTCTTCAGGGTGAGTGTTCTCGCACTCAGCACTTGTTTTCTTCAGGGTGAGTGCAATTTGTCGGGAAGTTTCTTCTCCTCTCGATGTCTACAATAGTTGTAACGTGGAATAACTCGCTGCCTTGTTTCATTGATGTCCCCTGGCCTTCCCGCTCCCTCCCTCACATGTTCCCTCCCTCACATGTTCCCTCCCTCACATGTTCCCTCCCCCACATGTTCCCTCCCCCACATGTTCCCTCCCCCACATGTTCCCTCCCCCACATGTTCCTCCCCCACATGTTCCCTCCCCCACATGTTCCCTCCCCCACATGTTCCCTCCCCCACATGTTCCGTCCCCCACATGTTCCCTCCCCCACATGTTCCCTCCCCCACATGTTCCCTCCCTCACATGTTCCCTCCCTCACATGTTCCCTCCCCCACATGTTCCCTCCCCCACATGTTCCCTCCCCCACATGTTCCCTCCCTCACCCGTACCCACCCTCACATGTTCCCTCCTCGTGAAACTGTCACAAACCAGCGTGTAAACACAACAAACAGTTCCAGATGGTGTGGCGTGCAAGGCCGCCCCACTAGTGGAGCAGAGAACTCTCTCCTCGCTTCTTCCTTGGCTGGTCACTACTCGTGCAGCTCCACTTCCTCCACACATGATGGAGACTGATGTCCACTTGGTAAAACTTAGTAACAGCGGCGGTGCCGTAATGATTTAAAGATAACTTGAATGAGAATGCGATGATGGAAGAGAAAGAGAAAGACTGAGGAAGAAGCATGGATCTAGGGAAGAAATTAGGTAAATTTGAAGGAAAAAAATTAGAGAAAATGGACAGTGAATATTTTGTGTGGAATATTTTCGGATAAAATAAGTGGGAAGGGAAATACGAGAGGGAAAAAATGGTAAAAAAACGAAAAAGAAAGAAGGAAAGGGAAGGTAAAATAGTGAAGAGGGGAAGCGACAACACAGGGCGACCAAACAGAGGTGAACAACAAACATGGAAGATAAAAGGACAATGAAAGAGGGAAAACACTTGAAATACAAAAACAGCAGAACTGAACATGCAAAAGAAGCGATGGCAACTGTGTAGGAGAGTGAGAGAGAGAAATAGGGAGAGAGTGAGTGAGAGGGTAGGGAGAGAGAGATAGGGACAGAGTGAGAGGGGGGTAGGGAGAGAGGAAGAGAGAGGGGGGTAGGGAGAGAGGAAGAGAGAGGGGGGTAGGGAGAGAGGAAGAGAGAGGGGGGTAGGGAGAGAGGAAGAGAGAGGGGGGTAGGGAGAGAGGAAGAGAGAGGGGGGTAGGGAGAGAGGAAGAGAGAGGGGGGTAGGGAGAGAGGAAGAGAGAGGGGGGGTAGGGAGAGAGGAAGAGAGGAGGGGGGTAGGAGAGAGGAAGAGAGAGGGGGGTAGGGAGAGAGGAAGAGAGGAGGGGGGTAGGGAGAGGGGGAGAGGGGAGGAGAGAGAGAGAGAGGAGAGAGAGAGAGAGAGAGAGTGGAGAGAGAGAGAGAGAGGAGAGAGAGAGAGAGAGTAGAAGAGAGAGAGAGAGAGAGGGAGGGTAGGGAGGGAGAGAGGGGTAGGGAGAGAGAGAGGGTAGGGAGAGAGAGGGGTAGGCAGAGAGAGAGGGGTAGGAGAGAGGGAGGGGTAGGGAGAGAGGGAGAGAGAGAGAAGGGTAGGGAGAAGAGAGAGAGAGAGAGAGAGAGAGAGAAGGGGTAGGGAGAAGGGAGTTAGAGAAAGGTAGGGAGGGAAAGTTCATATATATATATATAATATATATATATATATATATATATATATATATATATATATATATATATATATATATATATATAATGTGTGTATATAATGTCGTGCCGAATATGTAAAACTGGTCTTTAAAAAAATTTTCTCTTATACGTTTAAAGATACATTTTTTTCATTAATGTTAAGGTAAAAAATTTTAATTTTGCTCTGAAAGAATCTTAGAAAACTTACCTAACCTTATTATAACAAGAACAATTTATTTTAGCCTAACCCAGCTAAATATACTTTAGATTTGTTTACAATAATTTAATACTAAACAAACACAGTGAAATATAATTTTTTCGTTAGGTTCAGAATGATTTTGGCGAAATTATTGCATTCACAAATTTTCGCTTGTCCTATATGGCAAGATGAGCGTTGCTATTTAAGCCAAGATCGCAAGTTCTGCCTATTCGGCACAACATATATATATATATATATATATTTTATATATATATATATATATATATATATATATATATATATATATATATATATATATATGTCGTGCCGAATATGTAAAACTGGTCAATTAGCAAGAACTCATTTAAAATTAAGTCCTTTATAAAATTTTCTCTTGTACGTTTAAAGATATATTTTTTTCATCAATGTTAATGTAAAAATTTGTAATTTTGGACCAAAAGAATCTTAGAAAACTTACCTAACCTTATTATAAGAAGTGTAATTTATTTTAGCCTAACCCAACTAAATATATTTTAAATATGTTTACAATAATTTAATACTAAACAAACACAATCAAATATATTTTTTTCGTTAGGTTCAGAATGATTTTGGCGAAATTATTGCATACACAAATTTTCACTTGTCCTATGTGGCAAGATGAGCGTTGCTATTTAAGCCAAGATCGCAAGCTCTGCCTATTCGGCACGACATATATATATATATATATATATATATATATATATATATATATATATATATATATATATATATATATATATATATATATATATATATATATATATACATACACACACACACACACACACACACACACACACACACACACACACACACACACACACACACACATGTCGTGCCCGATAGGTAAAACTTGCGATTTCGGCTTAAATAGCAACACTCTTCTTGCCGAATAAGGCAAGGGAAAATTTATGTATGCAATAATTTCGCAAGTTTTCTAAGGTTCTTTGGTACAAAATTATAAATTTTCACATTAACATAAATGAAAAAATATATCTTTCAACGTATAAGAGAAAACTTTAGAAATACTTAGCTTTAAATGAGTTCTTGCTAATTGACCAGTTTCACCTATACAGCAGACATTATATATATATATATATATATAATATATATATATATATTATATATATATATATTTTTAATTATTTTTATTATCACACTGGCCGATTCCCACCAAGGCAGGTGGCCCGAAAAAGAAAAACTTTCCCCATCTTTCACTCCATCACTGTCTTGCCAGAAGGGTGCTTTGCACTACAGTTTTTAAACTGCAACTTTTAACACCCCTTCCTTCAGAGTGCAGGCACTGTACTCCCATCTCCAGGACTCAAGTCCGGCCTGCCGGTTTCCCTTAACCCCTTCATAAATTTTTACTTTGCTCACACTCCAACAGCACGTCAAGTATTAAAAACCTTTTCGTCCCCATTCACTCCTATCAAACACGCTAAACGCATGCCTGCTGAAAGTCCAAGTCCCTCCCCACACAAAACCTTTTTTAAACCCCCTCCCTCCAACCTTTCCTAGGCCGACCCCTACCCCCGCCCTTCCTTCCACTACAGACTGATACACTCTTGAGTCATTCTGTGTCGCTCCATTCACTCTACATGTCCGAACCACCTCAACAACCCTTCCTCAGCCCTCTGGACAACAGTTATGACAATCCCGAAACCTCCTCCAACTTCCACAACTACGAATTCTCTGCATTATATTCACACCACACATTGCCCTCAGACATGACATCTCCACTGCCTCCAGCCTTCTCCTCGCTGCAACATTCATCACCCATGTTTACACCCATATAAGAGTGTTGGTAAAACTATACTCTCATAATTCCCCTCTTTGCCTCCAAGGACAAAGTTCTTTGTCTCCACAGACTCCTAAGTGCCACCACTCACCCTTTTCCCCTCATCAATTCTGTGATCCACCTCATCCTTCATAGACCCATCCGCTGAAAAAAGTCCACTCCCCAATATCTGAATACATTCACCTCCTCCATACTCTCTCCCTCCAATCTGATATCCAATCTTTCATCACCTAATATTTTTGTTATCTTCATAACCTTACTCTTTTCCTGTATTCACTTTTAATTTTTTTCTTTGCACACCCTACAAAATTTATTCACCAATCTCTGCAAAATTCCTTCAGAATCTCCCCAAGAGCACAGTGTCATCACAAAGAGCAACTGTGACAACTCCCACTTTGTGTGATTCCTTATCTTTTAACTCCACGCCTCTTGTCAAGACCCTCTGCAATTTTTCTTCTCTTACAACCCCATCTATAAAAATATTAAACAACCCCGTTGACATCCACATCCCTGTCTAAGGCTACTTTTACTGGGGAAAAAATTTCCCTCTTTCCTATGTACTCTAACTTGAGCCTCACTATCCTCGTAAAAAACTCTTTCACTGCTTTCAGTAAACCTACCTCCTACACCATCACCCGCAACATCTGCCACATTGCCCCCCTATCCCCCCTGTCATACGCCTTTTCCAAATCCATAAATGCCACAAAGACCTCTTTAAACCTTATCTAAATACTGTTCACTTATATGTTTCACTGTTAAACACCTGGTCCACACACCCCCCTACCTTTTCCCAAAGCCTCCTTGTTCATCTGCTATCCTATTCTCAGTCTTTATTCTTTCAATAATAACTCTACCATACACTTTACCAGGTATACTCAAAAGACTTACCCCCTATAATTTTTGCATTCTCTTTGTCCCTTTACCTTTTTACAAAGGAACTATGCATGCTCTCTGCCAATCCCTAGTTTCCTTACCCTCTTCCATACATTTATTAAATAATTGCACCAACCACTCCAAAACTATATCCCCACCTGCTTTTAACATTTCTATCTTTATCCCCTCAATCCGGCTGCCTTACCCCCTTTCATTTTACCTACTGCCTCTCGAACTTCCCCCACACCCACAACTGGCTCTTCCTCACTCCTACAAGATGTTATTCCTCCTTGCCCTATACACGAAATCACAGCTTCCATATCTTCATCAACATTTAACAATTCCTCAAAATATTCCCTCCATCTTCCCAATACCTCTAACTCTCCATTTAATAACTCCTCTCCTATTTTTAACTGACAAATCCATTTGTTCTCTAGGCTTCCTTAACTTGTTAATCTCACTCCAAAACTTTTTCTTATTTTCAACAAAATTTGTTGATAACATCTCACCCACTCTCTCATTTGCTCTCTTTTACATTGCTTCACCACTCTCTTAACCTCTCTCTTTTCTCCATATACTCTTCCCTCCTTGCATCACTTTCTACTTTGTAAAAACTTCTCAAATGCTAACTTTTTCTCCCTTACTACTCTCTTTACATCATCATTCCACCAATCGCTCCTCTTCCCTCCCGCACCCACTTTCCTGTAACCACAAACTTCTGCTGAACACTCTAACACTACATTTTTAAACCTACCCCATACCTCTTCGACCCCATTGCCTATGCTCTCAATAGCCCATCTATCCTCCAATAGTTGTTTATATCTTTCCCTAACTGCCTCCTCTTTTAGTTTATAAACCTTCACCTCTCTCTTCCCTGATGCTTCTATTCTCCTTGTATCCCATCTACCTTTTACTCTCAGTGTAGATACAACTAGAAAGTTTATATATATATATATATATATATATATATATATATATATATATATATATATATATATATATATATATATATATATATATATATATATATGTATATATAATGTGTCTTGCCGAATATGTAAAACTGGTCAATTAGCAAGAACTCATTTAAAGCTAAGTCCTTTCTGAAACTTTCTCTTATACATTTAAAGATATCTTTTTTTTATTAATGTTAAAGTTAATTTTTTTAATTTTGCACGCAAATAATCTTAGAAAACTTACCTAACCTTATTATAACAAGAGCAATTTATTTTAGCCTAACCCAACTAAATATATTTTAAATACGTTTACAGTAATTTAATACTCAACAAACACAGTGAAATATATTTTTTCCGTTAGGTTCAGAATGAGTTTGGCGAAATTATTGGATACACAAATTTTCACTTGTCCTATATGCCAAGATGAGCGTTGCTATTTAAGCCAAGATCGCAAGTTCTGCCTATTCGGCACGACATATATATATATATATATATATATATATATATATATATATATATATATATATATATATATATATATATATATATATATATATATATTATATATATATATATATATATATATATATATATATATATATATATATATAATGTGTGTGTGTGTGTACACACAATAATTAAATATAGGGAGGTACCACCTCTAGAACTGTCCTAGGGACCCTCATCCTCAGAGAAAGGAAACTTACTTCAGGGAAAACTCAAGGTTCTCCCTTGTGTGTGTGTGTGTGTGCGCAAGATAATCGCATAGAAACGACTAGGGAATGAAAGCACTTGCAATAGTGCTAAAGGCACTGTTGCAAGTGCTTTGTCAGGAGCTGTACAATGTTGCAATGGGCAGATGGAATTAAAATTCTCATAGATAGTTTGAGCATGTGGTCGCTGTCTTATTCTTGTCTCTGAAAGGCTGTTAGAGCCACTCAGTTCCCCCATCCCATGCCTGGCGGGCACTAGTAAATGTCGGCAAGCACAGGATATGAAACTGGGAATATGACAGAAATCTCAAAAGTTTTACTTAATATCAATGTATCCGGTGCAAATGTGCAATTAAGTTAGTGGACAGCAGTTCCGTGGTCCAGCTAGTTAGTGCAGTGGTTAAAATTTATCCGAAGTGAACATGTGCGTCCTCAACATCCAACTAACATGCTGGAGTTTTGCGACAAAGTAACAGATGTGCGACAAGAGATAGAGAGAGTGTTGGGTAGAATGCCTTTTTTTTTAACATTGCAAGAAGGCGTTTGATATTGTACCCCACAAGAGGTTGGGCCAAAGATCTGAGATTCAGGCGGGAGTAACAGGAAATGTACTCCGGTGGATCAAAGAATATCTTAGGGGAGGGAAGCACAGAAAGACTGGTAGGAAAGACATCAGAATGGGGAATTGTAGCTAATGGGGGTTCTACAGGATCAGTGTTAGAACAAGTGCTGTTTCTAGTTTGTGAATGACATTCCAAATGTTATTGTTTCAGATGTATCCCTGTTTGCTGATGTAAAACTAGCAAGAATAAAAACAGATAAGGACAAGGAAACATTCCAAAGAGATCTGGGAAATTTCAAGAGTAGTCAGATAAGTGGTTTCTTGAATTCAACCCCAGTAAATGCAAGGTCATGAAGAGTAGTGAAGGAGCGAGAAGACCCGAAACTGGGTATAAGTTGAAGGAACAGAGGCTGCAGACTTCACTCAAAGAAAAAGACCTAAGGGTGAGAATAATGTTCAGTATAGCGCCAGATGCTCACATCAGCCGAACAACCTCTGCAGCCTATGCTCCTCTGGCAAATCTCAAACGAAAAGTCATTCCAGACCCTTTACACAGCATACGCTAGTCTCCTCTTGGAGTACGCAGCACCAGGATGGAACCAGTAGTTGAAAAAGCATTTTAAGAAATTATAGAAACTGAAGAAATACGCAACAAGGCTCTGTTCCTGAGCTCAGGGAAATGAGCGGCTATGAGGAGGGAGTAACGGAAATGGACATAACGACATTAGAGGACAGCAGACCCAGAGGGGGACAAAATTGCATACAAAATGCTCAGGAGGAACTGATAAGGTAAAAAGGTTAGTTAGTCACAGATGAGTTACAGGGATACTAGGAAATATTTCTTTAGTCTCAGAGCGGTCGGGAAGAGGAATGATCTTGGAGAGGAAGTGATGAAGGAAGGCTCCATATATTGTTTTGAGAATATGTTCGATAGAATCCACGAGACTAAGAAGAACTGAATATGGAAGACTGGGAAGTAATGAGGTAGGGCCAGGATCTGAGAAACGACCCCATCAACCACAGATAAGCGAGTACACATAGGTAACTGCTCACACAGGAGCCAGGGGTGAACCCAGTAAAGGCCAGAAAAAGGCTGGCCCAGGAGATGAGAGACTATTACTGGGACCACAATTAAACGAGTACAAATATGAATTAAGGCACACACAGCCAGGAGCTTAGTCCCGACCCCTGCAACCACAATTAGGGGAGTACACACACACACACACACACACACACACACACACACACACACACACACACACACACACACACACACACACACACACACTTACACATGCACATATCAGGCTGAGGAAGGAAGGTGGGGAGCTCACAGGAAACGACCAAGAAGTGGCTCAACATGAGATTTAAGGAAGTATTGACAGTGGAGATAGAAAGGATTCCGGGAAGTCAGAATAGGGAGGTACACCAACAAAGGGTATACGAACAAGTGCTGGATGAAATACACACAATCGAAGAGGAGGTGAAGAAACTGCTAAGTGAACTTAATACCTCAAAAGTGGTGGGGCCGGACATCTCTCCGTGGAACCTTAGAGAGGGAGCAGAAATGCTGTGTGCGCCACTGTCAACAATTTTGAACATGTCCATTGAAACTGGGCAACTACCTGAGGTATGGAAGACGGCAAATGTAGTCCCCACTTTTTAGAAAGGCGACAGACATGAGGCACTAAACTACAGACCAGTGTCACTAACGTGTGTAGCATGCAAAGTTATGGAAAAGATCAAGAGTTGTAGAGCACCTTGAACGGAACAAGCTAATAAACGACAACCAGAATGGATTCAGGGAAGGAAAATCCTGTCACAAACCTACTGGAGTTTTATGACAAGGTAATGGAAGTAAGACATAAGAGATAGGGGTGAGTGGATTGCATTTTCTTGGACTGCAAGAAGGCCTTCGACACAGATCCTCACAAGAGATTAGTGCAAAAGCTAGAGGATCAGGCCCACATAACAGGGAGGGCACTGCAATGGATCAGACTACCTGGTAGACAGGCAACAACTATTCATGGTATGTGACGAGGTATCAGAGTGGGCGCCTGTGACGAGCAGGGTTCCACAGGGGTCCTAGGACCAGTGCTATTTTTGGTATACATGAATGACATGATGGAAGGGATAGACTCTGAAGTGTCCCTGTTTGCAGATGATGTGAAGTTAATGAGGAGAATTAAATCAGATGAGGATCAGGCAGGACTACAAAAAGACCTGGACAGGTTGGACTCGTGGTTCAGCGACTGGCTCCTCGAATTTAACCCTGCCAAATGCAAAGTCATGAAAATCGGGGAAGGGAAAAGAAGACCGCACAGACAGTGTAAGCTAGGTGGCCAAAGACTGCAAACCTCACTCAAGGAAAAGGATCTTGGGGTGAGTATAATATATCGCACATCTTCTGTGGCGCACATCAACCAGATAACTGCTGCAGCATATGGGCGCCTGACAAACTTTAGAATAGCGTTCCGATACCTCAGTAAGGAATCGTTCAAGACTCTGTACACCGTATACGTCAGGCCCATACTGGAGTATGCAGCACCAGTTTGGAACCCACACCTGGTCAAGCACGTCAAGAAATTAGAGCAAGTGCAAGGGTTTGCAACAAGACTAGTTCTAGACCAAAGGGCAATGTCCTACGAAGAAGGGTTAAGGGAAATCGGCCTGACAACACTGGAGGACAGGAGAGTTAGGGGAGACATGATAACAACATACAAAATTCTGCGAGGAATTGACAAGGTGGACAGAGACAGGATGTTCCAGAGATGGGGCACAGAAACAAGGGGTCACAATTGGAAGCTGAAGACTCAAGTGAGTCACAGAGATGTTAGGAAGCATTTCTTTAGTCACAGAGTTATCAGGAAGTGGAACAATCTGGCGAGTGATGTAATGG
The DNA here is from genome assembly GCF_026875155.1 of Cherax quadricarinatus. NCBI lineage: Eukaryota > Metazoa > Arthropoda > Malacostraca > Decapoda > Parastacidae > Cherax > Cherax quadricarinatus. Next base: position 18,078,103 of record NC_069455.1, on the reverse strand, counting down.
AGGCAGGATCCATACATGATTAATCTCACGCAAAATGAATACTGCATAGCAGAAATTAGTTATATAGCCAATATCATGTGGTACTAAGCTCTGAGCACCTGGTGGAAAGAAGACTGAAAAAAGAAAGAGGAAGGGAGGGAGAGAGTAACTATAAATGAGACTACAAAAGAAGGGTCTATGATGGCATGAGGATTTTTCTGAACAAAGTGGAATGGGAAATGGAAGGCAAAACTATCCAAAAAAAAAAAAAAAAAAAAAAAAAAAAAACATTGGAGATAATAGTCATAGTAAGCATGAAAAGGCAGGAAAAAAGAAGGGCCATGGCTTAATCAAGAATGCACAGAAGCCAGAGGGAGGAATGTCCTACACCAAGTACAAATATTGCCATTAATGTGCAATTTTGTGCATCACACACAACCACATTCCCACATGGCATAAATCTAATTTATGGAACAGGAACTTATTGCCTATTCTCCTTGAGTGTCCTTTTGCAGTAGAAGGCACCTGGTAGCAGTGCTGGAAGCTTTGCTTTCTCAGTTTGAGGGAGGGAAGGTACCTCGTATGTAGTGGCAGCTCTGGACCCTCAGACCCTACCGAGCATCAAGCTGGTTAACACCGTTCTTGAATCTGTCATCTTTATCGATGTGTAAAGCTGTAGCAGTGAGACTTTTCATAATCCTGCTCTCTTTTCAAACTTATAATGATATTGTTTATATCAGCATTATGGAGTGTAAATATCCCTATATAAGTTTGGTTATGGGAATACATGATAAATCGAAAGCTTACATCTTGTGTATTATTTATGATTTTCATGATTGCTCTCAATGGTATCTTGCACTGCGATGTACAGTAGGCCTTTCGAAGTACTTGTGCTCATGATAAGGAGCATGGGGGCTTAAAATGCAGACAACCGAGATGTAAGCAGGAGAGCTAGAAATGAATATGCAAAAACACTAAAGAAAGCTGGAAAAACAGTTTAAAAATGTTAGAGTATCAAAGGCCAAAAATGAAACAAGAAAAAGACGAATGTGAAGGAACAAGTGATAAGGCTGAGAAAAAGAGAAAGAATCACTATCGGAGAATAACAGAAAAGTATGTGAGGCGCTTAGTGAAAGATTCACAGTCTTCACTGAAGGAGAACTGCTGAAAGGCACTGTAGAAGTGAAAAGACTACGACATATGTTATGATAAAATGTGAAGTGATTCGAAAAGACCCAGAACTGAGAGGAATACAGTACGAGGAGTTGTTGACGGAACTGAACATGACACTACACGGGGGAACAAGATTACTATATACAAAGGGTTAAGAGCAATTAGCAGGGCAGATAAGGAGAGAGACTGCAATAAAATTTACTATAGGGATATATGGTAGTACTTCTTTAGTATGGTTGATAAAGGAAAGACTTGGATGAGGCAGTGGTGGAGGCTTAGTTAATACACAGCTTCGAGGGTAGACAGGAAAAGGCTCATGAAACCAGAGTCAGTGATGTCGATCAAAGTAATCTAGGAGGCAGTCCCCCAGAGTTAAGGCTCTCAACCCCCTGCAAACACAACTCTGTGAGTACTCAGAAGAGTGAATAGGTATTGAATAGGCTCGAAGGACGTAAATCCGGGAACCACAAACAAGAGAGTACAAATATGCTAGTACACACACACACACACACACACACACACACACACACACACACACACACACACACACACACACACACACACACACACACACACACACACACACACACAGAGGAGGCATTGACCATATATAGCTTTAAGACGAGGTATGACAAAATTCTGGAAGCAGAAAGAGAAAGACAATAAGGCAGGAGGAGGTGCATTTCCTTCTTAAATCGCTTGACCAAGAAAAGGCTGTGGGCCCAGACAAGTTGAGCCCAAGATTGCTGAGAAGATGTGCAGACCAGCTAGCAGCATCTCTAACTCGCATCTTTCAGCACTGCCTAGTACAGTGTAAATGGCCCTCTCTATGGAAAGAGGCAAATGTAGTCCCTGTTCACAAAAAGAAGAGCAGAGCAGAAGTCAGCAACTACAGACCAGTGTCGCTCCTGTCAATCGCTGGTAAGATCCTAGAGACAATAATCTCAAGACAAATGACAGTTTTTTTGACTACCACTCACTACTTTGTGACCGTCAATATGGCTTCAGGAAAGGTTACTCTGCTGCTGATCTGTTGTTAAACCTCTCCACTAAGTGGCACCAGTCACTGGATGAATCCAAAGTCAGCTGTGTGGTAGCACTGGACATTGCTGGCGCTTTCGACCGGGTGTGGCACCAGGGCCTCTTACCAAAATTTCAAGCACTGGGAATTGCAGGCTCTACGCTATGTCTCCTCAGTGATTACCTTCATGGTAGATCTCTAAGTGTAGTTCTCAATGGAACGGAATCAGCAAGACATCCTTTTGGGGCAAGTGTTCCACAAGGAAGCGTGCTGGGACAATTGTTATGGAATGTCTACTTCAACGACCTTCTTCATCTCATCCCAGAATCACATGCATATGCAGACGACTACACACTGACATTCACTTATCCAAGAGAAGAAATGCCAGCTCTCTAAGCTACATCAATCACCAGCTGAGAGCTATATCAGCTTGGGAAAATAGATGGCAAGTAACATTTGCACCTCAGAAAATGCAAATGATCGTCTCTAGGCACCATGATGGTAATGCTGGTGCAGTAGTAAGGATGAATGGGAGGGTGTTGGCAACTGGAGAAGTTGATATCCTTGGGGTGAAATTTGACTCCAAACTAACCATGAAGAACCATGTTGTAAATCTTGCAAACAAGGCAGCCCGGAAGCTTACAGCACTTCGCCGTATACCGCATCTACTTGACAGTAGGGTTTGCAAGTTTCTGTACGAGGCACAAGTACGCTCGCACCTTGAGTATGCTCCACTTTCTTGGTTTGCCTGCCCCCCCCCTCTCATCTGCGACTGCTTGACAGAGTAGAGAACAGAGCAAGACGTCTCATCTCTCGCCTGGACCCATCCTGGATAGATCTGTCATTTCAGCAGAGCCTTCAACATAGGAGGGATGTGGGTGGCCTTACTGTTATGTACAAGGCCAATATTGTCAAAGTACCACACTTGGATCCACTTCGAGGACAGCGTGAAACAAGCTTTTATGCCACAAGACGGGCAGAAAGCAGCAACTTCACTCTGGCTGTACCCTTCTCCAGAACTTCACTCCACCTGAGATCCTATATACCCAGGATGACTCGAGTATGGAACACATTCGTACAGCATAATGATGTCAATGAGATAAAGTCAGTTGATCAAATGAAAATGCTGGCCCAGAGATGGCTCCAACTTCATCCTGTTCCCTACTTGTATGTCTCATAACAATAAAAATGCTTTCAAATGAGCTGATGTAGGTAACAGCTCTTAGCTTGCCAATAAAGTTAGGAATCTTTAAACTGTAAATAGCTTGTCAATAAAGCTAGGGATCCTTAACTTTGTCAAACCCTGTGTAAAAAAAAAAAAAGAGAGAGAGAGAGAGAGGATCTAGTAGCGATCAGTGAAGAGGCGGAGTCAGGAGCTGAGTCTCGAGCCCTGCAACCACAATTAGGCGAGTACAATTAGGCGAGTACACATAAGCTGTGGTCCGCCAACATCACTCCCATGTATACATCTGTAAACAGTGATACACCAGCACCACTCCCACGTACACATATGTGAACAGTAGTCCATCGATTTTGTCAAAACTTTGACATTTGAAATCTAACACAGAATCTCTGTGACATCTAAACTCTTGGTCTCGGTGATGTGAGATTGATGCTTGTGATATTAATGCCAGCGGGAGCGTGCATGTGCGTGTGCGCGTGCATGGGCGTGTGTGGACTCGGCTATATGTGGTTACAGGGGATCGAGTTTCAGCTTGTGACCCAGCCTCTTCGCTGGTCGCTACTTGGTTCACTCCTGGCTCCGAGAGCCTTACCGTATCTCTGCTTAAAGCTGTGTATTGATCCTTCTTCAGCCACTTCAGTCTACAGGTCGTTCCACTTTGTGGCATGCAAAGAGTACGTTACAGTTTATTTGATGTATGTTACACACCCATATAGGAATGCTCTCCCGACCAGCGAACCGATAGTTAAGAGTGTAGCAGGAGGAGCTCCACTCTTATGCTAATTGATCGGTTCATTCAGCCAGTCACGATAAAATTCGCTAATTCTGTGAAGCGATGTCTGACCACTCTTGGAGAAAAATACGTAGACTTGCCTCCAAGTCTACGCATTGGATGGTTAAACCATGTTTATTACTTGTAAATTGCCTTATTGTACATATTGTCTGTTTATTTCGTGCATTGACTGCACATATCTTGGTGAAGGAAAATGTATTTAAGTTATTATTTGCTATGTCTTGCTCGTCCCTACTTTGGTAATTGGTAATCTTACTGATTCGGTTACGAGCAGGTGCACAAGCCACAAAACTACATCTGTATCCATAAATCACTTCCTGACTACTCTAAGACCGACAAAATGCTTCCTAGCATCGCTGTGAGTCGTCAGTTTTCAGCTTCCAGCTGGGCCCTCGTGTTCCTCTTACCCAACTCACAATCTGTCTGTGATCACCCTGTCAATTTCTTTCAGTATTTGGTGCGTTTTCATGTCACCTCTAGACGTTCTTCCCTCTAGTGTCGTCAGGTTGAGTTCCCTGAGCCGCTCTTTATAAAACAGCCTCTTATCTAGTTTCGTTTACAAACCTCCACACTTTTCTCCAGTTTCTTGTCATGCATGACTAGATGTAGGTTCCATACTGTGTGTGTTCTCACCTATTTGTAGTTGAATTCTAATCGCCACTTGTCAGATCAATTCTGCAGCTTTTCGGATCCATTTGTAGCCTTTTCCGGTCTGTTTCTCATTAATTTCACATCTTTGAGCAAGGACACCTCTGACTCGATTTGTTTTGTCATGTATACATAAGTGAGAAACAGTACTGGTCCAGGTACGATCCTTGTGAAACCCCGCTCAACACGGTCGCTCATTCAGAGAGCCCCTTCTGGACAAAAATTAGTTATGTCCTTCCTGTTAAGTATTCTTCATCCACTGTAGTGCTTTCTCGGTTATTCCTGACTCCTCCTTACACTCACCCACACCCACTATGTGTGGAACACACTCCACCTGTGGAGTGTTGCGGAGTGAGACAGGTGGAACACACGCAAACCTGTGGTGTGTTGCAGAGTGAGACAGGTGGAACACACGCCACCTGTGGTGTGTTGCAGAGTGAGACGGGTGGAACACACGCCACCTGTGGCCTGTTGCAGAGCGAGACAGGTGGAACACACGCCACCTGTGGCCTGTTGCAGAGTGACACAGGTGGAACACACGCCACCTGTGGTGTGTTTCAGAGTGAGACAGGTGGAACACACGCCACCTGTGGTGTGTTGTAGAGTGAGACAGGTGGAACACACGCCACCTGTGGTGTGTTGTCGAGTGAGACAGGTGGGACACACGCCACCTGTGGTGTGTTGCAGAGTGAGACAGGTGGGACGCACGCCACCTGTGGTGTGTTGCAGGGCGAGACAGGTGGGACACACGCCACCTGTGGTGTGTTGCAGAGTGAGACAGGTGGGACACCCGCCACGTGGTGTGTTGCAGAGTGGAAGGGGGCAACGCCCCCTTGGGGTTGCAGAGTGAGACAGTGGGAACCGCCACCTGTGGTGGGTTTCAGGTGAGACAGGTGGGACCACGCCACCCGTGGTGTGTTGCAGAGTGGAGGGGGCAGGTGGGGACACACGCCACCTGTGGTGTGTTGCAGAGTGAGACAGGTGGGACACACGCCACCTGTGGTGTGTTGCAGAGTGAGACAGGTGGGACACACGCCACCTGTGGTGTGTTGCAGAGCGAGACAGGTGGGACACACGCCACCTGTGGTGTGTTGCAGAGCGAGACAGGTGGGACACACGCCACCTGTGGTGTGTTGCAGAGCGAGACAGGTGGGACACACGCCACCTGTGGTGTGTTGCAGAGTGAGACAGGTGGGACACACGCACCTGTGGTGTTGCAGAGTGAGACAGGTGGGACACACGCCACCTGTGGTGTGTTGCAGAGCGAGACAGGTGGGGGACACGCCACCTGTGGTGTGTTGCAGAGCGAGACAGGTGGGACACACGTCACCTGTGTGGGGTGTGCGAGCGGACAGGTGGGACCACGCACCTGGGAGTGTTGCGAGCGGACAGTGGAACCAAGCCCTGTGGAGTGTTGCAGAGCGAGAAGGTGGAGCACAAAGCCACCCGTGGGTGTTGCAGAGTGAGACAGGTATAACACACGCCACCTGTGGAGTGTTGCAGAGTGAGACAGGTGGAACACACGCCACCTGTTGAGTGTTGCAGAGTGAGACGGGTGGAACACACGCCACCTGTGGAGTGTTGCCAGGTGAGACGGGTGGAACACCGCCACCTGTGGAGTGTTGCAGAGTGAGACGGTGGAACACACGCCACTGTGGAGTGTTGCAGGGGTGAGACGGGTGGAACACACGCCACCTGTGGAGTGTTGCAGGTGAGAGGGTGGAAACAACGCACCCGTGGAGTGTTGCAGAGTGAGAGGGTGGAACACACGCCACCTGTGGAGTGTTGCAGGTGAGACGGGTGAACACACGCCACCTGTGGAGTGTTGCAGAGTGGACGGGTGGAACACACGCCACCTGTGGAGTGTTGCAGAGTGGGACGGGTGGAACACACGCCACTGTGGAGTGTTGCAGAGTGAGACGGGTGGAACACACGCCACCTGTGGAGTGTTGCAGAGTGAGACGGGTGGAACACACGCCACCTGTGGAGTGTTGCAGAGTGAGACGGGTGGAAACACCGCCACCTGTGGAGTGTTGCAGATGAGACGGGTGGAACACAACGCCACCTGTGGAGTGTTGCGAGTGAGGGCGGGTGGAACACACGCCACCCGTGGGATGTTGCCCGAGTGAGACGGGTGGAACACACGCCACCTGTGGGTGTTGCAGAGTGAGACGGGTGGAACACACGCCACCTGTGGGGGTGTTGCAGAGTGAGACGGGTGGAACACACGCCACCTGTGGAGTGTGCAGAGTTGGGGACGGGTGGAACACACGCCACCTGTGGAGTGTTGCAGAGTGAGACGGGGGACACACGCCACCTGTGGAGTGTTGCAGAGTGAGACGGGTGGAACACCGCCCCCTGTGGAGTGTTGCAGAGTGGACGGGTGGAACACACGCCCCCTGTGGAGTGTTGCAGAGTGAGACGGGTGGAACACACGCCACCCGTGGAGTGTTGCAAGAGTGAGACGGGTGGAACACCCCGCCCCCTGTGGAGTGTTGCAGAGTGAGACGGGTGGAACACACGCCACCTGTGGGTGTTGCAAGGAGACGGGTGGAACACACGCCACCTGTGGAGTGTTGCGAGTGAGACGGGTGGAACACACGCCACCTGTGGAGTGTTGCAGAGTGAGACGGGTGGAACACACGCCACCTGTGGAGTGTTGCAGAGTGAGACGGGTGGAACACACGCCACCTGTGGAGTGTTGCAGAGTGAGACGGGTGGAACACACGCCAAACCCGTGGAGTGTTGCAGAGTGAGACGGGTGGAACACCCCGCCACCTGTGGAGTGTTTGCAGAGTGAGACGGGTGGAAACACCGCCACCCGTGGAGTGTTGCAGAGTGAGACGGGTGGAACACACGCCCTGTGGAGTGTTGCAGAGTGAGACGGGTGGAACACACGCCACCTGTGGAGTGTTTGCAGAGGAGAGGGTGGAACACACGCCACCTGTGGAGTGTTGCAGAGTGAGAGGGTGGAACACACGCCACCCGTGGAGTGTTTGCAGAGTGAGACGGGTGGAACACACGCCACCTGTGGAGTGTTGCAGAGTGAGACGGGTGGAACACACGCCACCCGTGGAGTGTTGCAGAGTGAGGGGGGTGGAACACACGCCACCTGTGGAGTGTTGCGAGTGAGACGGGTGGAACACACGCCACCCGTGGAGTGTTGCAGAGTGAGACGGGTGGGAAAACACGCCACCTGTGGGTGTTGCAGAGTGAGAGGGTGGAACACACGCCACCTGTGGAGTGTTGCAGAGTGAGAGGGTGGAACCACACGCCACCTGTGGGAGTGTTGCAGAGTAGAAGGGTGGAAACACACGCCACCTGTGGAGTGTTGCAGAGTGAGAGGGTGGAACCACACGCCACCTGTGGAGTGTTGCAAGGTGAGACGGGTGGAAAACACGCCCCCTGGGGGATTTTTGCAGAGTGAGGGCGGGTGGAACACCACCACTGTGGGGTGTTGCGAGTGAGACGGGTGGAACACACGCCACCTGTGGAGTGTTGCAGAGTGAGACGGGTGGAACACACGCCACCTGTGGAGTGTTGCAGAGTGAGACGGGTGGAAACACGCCACCTGTGGAGTGTTGCAGAGTGAGACGGGTGGAACACACGCCACCTGGGGGAGTGGTGCAGAGTGAGACGGGTGGAACACACGCCACCTGTGGAGTGTTGCAGAGTGAGACGGGTGGAACACACGCCACCTGTGGAGTGTTGCAGAGTGAGACGGGTGGAACACGCCACCTGTGGAGTGTTGCAGAGTGAGACGGGTGGAACACACGCCACCTGTGGAGTGTTGCAGAGTGGACGGGTGGAACACACGCCACCTGTGGGTGTTGCAGAGTGAGACGGGTGGAACACACGCCACCTGTGGAGTGTTTTGCAGAGTGAAAACGGGGGGAACACACACGCCACCTGTGGAGTGTTGCAGAGTGAGACGGGTGGAACACACACGCCACCTGTGGAGTGTTGCAGAGTGAGAGGGTGGAACACACGCCACCTGTGGAGTGTTGCAGAGTGAGACGGGTGGAACACACGCCACCTGTGGAGTGTTGCAGAGTGAGACGGGTGGAAACAAAGCCACCTGGGAGTGTTGCAGAGTGAGACGGGTGGAACACACGCCACCTGTGGAGTGTTGCAGAGTGAGACGGGGGGAACACACGCCACCTGTGGAGTGTTGCAGAGTGAGACGGGTGGAACACACGCCACCTGTGGAGTGTTGCAGAGTGAGACGGGTGGAACACACGCCACCTGTGGAGTGTTGCAGAGTGAGACGGGTGGAACACACGCCACCTGTGGAGTGTTGCAGAGTGAGACGGGTGGAACACACGCCACCTGTGGAGTGTTGCAGAGTGAGACAGGTGGAACACACGCCACCTGTGGAGTGTTGCAGAGGGAGACAGGTGGAACACACGCCACCTGTGGGGTGTTGCTGAGTAAGGAGACGGGTGGGATGGTCAGGAGACCTCCCACCTTCCTACCTCCCACCTTTCTACCTCCCACCCTTTTCCTGCCTCAGTTCCGTCTCCCTCCCCGTTCATCCTGTTGTTAATTTATTTCCTCTCCATCTTTCCTTCCCTCCTCTTTTCGTTCATGTGTCTAATTTCTTCGTCCCCTACTCTCTCCCTCTTCCCTTCCTGCTTCCTCCCTCATCGCTATCACCCTCTCTTAAAGCGCTTTTCAAAACAAATAATTTTTACCCAGTTTACTATTCTTAATTTATCATTTCGGACTTCCCAGTCAGTAAAAATGTTTGTCTTCTCCCTCCACAAGCATTAACAGCGCTGAGATATCTTTGGTAAATATTCACGTGCTTGCTTGGTTACCCAGTCCATTGCTGAGATAAAAAGAAAAATCTCTATTAGGTTATACGGTATTTCTCTTTTTTCGTCTAACTGGAAAGGCTTCTCACTTGTGAAGGTTTTTTTTTCTCTCTGGTGACTGTTAGGCATGAGGCGCATGGACATGCACATGTTTAAAGGAAGTGAAATGCGTGTTGTTTTGCGCCATGCCTTGGACCCCTGCCTTAAAAGGCAGGGGTCCAAGGCTGGAGTTGCAGTGACACGCCAAGTTCTTGAATACCATCAAGTTCCTGTGTACCATCAATAATATGAGATGTCAAGTTCCGTGTTCGAACACCCGAGGGAAGGAAAGAGGATCGGTATCTGTGTGGTCAACATCGTGATGCCTGAGAACATCGGGTGTGATAGTGAGACTATATACAGGTAGATGGTCGGTGGAAAGCATCGACCTCATACGTGATGCGATTCGTCGTGTCCAGGTGGTGTCTGGTCGCCGTTGTTGCTGTGTCGCCAAGCACCGTTCACTTCGTCTTGCTGATTCTGTTTGGACTGAGTTAGTAACATGTGGGTAGATGTGGCAAACGCAGCTTACTGCACCCTAGGTAAGATAAATGAAGTGCGTGGAGAAGGGGAGGTAATTTGTTTTCGGCGCCTTCTAAGAAAGATTTGGCATTAGTTTCCTTTAGGAAATGTTTCGTTAGCTGGGTAAGCTTATTACTTTATTGACTTAATAGTTTAAGACGCATTACAGTGGAACCTGTATTTTGACTAGCTGTAAGTGTTAATTTGATTTTTTCACTTAATGACTGTTGAGGTCATCCTGCGAGTATTAGAGATAATCATAAGCACATCAGCTGAAGGTTGTGTAAAACTGTCAAAACAACTACAATACAGACAACAATGGCCCAAGTATTATTCCTTTCAAGCCGCCAAAAGTAACAGAGACCAGAGTAGAAATTTGGCCTTGGACCAGGATGCAGGCTATGAATAATAAATACCGCAGAGCTGATGGAACTCAGTAGCAAGACCATGCTTGTATAGAAATGTCTCTGATGATGATGATGATGATGATGATGATGATGATGATGATGCATAAAACTTATTTCGATTCCTTTCGCATTTAGATATTAAACAAAAAAATTGCAAAGTTGCCAACAGTTAGGTGTCAATCAGAAAATTTGAGCATGTATAATTATTACAATTCGACAAACAGTATTCAAAAAGAAAAAAGTAAATCACATCCCCATCAACGACAAATGAAAAAGTCAGGAAATGGTTGCAAGAAAATAATAATTACATCCAGTAACCAGTGAACAATCTTCACCTGAGTCCCAATGAGAGCAAAAATAAACTAAAAAAAATCACTTCATTAGCGTCATCTTGACCCAGAAGAAAATTGAGTCTATGCCTTACCGACTAAAACTGGCGATCACATGGAAACATGACTAAATATTAAATGCAACTGAAATTTGGTGTATCTACTGTTTATATTGTAAAAAAATTCTTAAGCAGTTTGGTTGTGGCTCAGCATCTTTGGCAGAGTTTGCATTTTCAGTATCAAGGTAGTGAGAAAGAGGAACGTACTGAAGGAAAAGGTGGAGGAGACGTACTATACAGATTTTTGATTGGATATAAAAAGTCACCGCCGACCTGGACTCTTCAAGGAGGGAAGGGAAACCGTTGGTATTAATTAATGGCGTTTCATTAATGAATGGGAACCCTTACGTTGCTTAAAGAAGACTATGTGATGAGAACACATTAACTAAATACATACAATGAAATCATTACGAAGTCTTACTGAAACCTATTAAGTAAACAATTTAGTTTTAAAGTTTTGCAGTAGCTAAATATTATTAATATAATTGGACTAATTTCATTGCCCTAATATAATTAACGATAGCTAGATGCATAAATGGTATTTTATAAAGAATCGCTTTGCACACACAAAACCTAACTTTGGGTACGTTGACGGACAGGAATGCTGACGGTAACGCTACTGAAACACGAGTATCTACACTGAAATTCAGGCTACACAGTAGTGTCATACACATATAATTAAATAGTATTAAATAAAAATAAATCTCTTCGTGTACAGAAAACGTCTCAATTTATATAATGAAGCATTTCTGATTCACTTCAGTTAAATAGTTTCTAGAAATGATTTGGCTCATCTGAAAAGATTAGTTGTCCACACACATTTAACTAGCTTATAATAAGCTATATTTGCCAAAAAAAATTACTGTATGCAGGTTCTCTTGTCCAGGTTATAGTTCTAAACTATAAATATCTATTTCACTCAAACCAAAATCAGTAAAACTGATCATTAGGGGTATAGTAAAGAGGCAGGGACAGAAGCTAGGAATGTTTGCGCGCGCGCACGCACACACACACACACCACACATACACACCACACATACACACCACACATACACACCACACATACACACCACACATACACACCACACATACACACCACACATACACACACCACACACACACACCACACATACACACCACACATACACACCATACATACACACCACACATACACACACACACACAACCTTGATGCTCCCAACAGAGACGTCTCCTCACTATTGGCCGCCATAACATTTAAACAACAACATTCCAACATTAAACACCGCCTCGCTCCCGAGCCTCAACCAGGATTCCTGGTCCTGTTGTAAAATATTTTGATTGTGCAATGTTGCGCTTGGCTGCAGGCGTGCTATATTGGTGATACATATGAATACAGAGCAATTACTGCGCCTACCTTATGTTTCAACTCTCCTGCTGGATTTTTTTATAACGTTTTGGGTAAAAAAGTTGTGTGGAAGAGTATGGACAAATGTAAAGTGAACGCTGCTGATGTGGAACTTTTGTGACTGTTGATATGGGATTGTGTTTGTTGATATGGGATTTTGTCATGCTGATACAGGATATTGAGCATGCTGACACAGGGTACTGAGTATGCTGACACAGGGTACTGAGCATGCTGACACAGGGTACTGAGCATGCTGACACAGGGTACTGAGCATGCTAACACAGGGTACTGAGCGTGCTGACACAGGGTACTGAGCTTGCTGACACAGGGTACTGAGCATGCTGACACAGGGTACTGAGCATGCTAACACAGGGTACTGAGCGTGCTGACACAGGGTACTGAGCTTGCTGACACAGGGTACTGAGCATGCTGACACAGGGTACTGAGCATGCTGACACAGGGTACTGAGCATGCTGACACAGGATACTGAGCATGCTGACACAGGATACTGAGCATGCTGACACAGGATACTGAGCATGCTGGCACAGCATACTGAGCATGCTGGCACAGGATACTGAGTATGCTGGCACAGGATACTGAGCATGCTGACACAGGATACTGAGCATGCTGACACAGGATACTGAGTATGCTGGCACAGGATACTGAGCATGCTGACACAGGATACTGAGTATGCTGGCACAGGATACTGAGTATGCTGGCACAGGATACTGAGCATGCTGACACAGGATACTGAGCATGCTGGCACAGCATACTGAGCATGCTGGCACAGGATACTGAGTATGCTGGCACAGGATACTGAGCATGCTGACACAGGATACTGAGCATGCTGACACAGGATACTGAGCATGCTGACACAGCATACTGAGCATGCTGACACAGCATACTGAGCATGCTGACACAGCATACTGAGCATACTGACACAGCATACTGAGCATGCTGACACAGGATACTGAGCATGCTGACACAGGGTACTGAGCATGCTGACACGGGATACCGAGCATGCTGACACGGGATACCGAGCATGCTGACACGGGATACCGAGCATGCTGACACGGGATACCGAGCATGCTGACACGGGATACCGAGCATGCTGACACGGGATACCGAGCATGCTGACACGGGATACCGAGCATGCTGACACGGGATACCGAGCATGCTGACACGGGATACCGAGCATGCTGACACGGGATACCGAGCATGCTGACACGGGATACCGAGCATGCTGACACGGGATACCGAGCATGCGGACGCGGGATACCGAGCATGTGGACGCAGGATACCGAGCATGCGGACGCGGGATACCGAGCATATTAACAAAAGCAATTTGAGACTCTGGTCCCTGCGAAAAGCACCTAATTCTGCTAAATACGAAAATATTTAACAATGAACTGTTTCGAAACCATCTGTTTATTTTTTACGCTTATTTGCGATGATTAACAGTCTAAAACAACTTGCTACAATTAATACAACATAGGGTTACACGACAGTGTTTACTACGAGTCGCTTTGGTATGCTCCCGAAATCGTCGTTCTTGTAGGGCAATCACACTCCTTGTTGAATACATTGATTGGTAATGATGGTACTGTTGATTTTAGCAGTGAACTTCACCTACTATGGATGGGCTGAGCCTGTGTTGATGCGAGACGAGTTTTGCAGTTTTACAATATTCCAAACTAGTTTTGCAGTATA
>NC_069455.1:17921536-18059036 GCF_026875155.1 Cherax quadricarinatus | reverse complement strand
AGATTTACACATCTAGCAGTGTTTCTCACTGTATAACATCTGTAAATACATCTCTAACTGTATATCCTCTGTATTAGTCATTGTTTTTCTACAATGAAGATCAGTCTTTTATGATGTATGAATACGTAGAGAGAGACACACACAGACAGACAGACAGACAGACGGAGGAAGGGAATGAGAATCAGGTGTATGGAAAACACGAGAGGTGATTAGCAGAGGATGAGTGTGTTCCTCTCTCTGGAGTTAACGGAAAAGAGTGTAATCAATGGCTTGACCACTGGAAACACAAAGGAATCATTTACACGACAACGTTGACCGAGAGATACGAACAGGCTCGTGAAGAACCAGATGAGAAGCTGAGGACAGTGTTGGTAGATGACTGAGAGATACACGTAGTTTCATAAACAAGATGAGAAGCTGAGGACAGTGTTTTTAAAGTGACTGAGAGATACAAGTAGGTTCATGAAGAACAAGATGAGAAGCTGAGGACAGTGTTGGAAGGTGACTGAGAGATACAAGTAGGTTCATGAAGAACAAGATGAGAAGATGAGGACAGTGTTGGAAGGTGACTGAGAGATACAAGTAGGTTCATGAAGAACAAGATGAGAAGCTGAGGACAGTGTTGGTAGATGACTGAGAGATACAAGTAGGTTCATGAAGAACAAGATGAGAAGCTGAGGACAGTCGTGAATCTACTGGTAAATTAATTTTTAATGGTAGTTACATGGATGCTGATGAACTGCTCCGGGTCCAGGGTACTGCCCAGTAGCTACCCTCTCCTTCTTCAGATCAAACCTGATTTCCACCCATTTCCCAGGCGCTGTATAACTGAAAAATGGTTATCACATCCATAAGAATATTTAGTGAAATAATGTCTGGAATGTACAGAAAGAACCAGGGAAACACAGCAAGCTGGCTGGAAATGTATACAGCAATGAGTGCAGCTGTCACAGGTAGCTGGTTGGCACTAAGTGCAGCAGAAAACAGCCAATTGGCTGTTAGTACTACCACTGCCATAGTACTGGCTGTTAGTACTACCACTGCCATAACTGCGACCAACACCACCACTATTACCACTATCACTATAACAACTAACATCCTCACAACCACCACCATTATCTCTATACTTATCACTACCACCATAATAGCCACCATCATCCCTTTCACTACCACCATAATAGCCACCATCATCCCCTTCACTACCACCATAATAGCCACCATCATCCCCTTCACTACCACCACAACCATGACAGTAATCACTGCCTCCAGCACAATCACCACTATTCCCACCGCTGCCACAAGCACCACCACAATCAAGGCCACGCTAAGCGCTCAGAACCACTACTGCCACCATCACTACCACTACAACAAACACCATCATCCCATCACTACCACTACAACAAACACCATCATCCCATAACTACCACCACCACAAACATCACCATCCCATCACTACCACCACCACAAACATCACCATCCCATCACTACCACCACAACAAACATCACCATCCCATCACTACCACCACAAGCACCACAAGCACCACCATCCCATCACTATCACCACAAGCACCACCATCCCATAACTACCACTACAACAAACACCACCATCCCATCACTACCACCACCACAAAGTCACCATCCCATCACTACCACCACCACAAAATCACCATCCCATCACTACCACCACCACAAAATCACCATCCCATCACTATCACCACAAGCACCACCATCCCATCACTACCACTACAACAAACACCACCATCCCATCACTACCACTACAACAAACACCACTATTCCATCACTACCACCACCACAAACACTACCATACCATAACTACCACAACCACAAACATCACCATCCCATCACTACCACCACAAGCACCACTATCCCATAACTACCACCACCATAAGCGCCACCATCGCATCACTACCACTACAACAAACACCACTATTACATCACTACCGCCACCACAAACACTACCATACCATAACTACCACAACCACAAACATCACCATCCCATCACTACCACCACAAGCACCACCATCCCATCACTACCACCACAAGCACCACCATCCCATCACTACCACCACAAGCACCACCATCCCATCACTACCACCACAAGCACCACCATCCCATCACTACCACCACAAGCACCACCATCCCATCACTACCACCACAAGCACCACCATCCCATCACTACCACCACAAGCACCACCATCCCATAACTACCACTACAACAAGCACCACCATCCCATAACTACCACTACAACAAGCACCACCATCCCATAACTACCACTACAACAAACACCACAATCCCATAACTACCACTACAACAAACACCACCATCCCATAACTACCACTACAACAAACACCACCATCCCATAACTACCACTACAACAAACACCACCATCCCATAACTACCACTACAACAAACACCACCATCCCATAACTACCACTACAACAAACACCACCATCCCATAACTACCACTACAACAAACACCACCATCCCATAACTACCACTACAACAAACACCACCATCCCATAACTACCATTACAACAAACACCACCATCCCATAACTACCACTACAACAAACACCACCATCCCATAACTACCACTGCAACAAACACCACCATCCCATAACTACCACTACAACAAACACCACCATCCCATCACTACCACTAAAACAAACACCACCATCCCATAACTACCACTAAAACAAACACCACCATCCCATAACTACCACTACAACAAACACCACCATCCCATAACTACCACTGCAACAAACACCACCATCCCATAACTACCACTGCAACAAACACCACCATCCCATCACTACCACTACAACAAACACCACCATCCCATCACTACCACTACAACAAGCACCACCATCCCATCACTACCACTACAACAAACACCACCATCCCATAACTACCACCACCACCACAAACATCACCATCCCATCACTACCACCACAACAAACATCACCATCCCATCATTTCCACCACAACAAACATCACCATCCCATCACTACCACCACAAGCACCACCATCCCATCCCATCACTATCACCACAAGCACCACCATCCCATAACTACCACTACAACAAACACCACCATCCCATCACTACCACCACCACAAAGTCACCATCCCATCACTACCACCACCACAAAATCACCATCCCATCACTACCACCACCACAAAATCACCATCCCATCACTATCACCACAAGCACCCCCATCCCATCACTACCACTACAACAAACACCACCATCCCATCACTACCACTACAACAAACACCACTATTCCATCACTACCACCACCACAAACACTACCATACCATAACTACCACAACCACAAACATCACCATCCCATCACTACCACCACAAGCACCACTATCCCATAACTACCACCACCATAAGCGCCACCATCGCATCACTACCACTACAACAAACACCACTATTACATCACTACCGCCACCACAAACACTACCATACCATAACTACCACAACCACAAACATCACCATCCCATCACTACCACCACAAGCACCACCATCCCATCACTACCACCACAAGCACCACCATCCCATCACTACCACCACAAGCACCACCATCCCATCACTACCACCACAAGCACCACCATCCCATCACTACCACCACAAGCACCACCATCCCATCACTACCACCACAAGCACCACCATCCCATCACTACCACTACAACAAGCACCACCATCCCATAACTACCACTACAACAAACACCACCATCCCATAACTACCACTACAACAAACACCACCATCCCATAACTACCACTACAACAAACACCACCATCCCATAACTACCACTGCAACAAACACCACCATCCCATAACTACCACTGCAACAAACACCACCATCCCATAACTACCACTGCAACAAACACCACCATCCCATCACTACCACTACAAACACCACCATCCCATCACTACCACTACAACAAACACCACCATCCCATCACTACCACTACAACAAACACAACCATCCCATCACTACCACTACAACAAACACCACCATCCCATAACTACCACTACAACAAACACCACCATCCCATCACTACCACTACAACAAACACCACCATCCCATCACTACCACTACAACAAACACCACCATCCCATCACTACCACTACAACAAACACAACCATCCCATCACTACCACTACAACAAACACCACCATCCCATCACTACCACTACAACAAACACCACCATCCCATCACTACCACTACAACAAACACCACCATCCCATCACTACCACTACAACAAACACCACCATCCCATCACTACCACTACAACAAACACCACCATCCCATCACTACCACTACAACAAACACCACCATCTCATCACTACCACCACCATTATCACAACCATTATCACCACAATCTCCAACAACACGACCACTGCAACACCCCTCGCTACTACCATCACAGTTATCACCATTCCCATCACTACCACCCACAATTACCACCATCACAACAATCAGTCTCTGTCAGTCACTACCACCACTTCAAGTCACCGTTATCCATATTACTACCACAACTACCACTATCCACTATTATACCACAAGCACCACCATCCCCGATACTACCACCACCACAACCATCACAATCTCCAATCACTACCAACACAACTACCACTATCACCATCACTACCACAATTGCCTTTAACCGATAACAAACACTACAAGTACAACCATCCTCATCACTACCACTACCACATCTACCACCATCCATTACTATCACTAGCACAATCACAACTATCCTCATCGCTACCACCACTGGAACACTCACCGCCATCCCCAACACTACCACCATCACAGCTATCACCTCCGTCAGTCACTACCACCGCCTCAACCACCACTACCATCCCCATCATTACCACCACAATCACAGCCATTTTCTCACTACCACAACCACCACTATCCCCATCATTTCCTCCACAACCACTGCAATCTGTCGATACCACCATCACAATCACCGCTATCCACATCACTACCACCACTACTACAATCACCGTTATCCACATCACTACCACTACTATAATCACCGCAAATCGCCATCGCTACCACAGTTACTACAATCACAGTTATCCACATCACTACCACCACTACTACAATCACTGTTATCCATATTACTACCACCACTACTACATTCACCGCTATCCACATCACTACCACCGCCACAATCACAGTTACCAACATCACTACCATCACTGTAATCACAACTGTCCACATCAGTATCCAAACCACCACAGCAATAACCACAATCCCCGTCCCTGCAACTAAAATTCGCCCTAACTACAATCACCACATACAATACAAGAAAATCAAGAGTGGCTCGTTATAAGGGGCGAGGGAGGGAGAGTGGGAAGGAGAGAGGGGAAGGGAGGGAGGGAGAGAGGGAGGATGAGAGAGGGAGAGAGGAAGAAAATACCCTAAAGATTACGTTAAGGGTGAGAAGGTAATTAGCTATCAGGAAACTGTCAGATTCTGAGCAAAGAATTTAAGACAGAACACTAGTTTCAGGAGACGGTACACCAGGTACCAGAGACGGTAGACAAGGCGCCAGTGACGGTGCACCAGGTACCAGACATGGTACCCTGGGTACCAGAGATGGTACATCAGCTTCCTGAAACGGTACACCAGCTTCAAGAGAGGTACACCAGATACCAGAGACGGTATATGAGGTACCGGAGACGGTACATCAGGTGCCGTAGACGGAACATGAGGTACCGTAGACGGTACAACAGGTGTCGTAGACGGTACAACAGGTACCAGAGACGGTACTCCAGGTACCAAAGACGGTAGCCGGCATCTTACACCAGCGACGGTACGGAACAACACGATCAATGATACGGTGAAACACGGGTGACGGAACAAGCAAACACGGGTGACGGAACAAGCGAACACGTTTGACGTTGATGTTCCTTAGTGTGGGCAGTATTAATGTTACCGAGTGTGGGTAGTATTAATGTTACCGAGTGTGGGTAGTATTAATGTTACCGAGTGTGTGCAGTATTAATGTTACCGAGTGTGGGCAGTATTAATGCTGAGATTAAGAGACATGTGCAACATCTGGGTATCTTTATTGTAGACGTTTCGCCATCCAGTGGCTTTATCAATACAAATTCTTGGACATAACTTGAAGACAGTAGAACTATGTACAGAAGATGAGGTAATCAGTCCGTCAACCTAGGAGTAGGTGCGAAGAGCACCAGGTGCTCTTCGCACCTACTCCTAGGTTGAGGGACTGATTACCTCATCTTCTGTACATAGTTCTACTGTCTTCAAGTTATGTCCAAGAATTTGTATTGATAAAGCCACTGGATGGCGAAACGTCTACAATAAAGATACCCAGATGTTGCACATGTGTCTTAATCTCATCTTGTCGGTATTATATACCATTCGTACACACAGTATTAATGCTACCGAGTGTGGGCAGTATTAATGTTACCGAGTGTGGGCAGTATTAATGTTACCGAGTGTGGGCAGTATTAATGTTACCGAGTGTGGGCAGTATTAATGTTACCGAGTGTGGGCAGTATTAATGTTACCGAGTGTGGGCAGTATTAATGTTACCGAGTGTGGGCAGTATTAATGTTACCGAGTGTGGGCAGTATTAATGTTACCGAGTGTGGGCAGTATTAATGTTACCGAGTGTGGGCAGTATTAATGTTACCGAGTGTGGGCAGTATTAATGTTACCGAGTGTGGGCAGTATTAATGTTACCGAGTGTGGGCAGTATTAATGTTACCGAGTGTGGGCAGTATTAATGTTACCGAGTGTGGGCAGTATTAATGTTACCGAGTGTGGGCAGTATTGATGTTCCTTGAGTGTGGGCAGTATTGATGTTCCTTGAGTGTGGGCAGTATTGATGTTCCTTGAGTGTGGGCAGTATTGATGTTCCTTGAGTGTGGGCAGTATTGATGTTCCTTGAGTGTGGGCAGTATTGATGTTCCTTGAGTGTGGGCAGTATTAATGTTTCTTGAGTGTGGGCAGTATTAATGTTTCTTGAGTGTGGGCAGTATTAATGTTCCTTTAGTGTGGGCAGTATTGATGTTCCTTTAGTGTGGGCAGTATTGATGTTCCTTGAGTGTGGGCAGTATTAATATTCCTTGAGTGTGGGCAGTATTGATGTTCCTTGAGTGTGGGCAGTATTGATGTTCCTTGAGTGTGGGCAGTATTGATGTTCCTTGAGTGTGGGCAGTATTGATGTTACTTGAGTGTGGGCAGTATTAATGTTACTTGAGCGTGGGGAGTATTAATGTTACTTGAGCGTGGGGAGTATTAATGTTACTTGAGTGTGGGCAGTATTGATGTTCCTTGAGTGTGGGCAGTATTGATGTTCCTTGAGTGTGGGCAGTATTGATGTTCCTTGAGTGTGGGCAGTATTGATGTTCCTTGAGTGTGGGCAGTATTGATGTTCCTTGAGTGTGGGCAGTATTGATGTTCCTTGAGTGTGGGCAGTATTGATGTTCCTTGAGTATGGATAATATCTAATTTTCCTGTCTAAGGTATACTACCACCATTCCGGGATACGACCCACACCAGTTGACTAACACCCAGGTACCTGCTTACTGCTAGGTGAACAGGGGCAGCAGGTGTGGGGAAACATGCCCAACGTTTCCAAACGAGACGGGGATCAAACCACGGACCCTCAGTATGTGCCATACCAACCGACATCCACTAAATGTAGAGTGACTCAAGATAAGATGGGTAGGATTTGCATATAATATATTAATTTAACGAGGAAGGTGGAGGGATGTTGAAAATTAAGTTCGAGAGATGGAAAAAGGGAGCGTGAGTGAGATGATAGACACAATTGCAATGTAATGCGATCCTTTATTGACAACGTTTCGCCCACAAAGTGGGCTTATCAAGTCACAAACAAATCTGTGTTGTTATTTTACACCATTTCAACTCGGCTGTTATTTAGAAAATAGTTGCAGCACTTGCTGTATGCTGCATCCCTTTGTATATAACGGAGCTCCTACAAGGAGTTGAGATTTGTCAGCTTACACTGGGAGTCTTCACTAGGACAATCAAGATATCGTTAAATATTCCAGTAATGGTTCATCAGCTTTGTTGAAGCTAATACCACTTCGCAATTGACAAGTCTCTAGATATCCTAACGCACACAAAGGAAAAAAAAGTGTACATGAATGGTATACAAGACCACGGTGCCCATCACCAGCTCCAAGACTGAGGGAGTGATTGCCTCGTCTTTTGTAAATAGTTATACAGTCTTCCAATTAAGTCGTTGAATTTGTATCGATAAAGCCACTAAATAGCGAACGTCTACAGATAAAGATATCGCTCATGTGTCTAATTCTTCATCGAAAAATACTATGAAGATAATTGAATTCCAAAACGAAGGTAAGAATATTTATACATAGGTAATGGAGAAAGGTGGAGAGAGAATTGGGGGAAGAGGAATATGTATTTCAAAATATATCAAACTACATATATACATTAGTAGATGGCAATGCAGTAAGGGATGATGGAGGGTCAGAGGCAGGGAAAAGTGGAAGGATGAAGGGATATAGGCAGGGAAGGTGGGTGAATGGAGGTAGAGAGGGTTATGGTTAAAGGCTGGGAGAGTGGAAGCAGGGAGAGAGAAGGGGTAAATGTAGTTAGGGATGAATGCAGGGAGAGTGAAAGGTTGGTGGTAGAGAGTTCAGAGGCAAGGCGAGGGGAGGGCTGGTGGCAGGGAGTTCAGAGGTAGGGAGAATGGAGGGCTGGTGGCAGGGAGTTCAAAGGCGGGGAGGGTGGAGGGCGGGGGGGGGCAGGGGCAGGGGGTTGAGAGGCAAGGAGAGGAGAGGGCTGGTAGCAGGGAGTTCAGAAGCTGGAAGAGTGGAGGGCTAGAGGCCGGGGGGCTGGAGATGTGGGGGTCTGATTTACAGTCTTGTTTTTCTTAATTTTGCTAGAAAAGTGGCCATGTTTGAAGTTTGGAAAGGACGGAGATAAATGTGATTAAAGTCGTAATTTTTGTACTTAACAATGAACGAGAAATAGCCTCTATTTACGTTCAACTTTAAAGTATTTTCTCTTGAAGAAAAAGTATCTTGTAAGACTATGCGGCGATACGTGCGTAAGAGAGATTTATATTTCTTTTATATTTCAGGCAGTAGTTGAGAGTACTTGTATAGTTGCTCCTACTCTCTCGCACGACTCGTACTTAAGTCAGCAGTCAAGGCAAAACTAGTAAATATGAGACTACCTTCAGAACCTTGAACAATTTATGAGACCATTACTGAAATATGTGGAGCCAATTTGGAACCCTAACTTCAGGTATATGAAGGCAGAGAATTTTCAGTATTTGCATTAAGGCTGCAGAGCTCGAGAGAGCAGTAGTCGGGTGAACTATCTCGCATCGATGGAGAATCGAAGAACCAAGAGATAACATAATCATAATACGTAAGATAATGACGTGGAAAAATTTAACATGGACAGATTGCTTTCCTTGAGGGAGCACAATTAGTGAACACGAGTAGAAAGTAGAAGTTCAAATGAAAGAGAAGTCATTCATTATGAGCATAGCGAGCAAATGTGATACAAGCAAAATTCATCTATGGACCAAAAAAAAAAAAGAAGGTAGGAACCAAGAGCTAAGGCTCAACTCTCAGAGCAAAGTCAACTTAAAGAGCGAGACGGGAAGTACTGACATGTGATAGGGCGTATGATCATCGGAAAAAAAATGCTATTGTGATCAAGGTCAACAAAATTTCTGTGATTGTCGGTGTCACCTATAAGCTTTTGCTTGTTTCAAGATGTCTGTGAAGCAATAAGTCTTAATCAAGGAAAGGAAATGAACAAATGGGGAAAAAGAGAAAGTGTTTATTTAAGTCCTGATTTAGCATAATTGGCTTGGAATTGTTCTTCTTTTTAAAGTTAATGTTTGAACTTAAACGTAATTTATTTTATTAGTGTGTAGGCAATAGGTGTTTAATATTTTATGATATGTTTTATAGAAATAAATAAATGTCGGGTTTTGAGCCTAATTTAAGATACTTTTATTTTTCACTTTTGTATGGGTGAATAGGTAGGCTAGCGGAAGGCTTCGGCCAGATGACCAAAAGCTCCACTGGCGGGTCATCAGAAGACTCAGACCCGCGTCAGGGACATTTGTCCTGTTTCCTGACAAATGCCTCCTAAAGTTTAAAAAAAAAAACTTAGAAAGGACACAAAAATTCATGTTTTGGTTTAGGGTTTGACCAAATGTTTTCTATTCAGGAAAACTTGTTCTACTGCCGCTGCGTTGAGCAGCGTTTCAGACAATCAGCTCTCGTAGGGATAAATTCATTGAACAGCGTTGAAGACAATCAGCACTCAGGTATACATGCAGTGAGCAGCGTTGAAGACAATCAGCACTCAGGTATACATGCAGTGAGCAGTGTTGAAGACAATCATCACTCTCAGGTATACATGCAGTGAGCAGCGTTGTAGACAATCAGCACTCTCAGGTATACATGCAGTGAGCAGTGCTGAAGACAATCAGCACTCAGGTATACATGCAGTGAGCAGTGCTGAAGACAATCAGCACTCAGGTATACATGCAGTGAGCAGTGCTGAAGACAATCAGCACTCAGGTATACATGCAGTGAGCAGTGCTGAAGACAATCAGCACTTAGGTATACATGCAGTGAGCAGTGCTGAAGACAATCAGCACTCAGGTATACATGCAGTGAGCAGTGCTGAAGACAATCAGCACTCAGGTATACATGCAGTGAGCAGTGTTGAAGACAATCAGCACTCAGGTATACATGCAGTGAGCAGCGTTGAAGACAATCAGCACTCAGGTATACATGCAGTGAGCAGTGTTGAAGACAATCATCACTCTCAGGTATACATGCAGTGAGCAGCGTTGTAGACAATCAGCACTCTCAGGTATACATGCAGTGAGCAGTGCTGAAGACAATCAGCACTCAGGTATACATGCAGTGAGCAGTGCTGAAGACAATCAGCACTCAGGTATACATGCAGTGAGCAGTGCTGAAGACAATCAGCACTCAGGTATACATGCAGTGAGCAGTGCTGAAGACAATCAGCACTCAGGTATACATGCAGTGAGCAGTGTTGAAGACAATCAGCACTCAGGTATACATGCAGTGAGCAGTGCTGAAGACAATCAGCACTCAGGTATACATGCAGTGAGCAGTGTTGAAGACAATCAGCACTCAGGTATACATGCAGTGAGCAGTGTTGAAGACAATCAGCACTCTCAGGTATACATGCAGTGAGCAGCGTTTCAGACAATCAGCACTCAGGGAAGTTTAGACCCCATGATTTTATTTTAGTATTAAAATTACATTTTCAAGACGATGTCGTATTGACTTTTGGAAGAGGCGCCAAGCTGCTTTCTATTATGTAGTATGATACAGTAACCTCTCCTTCAAACACTAGGCTCGTTACTGCACTTTGTCATATCTGAGCTTCTACAGAATTTTTACCAGCACCATCAAAGAATTGGCCAACCTTAAAGACAACCATCCACATCACAGTAAGGCAGGTATCTACATTCCGTGTGGTGGTTGTGGTAAGTAGCATTCGGAAGAGGCTTCTCATAGCATAAAGATCAAGTTGCAAGAACATCAACGTGTTTGCGTGACTCAGAACATGAATAACGCCTGCGTTATATAGAGGAACAAGACCACAACACAACTAAAAACCTGGCCAGACGCCTAGCTGGCCATCAAGGAAAGCAACCATCCCCATGTCATAGGGCTGCACCCGCCAACGGGCTGTAAAGATTACCCCTCCTGAACAAACCCCGATACTCGTTCGGAAGCCACTGTCGGGTCACCACATGAAGACCAGGGCCAGGACCCGTCTTGGCAAACCTACATGAACGTGAAGGAAAGGAAGAAAATACAACGCAGATGCTTGGAGGCTAACATCTGTACACAAAATACATTCGAACAGAGAAAGGAGATTTCAGTTTAGCCAAATCCTTTAGCTTAACCTCTTTTGCAATAAAACGTTAACGATAGAAGTCACAGACCTTCGGCAGTGCCCACTGTTAGGTCACTGACCAGGATACTCAACTGACTAATATAGTATAAATGTGTTTGTTATCCCTCCGTGTGGAGTGACAGGAGCAATAAAGTTCCTAAGTGTGCTTAGCTCAGAGGAGGAAATGTGCAAAATACGATGTGACGAGATGTGCATAACTCAAGGAGATGCAAAGGTGTGCAGCTCAAGGAGATGCAGTGGTGTGCAGCTCAGGGAGATGCAAAGGTGTGCAGCTCAAGGAAACATAAATGTGCAAATCTCAGAGGTGAATATGTGCATTCTATGAGGTGGTGGAAATGTGCATAACTCGATGAGATGGAAATGTACGTAGCTCATTTTGGAAATGGGCATAGCTTATAATGTTGGAAATGTTCAAACCTTAAGATAAGAACGCGATTACCCTGAATAGATGGAAATGTGCGTTGCTTGAGGAAACGTGCTTGTCTCCAGAAGTGGAAATGTGCCTTTCTCGAGAAAATGATATGTGCGTTCCTCAAGAAGGCGCGGAAATGTGTGTGTGTAGGCTGAGCATTAACAGTGGTCAAAAAATACGTAGATGGCTGGTGATGAATTATAGAGGAAAAGGCGAGAGGAATATTTTTCGATGACCCGGCAGAAATGTGCGAATTTTTGCCAGCGAGATTTGGCAGATGTCTGTAAGGAGATTTTCGAAAATCGGTGAGAAATATTCACAAAAGTTACTTTCATTTTGGTGGGTTTGTCTATATAATATATATATATATATATATATATATATATATATATATATATATATATATATATATATATATATATATATATATATATATATATATATATATATATATATATAGGGAAGTACCACCTCTATAGCTGGAATGGGGACCCTCATCCTCAGAGAAGACAATAAACGTACCTCAGAGAAAACTCAAGGTTCTCCCCGGAGCTGTTTGAATATATATATATATAATATATATATATATATATATATATATATATATATATATATATATATATATATATATATATATATATATATATATATGCACAAGAATTTAAGATAAGAAAACACGATATAGCAGATTATGATGACCTGAATGTTGAAAATCGATGCACCAGCAATGAGAAAATAATCCTTGGTGTCACATACAAACGTCTGGAATAAACTGAAGGTAATTACACTATTTTGTATGATGAACTGTAGTCAGAAATTGTTATTAATTATGTAATAACAGTAAGAGTCTTCAATAACCCAAACGTAAATTGGAATAATCTATCAGGAGATCAAGACACTCCTAGGATAATTAGAGAGCCGCTTCTTATGCCAGCTCGTTACAGCCATAACACGAGGCGAGAATATTTTGACCTGACGCTTGTTATAGATACAATCCTAATAGACCAGGAGTCAGGAGATGGGGTTATTGTCCCTGCAACCTTATTATGTTTATTATTATTTTATTTAATCTCTTGTGGCTCAGTGAATTTCTTTTTCCCATCAGTGATTCTTCAGACGTGTGTGGCGAGAGAAAGTCGACGTAATGTTTCAGGCTTTTCATTTGACAGGATAGACGTTTACAATTGAGGCAAATAAATGTGTACTGTTGCTAATGAGTAATTCAAATGAAAATGTCTCTGACATGACAAGTTTTTCCTTTCTACATTTTGACACTATTTCTTTCATAGACAGAATTATAACATTTGATCGCATTTTAATTAGTTATCCCCGAAGAGACCTTAAAGAGAACGCCAGAATTTATTTCCCTTTCTTTTTTTTTACCTTCTTCAGCTTTTCATTATTCTTTCGCTCATATCAAGGGGTCATTCAGCTGGCTTCAGGTTTTCAATGGTTATTCACGGTAACAAAGACCAGTTTATTTTTACACTTAACACGGGCAAGTGTACAAAGTGGACAAAATTGTTGAACTCGTTTCCAGCATCCTGGAATGGCTGTGATAACATCCAGAACCAATATCTGCATAGTTTCAAACGTTCGAGAAAAAGGGGCCTCTTAATTCGACGATGACAAAGTGATATTCAAGTATGTTAATGAGAGATTTTTCCAAGTAAGGAGTAAAATAGTGTGAAATTTTTTATTATTAAATGACGTTAAACAAATTTCAATTTACCTTTTGTGAACGGCTTCAGTATAATGGCTGATGCATCTTAGGGTCAGGTTAGTACCCATTCGACTTTGTGTGTGGACTAATTTGTCCAAATATTAAAATAGTTAATACAAAACTTGGAATCGTTGGACTCTGCGTACTTTATCCAGCGCAAAATTTATGATACCATTTGTATCTAAGGATGCTGTATGCACAGTGTTAAATAGGCCAATCTCGGCTTTTGTTTCTGTCTTGATGTTGGCAAGGGGGGGCTCTAGATACAAGGTACTGTGCTTTTCTTTCCCTTGCTTGGAACAAATCAGCCCCCTCAAGGGAGGTTCCTTGATGCTGGTGAGGGGCTCTTGATCTAAGGAATTGGATCTGTGCTCCAGTTCCCTGAACTGAGCCTGAACACCCTCCACCCCCACCCCACAAGTGCTGTATAATCGTACGGGTTTAACGCTCCCCATGATTGTAATAATTGGAACAAATATGAATGCCTCCCATTACACAGAGGCTATGTAACCCCTACGTGTTGTGCGCTTTCCTCCGATTAAAACAAAACAGTTGTGTACGGTATTAATGGCTGATGCATCGCGTGTTGCAGATTTGCTTGGATTCTGCTTAGTAACTGGAAAATGCATCTTCTGGTCTCCTGCACACTTTTAGTGCTGATGTGTGTTCATGAAAGGAAAGTATCTTTCAGTTTAAGTTGTGAAAGTATTCATGTGCCAAGATTATTAAAATAATTCCACTGAAATATTAGGAAAATGTCTCTTCTGATTAGAAATAAGTCAGTGTTTGACTTTATTTGGCTATTCTACCTTAAATCTATATGAGGTACTTTTATGCACTTCTTATAGCTATGTGCCCTCAAGACCTGTGTTAAAATTAAACTTATGTACTTATTTATTCTATTTGCTTAAAAGTTGATCAGTCTAACTTGGAGAAAAGTTTGAAATATTTTGGCTTGTATAGGTCCCAGTTAGCTTTAAAGGATGAAACTGCGAAAACTGAAATACTGCTTTTCACGAGATAATTTATTGTGTCCATCCTATAACCCTTCAACACTAACTTGATAATGCAACTTTTGAGCAGGTTTAAGTTTAACATGCTTTCGTATTTTGGGATACTGATCTCTCTGAGATAACAAGAGAATGCCTCTTCAGTTTAGCTTTAAAACTGATGCTCCATACCGGAAGGTTTGAAAGAGATATAGGCTGTATATATCCCATTTTGGCATTTTTATTGAAGTAATCTGGATACTAGATTTTATATTTTATTAGATTCAAATATTCAACACCATTATTTAATATTACACACTTATGTAATACTCTTCACCATTCCAATTGCGTTTATTGACGTACAAGGGGACTGGGGGTTATGCAATACAGAGATACCTTGCTTGGATCGCACAGCGTCCGAAATACAGTACATCTAACTTAATTCCTCTTTTGACACCATCTACTGCAGTATTTACTTCTTTCCAGGATGTCTACAAAATGCTCAGGCAGCATGTACACATCTGAACACCAGTTAGGTTGATCTTCAGATCACCCATGACTTTCTCAGTCCCAACATGCAGATTTTAGCTTGATAGTTCGCGTTACATGCTTAGTAAAACAGGCACTAGCAGGTGGTATCTTTTAAGAGTCAGTATTCCTATCTGCTTTAATTGCAAGTACATCTGCATCCTAATTTCTTAAACATTTAATTTAGAGTAAGTGATTTTCACAACAGCTTCACTTGCACTCTCAGAATCAAATCCGGTGAATGCCAGAAGACATAATACAAAGCAAACGAGGATTGCAGAGTGATGCAATTTGTTGAGAACTCTGCAAACGTTTTTTGTTGGTGTCTTGTTTCATAATCAATTTTGCATGTGATAGTTGATGAATTGATGTGGCTGAGTAATCACACTAATGCAGTCACATCACTGCACTACCGCATATTTCAAGCGTCCAGCACCGCGCAAGGGTTTCTCACTTCCAGACTGGGCTTACAGCTCTGGTATCATTCTCCGTCTGTTGTCTCCTTTGCTCATATGAAGCATTACAGCATGCAAAATAGAGAAGACTTTTCTATTTTGCATATTGGAATAACAGATGTCATAAGAATACCGGAAAAGTTGTGGCTGATATAGACACAGAAGTAGCAATCGTAAGCTTTATCCTTGATAAAGTTAACAGTTGCCTGAGGACGTCTTTACCAGCCACATTTTGCACTGTTCTTGTCAAATCCTTATTAGACACCACTTGATACAACAATTATATCAATTCGTTGTTTTCTTCATGCTAAATCCCTATTTATTTCTGACTTATTACACATTTGTTTATTAATATTTATAGGATCTCTCTACATCAATGGGCTGCCATGCACGCTACTACGACCGCCTGCAAAATTTCGGTGTTCATATATAGCAACAAGGGCAAGATTCTTGTATTTATTGGTTTGTGCAGGTGACCTACGACCAGAGTTGTATAATCCACTCCAAGTTTCCTGGAATGGCTCCGATATCTTTCAAAAGCCCTTTCTGCATGTTTTCAATCAAAAAAAGGCCTATAATGATCAGACAAATGCAGAGATTGAAACTGAAGTGTTTTGGTTCACAGCTTCCAGTTTGCTGTGTAAAATAGTGTGAAAATATTTTCCATTTAAATCACATTAAATATAATTAGTGAACATATTCTATACGGCTTCCGTTATTAATGGCCGACCCACCTTATGAACAGAATGCTGTTCAATAAGTCAACAGGTGCAGATTTGTCATCATATTAGCACTCAAAACAATTTGAGGAATCATGCGACAATTTAAGAATGCCTCTTCTGACTGGTTTCAAACTTCTAGCGCAAATGTCTATTCTTGGACGTAAACTTCACGTTGTTGCTGGGCAACATTGGCTTCAGTGTTCAAACTTTATTAAACTATGATGATTTCCATTCAGTAACTTAGCATTGCATGATATATTAAAAAAAAATACACCATGTGTCTAGTCCGCCGAGGATCAGAACTGGAAATTTTACCAAAATCGCTAAATTCTCAAAATCATTGGATTTGGAGCAGTTGCCGGTGAATTCTTTTTCTGTGAAGCTTCAGTGATGGTTAGCGTCATTAAAAGTAAGTTTGGTATTCACATTCAATTTGCCAGTTTTTGTGTATAAATTGGTTCCCGCGTATTAATTAGAGAAAACATCTTCTGGTCGACTTTATTCACTAAAACTAAACGCAGGTGTATTTTATTATGAAACATTTTTGTATATTGAGCATTTTAATATATATAATGTCGTGCCGAATAAGTAAAACTGGTCAATTAGCAAGAACTCGTTTAAAATTAAATCCTTTCTAAAATTTTCTCTTATACGTTCAAAGATCTTTTTTTTTTCATTTAAGTTAATGTAAAATTTAATTATTTTGTACCGAAAGAACCTTAGAAAACTTAACCTTATTATAACAAGCGCAACTTAATTTAGCCTAATCCAATGTTACAAAAAACGCGATTCTAAAAGCTTAGAGATCTCCAGTGAATACTAGAAAGGACTGCCCTTCTAGCATCCAGCCTGTTACTGGGTTTTCGTAACAAGTAGTCAGTATCCTTGTCCAATTATCCATTAAAATTCTGTATTATTCAATAGTGCTTCAGGATTACAACTGGTAGGCTACTAACTAGAGAAATTAAAATTTAATAAATTTATTAAGTAGTAAATTGTATAGAGGTATATTATCAAATTAAATTAATTACAGCAATCAAAATAAAATCAATCTCTCGAGTTCAATATTATTGTGCTGAAAGCACATATCACATTTATAATTCTTAAGTACCGTCAGGTACATTAACATTTAATAAGATATTACAAATATGTACAAGTAAGTGTGTATGCGTGTAAGTGCTCTTAAGTAGTTAGCTATGTCTCAAGACTCGAATAAGACTTAAACAAGTGACTGACAAAGTCCTCAAATAAACTAACTTCTTGACCGACTGGCAACCCGAACAGTCTGCTTGAACAACAAAGAATGCTAAGCCCAATAGCAATGCAATATCAAGCGACTGCGATACAGAATCAGGAACTGGGAAATAATATAACACTAAGTAGGGACCATCTGCAGATCCTCCACAAGTTACAAAACTCCCATAGGAAAAACGAGACTGTGACAATACACAGAAACCAGTACAAAATTAGGTCAGAAGCTATAGCTAAGGACCTGAGATGTTCAGAGTGTCTATGTGACACACAACCTCAGTACACCGTCGAAAATCACTAAGTCTATACAATGTTCTGAGAACAAAGTTCTACAGAACTAACAAGAATAATGAGACAGACAATCTGTCCAACCAGCAAGCGAGTCTCCAGCAGACTGACTACTTCACAAGAGGTGAGGACACCGCCCCTCGATCACGTGATAGCTACGTGGACAACTGCAGCTCAGAAGCCGGCAGTATAACGAGCGACAAGCGATAATTACAGTAGTTTGACAATCAAGACTAACTGAGCACATTTTATATACATCCTAACAACATAAGCTAAATAACAATATAACAGTCAAATAATAATATAAAGTCATACATTTACGATTTAGCTATTATCGCAAATATAAGCAATATAAAATTAAATGAAAAGGTAATATACATTATATATACATAATCATTGTAACCCATTCAGGGGTTGCAACATCCAACTAAATATATTTTAGATAAGTTTACAATAATTTAATAATAAACATAATGAAATGTATATTTTTATCGTTAGGTTCAGAATGATTTTTG
The DNA here is from genome assembly GCF_026875155.1 of Cherax quadricarinatus. Classification (NCBI taxonomy): domain Eukaryota; kingdom Metazoa; phylum Arthropoda; class Malacostraca; order Decapoda; family Parastacidae; genus Cherax; species Cherax quadricarinatus. The sequence goes on along the minus strand of NC_069455.1, from coordinate 18,040,155 downwards.
AGAAGGCCTGAGCTTGCTACCATCTGCAGCTCATAAGGCTGCCATCCCCACGAGCCCCTTCGAGGAGGGGTAGATGGCAGACCAGAGGCCTAGCTTCTCCCTACGAGCCCCGTGAGGGCGGGGAATGTGGCTAGGCCTGGGGACACTTGGTCCCAAAGATGAGGTACTTGTCCTTCCTCCCATGGGAGACTTAAGTCTCGAGACACTCCCCAGATAGGGAGCCAAGGCCGGGTCACCACTACTTGGAAAAGACCCAGGCCGGGAGAATACCAGTGAATAAAAAAAAAAAAAAAAATGATTTTTGCAAAATTATTGCATACACAAATTTTCGTTTGTCTTATTCGGCAAGACGAGCGTAGCTATTTAAGCCAAAATCACAAGTTTTACCTATTCGGTATATATATATATATATATATATATATATATATATATATATATATATAGATGGGGTTGTGAGAGAAGTGAATGCTCGGGTATTGGGAAGAGGTTTGGGGTTAAAAGATATAGAATCTAACACAAAGTGGGAGTTTTCACAGTTGCTCTTTGCTGATGACACTGCTTTTGGGAGATTCTGAAAAGTTGCAGAGGTTGGTAGAGGAGTTTGGTAGGGTAAGTAAAAGAAGAAAATTGAAAGTGAATAGAGGAAAGAGTAAGGTGATGAGGATAACAAAAATGTTAGCTAATGAAAGATTGGATATCAGGTTGGAGGGAGAGAGTATGGAGTAGGTGAATGTAGGTGAATATTTAGGAGTAGACGTGTCAGCAGATGGGTCTATGAAAGATGAGGTGAATCATGGAATTGATGAGGGAAAAAAGGCGAGTGGTGCACTGAGGATTCCGTAGAATTTTGTCCATGGAAGCAAAGAATGGAATGTATGAGAGTATAGTTATGCCAACGCTCTTATATGGGTGTGAAGCATCGGTTGTGAATGTTGCAACAAGGAGAAGGCTTGGGGCAGAGAGATGTTGTGTCAGAGGGCAATGTGTGGTGTGAATATATTGCAATGAATTCGTAGTTTGGAAATTATGATGAGGTGCAGGATTACCCAAACTATTATCTAGAGGGCTAAGGAGGGATTGTTGAGGGGGTTCGGACATGTAGAGAAGGTGGAACAAAATAGAATGACTTCGAGAGTGTATAAATCTGTAGTTGAGGGAAGGCGGGATAGAGGTCAGCCTGTGAAACGTTGATGGGAGGGGATAAAGGTGGTTTTGTGTGCGAGGGGTTTGGACTTCCAGCAAGCTTGAGTGAGCGTGTAAGATAGCGAATGGAGACAAATGGTTTTTAAGACATGACGTGCTGTTGGAGTGTGAGCAGGGTAATATTTATGAAGGGATTCAGGGAAACCGGTAGGCCGGACTTGAGTCTTGAAGATGGGAAGTACAGTCGCTCTGAAGGACGGGGTGTTAATGTTGCAGTTTTATAATTACTGTAAGCACGGCTCTGGCAAGACAGTGATGGAGTGAATGATGATGAAAGTTCTTCTTTTTCGGGCCACCCTGCCTTGGTGGGAAATGGCCGATGTGTTAATATATATATATATATATATATATATATATATATATATATATATATATATATATATATATATATATATATATATATATATATATAATGTCGTGCCGAATAGGCAGAACTTGCGATCTTGGCTTAAATAGCAACGCTCATCTTGCCATATAGGACAAGTGAAAATGTATGTATGCAATAATTTCGCCAAAATCATTCTGAACCTAACGAAAAAAATATATTTCACTGTTTTAGTATTAAATTATTGTAAACAAACCTAAAATATATTTAGTTGGGTTAGGCTGAAATAAATTGCGCTTGTTATAATAAGGTTAGGTAAGTTTTCTAAGTTCCTTTTGGTGCAAAATTATGAATTTTTACATCAACATTAATGAAAAAAAAATATATCTTGAATCGTGTAAGAGAAAATTTTAGAAAGGACTTAATTTTAAATGAGTTCTTGCTGATTGACCAGTTTTACATATTCGGCACGACATATATATATATATAGTTCCTTGATAATGTGAGTAGTCACGAAAGCGCTTGAAATTTCTCTATTCTTTCAGAGTGGTTGTTTTGCATATATATATATATATATATATATATATATATATATATATATGTGTGGAATAAATCACAAAACGAGTGATTGCAAATATGAAAAAAGGCGAAAATATTTTCACTGTGGTATTATTTTCATAAAAATCACAGTTAAGTGATTTTCTATAGAATTGTAATGATTTTTATATGAATATTACTGAGTAAAGAAAACGGAAGTATTGAAACCTCTCACTTTTATGATTTCAAAAATTTCGCGAAATTAGTGTGCCCGCGATTTTTTTTTTTTTCCAGTTTCATTCCAGTGCTGGCATTCATGTGTTCCGATGAGTTCTTGTCATCCACTAACTCCTGTAAAGTTTAAACCTTAGAACGCTTTATCCGATCGTATTCAACCTTTCAACCCTGATAAGCAAAAAGTTTTAGGAAGGTTCACAGAATATTTGTCATATGCAGGTGTCCTGTCTTAATTTTTTACAAATCAGTCTCGATTTTGCATTGAACTTTTCAGCCTTGGTTTATCTTGCAAAAAGGTTGATATTATTAGTGGTATTCATTGGTGTCATTTTGTAAGTATTAATATTGAAACGGTATTGTATTTTTTCTGTTACATTACTGAGGTTTGCCTCTTGAATCTGGAAGAAAAATTAATGTCATCTGCATTCTTGACCCCTCAAGGGAGGTTCCTTGATGCTGGTGAGGGGCTCTTGATCTAGGGAATTGGATCTGTGCTGCAGTTTCCTTAACTGGAATACTTTCCATCCCTCTCCCCCATATTTTTGCAGTTCAACTTCAGGTTCAAATTTCGATGTGAGTCTTGAAGCCCAGAAAAAAAATAATCGCTAAATTGCCCAAAATATTAAGAAGAATCAGGGTATTTATTTGATATGAGATATTTGGTACATAATTGTGGTATGTTTACCTCTGTTACCTCTGAAAGATAACGTATGGGGACTCCACCTAAAACTTCATTTACGCAACAGAGTTGTTGCTTTCTCTCCTCTGAGGTACAAGAATCACGAACTGCCTGTATCTGGGGCAGGAAATGGCGAGTTACACCTGTGTACCCGAGCCTACACCTGTGTACCCGAGCCTACACCTGTGTACCCGAGCCTACACCTGTGTACCCGAGCCTACACCTGTGTACCCGAGCCTACACCTGTGTACCCGAGCCTACACCTGTGTACCCGAGCCTACACCTGTGTACCCGAGGCTACACCTGCATCTAGTAACACAAAGACCATCAATAGAAAACGTGATGCAACTAATGAGGGTAAAGTGAGGATAAGTGTGTTGTATTTTATGAAACACTAAACCATTACGAGTCATCCGGCGCAAGGCGTGGTAAAGGCTCGATCCTCTGTCCATGACTCATGGGCAGTTCTGACTAGTCAGGCTCCTTCTCACTTTCTCCTCGAGGATCAACGGAAATGACTTAGAAATTTACTGTTAGGTAACAGGACACATGTACATATAATGTGACATTTTATTGTGGCAACGTTTCGCTCTCCATGAGCTTTGTCAAGCCGTTATTGTAAGGGACAGAATATACACAGAAATATCAAACAACTTCTCACCACCATAAACTTAACAGATACACACTTGGTATAAGAGATATGAACCCTAATGAGAGGCGCAAGGTAAACATGATGTGCAGTTGGCGAACCAAGCTGGCTGGAGTCTCCGAGATGGCGAGCCGTTAAGATACAACTCTTACAAGAGAAGTCCCACATCCATAAGTTGTAGTCTTCATAAAAGACTTTTCTTTAAAGCCACGCAGCTCATCTAAGCCCTTGAAATTTTGCTGTCCAGATGATGATAATTCAGGGTGTTTCACTCGTAGGAGGCCCCTAGTTGGTACTCCCATAGTTGCAATCGTCTTGTTTGTATATTGCGTCGTTTACTGCGGACATACAAACAAGACCGTTGTAACTACGGGAGTACCAACTCGGGGCTTCCAGCGAGTGAAACACTGTATAATCGCCAGGAGCGAAGTCCTGCCATGGTTCTTTTCCAGATAGTGACCCGTCATGATCAAAACGGACGGACTAAGTAAGAGAAACACACACCAGTTACCAACAAGACAAGTGTTTCACACACTCGATAAGTTCAAGGCTTAAAAGTCGGGTTAGAGAGGAAAAAAAAATTAACGTTACGCTGAAAACAAAGGTTCCGCAAAAGCAAGACAGGCTCCAGCTGCAAGAATGATAAAAAAGAAAAATACACGTAGGAACGAATACTCATAATCGTCAGAGATCTGGGTGGTGAATCAACTCTTAGGAATTCCCTCAACTGCTTATCACCGACTATCTGAAGAGTGACGAAGCGAGAGGCAGGAAGATGGTGCTGGAGTCTGCATGCCTATCTAACAAGCACTTCAGCACACGCATATCACCCAAACCACAGTCGTGCATACACGCACACCAGAGTCTGAACATCAGAGAAATAATAATGATCTGTTCTGATCTGGGTCCCTGCTGACTTAAGGTTCACCCTTCTATAAGCATAAAGTCACCCAATAAATATACAACAACCTCTCTTGGTTTGTGAAATAAGAGCTGGGGTACTAACAGCAGTTAGGTTGTGAACATTAGCTAAGGTAGAAGCTTCTAACTAGTAAACATGAGCTAAGGTAGTATTTCCTAGCTTGTGAAAATAAGTTTGTGAAAATAAGTTATGGTAGCTGCTACTTAGCTAGTGAAAAATCTGAAAATTCATCCTTAATGTTGGATTATTTTTTTAGAAGCAAGAGAAAATGGGAAGACTATGAGGGAGGGAATGAAGGAATGAGGACGGAATTGCAGAAACAAGGGCAGGGTGAGAAAGGATAGTCAGAGAAGTTTAAAGGGAGGAAGATGACGATCGAAGAAAGGTAATACAGAGGCTGGGAGGCATATCGGGAGGGAGATGTATAAAGAGAGAGTTACAAGGGGAGAGAGTTATAACTGGAGAAAGGAATAGATCTACGGGACGTATAGAGGGAGGTAAAGCAGGATGGAGGTATTGAGGGACGTTAGAGGGGGGAGTTATAGAAGGGAGGGTGATGAAGGAGGAGATGGAGAATGATGATAAAGACCGAGATGCTCCACATAGACCGAGATGCTCCACAAAGACCGACATGAAATCTCGCCGACCACACCCAATTTGTCTGAGTAGTAACCCCAGCCGGAACTCATCTACCTCTCAGAACATTCTCTGTAAAACTTGCAGGTGCTAGATGATTTATTTTAAGAATGCGCTAGTTTATACGAACCCTGAAAGGAAAAATTTAAGAGAAAATTTGCAGTGTTACGCGAAACTGAGAAACATCTGGCCAGAGTGAGAGCGTTCATATATGCACGTCCCACTGGTGGTGTGGGACACAAGTCCCATTGGTATCCTTCCCAGCCATGAACCTGTGTGTTTAATTCCAGCCTTTCTTTAAGTTCATCTATTTTCCCCCTTTGCCATATATGTTTCACCCTTCCTATTTTCTGCCTAATCTACCATTCTCCTCTTTCTCCCCCTCCCCTTCCTTCCATTCTCCCACCTTTTCCTTCTCACCCTCATTTTCCTCTTCCTTTTCTTTCTTCCTTTTCCTTCTCCCTCCTTTTCCTCATCTTTCCTTCCCTTCCCCCTTCTTCCCTTCTTCCCCGGGAATCTGTATAAGGCGTGATGTGTAATCTCTTCAAATTTTCTGGTCCCTTTCCGAGTTTTTTTCAACACTTCAATTTCGCTCGGTTGGCAAATCCATCTTCCTGGAGCTGATGATTTATGCCTTGCCCATTGCCCGTTGAGGGGAGTGTGAGGCTGAGGGGAAAGACAGGGTAGGGAGGGGAAAGGGAGTGAGTAGGGGATGAAAGGAGGGTAAAATGAGGTGTGATATGTATTTGTGTGTATATATGTATATGCATATGTATATATGCATCCATATTATATAAATATCTCAATAACAACACCGCGACTAGCCGTGGATTTGAACCCATGTCGTTTTGGCCCACCTCAAGGTGAACGAAAAATATATGACGCTCTAACTCACAGGACCATGCAATCCTACAAGAATCAAGCGCCCAGCAGAGCTAGGTGTTTTACCTTGATCCGAGGACATACGGTGGTGTGGGTGCCCTCTGAGCTACTTTCATTCTGCTCCCCGTTTGGTGTACTAGCCTCCACGAGCAGAATTTTATATTGTAACCACGAACGATTGGTAAAAATAAAGTGTGATATGTATGCGTGTATGTGTGTAACACACCTAGCTCTGCTGGTTGCTTGATTCTTGTAGGATTGTGTGTTCCTGTGGTTTTTCGCTCACCATGAGGCAGGACAAAACGACATGGGTTCGAATCCTCGGCTAGTTGCAGTGTTGTTAGTGATTCAGTACCACTCGTTCGTGGTTACAATAATATATATATATATATATATATATATATATATATATATATATATATATATATATAATATATACATTAAGTTCAAAATATCTACATTTACTTGGGTAGGTCAAAAATGCCCTCCAGAAATGGAAAAATGGTTGGACAAGCTTTATATAATCGTTAAGGATCTATCTTCTGCGCAAAATTCCTGGAAATGGGAAAAAAACAGTGGAAAAAATACATGGTACTCAGACGAAAATCCGTGTTCCATGATGGATGAAACACTGACTCTCAGCTAAGTACCTGACATTTTCCCTCTAATGTTTTTCCCTTGTAAAATATTCTGGCCCAATGGCAGATCTTTAGCGATTCTGAGATTATCCAATCATTTACTCATTCCTTGAGGGTGTTGAAACATAGCAAATATACGGTTTTTTAATATATATATATATATATATATATATATATATATATATATATATATATATATATATATATATATAATATGCAATAAGATCACAGTAAACAGGTGATTTCAGAATATGCAAAACAACCACTCTGAAAGAATAGAGAAATTCCAAGCGCTTTCGTGACTACTCACATTATCAAGGAACTAGATAGTTCCTTGATAATGTGAGTAGCGCACTTCTTGCCGAATAGGGCAAGCGAAAATTTGTGTATGCAAAAATTTCGCAAAAATCATCCGAACTCGACACATCTCTTCTATGTTATCGTATCAGTAGTGAGTTACTGGTAAACCTCATTTATATAGGACACTCATTGTGAAACTTCTACTGTGAATAATGGCTCTAATACTCTTCATACACGACACCAGTACTTCTGAACCTAGGACTGAAAAGATGAAGAGAATCCATATCCAGGAGGTAGATCTGGCAGGATTTACCATACACAGCAAGTCCACTTGGTATGCTTGTATGCACTCCTGATGAAAATTAAAATATCCTAGGGCCTCTGCCTCCATGAAATGTAGTACTAATGTCACAAGATCGAAATACTGCAACAATAATTCAGTTGTCTTTCCATTTTGCTGTAAAGATGTCATGTGATTTGCGAGAACTGGTGTCCCTGAGAATCATCAATGAACGAACACAGCTTCTCGTGTGCGGAAGCAATGTGCTGATCCTGTGGTCGCCTTCGTTTTAAAGTTGATCACTTGAATGCAAATTTAATTAGCATTTTTATAAAACACTTCTGGAACCGAAGGTGGAAATAAATGGTATAAAATACCGACACAGTGGAAATATAAACACACATGCAGTATAATGTGATCCTTTATTGACAAAGTTTCGCCCACACAGTGGGCTTTTTCAAGTCACAAACAGATCTACCTGGGGTGGAAGGTACGCGAGTATTTATAGTCAGGTTCAGAATGTTGAGGTCAGGTGGAGAATGTTGCATCTGATGATCTACCGAGTGGTGTTATAGAGTCTAAAATCTTGGAGAGCTTGGAAAGGAGATTGGATAAGTTTGTGAGCAGACCTTCTGCAGTGTTCTTCCATTCCTAAGTTCTTATGTGGGATAGCGATGAAGAAGTTTCTTGGCAAGTGGTTCAGCTATGTTATAGAAGCCACTATTCTGGTTGAAGTTATCGGATATAGAAATATATCCGACAACTTAAATCGTCTCTTTCTCGACCTATTCATTATTTCTTTTCTTATCATCCTCCAGTATTATCTCATAGCCAGGGAACAAACTTCACAAACAACTTCACGTTTATCCGCAGTTTTTCCCTGCTGTAATGTCACATTTTCACTACAAACAGTTCTTTATAAAATCAAATCGTTCTTTTAACCGCAAAGTACATTTTTTTTGTGTGTGTTTTAGGTCTTTTTGCTTTTCTTAAATCTATGGCAATATTTTTTTCTTTAATGTTTTTACGTTTGCAAGCTATGCATTTCAATAATGTTCACTTTCTTTAATAACTTAGGAAAACTTCTTATTCTGACCTCAGTCACAAGTCTTAAGTTGTGGATACCATCTTTAAGAATCAGTTTCTCTTTTAACATTTTAAGAATCAGTTTCTCTTTTAACATCTTCAAGAATCAGTTTCTCTGTTAACATCTTCAAGAATCAGTTTCTCTGTTAACATCTTCAAGAATCAGTTTCTCTGTTAACATCTTCAAGAATCAGTTTCTCTGTTAACATCTTCAAGAATCAGTTTCTCTGTTAACATCTTCAAGAATCAGTTTCTCTGTTAACATCTTCAAGAATCAGTTTCTCTGTTAACATCTTCAAGAATCAGTTTCTCTTTTAACATCTTCAAGAATCAGTTTCTCTGTTAACATCTTCAAGAATCAGTTTCTCTGTTAACATCTTCAAGAATCAGTTTCTCTGTTAACATCTTCAAGAATCAGTTTCTCTGTTAACATCTTCAAGAATCAGTTTCTCTGTTAACATCTTCAAGAATCAGTTTCTCTGTTAACATCTTCAAGAATCAGTTTCTCTGTTAACATCTTCAAGAATCAGTTTCTCTTTTAACATTTTAAGAATCAGTTTCTCTGTTAACATCTTCAAGAATCAGTTTCTCTTTTAACATTTTAAGAATCAGTTTCTCTGTTAACATCTTCAAGAATCGGTTTCTCTTTTAACATTTTAAGAATCAGTTTCTCTGTTAACATCTTCAAGAATCGGTTTCTCTTTTAACTAAAGTTTCTTTGTAATAAAAACAGTCGTTTATCTCATCTTCAAAAACTAATGTTTCATTGATCTCATTTTTTGTCAGTGACACCTGTTAAAAAATCTGATTATTTTTATGGAAATTAAATGGAAATATATTTTTAACAATCCAGATAGAGAATATCCCGCTCTGTTATTTCAATTCTATGAACTTTTACTAACAAATTTGTTTGTTAATATCTCTCAAATGACAACTGAGCTCGGGTAGCAAAAATCTCACAGTAACCTCTAAACTCGCCCTCTAAATCTGTCTGGCTTACACAAAAAAAGTTTAGCAGACATGCGTAGACGCAATCCTGTTCAGAATTTATCTTCCATTTTTTCTCACAATGTAAACTTTTATCGTCAGTTGCACCGTTTTCCAAATAACCGAGAAAAACAAGTGAAAAAGAAAGTCCCTCTTCTCACTTGGAGGGGACAGGGGAAGGGGGGGGGGTGAAAAAAAGTAAGGGGAGGGGGAGGGGTTGCTGTAGTCGGACAGAGGGGAATTCTTTTGATCCTTATTTCTATAGCCTTCAGGAGAATATGTGGAAAAAAAATCGTCTATTCATAAATAATTTCTGCTATTTCCTGTTTTTCAGGCTACTTTGACTAGACTAGACGAAGATGTTTGAGAGGTCACGAGTTCCTTGTAATCATTGTAAGGTTGAGTCTTCAACTCTATTACCGCCCTTTAGGTGGTTCAGTACCGCTGGCTTCCAGCGGTAATTATCAATAATTCCATCATTTCTGTTGAAACTATACTAAGGCATATTGGGGCCGCCAGACAGTCCTTCTTGAAAACATCATTGGGAATCCATTCCAATATATAATTTCTCGGTTGATGGCAACCTATATTTTAATGCAAGCTTCTCTGGACAAACCAATGTTGGAGGCAATGGTTCCGAACACCCAGCCAGGGTTTCCCCTCTTTAAGAGCAGCAATGCTAGCGTTCGATTGTTTCATTTTCGTAGTTCTGCCGATCTCTTGCTTGTTCAGTTTTTTTAACCTTTTGTTTGCGCAGTTTGTCTCTTTACTAGGAGTTCTATCACATCAAATTGTTCATCTGAGTATGGACTGGAGGGCGTAAATTAGAAAAGTGTTGCATGTGTGTCTAATTTATCAAATTTTCGGTTCTTTGAACCATTTATCTACGGTTCTACACGGACTAGAGTGCATAGGGGGAGCGGGGAATTCAGCAACTCTTTCTGGACGATCTCGGGGACCCCGAGTAGGTACTGATTACATCTTGTAATCAGTATGGCATTTCTTTCAACTTTTTTGAACTTAGACACATTAGGGAGAGGGTTAAGTTTCCAGTATAGGCGGAGAGAGATGTTTAGGGAGAAAGGTTCGGGGTTTTTATGTCTTTACGAGTGTTTCTTTGCTGACCATTTTGCTTTTTGCCAGGGCTCCAAAAAAGACCCAAGGAGGCTCGATGATAGACACTGAACATATCCATGGTCCTTGAAGTATAATTGTCTACATAATTCTACATATACCACATTGTTTAAAGAATCGGAGGAAATCATATGTATCGCTAGAATTTCATTGGAACTAAAATGTCCACGTTTTACGTCTTCCCTTAATCATTTGAGATGTTGCACATGAAGTGGAACATGACTGTGTGCAACATTTCATGTTGGAATATAATTGTCTACTTAAATAGCTTTCATCTTTATTCCCCAAAATTAAGAATCTCCTTAATGTGTGTGTGTGTGTGTGTGTCTTGAATGATAGGTCTAGGTCTTTCGTGTTGCAGTCAACACATCAGGAGCTTGCAGTATTGCAGAAATGAGTAAGAGATCTCAGCAGATTCGTTCAGAAAGGCGCGCTCAGCAAGAGCGTCCCTCAGAAGGTCTGATACGTTGATTGCAACATGAAAGGTCTAGAGCTATTATTATACCTATCATCGGATGCTTTGGAAACTAGTTAGTTCTTCTTATACTTGGAGCACCTAATATAGCCTTCCCTCGAATAAACAATATGAGATTCTGACTATCATTCTCTCTCACCCTCCTACTAACAAGAAGACTAGTAGAAAGAGGTGTAGGAACTGGATGAACCGTTTACCCACCTTTAGCAGCATCAATTGCCCGTGCTGGAGCCTCAGTTGATCTCGGGATTCTCTCTCTCCATCAAGCTGGGGTGTCCTCAATTTTAGGAGCCGTTAATTTCATAACTACAGCAATCAATATACGAACAAGATGAATAACCATCTCACTCAACCAAATTAAGGTCACCACAACAGAAGAATTAAAAAAAAAAAAATCTCGAACTCAATCACATACTCAACCTTACTAAACTAAATACAACAAAAATCAATGCTCTAAATAATAAAAATACTAAACTAACCAGATGACTATAAGCACTTCACAACACGATTTAAAAAAATCCTCACTTTATATCTTGTATCGCTTGTTCGCGATTGTTGCATAATATTAAATATATGTCGTGCTGAATAGGTAAAACTTGCGATTTACGCTTATATAACAACGCTCTTCTTGCCGAATAAGGCAAGCAAAAATTTGTGCATGCATTAATTTCGCAATAAGTCATTCTGAACCTAACGAAAAAAATATAATGCAACTAAATATATTCTGTCAATGAAATATATTTTTCGTTAGATTCAGAATGATTTTGCGAATTCATCGATAACAAATTTTCGCTTGCCTTATTCGGCAAGAAGTGCTTTGCTATTTTAGCCAAAATCGCAAGTTTTACTTATTCGGCACGACATATATATATATATATATATATATATATATATATATATATATATATATATATATATATATATATATATATAATATATATATATATATATATATATATATATATATATATGCAAAACAACCACTCTGAAAGAATCGAGAAATTCCAAGCGCTTTCGTGACTACTCGCATTATCAAGGATAATGTGATAATGTGAGTAGTCACGAAAGCGCTTGGAATTTCTCGATTCTTTCAGAGTGGTTGTTTTGCATATTCTGAAATCACCTGTTTACTGTGATCTTATTGCATATATATATATATATATATATATATATATATATATATATATATATATATATATATATATATATATATAATATTATATATATATATATATATGTCGTGCCGAATAGGCAGAACTTGCGATCTTGGCTTAAATAGCAACGCTCATCTTGCCATATAGAACAAGCGAAAATTTGTGTATGCAATAATTTCTCTAAAATCATTTTGAACCTAACGAAAAAAATATATTTCATTGTGTTTGTTTAGTATTAAATTATTGTAAACAAATCTAAAATATATTTAGTTGGGTTAGGCTAAAATAAATTGCGCTTGTTATAATAAGGTTAGGTAAGTTTTCTAAGATTCTTTTGGTGCAAAATTTAAATTTTTTACATTAACATTAATGAAAAAATATATCTTTAAACGTATAAAAGAAAATTTCATAAAGGACTTAATTTTAAATGAGTTCTTGCTAATTGACCAGTTTTACATATTCGGCACGATATATATATATATATATATATATATATATATATATATATATATATATATATATATATATATATAATATATATATATATATATATATATATATATATATATATATATATATATATATATATGCTCAATTATAACTCACATGGAAACAAACTCGGAAAATTAATTGATTTTCATTTTTCGACCCTCTGCTGGGGTCCTCTTCAGCAGATGAGGTGTTTATTAAGCAGAAAATGTTTACGTGTGAGATGACTAGTAATGACGACAGAAGAGAAAGGGAAAGTTGGAGGAGAAAGGGAATGTAATGAGAGGGGAGGGATCGAGAGAGGAATAAGTGGAGAAATTGAGAAAGGAAAGAAGATGAAAAATTGAAAATAGAGTAGTAAACGAGAGCACAGTTCTGGTGGACAGAAAGAGGAAGAGGAGAGAATTACTAATGAAGGTCAGGTGAGGGAGAAAAGGAGATAGGGGAGAGAAAAAGAAAGGATGGAAGGAAAAAGTGGCGGATATTTAAAGAAGAAGAAAGTGAGATAGAGAGAGGAAAGGGGAAAGAGAGTAAACTAAGGTTAAAAAAAAAATAAGGGGAAAGGGGTGTTTGAAGATGAGAGTAAAGGAGAGGAGGAAGGGAAGAGGTTATAACGGCAGAGGCGACGAGGGGAAGAGGATGAGGAACTGTGGATGACAGAGGAGGAGCGGAAAGTATGATGGACAAAGAGAGGGGATGAGAGACGGAAGGAAGGGGATGACTGATAATAACGATAAAGAAGGAAGAGGGGAGGAGGGGTAGGGCAGGTTGAGTGGAGAGAGAGAGAGAGAGAGAGAGAGAGAGAGAGAGAGAGAGAGAGAGAGAGAGAGAGAGAGAGAACAAAGAAACTGGAAGAACTTGAGAGGCGTGGAGAGTGAGAGACATTGAGAGTGAATGTAGTGTACACTGAGTACTAATATTACTATATTCACCGTGTATCACACACTACCACAATCCTGCGTACCATCAATAATCAGCTTAAAACATGGTAGCTTATTGCTGTTCATAGGAACTGCTCTATATATATATATACTCACAGTATCTTCTACTCGCACAAGTCAAAAGAAGGGGGTCCCAGAGTATCCTACCTTGTAACTAGGGTCAGCCCTAGAGCTTCAGTTCCTTACATGCTTTCAGGTGATTAATGTATGCATATAACTTTCAAGCCTATTGTATATATCTGTAAAAAAATATTAGTGGTGGGTATAAATTAGAGCTCTCAGGAAGCATCTGGTGAATTCTTTATTCCTAATATTCTTGATTATGTCTGTGCAGGTATTGTCGTTTCTCGACCAGATACCATAGGTCTTAATGAAGTGCCAGTGTTCGAAATATGGAGTGCCTTTTCCTAAAGCAATTTGTTATATTTTTTTTATTGCTGCCTTGCATTGTTGCTTGCCTGCTTTATTATTGCTCTGCATTTTTAGTTGCTTTGCGTTGTTGGTTTCATTATATTTTTGTTCCCTTGCATTGTTGCTGCTTGGCATTGCTGATTACGTTGTTTCATTGCTAGTTGGGTAATGCCACCAGCACGAGTCACGCATCTAGTAATAACAAATACCTTGCATGCTATGCCTAAATTATTTCTGCACCATTGTTCGTGCATTGGTCATTACATTGGCATTGAATATTATTCCTATTTAACCGCTGTTCAGCTTCGTGAATTCGCAACAATCAAATGTCTGGGCCATCAACGATGGCTTCTGTGTTTCCATCTGGTGTGTCTAATACACGAGGAGCTGGTGTTAATCTCTGCTCCCCACTCTGTTTCCATGACCATAATGGTAGTGACAATATTCTCCTGAGTGTTTACCTGGTAATCCGCCAGTTGAGGTAACTGGTGCAAGCCAAGTCCAACACGGGATATATGTGCTTCTCTTGCACACGAATTAATGAAACCTTACTCTACAACAGACCTAAAAGTATCATGCTTTTTTTTTTTAAGGAGAAATATGATAGAGCAGAGAAGGTAACGCCGTCATACATGTGATGGACGTTTTAGAATTCAAAAATTGCCCGAGTAATTTTTCTAATAGAGAATCAGGCCTGAGTTTTGCAGTTTTGCCGATTGAACACTGGCCAGCACTTCTTCACACAGCATTATAAACGAATACGCACGAACATGTAACTTGTATGGTGAGGATTTTGTGAATTTAGAGCTTTGTGAAATCTACTGTCATCATTGCATTTTTGTGGACCGGCGAAATATAGACGCGAGTTTAAGCTTAATAGTCATGGAATTTGCTAGAGTAATAAAAAAAATGAAGTCTTATAGGTGTGTTGCTAAGTTCTGTGATTTAGTGCAGAAGATTTTGTTGACAATTTCCTATAAACTGTTATTCCAGATGTTCAAGAATACCTGGAAGAGTGTCCTAACATCAGTGAAGGAGAGTGTTAAGTTGGGAAATACGTTGAAACCAATAGATATCTGTCTGAGAGAGAACACTTTTCTAAATCTTCTTCCCTACAGTATTCTGGCGGCAAAAGGGTACCGAGGGGAAAAAAAACTGCATGTGCTGTAAATAGTGGTAGTATGGGTGAATAACACTGTCCCTATAAGGAACAGTCAGAGACAACCACAATGGTAAGACTGAAGAACCTGAAGGCAGTCATCAGGTAGTAATAAATCTGAGAACACTGATAACTTCACTAATCATTTTATCATTATTAGTCCATTAACATTTCAGGAGAAAGATTCGCATACGACTGTTGCTACTTTAAGAGATACAGAGGCTTGCTTTTTTTTTTTTTTTTTTTTTTAAGGATGGAAGTACTTCCCACCTCTGAAAGCATCTCTCTTAACCAAAATGTATTGCTGGAAGCATAAGGTATGGCAGTAACCTGTCTCACTATTACATAGAATTTATGTAGACACTAAATATTTTAGGGCAAATCGACGGTAGGTATATGACGGAGATTTCCTGAGCAGGACACACTGTTAATAATAGGTAATGATGCGTCTCTTGCAGACTGTCCTGGAAAGCTCTGCACCTGAACTGGTGTCAGTTATGGCCGTAACACGGGCAATATCCAAGAGACAATCTGGTGCGAATGCTGACGTTATCTTGAGTTGGACAATTTGTTTTGCGATGGCAGCTAGCCAGGGTCAAGTACCTAAGCTCCCGTAGTCGAATTTTCCTATACGTAGGATGATCTGCCAGACACTTACGTATTTATGCCCTACCGAATATTCTTCAAGAAAATGCAATAGTCCGTTGTTTATCTGATTTTTACATTAAATTCTGAAGCCGACGCCCACAACTTGCCTATATATTTGATTGCAGGGAAGGGAATACCTACTGAGAAAGGGCTCTCCTACCTGCATTACTGTGTGTTTGTGTTTCTGCAGCATAACACGAGACGGTTTAGAAGTCTTTGAGATCATAAATAGTGTATTAGAAAGTTTTATATTATCACCATATAGTTTTAAAAGTTATACCATAGAAACTTTTGTATTGGCTAAAGAAAACCTTCTGCACAAAGTTCGCAATACTTTCCCATAACGCTTCAGTAGGGAGGTTTGAGTTGAGATACACAGGGACTTCTCAGAAGAGCTAAACACTTCTACTGGGATGCTTGAGCAGGGATGTCCAAGTGACACGTTCTGTGAGGGCCTTAATCAGCCTGTAACAACTTCAGACAAGTTATTACCAGGCTGGCTCCTCTCAGGAAAATTAATGGAAGAGAAAAAGAAAATAATAACAGACAAACATTAAACACATTTATTTTATAGAAAAATACAAAACACTTAAATATTAAATATTAATTCCTACATTAAAGAAATAAAAAATGAAAAATTAAATGATTATTGAATTCAACGATATTTAAATACTTGGGCTGTCTGGTGTTGGTGACACTGGGTTGTTGGAAATCGTAGCCGTTGCTGATGATGGGGGGGGTCGAAGGTGTTGGTTACAACCCACCGGTTCGTTCTTCACAGTATTGACTTGGTAATTATATACGATGACAGGAAAGCAGGTTCTTTAACCACTGCAATGATGAGGGGTTACGTCCTGCAATTTCATACAGGAGCACAGGTAATTATTCCTAAAAGGGGAAGTATCTGGATATAGTCCATCATCGACAATCAGTTCTGCTCGTTGATTGGCAGGTGACCTCTCTGTCATCCAAGCTGGATTGATGGCAGGTTACCAACTGCTTTAGAAATCATCTCCATGACTAAGTACAAACCTAAAAAGACGTGGTGATTATTACAACAGTCAACTTTGAGCAAGGCTGAAAAGACTTAAGTTTATTTATTGGTCAAAATTGAACCTTTCAACCATAAATCCATAGGGAATACAAGGCAGCATGTGCTTACAGTAGATGATGGGAGCTGGAGTATAGGGATTACTGTTTGGACCGAAGCCCCACACCGTCACATTTCGGGGGGGGGGGAGAGAGGGGAAGGAGGGGGGAAGGGATAGTGGTGAGCTAGAATGACCCTACCTTAAAAAAGCAGCCGGCAAGCAAACATCACTTTCGGGGGGTGGGAGGGAGGGAAAAAAAGGTGGGAACGCGGGAGATGACTCGCCTTACCTTAATAGTAGCCTCTGGCAATGTACACTATTGTTACTATATCGCTACTTCATATCTATTGAAACATTTCCTCTCACTCCCCCATACAATGACCTTTATAGTCAAGGAGTATAAAGGAAGAAATAGACGAGGAAAAAGTTCTAACATGTGGAAGTCACGTAAAGGCAACAAATCATTTACCACTGTCACGACTTAACCAGTCAGAGAAAATTATTGGATGACCATTGATGATGCACAATTTGGAAACTTAAAAGCTGGTGTGCTATGTCCACCTCAAGAGGCGATGTTGTTCCCTTAAAGTTTCTAGGTATATCAAAGGTTTGTGGTCCATTTTCTAAATGAATTATTTTTCCAAGCTAAAATAAAATTTATGTTTGGTGATACCCCACACAAGGGCCAAAACATTTTCTTTTCTATTGTGGTGTATCTCGTTTCTGTGGTAAGGAGTTCTGCTTAGGAAGCATACAGGGAGGGAAAGAGTAATCAAGGTATTGTAGTAGGCACGCACCTAAGCCAGTATTGGGATGGCATTCAGTTTCTAAGCAAAATGTTTTGTTAATATCTGAATCTTAAGTATAGGGTCTTTCGAAATAAGATACTTTTAAATCTCATTAAAAACTTTTTCCGAGCATATGTCGGAAAGTTCAAGATGGTCTCTCCGACTTTTTAAGGAAGTCGGATAAGTGCCTGTTACGATCAGTAAGGTGCGGGATAAACGTACATAAAATTTACAGAACAGAAATCTCGCATGAATGCTTCTTGGGTTTTGGGAATTAAAGTCTAATAACAGCTTTGATCTTACTGGGGAGAGGCTTGCAGAGTGTTATTAGTAAGTATTCAGTCCAGATATCTAATCTTGTTATATCCAAGGAAAGCAATTTCTTCGGTCTATGGCAGTGAGGCCAGGTGAGGCATAACCTATCGCAAATGATGTTAATGTTTGGATATGTTCGCCCACGGGATGTCATTATGTAAATGTTATCAAAATAAACTGAAACATTTGGATATTACCCAAGGACCTTTCTAATCAGCTCACGTACCATAGCTCAGGCAGTTACCAAACCGAAGGCTTTGTTCTATATTGCATCAGTCCGTGGTGTGTAGGAAAGCGGTGTATCTGCTTAGAAGAAGGATTAACATTACTTGATGATATGCCTGCGCAATATCAATCTCTGAATCTAAGAAGTATGCGTCATAAACTTTGTGTAGAATCGCTATCTTTCAAGGGCATAGGTTCAGCATCCCACCGAGTTATACGCATTTTAGGGCCTCTGAAGATCAATAGCAAAGTCTATATGGATTTATCCTCCTTCTTAGATCATGATACTGGTGAACAATATGAAGATTATGAAAGGTTCAGTGATCTTTAGTTTTAATATTTTGTCTACCTCTCGGTCAAATGCATCCCTAAGGTGAACTGGAACTGGGTATGACTTTTCGTTCTGATAGGCTTTGTCCGTCTTAAGTCACTCTTATGGAATACCGGGAGGCTAACACTGGGAATATCAGTAATGTCGTATGAAAAGTTACTCACACATGAAGTAGTTCATGTCTCTTATGGAACCAAAGATCATAATATTAATGTTGGATGCGTCCGAGTGGTAAAGTCACCAGGTCATGTAGTTCTTCATCATAGTCTAAGTTAGTGGTGTCATTTACGCACAACCTTACATGCTTCAGTTGTCGTATAAGATCGTGTGGAAAAACTAATTCAAAATTATTAAGGCAGTTTTTAACCGAATTTCTGCGGTAATATTTCTTAAGGATGTTGATATGATAGTTTAAGTTTCCCCTTGACTTCTGAGGTAGTCAACTTTTCCCACAAATTTGAATCTGTTATATGGACCTTTCATGCTACTAATATTTATTTGACTTGATAGGCAAAAGAAGTACCAAATTACATCCTCTACTTTAAACTTCTCCTCTGACTTTTGGAATCAAAAATAGGTTTTGTATCTGGTCCATTGACAAGCTTAAGTTTTCGAAACTATGTCAGAGGTCTCCTCAAGTTTGGTCTAAGGTCAAGGAGAAACTGATATGAGACTGAAACTCAGCATTTACCTTCTCCATAGTCCATAAGTCATGAAGGACTGGACAGGTGGACCTCTGGCCCTGTCTACCATAGAGCAAGTTAAAAGGTGATAACCAAAAGGTCACTGGGAACTTCCCTCATGGACAAACAAAGCACTGGGTAGGTAACGATGCCACTCCTTAGGTTTAAGGGAAGCAAAGTTTCCTTAAAATGGATTGAGAATCGAATGCTGGCGCTCAATCCTCCCATTTACAGCTGGGATGATAGCGGTGTGGTTGAAGAGAGGCTTCACTCCAGTAAGTTGGTTCAGATGTTGCATTAAGTCAGATGTGAAATTGTGTCACGGTCTGACAAAATTTCTATAGGGCATGCCCACTCTGGAGGAGATGTGACAAAAGGCCTCAGCCACCTCTGTAGTAGTTCTTGGTCATTTAGGGAACGAGCTTAAGGGAAAACTCGAAGACATAATTCAACTTATGTTAATATATATCTTTGTCCCCAGGTGAAACGTTGAGGATAAAGGACCAACGATGTCTAAGCTATTCTTTCAAAAGGTACCGTAAAGACTGCATTTTGACACCATAGGTTCCACTGGTACCTCGGAGGATGACAGTTGGCAAACTTTTACACGTTTACAATAGGTTAGTAATCTGTGGACATTTTTGGCCAAAAAATAGGTTTCCTAATTTTATTTTAAGTTTTTACGATGCGAGAAATGTACTCGGCACTGGAGGTCATGAGCCATTTTAAGAAAAAGTCTTTCTGCATTGACTTGGACAACTAAGATGGATTATTCTATCTCATCTGAATTTAATTTGAATACTGACTGTACAAGATACCTTTATATATTCAAATTTTTATGAAAGTTTTTCCTTTGGAATTACTTGATTTTGTTAGCGCATTATGGCAATTCTGAAGAGAAGGCACAAGTACCTTGTAATTGACAAATTGAGTCCTTTGATATATCTAGAGGCTTGAAGTCAGGGGAAATTCAAAGGATGGACAGTAGGAAGATGCCTGGGCTTTGGTTGAGCCCTAGTCAAGACATTTATGGTTTCGGAGGTGATATCTTCACTTTCAACTTAACAAGTGAACGGTGATCATACTATCCTCGCTTCGAGGAGTAGCATCACTGGTTTTAATCCCACATGAATATCACGAGACATTGGTCTCATATGAACTTTCGAGGGGCTTCTCTGATTTACAGGAAAGATGATCTGAACAGCTCTATGTTTCCCACTTTGGTGATGAAAGGTCAATCTCAGAAGGAAGAATGGCACCTTTTCATTACCTATAGTACGGAGCAAGAATGATCGGGAGGCTAGTACGGCTTCAGACCAACCTGTGAACCCATTTAGACCTAAAGTAACAACGGATGGTAGGTAAAGGTCCGTACGGCCCAAGTAGTCTGAAAAGTATAGCAGCGTGGAATGAGTTTCTTTAGAAGGTTAGGGAACAGGCTTATCAGAAATGTCTATACATGTGCATCCAGTGTCTGTTAAAATGGTAGATATATTAATGTCCATTACTCGTTCTGAACAGAAGGGTCTTGGTCATTTCAGTCTTTAAAACATCTTCCAACTTTTTGGACCTTCTTAGTAGGACAATCTGGACGTTATGTCCCTTAATACCACCTACAAATGACAAAACAGGAATAAAAATGTTATTTTTCTATCCACTAGAGGCTTGATTTCGTATGGTTGATGACCCTTACCCTTGGGTTCGATCCCTTTAGGTCTTATAGGAATTGTGACAGCCTCAGCAGTACAGGTCAGCCAGCCTCAGCAACTTCTCAGCTTTTATCAAGGTTACGTTCTTCTGATGAATGTTCGTATCTGATGGGGAAGAGTGTCAGGAACTGGTATCAGCAACCATGAAGTCTTCTAAAAGATTAATAAACTGCGATCCAATTTCCTGAAATCTGATATCAAAGTCGAACAAACGAGTGTTACATGTAACTGCTGCAAGTTCTGGCCGGCTGTAAGGTGGGCGTACCTGAAATTTTCCTGTAAGAATTAGTGTTTTTTTGTATATGCTTTAAGGATTGCTTCTTCAGTAGTTATAATTACATATGATTTCTGCGGACAAAGTTGCATAGATATTCAAAGCGGTACCAGATAATACATTCTAACCTGGTAGCCCAGGTGTCAGCAGGCTATTCACAGAGGGTGCGGTATTTTCAAACTGTATAATGTATGAAAGTTATATCTTCCCCTATGTGAAGGGGGGAAGGTAAATTAGGTGTTGGTATATGTTGCACTAGCTGCACGTTGTTTCCATTACTCCTTCATCTAATTGCTGTTGTGAGAAAGTTGATGTTAACATGTTATTCTCTAATTCAGGCGAGCTTTTGTTCGAGCTCGCGATTCTTTTCTCTCTCCTTAACTCATATTCTCTATCCTTTGCTCTGTCCCTTTCAAAATGTTCCTTTATTTTATCTTGTTCCTCACGTACTTTAGCTTTTCCTCCGATCAAGTCTATCACGCTCCTTTTTTGGCTTTCTTCTCCCTTTCTAACCGTCTATCTGGTTTCTCTTTCAATTCGATCTCTTTCCTTTTTCATACTCTCTTTCTGCTTTCTTTTATTCTCTTCTTTAAGTCTTTCCTGATTTTAGCACTAATGATAGATTCTAAATTTTTCCCTGTTTTCCTAACTTACTTCCATGTTCATCCAAAAAACTGGTATTCCTCCATATTTGCAAGAATAAACTTATCTTCCAGGGGAAAATGAAACGGGCATAAAGGAAAACGGTGGGTTCAATTCCTGCTCCGCTCAAAATGTTAATAAACCAGAGGGCTCGATCCTACTTCAAATTAAACAATTTGTATTATTAAAACGAAGGGAGTTTCTATGGCCCGGGCTCAGAGCTAACAGTGAGTAGAATGGGGTCACTTGTCCATCAATGCTTTCACCACCAAATCAAGTGCCTATGTCAGTTCCCTTGATATAATAAAGCGCTCAATGAAATAAATTGTCACTGGAAAAATCTTATCGGTCCTAGGAGTCTATATACTCCAAAGTGTTTTCAAGCTCAAACAATTAATGATGCAGAATTAACTAGTATTCCTGCCTGACTGACTTACAATAAATTGAGATTACAATCACCAAAACTTTTAAATACCTCTACTGTAGTCTTCCATAGAGAATGATTATCATGGATGGTGAGTAACCGTCTGTGGTATGCGGCGTTGAAGTTCCAATGGTTAGTTTCGAGTTGGAAGTTGAATCTTGATTCAGTAGAGTTGATCCTGGGCAAGGGTAGCCACTTGTGAAGGCTTACTCAGCCCGGTAAGAACCTTCAGAACAGTATTTACCCAGGCTGGCTCCTCCTCAGGAAAATTAATGAATAGAAAAAGGAATAATAACAGGACACACATAAAACACTGTTATTATATAAGAAATATAAAACACTTAATATATGAAATATTAATCCTACTTAAAGAAAATGAAATTATAAATGATATTGAATTCAACGATACTTTAAACTTGGGTGTATACGCAGTGTTGGTGTCCTTGGTGTTGTTGAAATCGTTCAACCGTTGCTGATGATGGGGGGGGCGGCTGTCGATGTGTTGGTACAACCCACCGGTCGTTTCTTCTCAGTATTGCTTGAGGGTTTTTTTCCGATGACAGGGTAACCAGGTTCTTTACCACTGCAATGATGACGGGTTTACGCGCCTGCTATTTCATAAGGTGCACTGGTAATTAAATCCCAAAAAAGGGGATGTCTCAGGATATAGTCCTATCTCCATCAGTTCTGCTCGGTTGATTGGCAAGGTGACCCTCTCTGTCATCCAAGCTGGTAAAGATTGACAGGTTAACCAATGCTTAAGAATTCTCTTCCTTGATAAGTACAATACCTAAAAAGGCTGGTGATTATTAAAACAGTCAACTTAGAGCAAGTGATAAAGACTAAGTTTATTATTGGTTCAAATGTGAAAGCTTTCCAACCATAAATCCACTAGAATACAGAGGCAGGCATGTAATTCAGTAGTGCTGGGAGCTGTTGGAGTCTTGGATTACTGTTGGGACGGAGCCCCACACGTCACCTTTCAAGGGGGGGGGGAAGAAGGAGGGGGAAAAGGGATAGGCGGGAGCTAGGACTGACCCTACCTTAACAAGGCAGCCGGCATCAAAACTATCACTTTCGGGGTGAGGCGGAAAAAAAAAGGCGGGAACAGCGGGAGCTAGACTTACCTTTACGTAACTAGTAGCCGGCAATGAAACTATTGTTACTATATCGCTACTCCTATTCTATTGAACTTTTCCTCACACACGTCAAAGCCAGCCATGGACTGCCACCTGGTCGTTAACCGGGTAACCTCATGTAAGGGCCTTAACCTACGCTAGCAATGTGAAAATATTTCTAAATTAATTTATCTCTTCAAAACTGTTTAAAAAAAAATGGTCGAGCACCGCTGCTGAGTAGGATGGTTGGTGAAGGAAAGGCGATCTCATTAGCTAGCTTGCTTTTTTTATGACAGGTGCAAACAACCCAGTTGGATGATGACAGACTAATGTGTACAGCACTCTGGGGTGGTGAGGATTTATTTGTCCTTGTACTTCATTAAATTCGGCGTTCATTCACACAAACCCAAAATTCTGAAAACCACCATTAATACTTCATCAATAGCAGAATAACTTAATGCTGCTGTAAATGAAGGGTTCAGTTCGTACACATAGTAACTAGTAGGACAAATCAGCCAGTCAGAAGGGTGACCCCAGGGTAGTCTACGTTGTACCTATGCTCCGCTATAAACCTTCACTTGTTCACAAACTTTAATCTTGTTAACACATCCGTGAGATCTGTCTTCTCTGTGGGTGTATAAGCTGTGGCTAGTGGAGGTGCTCATTCTTTCACCCTCTCGTTAAATTACTACTCGTATTATCGTGACTTTCAAATCTATTGTACGTATTGTATATATCTGTAAATAAAATTGGTGGTGGAAATATATGGGTACTCAAAAGAAAACATCCAGTGTGTACTTATGACTAAAAATATTTACTGCTCTTGTGATTGTGCCAATGTTGATAGTCTTTCTTTGCGACCAGGTGCCAGAGGCCTTTAAGAAGTGCCTGTTTTTGTAATAGTCAAAGACGGGGAGGGTGAGAGGCATGGAGTGGGGTGGAAGGTGAGGAGAGGAGTGGAGGGTGAGAGGGAAAGAGAGTGGGAGAAATGGAGGATGAGAGGATTGGAGGGAGAGACGCGTGGAAGGCGAGGTGGATGGAATGGGAGGAAAATTTCACTAAAAATGAATGACGGACGGGAGGAAAGGTAGGTGGAGTAGGATGGAGGGAAGAAGGCAGGGAAGGATGGTAGGCCCTTCCCCTCCTTCCATAACAAAGGCACCTGTCCTCACTATGGGCCATAGCGGTGTACGCTGCCGAATTCTATTACTCGTGTCATAATAGTATACTGTGTGCGCCATCATAATGTACATTGCACACTGCTGCCTTCAATCAGTGTGTGCCATAGTGGTGTACACCGCTGCCTTCAGTTACTGTGTGTCATAGTAGTGCACACTGCTGACTAAAAACCATTGTGTACCACAGTTGTGCACACTGCTACCATAGTGGTGCACTTTAGCATGTGCCAATTATTTCATTAAACTGGGAGTGCATCACTCATAACCACACATCTGTATACCATCAATAATAATCTTAAAGAACATTAGCTTGTTGTCGTCGTGAGTGAAGGCCTCGTTCATATTCAAGATGACTACCAGTTATACAAGTCAGCCAGCCAGAGTGAGGAGGTGGGGGCCCCAGGGTAGAGTACCGTGTAACTAGGGTTCATCATGGTGCCTCAATTCCTCAATCGCTTTCAGCTGATAAACACTTTCGAGAGTTCTGTCTTCCCTATGATTTTACAAGCTGTACCTAGTGAGAGTATTCATTCTTACTCTCCCAGGTTAAACTCCTTATATATTTCAGGCTTGTTATTATATATATCTAAAGATGTGTGTGTAAGCACACGAAAGCACTCAGGTTTTATTTCCAATTTTATTTCCAATTTCCAATTCCTGGAATAACAGTTTTAAGTATAGCTACTATATACTAATTATCTTGTCTACTTTTAATTAGCTACTATGCCCCGGCATGATAGTGGCTATCTTTGTACTTAGCAAAACAAAATTGTAATTACACATTGTAATCTTTACAAACAAATAAACTTCATCTTATCTTATGCAAAACAAATACTGTGCAGGCTTTCGTTGGCAGGACGGTAGTACCTCCTTGGGCGGCTGTTGTCTACCAACCTACTACTTACGTTGGTAGTAAATACGGAAAAATTACCTCATGCCGGTGCATAGCTAATTAAAAGTAGACAAGATAATAAGTACATAGTAGCTATACTTAAAACTAGACAAGAAGTAGTGGTTAACTGTTTTACAATTTTAATTAAACTTAATATAAATGTGAGGTAGTAAGATGGATTGTTGATGTCGTTTTCCTGTCTCTTGAACATGCAAGATTTCAGGTACGTCTTGTTACTTCTATATACAATTAGGTCACACTCCACATGCATAGACCAGCATATATATATATACAAACACACCCCTCTGGGTTTTCTCCTGTTTTCTTACTAGTTCTTGCTCTTGCTTATTTCCTCTTATCTCCATATGGAAGTGGACAGAATTCTTCCTCCGTAAGCCATGTGTGTCGTAAGAGGCGACAAACATGTCGGAAGCAAGGAGCTAACAACCCCTTCTCCTGTATACATGACTAAATTCATAAAGAGAAACTTTCGTTTTTCTTTTTGGGCCACCCGGCCTCAGGTGAAATTATTTACATTGTCTTTACGTCCACAGCAGGACTCGAACCTGCAAACTCTGCTGTGGACGTAGAGACAATGTTTATATATATTATATATATATATATATATATATATATATATATATATATATATATATATATATATATATATATAATATATATATATATATTATTGGTCGTGAGAACTTACGGGAACTCAAGACATCTGGTGTATATTTTTTTCTTAAAATTTTTGAATTCTCACTTGAATCGGCCTATGCTGGTATTCTTCATGACCAGGTACCATAGGTATTTAAAAAGTACATGTATTTGTAATATGAACACTACAGCATATCATCTGTATGTCATACTGATGTATGTACTCTGTCACCTGCCACCACCGTTTATAATAGAGGTATTTAAGTCATGTTACGGTACCGGTAACACTAAAAACGAATTTTCACAGGCCTGAGACGGCTTAGTTAATTCTGGGACTGCCTGTATAATCTGTGAACGATTTTTAAATCATTGCCTTTGGGTGGTACTATTGGAATTCTAGGTCAGTCTTCCTAACCCCATTCCTCTTTCCTAATTTCTGTGTTAATTCCTGCTTGAGATTTTTTCGTACGTGAGTTTGAATGGCAGTTTCCTTCTTGTCTTATTTTCGTATTTTACCCTTCACATTGAGCATTATAAGTATTCGTGTTGTGATGGGGTATGTGAGGTAACAACTTTCTCTTCAACAGTTTTGTTTTGCTGCTTAGCTCTCTAATACTTCAAGTTAAATTCCATGTTTACTGCTGAAGAGTGAGTTAACTGAATCTTTGTACCTACCGTGATCTTTCATTCCCTCGCAACCTTTTTTTTTTATTAACACATCGGCCGTCTCCCACCAAGGCAGGGTGGCCCGAAAAAGTAAAACATTCATCATCATTCACTCCTTCACTGTCTTGCCAGAGGCGCGCTTACACTACAGTTATAAAACTACAATATTAACACCCCTCCTTTATTTATTCTTTCTCTGACTTCTCATAAATTTAATAAGTTGTTCATAAGTAATCACCACACCAGGTGGCTCTGGTGGCCTGGTGGTTAACGCTCTCGCTTCACACGGTGAGGGCCTGGGTTCGATTCCCAGCCAGAGTAGAAACATTGGACGTGTTTCTTTCCACCTGTTGTCTATGTTCCCCATCAGTAAAATGGGTACTTGGGTGTTAGTCGACTGGTGTGGGTCGCATCCTGGGACACTGACCTAAGGAGGCCTGGTCACAGACCGGGCCGCGGGGGCGTTGACCCCCGGAACTCTCTCCAGATAAACTCCAGATAAACCACTTGATTCTCCTGTAAATATGTCTCTTTTCATCAAAGATATATTTGAGTCTATCGTTTATCATTTAGGTTAATTCATAATTGATCTTAATTCATATTAGAAGTGTATTTAGCTCGGCCAGCTTGTACAATGCTTTGAATAATATCATCTTGGCAGCCATCACCACTTGCCCGGTCCCATCATTGTAGTCGTTAGTCAGGTTACCCCAGTCTGCTCTTGTCAGGTAATCCATTAGCCCCATAGAATGTGCAGAACGAATATTAGGTACCTTAACTTGTTATTGTTATTAAGGTAATTTTATGAGACAATGAAAAGTTATTTAATATGTGATCTCTCTTTCCAAGCTCTTCGTTAATTTCAGATTATCCATTAAAGGTTGTTTGTTAGGCAGACTTAAGTCCAGCAGGTTATTTCCTCTACTTGATTCTGATACAAACTTTTTTAAAAGGCAGTCCTGGAGCATTTCAAGGAAGTTACTAGACTCTAGATTACCTGAAAATTGCTCCAATCGATTGAGCTAAAGTTAAAATATCCCGGATGTTTGGGTATTTTCGTCCGAAAGTTTGTCGTGGCCACTGTCTTGGTTTGAGAGTCTGAAGATCACACTTAGGATTAGTTTTTTATGTCCTTCGAGAAACTGCAGCCAAGCAGATTCCCTGTCTGCCCCTTCCACCTTTATATCGTTTCTGAACTAACAGTTTAAATTTTCCTCTAACATACATTGCAACTTCACCCCCTTTACTGTTGACTCTATCTGTGTGGAATAATTTATAGCGATGTATGCGGAATTCAGCAGCCATGTCCCTATTTTTCGGATTGAATCAGGTTTCAACTATTGCAATGATATGTTTCTTGCACATATAATTAGTGTTAGCTCATCTATTACGTTTCGTGCACTTAGGCTATTTGTATGATGGATACTCAGGAAGCCTCTGCCTCGCTTTTCTCCACTATTTCGTTTTGATTGTAAACAAATTATCCTGTTATTATCAGAACCTGTTTCATGAACTGCTCTTAGCACTCTGTAAAAGGACAAAAAGGCACAACGTGACTTTGTAAATGGTCCAAGTCGGACAGAAGTGTCACCGTAAGACACTCTCTCTCTTTACACAGGGTTTGACAAGGTTAAGGATCCCTAGCTTTATTGACAAGCTATTTACAGGTTAAGGATTCCTAACTTTATTGGCAAGCTAAGAGCTGTTACCTACATCAGCTCATTTGAAAGCATTTTTATTATGAGACATACAAGTAGGGAACAGGATGAAGTTGGAGCCATCTGTGGGCCAGCATTTTCATTTGATCAACTGACTTTATCTCGTTGACATCATTATGCTGTACGAATGTGTTCCAAACTCGAGTCATCCTGGGTATATATGATCTCAGATGGAGTGATGTTCTGGAGAAGGGTACAGCCAGAGTGAAGTTGCTGCTTTCTGCCCGTCTTGTGGCATAAAAGCTTGTTTCACGCTGTCCTCGAAGTGGATCCAAGTGTGGAACTTTGACAATATTAGCCTTGTACATAACAGTAAGGCCACCCACATCCCTGCTATGTTAAAGGCTCTGCTGAAATGACAGATCTATCCAGGATGGGTCCAGGCGGGAGATGAGACGTCTTGCTCTGTTCTCTACTCTGTCAAGCAGTCGCAGATGAGAGGGGGGGGGGAGGCAGACCAAGAAAGTGGAGCATACTCAAGGTGTTAGCGTACTTGTGCCTCGTACAGAATCTTGCAACCCCTACTGTCAAGCAGATGCGAGATACGGCGAAGTGCTGTAAGCTTCCTGGCTGCCTTGTTTGGAAGATTTACAACATGGTTCTTCATGGTTAGTTTGGAGTCAAATTTCACCCCAATGATATCAACTTCTCCAGGTGCCAACACCCTCTCTCTCTCTCTCTCTCTCTCTCTCTCTCTCTCTCTCTCTCTCTCTCTCTCTCTCTCTCTCTCTCTCTCTCTCTTTCTCTTTCTCTCTCTCTCTCCCCCTCCCCCTCCCTCTCAGCACGCTATATTTTCTTTGATTATGCCCGTCTTCCACTTGTATTATTCGATCATGTCTCCCCTCATTCTAACAGTTTAGGTTCAATTCTCTGAATATCTCTATAGTCGGAGGAATCCTTATGCAGAAGCTTAATTCAAATGGAATATAACGTCCACACGATGGGAGAAAAGATATAAAATGGAACAAAAGATGGGTTGATAAATTATACATACGACCAAAACCTGCGTATCTTATTTTTAAGACATTTTATTAGCCAGTGGCTTCTACAGTTCTGAGATATATATATATATATATATATATATATATATATATATATATATATATATATATATATATGTATATATAAAGTGTGTGTGTGTGTGTATATCGAAAACACTGATGATTAGGGAATCAGTCCCTCAAGCTTGATGATTCATCATAGATTCATCGAGGGGATTCATGAGGTTCCTTTGTCCCATTCCCTGACCCCTCCCCTGCACCTACTGCTTGCCTTTCCCCTTCCACCTTACGTTACCCGTGCCTCTCCCTCACTTCTCCACGGGCGACTCCCCTCCTCCTCTTCCCTCCCTCTCCTTCCTTCAATCTCCATGAATTTCTGTACCCCCTCCCGCAGCTGTTTCACTTCTATTCAAATTTTGTTTGTCTCGTTTCCAGCCTTGTGTCGTTTCTCTCTCTCTCTCTCTCTCTCTCTCTCTCTCTCATACACATTTTATATATATATATATATATATATATATATATATATATATATATATATATATATATATATATATATATATATATATATATATTATATATATATATATAATGTCTTGCCCCGAGGTAGTGTGACCAAGAAAAGAGGAAACTCATTCACTGCCACTGATTCAATTGCAGTCTTGTCAGAACTGTCTTAACATCACCGTTCAGATGGCCGTCAGAACTGTGATATCCCCGCCCCTCCATCAGGGTGCAGGCACTGTACTCCTCACCTCCAGGACTCAACTCTGGCTAACCGATATCCTTGAATCTTTAGGTACTTTTTCTTCTTTCATGCATATATTGAACAAATATTCCAACTAGATATAGCAGATTGAATAAAAAAAATACACAATACCGTGACCGTAACAATACACACACAACCCGCACGTAGGAGACCGAAACTTTTGATGATGTTTCCGTCCGATTTTGACAACTGAACAGTCAGTGGGCCAAGTGTGTGTGTGTGTGTGTGTGTGTGTGTGTGTGTGTACTCACCTATTTGTGGTTGTAGGGGTCGAGTCATAGCTCCTGGCCCCTCTTCACTGATCGCTGCTAGGTCCTCTCCTTGTTCCACGAGCTTTATCAAACCTCGTCTTAAAACTATGTATGGTACCTGCTTCCACTACGTCACTTTCTAGGCTCTTCCACTTCCTGACAAATCTATGACTGAAAGAACACTTCCTAACATCCCTTTGACTTATCAGTCTTCAAATTCCAATTGTGACCCCGTTTCTGTGTCCCGTCTCAGAAACATCCTGTCTTTGTCAACCTAATCAATTCTTCGCTGTGATTTATATGTCGTTATCATGTCTCCCCTAACCCTCCTGTCCTCCAGTGTCGTCAGGCAGATTTTCTTTAACCTTTCTTTGTCGGACATTTTCCTTAGCTCTGGGACTATTCTTATTGCAAACCTTTGCACTTTTTCTAATTTCTTGACGTGCTTGACCAGGTGTGGATTCCAAATTGGTGCTGCATACTCCAGTATGGGCCTGATGTATACGGTGTACAGTGTCTTGAACGATTCCTTACTGGGGTATCGGAACACTATTCATAGGTTTGTCAGGCACCCATATGCTGCAGCAGTTATCTGGTTGATGTGCGCCTCAGGAGATGTGCTTAGTATTATATTCACCCCAAGATCTTTTTCCTTGAGTGAGGTTTGCAGTCTTTGGCCCCCTAGACTATACTCTGTCTGCGGTCTTCTTTGCCCTTCTCCGATCTTCATGACTGCATTTGGAGGGATTAAATTCAAGAGCCAGTTGCTGGACCAGACTTGTAGCCTGCCCAAGTCTCTTTGTTGTCCTGCCTGATCCTCATCCGATTTAATTCTCCTCATTAACTTCGCATCATCTGCAAACAGCGGCACTTATGAATCTATCCCTTCCGTCATGTCATTAACATACACCAAAAACAGCTCAGGTCCTAGGACTGATCCCTGTGGAATTCTGCTCGTCACAGGCGCCCACTCTGACACCTCGTCACATACCATGACTCGTTGTTGCCTCCCTCTCAGATATTCTCTGATCCATTGCAGTC
The DNA here is from genome assembly GCF_026875155.1 of Cherax quadricarinatus. Classification (NCBI taxonomy): domain Eukaryota; kingdom Metazoa; phylum Arthropoda; class Malacostraca; order Decapoda; family Parastacidae; genus Cherax; species Cherax quadricarinatus. The sequence continues at coordinate 18,008,613 of NC_069455.1, read as the reverse complement.
CCTTTCCTGTTATGCGTGCCTGATCCTCTAGATTTTGCATTAACCTCTTGCGAGCAACTGTGTCGAAGGCCTGCGTGTATACCAAGAAAATACAATCTATCCACCCCTCTCTTTCGTGTCTTACGTTACCTACTTATAAAACTCCAGTAGGTTTATGACGCAGGATTTTCCTTCCCTGAAACCGTGCTGGTTGTCGTTTATAAGCTTGTATCTTTCTAGGTGTTCCACCACTCTCCTCCTGATAATATTCTCCATAAATTTGCATACAATACACGTCAGTGACACAAGTCTGGAGTTTAATGCCTCGTGTCTGTCTCCTTTCTTAAAAATTGGGACTACATTTGCAATCTCCCATGCTCACTCTAAGGACCCATGGACAGATGACCGATATATACATATATATACATATGTTATATATACATATATATACATATGTATATATATACATATATATATACATATGTATATGTCGTGCCGAATATGTAAAACTGGCCAATTAGTTTTTTTTTTTTTTATTTTAATTTTTTTGAAATTTCATTTTAAATTATTTTTGTTCTTGTCCAACCCGTTTTCTATGCTTTAGGTTAAAATTTATTATGGACAATTTTTTAAGCCCGGGAACATTTTGATTATCTCATATATTCATTTATATAACAATTTATTATTTTCAATTTCCCTTTATATTTGCAATTTAATCCATTTTGATCATTTAAAAAATTAAATTCTAAATTTTTAAATTCCATTTGTTTTTATTAACATTAATTTTTACAATTTTAAAAATTCACAAATTACATTTATTGTTAACAACCAATAATTATAATCTTTTATTTTAAATTTTATTCCATATATTTGTTGTTTTTCTTAGCAATTTTATTGTTATTTTTGGATATAACTTCTTTAAATATTCAAATTTAAGTAAAAATAAAATAAATCATTTTTTTTATATTGTTAAAATTTTTAAAAATTTATAATACTTAAAATTCCGTTATTAATAATTATATTTATTTTTATATTATATATATTTTAAAATTATAAATATAAGGAATTAAATTTAAATTATTTATTATTTTAATATATAGAAATTTAAAATTAATTAGATTAAATTTAAAGTTTAAAAAATTTAAATAAAATATTAATATTTATATTAAATATAAAAATTTTATTAATGTTACAAATTATTTTAAATTTAAAAATTAATTTTAATTTTTAAATTATTTTTTATTAAATATATTTAAATTTAAAAATTATTTTAAGTAATTGAAATTTTTAAAATTAAAAAATTTTTAATAATAAAATTTTGTTAAATTTTAATATTAAAAAATGAAATATATTTTGTTTTAAAAATGTTAATTTTTACAATTTTAAAAAATTTAATGCATAAATTTATAAAATGAAATTTATTGGAAATTATATATATTAATTTATTTTTAAACATAAAAATTTATTTTTAAAAATAAAATTATTTTATATTTAAATTATTTTTAAAAATTTTAAAAATTTACATAATAATTAATTAATTTATTAATAAAAATAAATTTTTTAAACAATATATAATTTTAATTTTATAAAATATATTATAAATTATTTATAATTTAAACATTAATTATTATATTTTATATTATTTAATAAATTAATTTTTAATAATATATAATTATTTATTATATTTATATAAAATATATTTTTAAATAAATTAAAAAATTAAATTTTAAATCAATAAAAAATTTTTATTTTATATATATTTTAAAATTAAAATTATATGAAATAAAATTTTAAAATTATTTTAAACTAAAATTTTATATATAAATAAAATTTAAATTTGTTTAAATTTTAATTAAATTTTAATTAAAGATATAATTAATATTATAATATTTTAATATAATAAAATAATTATAATTTTGTTTTATATAATATTTTTATATAAAAAAAATAATTTTATATAAAATGTAATTTTAAAAAAGGTATTTTTTAAAATTTTATTTTTAATATAGTTAAATATTTTTTAAATTGTTTTTTTGTATATAAAAGGAAAATTATATTTTAAAATTTAAAATATATGTATTTTTTTATAAATTTATTAATATATTATAATAAAATAAAATTTATAATGAAATTTATTTTAAAATTTTATATGTAAAATTATAAATTGGGTAAATTTATTTTTAAAGTTTTATTAATTGTAAAATTTTTTTTAAAAATAAATCTTTTTTTTAAAATTAAATTAAACAAAAAATTTAAAAAAAATTATTGTTTTTAAAATATAAAAAAATAAAATAAATAAAAAATAATTTTAAAAAAAAAATTTTTTTTTAAAAATAAAAAAAAAACTAAAAAAATAAAAAATTTTAAAAAATAAAAAAAATAAAAAAATAAAAAAATTTTTTAAAAAATGGGAAATAAATTAAAATTTATTTTTAAAAAATGAATTTAAAAAAAAATTTAAAAAAATTTATAAAATTTTTTTGGGAAATTTATACATAAAAAAAAAAATAAAAAAATAAAAATTTTAAAAAACTTAAAAAAAAAGAATTTTTTAAAAAAATAATTAAAAAAAATATAAAATTTTTTAAAATTATAAAAAAAAATAAAATAAAAAATAAAAAAAGGAATAAATTTAAAAATAAAAAATTAAAAAAAAATTTTTAAAAAATTAAAAATTTTAAATAAAAAAAAAAAATTAAAAAAATTTTTTTTCCCCCAAAATAAAAAAAAAAAATAATCCATTAAGAAAATAAAAAATAAAAAAAAAAAATTCCCAAAATTTTTAAAAAAAATTTTTAAAAATTTTATAAATAAAAAAAATTTTAAAATTTTTTAAAAAATACAAAATTTTAAAAATTTAAATTAAAAAAAAAAAAAATAAAAATAAAAAAAAAAAATTTTTTTTTTAAAAAGTAAAAAAATAAAAAATAAAAAAAATAAAAACAAAATAAAAAAAAAATAGGGAAAAATTTTAAAAAAAATGAAAAAAAGAAAAATAAAATTTTTAAAAATTAAAATTAATTAAAAAATTTAAATTTTAAAAAAATAAATTTAAAAAAATGAAAAAAAAAATTTTAAAAAATTTTAAAAAAATAAAAAAAAAAAAAAAATAAAAAACAAAAACCCTTTTCCAAAAAAAAAAAATATAAAAAATAATTTTTTATTTAACATAAAAAAATAAAAAATTTTTTTTAAAAAAAAAGACAAATAAAAAAAAATAAAAAAAGAAAAAAAAATAAAAAAAAAATAAAAAAATTTTAAAAAAAAAAATTTTTTTTTAAAAAAATAAAAAAATTTTAATAATAGATGTAAAAAAAATAAATAAAAAATTTTTTTAAAAATTTGAAAAAAAAAAAAAAATAAAAAAAATAAAAAATAAATAAAAAAACCCAATAAAAAAAAAAATGTTTCTTTAAAAAAATAAATAAAATAAAAATAAAAAAATTAATTAAAAATAAAAAAAATTTTGTAAAAGGGTAATTAAAAAAATTTTAATTTTTTTAAAAAAAAATTAAAAATAAAAAAAATTAAGATTTAAAAAAAAAAAATTTTTTAAAAATAAAAAAATTTTTAAAAATAAAAACCCCAAAAAAAAATTTTTTTAAAATAAAAATTTCCCCAAAAATAAAAAAATAAAGGGAATTTAAAAAAAAAAATTAAAATTTTAAATTTAAAATAAAAAAAATAAAAAATAAAAAATTTTCCCCCGGGGGGAAAAAATAAAGAAAAAAAATTTAAAAAATTTTAAAAGTAAATTAAAAAAAAAAAATTTTTTTTTAAAAAAAAATAAAAAAATTTTGGGAAAAATTAAAAGTTTTAAAAATAAAAATTTTTTTTTGGGGGAAATAACCAAAAAAAAAAAATAAAAATAAACCCCAAACAAAATAAAAAAAAATTAAAAATAAAAAATAAAAAAAAAATAACATATTTACAAATAAATTTAACACAAAAACATAAAAATAATACAAAAACACCACACCAAATACATCAAAAAAACATAAAACAAATAAAAAATAATTAAAAAAAAAAAAAAATAAAAAATAAAATAAAAAAAAAAAATAAAAATAAAAATAAACAAAAAAAAAAAATAATAAATAAAAATAAAAAGAAATTAAAATTTTAAAAAAATAACAAATAAAAAAAAATAAAAATTTAAAACAATTAAAATTTTAAAAAAATTTTTTAAAAATAAAAAATAAAAAAAAAAAATAAAATTTAAAATAATAAAATTAAAAAATAAAAAAAAAAAATAATAAAAAAATATAAAAATTTAAATTTAAAAAACATAAAAAATAAAAAATAAATAAAATAAAAATAAAAAATAAATAAAAAAAATAAAATTTAATAAAAAAAAATAAAAAATAAAAAAAAATTTTAAAAAATTAAAAAATAAAAAAATATATAAAAATAAAATTAATAAAAAAATTAAAAAAAAATTAATAATAAACAAAATAAAAAAAATAAAAAAAAAATAAAAACAACGATAACAATAATAAATATATACAAAAAAATTTTTAAAAAAAATAAAAAAAATATAAAAAAAAACAAAACACACAAAACCCCAAAAAAAAATAAAAAAAAATAAAATTTTTATAAAAAAACATTAAAATTTATAAAAAAATATAAAAAAATAAAAAAATAATAAATTTAAATATAAAAATTTAAAATAAAAAAATAATAAAAAAAATATAAAAAAAAAATAATAAAAAAATTAATAAATAAATTTAAACAAAAATAAAAAAATTTAATATATTTATACAAAAATTTTTAATAATAAAAAAAAACCCAAAAAATTAATTTTTAAAAAAATATAAAAATATAAAAAAATAAAAAATATAAAAAATAAAACAAAAATATAAAAAAAAAATATAAAATTTAATATAAAATAAATAAATAAAAAAAATTAAATATAAAAAAAAAATAAATAAAAAAAATACAAAAAATATTTAAAAAAATAATAAAAAAAAATAATAAAAAAAAATTTTAAAACAAAAATAAAAAAAAAATTAAAAAAAAAAAATTAAAAAACAAAAAATAAAATAAAAACATAAAAAAAAATAATAAAAAAAATAAAATTTAAAAAAACCCAATAAAAAAAAAAAAATAAAAAAATAAAATATAAAAATAAAAATAAAAAAAAAATAAAAAAAAATAAAAAAAAATAAAATAAAATAAAAAATAAAAATAAAAAATAAAAACATTATATAAAAAAATACAAAAATAAAAAAATTAAAAACAAAAAAAAAAAAAAAAAAAATAAAAAAAAATAAAAAAAAAATTTTAAAAAAAAATAAAAAAATTAAAAAAAAAATAAAAATAAAATTAAAATAAAAAAAAATTTTAAAAAAAATATATAAAAATTAAAAAAATAAAATTACAAAAAAACAATTAAAAAAAAATAAAAAAAATAAAAAAAATTTTTAAAAAATTAAAAAAAATAAAAAATAAACTTTATTAAATATCTTAAATTTAAAACAATAACAAAATAAAATAATATAAAAATTTTAAATAAAAAAAAAAAAATAATAAAATAATTAAAAACAAAAAAAAAAAAAATAATATAAATAAAAAAAATTAAAAAATTTAAAAAAAAAAAAACATGACCACACTAATTATTAAAATAAAAAAAAAAATTTATTATTTAAAATTTTTCCTTTTGCCCCCCCCCCCCCACCCCACCAAAAAAAAAAAAACCCCAAAAAAACCCCACCATTCACTTCACCACTCATCCCCTTTCTTTCAGAGGGCCCAACAAACCTAAAACCAAAAATAAAAACCAACCAACCCCCAACACCCCAAACCCCCCCTTTAAAATGCAGCATTGACTTCCCATTTCCGACTCGATTCCGACTATAAAAAAAACCCTTTTCCCCAATCCTTCCTAAAATTACCTGCTCACCCCTCCAACAGATCGTCAGGTCCCAAGTATCATTTTGTCTTTATTCACTCTAACACGCTCATGCACGCTTGCTGGAAGTCAAGCCCCTCGCCCACAAACCTCCTTTACCCCTCTTTCCAACCCTTTCGAGGATGACCCCTACCCGGGTTTCCTTCCCCTATAGATTATATGCTTTCCATGTCATTCTACTTTGATCCATTCTCTTAAATGACCAAACCACCTCAACAACCCCTCTTCTGTCCTCTGACTAATGCTTTTATTAACTCCACACCTTTTCCTAAATTTTCCCCTCTCCCAATTTTCTGCATAATATTTACACCACAAAATTGCCCTTAGACAGGACATCTCCCCTGCCTCCAACCGTCTCCTCGCTGCCTGCATTTACCACCCAAGCTTCACATCCATATAAGAGTGTTGGTACTACTATACTTTCATACATTCCCTTCTTTGCCTCCATAGATAACGTTTTTTGACTCCCCAAAAATACCTCAACGCACCACAACCTTTTTTCCCTCAATCAATTCTATGATTAACCTCATCCTTCATAAATCCCTCCCATGACACTTCAACTCCCAAGTATCTGAAAACATTCACTTCTTCCATACTCCTCCCCCCAAATTTTATATCCCAATTTTTCTTTTTCTAAATCTTTGAAACCCTCATCACCTTACTCTTTTCTAGTTCACTTTCAACTTTCTACCTTTACACACATTCTCAAACTCATCCACTAACCTTTGCAATTTTTCTTTAGAATCTCCCATAAGCACAGTATCATCAGCAAAAAGTAACTGTGTCAATTCCCATTTTGAATTTGATTCCCCATAATTTAATCCCACCCCTCTCCCGAACTCCCTAGCATTTACTTCTTTTACAACCCTATCTATGAATATATTAAACAACCATGGTGACATTACACATCCCTGTCTAAGACCTACTTTTACACACCCTAACCTGAGCCTCACTATCCTCATGAAAGCTCTTTACAGTATTTAGTGACTTACCACCTATTCCATATACTTGCAACATCTGCCACATTGCTCCACTATCCACTCTATCATATGCCTTTTCTAAATCCATAAATGCAATAAAAACTTCCCTACCTTTATCTAAATACTGTTCACATATATGCTTCAATGTAAACACTTGATCTACACATCCCCTACCCACTCTGAAACCTTCTTGCTCATCCGCTATCCTACATTCTGTCTTACCTCTAATTCTTTCAATTATAACCCTACCGTATACTTTTCCTGGTATACTCTGTAAACTTATTCCTCTATAATTTTTACAATATCTTTTTTCCCCTTTCCCTTTATAAAAAAGGGACTATACATGCTCTCGCCAATCCCTAGGTACCTTCCCCTCTTTCATACATTTATTAAACAAAAGTACCAACCACTCCAACACTATATCCCCCCTGCTTTTAACATTTCTGTCATGATCCCATCAGTTCCAGCTGCTTTACCCCCTTTCATTCTACGTATGCCTCACGTACCTCCACCACACTTACATTCTGCTCTTCTTCACTCCTAAAAGATCGTATACCTCCCTGGCCAGTGCATGAAATTACCGCCTCCCTTTCTTCCTCAACATTTAAAAGTTCCTCAAAATATTCTCCACATCTACTAACTCCCCTACTGTTTTTAACTGACATATCCATACTTTCCCTAGGCTTTCTTAACTTGTTTGACTCGCTCCAAATTTTTTTCTTATTTTCATTAAAATTTCTTGACAGTGCCTCTCCCACTCTTTCATCTGCTCTCCTTATGCACTCTCTCACCACTCTCTTCAACTTTCTTTTACTCTCCATATACTCTGCTCTTCTTATAACACTTCTGCATTGTAAAAACCTCTCGTAAGCTACCTTTTTTTTCTTTTATCACACCCTTTACTTCATCATTCCACCAATCACTCCTCTTTCCTCCTGCCCCCACCCTCCTATAACCACAAACTTCTGCCCCACATTCTAGTACTGCATTTTTAAAACTATTCCAACCCTCTTCAACCCCCCCACTACTCATCTTTGCACTAGCCCACCTTTCTGCCAATAGTCGCTTGTATGTCGCCCGAACTTCCTCCTCCCTTAGTTTATACACTTTCACCTCCCTCTTACTTGTTGTTGCCACCTTCCTCTTTTCCCATCTACCTCTTACTCTAACTGTAGCTACAACTAAATAATGATCCGAAATATCAGTTGCCCCTCTATAAACATGTACATCCTGGAGCCTACCCATCAACCTTTTATCCACCAATACATAATCTAACAAACTACTTTCATTACGTGCTACATCATACCTTGTATATTTATCTTTTTCATAAAATATGTATTACTTATTACCAAATTTCTTTCTACACACAGCTCAATTAAAGGCTCCCCATTTACGTTTACCCCTGGCACCCCAAATTTACCTACTACTCCCTCCATAACATTTTTACCCACTTTAGCATTGAAATCCCCAACCACCATTACTCTCACACTTGATTCAAAACTCCCCACGCATTCACTCAACATTTCCCAGAATCTCTCTCTCTCCTCTACACTTCTCTCTTCTCTAGGTGCATACACGCTTACTATAACCCACTTTTCACATCCAATCTTTATTTTACTCCACATAATCCTTGAATTTATACATTTGTAGTCCCTCTTTTCCTGCCATAGCTTATCCTTCAACATTATTGCTACTCCTTCTTCAGCTATAACTCTATTTGAAACCCCTGACCCAATCCCATTTATTCCTCTCCATTGAAACTCTCCCACCCCCTTCAGCTTTGTTTCACTTAAAGCCAGGACATCCAGTTTCTTCTCATTCATAACATCCACAATCATCTCTTTCTTATCATTTGCACAACATCTACACACATTCAGACTTCCCACTTTGACAATTTTCTTCTTATTCTTTTTAGTAATCTTTACAGGAAAAGGGGTTACTAGCCCATTTTTCCCGGCATTTTAGTTGACTTTTACAACACGCATGGCTTACGGAGGAAAGATTCTTATTCCACTTCCCCATGGATATAAAAGGAAAAGTAATAAGACCAAGAACTATTAAGATAAAATAAAAGAAAACTCAGATGAGTGTGTATAAATAAACGTGTACATGTATGTGTAGTGTGACTTAAGTGTAAGTAGAAGTAGCAAGACGTACCTGTAATCTTGCATATTTATGAGACAAAAGACACCAGCAATCCTACCATTATGTAAAACAATTACAGGCTTTCGTTTTACACTCACTTGGCAGGACGGTAGTACCTCCCTGGGTGGTTGCTGTCTACCAACCTACTACCTATATACTATATACCTACATACTACTATATATATATATATATATATATATATATATATATATATATATTAAATTTTCATGCAGGAAATTTCGTCTTTCATGAATATCACATTCATGACAATGATAACCACTTTCCTGAAACTTACCCAAAGTGGTCAGGTTACCTTTCCTCTTTGTTCTTGTTTATCCTCAGCATTTTTCGCTGCTCTATTCTACTCCAATGTTTTCCCTCGCTATTCTTGTCATCACTCTTACAGCCCTTTTCCTCCCCCCCCCTCCAAAAAAAAATGGATGCTTGACATTATCCAGAGCCCCCGAAGACCCAGGCTGTTTACTATCCATAACTCACGTCGTGAAGCCTGCCAATGTTTACACATTCTGACAGTGAGAAATTATACCATAGTTGCTGTGTGTAGGCTTCGACCCTAACTAGGTATGGGCAGGCTCCTAACTAGATATAGACCAGGTTTCTAACTGGGCACAATCTTGACTTATAACTGAGTTTAAACACCGCTTCTAGCATGTAAAATCTTCTTGCGATTCGATATTTTTTTTTTTTTTAATTTTTAGATTTGTGCCCATTATTTTTTGTTTATCGGACATAAATCCAAAGCGCTTGTGGAAAGAACATCAACACAGATGCTACAAGTGTACATTCTGTGTAGCAAGAACATCAACACCAGTGCTACACGTGTACATTCTGTGTTGGAGAAAAGAAAAACCAGTGACAAAAGAACTTAAAATTGAGGTAAGAAAACAAAGGCACACTCTGGACGCCATTGAAGAAGAGACATCAATGAAGAACAAGTATTTTTTATGACGTTTCGCTCAATGTAGAGCTTTACACAATGAGAAACGAAAACTTGCTTTGCACCTGTATCTTTTCTGTGAAGTCAAAGGCCAGCTCAGCAGTGTTGTTAGTGGCAGTGTTCGTGTTTTTGCACTATTAGTACGTTGAACCTTAATGCAGTAGGAGTGTGCTGTGAATGTTGTTATCTGTATATCACGAAACAGGCCAGTGAAGATCCGGGGAGATTTAACTTAAATGTAATCTCGTACTACATTCATAATGTCTCTAAACCATGTTAGGAACGATCAGAGAAAGATCCACAATGACACGGAGATGAGGATGAGGAAGGGAAGATCAATACAGTCCCTCTGGTTCCTGGAATGTCCCAGGGTGTAAGTACTGGCCCGAGTAGTATTAGTAATAGTAGTAGTAGTAGTATTTTAGATTACCTCCGGGTGCTTGGAGTCCCCCAGAGGTTGTCGTAGTGCCACTGTTACCCTGCAGTCTCTATCAACATCTTTTTTTCTTTTTGTTGTCTTCCAGGTAATAACTGATTGTTGGACTCATGAGTCGCAAAATAATCTGTTTACAGTGTCCGGTGAATCCCATTTGTATGATGCTTTAAATTTCTTTTTGAAGAGTACAAGGTGGAGTACATATTACTGACATTTACACGAGTTTTACGCTACAAACGAAACAAGTATAACTGACAATTATACCCTAATTTTTTTTTTAACTATTATGTACAGTTAGTTATATTCGCGTTATTTTTTATCATTGTTTTGTGGCTCTGCAAGAATTTTTAATCAAGAGGTTTTGGAAATGCTCTTTTCGTGTATATATTGAATATTGTAGAGCATATTACTTGGGTTATGACACCTGCACATCTTCGTCGGCCGGTGACGTGAGTTTTAATTTTTATACGGTGTATTTAGATGCGATTTAAATTGTTATAATGTTGTTAATATCTTCTACTGTCCATACAAATTATGTTAATGATGTTTGGCGAAATAGTGTTAATATTGTAAACAAACACAAGGCATGGATAGGATTCGAACTGACAGCAAGACAGTCCTAAAACTAGCAGTCCAGCATGGTGCAGTGGTTAAAGCAATAGCTTGATAATTTTAAGACTAGCTAGCCATGGGTCGAAATCCTCCTCGTTCCATGAGACATAATGCAGGTCCTTAACCAGTGTGGAGGTACCAACCGCCTGCATTATGCTTATCGATGCTCAGCTGTGAACCTCTGTTGCTTCCTATGCCGGTCGTTGGTATTCCTACTTGTCGTGGAGCTATTTTGCTGACGAGTCCAATATCACAAATTGGAAATTAAAACTGGACATTTCTGTCCTTCACGGAACTTTATCAAGTCGCTTATGAGTTAATTGCTCGTTACCGACACCAGCCTTGTTCACTTTTTATTGCTTGGTGCGGACCTTTGTTTCTGTTCTTTATACAAAAGTGGAACTTGTGTCTATCTTTTAGTTTAAGAAAAAAAATTAAAACGGGGAGCAATGTCGTAGTCATGGATAAGAAGGTTCTCTGATATTTTAATTACCACATACATAAATATCTTAATTGACCTCCGAACACAAAATTATTTGCTTCAGTTGACATTTTTTTCACAGTTCATTATGACAAGACGGTAAAGCAACATTTTTATTAATAAGACGTTTCACCCACTGCGGACATTAACATGTATGTGAAATACAGTATATTACAACAGTAGTTAGGAGCGGCTAGCTCAGGACAGATGGGGAAGTGAGGTGCTGTTAACCTGGATCAGGTTAGGACAGGTACCTCTGGGTTGGACAGGTGTGTCATAGGTGAGGTCAGTGATGGTAGCAGCAGGTGAGATCGAAGGGTCATGTCGGTACACAGGGAATAAAAAAAAACACAATACCGACTGGAACAACAGTCGGTATTGTGAATAAAGAAAGTTATGGCAACGTTTGGCTCCAACATGGCTCGTTAATTAGTCATCCAGGAGCACGAAGGTTGGGAAGCCAGTATATATACGTAGGAGGATGAAACTTATGACATTTCGGTCCGACTTGCATCATTATCTAACACCTGTCTGCTGAGGAGCTTACCTCAAACTACTGCTTCAGGTGTTTCACCTTCCACAGATTCATCACGGCTGTGGGACTGATCACCTCAAACTATTTCATGTTTTCCACCGTCTCTAGTATTATTCTTTGTATTGAATTTAAAAAGCTTGTTTAACCAAACATCAACACAGTAGAGATACTTAAGTGTTACACAGGTGTTTATTCTTCTATTGTAGGCTTTACATATTAATATAATGTATTATTGCCTTGGGTTTGGAGAAAATATTAAAGGACCCAGGTTCGATCCCAGCACAAGTGGAAACTTTGGGCATGTTTCGTTTCACCTGTTATACCCTGTTTACGTAGCAGTAAGTTAGCATATCGATGTTAGCCGACTGTTGGTTGCATCATGGAGAAGAGGATCATTAGAAATAAGCCAGACTTGTTTTACTGGGTAATCCTAGGCTGCTGTCCTTCCAGGTTAATAATCTGAATAAATGTCTTGTTTTAAATTTTTTTTTCTAAAATCATTGCGCAGATTATCATGGAACAACATACCGAACATAAACCACCAACCACCTGAATCATCCTCGTCCTTCCATCACTTGACTTCACTTGACTCGTCTCGGCAACACTTCATCTCCCAACATTTTTATATACCACTGTATATAAATCTTTCAGTCGATAAAATGTATAAATTAAAAATTCTTTGTTGAAAGTGTCTTTTGCAGGTATCTTTCGTTAACACACACACTCACCAGAGCAGTGTTTTCCTGTATCCTTTCCTCCACTACTTCTTGCCTTGGATGATCAACTTGTGGTTTACGCAGCACTAACCTGTGAGTTTCAGGGCTCGCTGGCCATGGGTTCAAGCCCCGCCCGCTCTCTGATTTAATAATAATATGAAAATAAAGCCTTTATTTCTAGCTTCCATTTATACACTTGCCTCATCTCTCCGCCTTATTATAAACATTTCCACAGAGTGTAAGTTAATTTTTTTTTAATTTATCTTCACAGATATTATTATTATTACTAAGAATGCTGTTCGTAACTTATATCGCATTTAATACACTGATATACAGAAATGCTCTGAGAGATCTAATTGTAAATGATGCCTTACCTATGATAATATTGAGTGCTCTGACACCTCGACAAAGGCTAAACATTCTATTACCTTTAATGAGAACACATCCGGTTTTATTTCGTTCCTTACAAAGTTTATTGGTGCCGAGGTTATTTTTCGTTCCTTAGGTTATGATCTTACATTTGTCCACATTGATTGTCATCTGTCACTTCTCTGCCCACATCATTAACTTATCAAAATCTTCCTGCAGCTCCCCGATGCTCTCAGAATTTATTTATCGGTGTATTTTGTGTCATCAGCAAAATTATGTTGCTATTTACTCCGTCATATTGGTCGTTTATGTAAATTGTGAGCAACAAGGGGCCCATCACTGACCTCTGCGGGACTCACTAGTGGCTGGTCCCCTTCTGATTCCTCTCCATTTATATGCAAACTCTCTGCTATCAAATGGTCAACCATGCCTCAATCCCAGGAGAGAACTCCTATACCGTGGGCTACCACTCTTTTTCACATATCTCGTGTGGGAGACGCACATACTTTACTGTGCTACACATATATAGAGTATCTTTCGTCACCGCTTTATGTATTTTTGTGAGAATTAAATTTAATTCGTATGACAATAACTCTTAGCCAGAGACCTATTGAACCTCTTAAGATTGAATTGTATTGCTCAACGTGACTACGAGGTGCATCTGATGTTCCTGAATCCAGTCAATATTTCATAATATTTCTTCGTAAATAGATATCATTTTGTCTGTTGCACACCTCGGACACGATAAAGGGTTGCAGTGGTATGGTAGAGAGACTAGCTTATGATTTATTAGATCTGTTGAGGGCTTCTTTTAGTGTGTGTGCTTGTGTGAGAACTTCATAGCTAGTGATGCTGTTTAATTTGCTTTCCATCAGTCATGCGCCTTTCCTTTTCTGCTAAGGCCAGCCACATATCGTATGCTGACACTTGTATCATTCATGTGCACTCCGTGAATCCTGCCCTTAGGATTCACGGAGGGCACATGGTCTTCCCGTAAATATGGGATTTAGGCTTCGTTTAGGGCATTCACAAATTCACTGAATAGTATAACTCCTGGATAGGAGAACCTTGCTCTTGACTAAACCTGAAACTATTCTCAAATCAAAACACAAATTAATCTTATTTCTTGCATAGATACCATTGGCCTTAAAAATGTGCTACCCGTCCCTTTCAACCTTATGAATCTCACCACAAATGTCATGTTGGAGTATTAGTGGATGAACGAACGAAGGGGAAAATGTCGATAAGCAGCTCTCAACACTACATCCATTTTCACTAAATCAAAGTCTAGTTTAATCAAAGAGTTGTGGCATGAGGTTGGTAATATAATGCATATATGCATATGCATGAGATGAATCTTCGCAGTCATGTGAAATCTCGATTATTAGTCGAATTAATTTCATTATAGTGGCTGCCTCATTGTTTATAAGAACATAAGAAAGGCGAAACACTGCAACAGGCCTACTGACCCATGCGGAGCAAGTCCATGCCCTCCCCCCCCCCTACGGATTAGACCAATGACCCGCCTAGACAGGTCACTTCCACTTAAGGAAAGTGCACGGCATCAAACCTAGTAGCACAACCTAGTCAGGTCCAACTCAGACCCACCCACACCCACTAATGCATTTATCTAACCTACTTTTAAAACTACACAACGTTTTAGCCTCAATAACTGTACTCGGGAGTTCGTTCCACTCATCCACAACTCTATTACCAAATCAGTGCTTTCCTATATCCTTCCTGAATCTGAATTTTCCCAACTTGAAACCATTGCTGCGAGTCCTGTCTTGGCTGGAAATTTTCAGCACGATATTTACATCCCCTTTATTTATTCCTGTTTTCCATTTATACACCTCGATCATATCATCCCTAATTCTACGCCTTTCGAGAGAGTGCAGATTCAGGGCCCTCAGTCTATCCTCATAAAGAAGATTTCTGATACATGGGATCAACTTTATAATCCTCCTCTTTATGTTTTCCAGAGCATTTATATCCTTTCTCTAATACGGTGACCAAAACTGAGCAGCATAGTCTAAATGAAGCCTAACCAAGGATATATAGAGTTGAAGAACAACCTGAGAACTTCTATTAATTATACTTTTAGATATGAAGCCAAGGATTCTGTTAGCTTTATTGCGAACACTAATGCAGTGTTGTCTTGGTTTTAGATTACTGCTAACCAGAACTCTTAAATCCTTTTCGCAATCAGTAGTATTAAGATCTACATTATTTAGTTTATATGTGGCATGGTTATTTTCTTGTACAACATTTAGAACTTTGCATTTGTCTATATTAAACTGCATCTGCCACTTCTCCCACCATTGCATCAGTCTATTCAAATCATCCTGGAGTGCTCTAGTGTCCTCATTAGAATGAATTGGACGGCCTATTCTGGTGTCATCAGCAAATTTGCTTATGTCGCTATTTATTCCCTCATTTATGTTGTTTATGTAAATGGTTAACAAAGAGCCCAACACTGACCCCTGAGGAACACCACTTGTGACGTGCCCCCATTCTGATTTCTCCCCATTTATGCAAACTCTCTGCTGCCTATTTGTCAGCCATGCCTCTACCCAGGAAAAAATTTCTCCTATTCCGTGTGCCTTAAGTTTCCTCAATAGCCTCTGATGTGGAACTCTATCGAAAGCTTTACTGAAGTCCATATACACAATATCATATTCATTACCATGATCTACCTCTTCAAACACCTTAGTGAAAAAAGTTAGTAAATTCGTAAGACAGGAATGCCCCTTTGTAAAACCGTGTTGAGATTCATTAATCAGTCAATGCCTATCAAGATGGCTACGAATTGCTTCGGCAATTATTGACTCCATAAATTTTCCCACTATGGAGGTAAGGCTTGTTGGTATATAGTTCGAAGCCAAGGACCTGTCACCTGCCTTGTAAATAGGTATTACATTTGCTATTTTCCACTTATCAGGCGCTATGCCAGTTTGTAGTGATATGTTAAAAAGATTAGCCAAAGGTAAGCTATGTTCCTCTTTACATTCCTTTAACACCCTTGCATTAGGTTTTAGGTTCTCTATTTGTCTGAGGACCATGTCACTAGTTACCGCAATCTTGCATAGTTTATCGTCCTGTTCTACATAATCTATTATTTCAGGAATATCGCTAGTATTTTCCTGGGTGAAAACTGATAGGAAGTAGGTATTGAGAATTTCACACACATCCTTATCACTGTCAGTAATCTGACCAGAGTTACTCTTATGTGGGCCTATCTTGTCCTTAATCTTACTTCTGTATACCTGAAAGAATCCTTTTGGGTTAGTCTTCGAATCCCTTGCGACCTTAGCCTCATAATCCCTTTTTGCTTTTCTTATTCCCTTCTTTATTTCTCTTTAATTGAATATATTGATTTCTTAACTGCCCATCCCCTCTTTTGATACGCCTACATGACTCACGAAATCGTAATGACTCGACTGCAAACAACCATACCACGAGCGGGGATAGAACCCGCGATCAGAGAGTCTCAAAACACCAGACCGTCGCGTTAGCCACTGGATCAGCTAGCCACAATAAGATTCGCCCAGCTAGGTATATTTCTACACCATAGGGAGGTTAGCATAGGCACCACTGTGACCACAAATGCAAGTTTTTACAGACGAATCTCCAGCTAGCGTGGCCGTGACGAACTCTAGCTCAAGTCCCCTCAAAGCCGTTAACATGACTCACGAAATCGTAATGACACGATTGCAAACAAATCATACCACGGGCGGGGATAGAGACTCTCTGATCGCGGGTTCTATCCCCTCCCGTGGTATGGTTTGATACGCCTATATATGCCTCTCTTTTGACCAATGAGATGTTTAAGTCTATTGTTCATCTATTTGGGATCATTTTTGTTAGATCTAATTTCCCTACTCGGAATAAACGTTGTCTGGGCAGCTAGAACTATGCTCTGAAAAACGTCATATTGGCAACCAAAATCACCTACCTGACCCATAGTCAGGACATCCCAGTTTAGCTCACCCAGGTAATTTTTCAGTTCCATGAAATTGACCAAGCGAAAATCTGGGACAGAGATTTGATTGCAGTTACCTGGGTAATTCCATGACATATCGAAACTAAGTGATTTGTGATCACTTTCCCCAAGCTCATCATTAACCTCAAGATTATTAATTAGTGACTCTTTGTTGGCAACAACCAGGTCAAGCAGATTGTTTCCTCTAGTTGTCTCTGTCACAAACTGTTCTGAAAAATAATCCTGAACCATATCAAGAAAGTCACTACACTCAAGATTTCCTGTCATGTTGTTCCAATCAATTTGTCTAAAGTTAAAATCTCCCATTAACACAACATTTTCATGTCTAGATGCCTTATGAATTTCGTCCCTTAACAGCTTACTGCACTCCCTATCAAGATTTGGGGGCCAATAAATAACACCCATAATTAATTTGCCACTACCCTCGAGAAACTGTCGCCAAACAGATTCTGTGTTTGATGTTTATTATCTTATATCATGTCTAAGACAAAAATTTTAATCATCTCTGACATACATTGCCACTCCACCACCCTTCCTATTGACCCTATCAGTGTGGAATAGTTTATAACCCTTTATGCTACATTCAGAAGGCATTTCTCTATCCTTCAAGTTGAACCAGGTTTCAGTTATAGCAATATCTATATTACCTGCACTTGCAAGTAATCTTAGCTCATATATCTTATTTCTTAGACTCCTACTATTTGTATAGTAAACCTTAAGGGAGCTAGTCACTCGTTGCCCTCTACTATCTCTTTGTTGATCAATTGATTTGCCATTACTAGCAAGTTTATTTTGGATATTGTCTTTTAAACATATCCTTGAGGTATCCCGGTAATATCTCCTGTTTTTAACCCTAATACTGCAGCCAGATTGTTTCCCACAAACACCCATACCTCTATAATCTATCAGTTTGAATTCCTAGACAAGTCAATTACTCTCTCAATCAAAATGGCTAATGCAACCACTCCATCCCCAGAGAGATGAACCCCATCCCTTGCATACATATCACGTTCGCCATAGAATAGGTCCCAGTTATCAATGAATGGGATTGAAAGTTCCTTGCAGTACCTGTCTAGCCAGCAATTTATACCAGTTGCCCTAGACATCCATTCATTGCCCATGCCCTTTCTAGGCAAGATGCTACATATGACTGGGATCCATCCCTTAGACCTAACTACTTTTTCTGCTGACCTGTACTTATCCAGGAGCTCCTTTCTCCTGCCCTTCCCTATGTCATTACCTCCAGCACTAAGACAGATAATGGGCTTGTTCCCATTTCCTGACATAATGTCCAACCTGCTGACTATATCACCAACACCAGCTCCTGGAAGGCACAGCCTCTGTCTAACCTTTCTGTCTCTGTTATATTCTCACAGCTGTCCTGACAACAACACCAAGGAAGGAACAATGGATCTGATTCCTTAATTTGGCTTTCTTAGTGCATAGAGAGATGATCCAAGAAAGAAAATTGTAGTGGTTTCTGGGGCACCAACAGGAAGACAAATATTACAGGTGGTGTTCTGTAATGTCTCTAAATGGGTTAAGTATTTGATTTATTCTGGTTTTAACTTCGTGAAACTACCCTCAGATGGAAGATGGATTGTATAATCCCTTCCAGTGACAATGGAGGCCAGTCCAGGATCATCAATCTGAGGGTAGAGCTGGAAATTATATTTCTGAAGCTTAATTTTATATGGTTAAAGTTATGTTAGTATTTTGCTATAAAAAAAAAATGGCCGTGTAAGATTACTTTTATGATTAACTACTACTACTTAAATGGTTAAACCTATGGAACATGTTCATAAAATATTAAGTGAAAGTACGCTAAGTAGCCTTACGTTGCAAAAGTGTTGGAAAGTTTGCAACCATAAGTTCACTACACAGTCTGTAAGAGGATTAATCTAGGACATTGTATAACCTTAGATAAAGAGAGCTTAGCAGAATCCTTGTGAGAGGATCCAGCTGAAAAGGAATCCACATCTCTCTCATCTTTTATGGAAGGTCAAGTCCAAGTAACTCATACTTGTCCCTTACAAGAGTTTTGGGCTTCATGTATCAGGTGTGTCATATAACACTTGCCAGGTGTTTAGCAAGTCAAATTAGTCTCTAAAACCAGCAAAATGCATGCCAATACTTGCATTTGGAGAACCCTTCTTTAGACTTTTTTATTGACTGTGGTGGCCCACTTTCTAGGGCGAAGCTTGGCGGCCAGTACTTGCAATAATGGATATGCCAGTCCGTTATCCTGAAGCTATCACTGTATGAAAGATCATGTCTCATTCTATTGTTCCTTCATTAGCACCATTATTCTCACAAGTGGAATTTCCTCAAGCCTTCACCTCTAAAAGTTTTCGGGAAGCCTTATCTCGCCTGGAAATCATTTCGGTTCTTTCTAATAATTAACACTCAGTCATAAGGAGTGTTGAAATGCTTCCACCAGACACTGAAATGTGTGTGTTCTTCTCGGAATTTATAAAATCGACATAACTTGTCGGTTTTCTAAACCACATAATAACTGACTAGCATTGTCTTGTGCCCTCAGAAAAGTACACAAATATTATGTCTATATTGTTTTTCATATAATTTTACATTGCTGATTTTTTTTAATGCAAAAGCAAAAATTTCATGCTTATTTTATTTGGCTTATATTATTAGCTTGTGTATATAGAAAGTATGTAACTACTACACCCCTCATTGTGCTTGTTGAAGGAAAGTTTTGGCTGGCTGACAACACTGCAGACTACCTGCCCACTTGTTTTGCAGTTGGTGCCAGGCTCAAGCCGGTACGAGTCACCAGATGTTGGATCTGCAGCCCCTGCTTCTCTCGCTGTTCCTCGTGGAGGAAACTCCTCCATCTCTGCTCTGGGAGATTGCTGTTCTCTTCAGTTCTCTTAACTCTGTGAACAGAGCATTGAATAGATTTAGTGATATTTGACATTTTCAGAGGTGTGTCGTGAGACTATAAATCTGAACCCGAGTTCAACTCTTCGACTTGCCTTGTTTTGGCATCAACTCACTTTCTTAGTGTGGATTTTGGAATTGCTGAACTCAGTTTCAGTAATATGGGAGTTTTAGCCTTTCCATAGAGGATCTGCAGAAGGTCAACAGTTAATCATTTTGGTCTCCTTGATTCCTCACCTGATGTTGTGCTGTTCACTGCTGCTTCGAGCATTACTGCTGCTTGGCAACTGAGTCGTCAGACTGTTCAACCGAGCTGTTTGACAGCCTCGATTGTCTAGAAGTTAGCTCATCGATGGACCTATCACTGTCAGTCACATTCTAAGCTGACTAGACTTAATAAGCACATATCGAGCACTCATAAACACACACACACACACATACACACGCACACACATACACGCACACATACACGCACACATACACGCACACATACACGCACACACATACACGCACACACATACACATACACATACACACACACACACACATACACACACACACACACACATACACACACACACACACACACACACACACACATACACACACATACACACACATATCATGTGGGAGTTCGATACGTGGATTAGGGTAGAAATACTCACGTAGGCTGTTATACGTATAATTACTGTTATGTGGAGAGTGCCCGCAGCCGTTACCTTGCCTCCTTGCTTCCACTCGTCAAACTGACTAGCCGGCTGGCCAGTACCCCGTAGTGGGTCTTTTGAATTAGTGTCAACTCAGCACAGACCGTGACTCAAGACGGTTGGTCGTTGAGTCAACGGACAGGTTACTGGTAACTGGTTACTGGTAACTGGTTACTACTACTGAGAGCTCGGCGACGCTAACGTATGTCGTCTCGACATACAACTAATACAACTAGAGATGGCAGGTACACGGCTTGGGCTGATTCTATACAATGTCAAAGTACACAACATGAAACATTATAGATACATAAGTAGAACATTGGAATGAAAGCTTACGTAACTGAAACTGTAAGGCAATACAAGGTATACTATAGTACAACTTAAAACTCAACAAATGAACAACGAACTCAACATTGAGATTACAAGTGATAAAAACAAAAATTTTGATCGATCGATCTGTATTCATGTGATCTACGGATTCTGAGGAAGGAATATATACAAAGAAAGAGTGTTTAACAGAAAGGCAGATTCGGTGCACGCAAATCTAGACTGTTAACTCTCAGAATGCGGAGGAGAGAACACGAACACAAAAAAAAAATTCTTGATACTGATAAGTGATACTGTAATAATTCATCTATACAGGTTATTTACATTTAACCCCAACTCTGCTAGGGTAAGATTGGCATAAGCAGAATGGGTGTCATCTCTGGGAGGATCAAACTCTGTAGCATTGGCTAAACTCATGCTGTATTTGAGGCAATTCTGAATTGGAAGTTACAAATGATACTTGAGGATTTCTCAATACCTGTCGTGTACGTAGGGAATAACGACATTCAGGTTGATCATCTGACTGAGTATCAGAGGAAGAGAGTACAGGATCAGGAGGATTGTCAGAGTCTGTCACATTAGTCTGGGTTGGAACATCATTATCATCACATACTAACTTCATATGATCCAAATGCGATTCTTTATACTGACCAGTACTAATCTCTCTAACCTTATACTTATTACCAGTGATATGTTCAACTACGCGATAAGGACCAAACAAACTTTTGATCAAGCTTTGGCATTGCAGACGTTTTGTTAAAGTTAGTCAGCATAACTCTCGAACCTACTTTGATTTTAGATGGCTTTACTCGAGTATTTGCGACTCTTGTAAATTCTGCTGTTGATTTATGAAGTGTTTCACGGATTCTTCTAAAAACACTTTGAGCTAAGCTGGTACGAGTTGCTACAAAATCATCAGGGTTGTAATTTGGTTTCGGATTAGAATATAACAACTCATAAGGCAAACGTTTATCTACACCATACAATGCATAATGTGGAGTGTCACCTATAGAAACATTGTAAGCAGAATTTATAGCACACTGCACATCAGGTATACTTCATCCCAAGTTTCACTTATTGGGATTGATAGTGGCTCTCAATACATCAAGTACTTTCTTATTGGTTCGTTCCGCTAACCCATTGCTGGCAGGATGATGAGGAACAATGGTGGACTTAGAGATCTTGTACAAGGTACACAAATTTTCAAGAATTTCATTACAGAATTCACCTCCATTATCTGTTACTAGGGACTTAGGGGTGGTATGCCTGCAGATAATGCGTTCTTTAAACGCTTAGCTACTGTCTCGGCAGTCTTATCTGCAATAGGAACTAACTCACAATATCTGGTGAAATGGTCTACCATAACACACAGATGTTTGTTACCTTGGAGGAACATTGGAAATTAGTTAACAAATCTAGCGCAACTCTTTCCCAAGGTTCGCTAGTAGTTGGATACACTTGGATTGGATTAGGACCATTAGCATTGCCTTTATGTTGCATGCAGACACTACATTTCCTAACATACTCAGAAATATCAGTTGCCATACGAGGCCAAAAGTATTTCAATCTGGCTTGTTTTACTGAACGATCCATACCAGGGTGTGCAACACCTGGTACATCGTGAACTAGCTGTAAGGCTACATTCACTAGTGACTGTGGAATTACTAACTGGTATACTCTTCTGCTTGGAGTACCCAACTCGGCTGTTCGATACAGTAATTCTTGGTTCATGAGAAAGTCACTGATGGGAGCTGGTGGCTTCACAGTCAGAATAAGATCTTCCTGGAGCAGGAATCGTATCACCAGAACACAAGGGATCGGTTCTTTCTTACTGGAGGAATGAACAAACTCGGTGGAGTGGATGAATGTGGATGACTCCCCCCGGTTGAAAAATTAACGCTATAACACGCAATATGAGCAAGGGAGAACGAATCTACTATCTCAAACTGCAAGCACAGGAGAAAAGAAATGAACACGGTGAACAATGCTGATATTCTGAGTCGCACACAGTGACACGAGGTATCAACTATAAAGAAACTACACGTACAAACTTTAACAACGTGGAAGTTACTCGAGAAATAACTTCTACAATGCACTGATTACTGTCAACTAGGATGGGATCACAATCTGAAACACAAGGGACAACAAACACTCAAGTGAGCACACTAGCCACAGAAACGTCTTTCTGCACGGCTTGTGGCATCAGCAAGAGATGGCATAACTCGTTGCAAGTAAAGTTCTTCTGAAAGCGTCCCCTGGGAAGGAACGAATACTTGAACAAGTCGCCATCGCAAGGATAGTAGAGCACTATCGTGCGTGCATGATATTGTGGCTGGAGTCCAGACAGGAGTGACAGTATTACTAGTGCCTGACCGCTCGGCTACGTTAATAAGTAATTCACGGATCTATAGGAACTTAATCTGAACTTCACATTTCGCAGCACTTTAACAAATCTCAGATACAAGCTGTGAGAACAAACACATTGCTCAAAGGCTAGGTATTGTCTTTCAGTGAGTAAGGGAATGTTGGTACTGTGGACTGATTCATATTGACTTTGACAGGCATGATACACTAAGTGAACATTCAAAAGTGACTGGGACATGAACGCAAACCATGCTTCAAGACTATGTACATGGCCATTGAATAAAGGTAACGCATCAAGGGAATCACGAGTATAACTATAATATCTCGGTGTCTGAGTCGGTCTGTCAGTCGGTAAGGAACTGTGAGGACTGATGACAGGACCAGCAGTAGTAGCCTGAGAGGTCTGAGTGTCGACATTCACTAAAGTATCACTTGACGGTATATGAGACATAATGGCAAAGTAACACGAGAACAAATAAAGCAAAAATAATGAACAATAAAAATGATATAAAATTCTAGAATTGAAATGAAAAGATATACAACTAATTCTGCAGAATAATTTCTAAATACACTGCAAGAGGAATGAAAACTCAATTTAAAGGACTATTGACAAAATAAAAAAAATTTACATTGAAATATACAAGTAAAAATATTACTGGAGACTGAATTAAATTCAAAATGAGCTGTCTTTACTCTTGCTACTAAAGAAATTAATTAATTAAAATTTTTAAATCAATGTGAAAGTATCAAATAAAATTATTAAATTGTTAACTGGGAAATTTTAAGTATTTTCTAAGAATGCATACACAAAATTAAAATATAGTTCACAAAATATCAATAAAAGAAAATAATTCACTGCAGAACAAGTTCAAAAATAATTCACTTCAGAACAAGTGCAACAAAATAAAGTGTAGAAACAATTACTGCAGTAATAAAGTGTCACTGGGAAAACTCAGGTAAAATAATGAATTAAAATATGAAGATCAAAAAAATAAACTGATTGAACACTTTAACTCTTAATTGTAAATTAGACAAAACAATTTACTCAAACAGAGTAAGGAAAACACTTTACGTTAAAAGTAATTGAAATTACATCAAGAGTGAATTTGTTCAAGAATATAAAAATATGAAAAAATAAAACACAGGTACAAACAGGTAATATAACACTTACAGTTGCGTGGCACACTTCACTATAACAAATTCTTACAACAACATCCTGCTGTGACTGATACAACAAAGTCTTGCTGTGACTGATACAACAAAAATCTTGCTGTGACTGATACGACAAAAATTTTGCTGGCAAAAAATAATGGTACACAGTCTGCGAAAAAATTAGAGAAATGAGACACTGTTGGCATACGAAAAAAAATGACACACATAGAAATAAATGGAAAATTTGGTATACTGGGGTGAATATCACTGCAGAATACAACGCTGAAAGAATACAATAAAAAAAATGAATCACTTCACACAGAGTGACTGACTGGTACACTACACAATAATACTTACTACAGACAGGAGTAGCATAAAGAAAAACACAGCAGAAAAATATAAGATAAGTGAAAACACTGAAAAAATATTGTAAAAAAAATACTGAGTCAAAGAATACTGCGTTTACACTGAAAAACACAAGGTTTAGAGTACACAAGCAAATTTACTATAAATGTCTCACACACGCAAATGTCTTTAAATGCAAGAAAAATGTCTCAAGAAATTATCACTGAAGTCGAGAGTAGGAGACGGGCGATGAGTGGTATGGTGTCCCGCGCGGTGATGACGCCTCCTAGCCTCCTACATTCACTGTTGTCGGAAGAAATGTGCGTTCTAGGCGAACTCACATAACTGGCTTTATCTCGTTGGCACCGGCTACAATCTCTTGACCAATTATGTGAGCCAAAACAGTACTAGGACCCGGTACAAGGGTGCAAACAACCACAGGTAGATGAGTGGATGGCTGGTGGGAGAGAGTGGGGGGTGTGACTCTCGCTGGGGTACTGCCGCGCACCCCGGGAGGTGGGGGAGAGGTGGGGGAGAAGACTCCCTGGCGGACGCGCTCACTCTACTACCCACGAGATGACGAACAACCCACTCTATGCCACAGGAATGGTAAAAACCACTCTTAGCATCCAACAGGAAGCACAAAGCGATATAAACAACACTGCAGAGGAACTTGGCTTACTTCTTACTGCGTGGCTTACTTCTCTCTCTCAGCTGGGTTAGAAGCTGGGTTGGCCTGACTGGCTTACCCCACGAGAATGGATGACTGGGAAGACGTTTGTAACGATGCACAAAGCACGGAGGAGCAGTTGGATGACAGGAGACAGGCTGGA
Organism: Cherax quadricarinatus; assembly: GCF_026875155.1. Classification (NCBI taxonomy): domain Eukaryota; kingdom Metazoa; phylum Arthropoda; class Malacostraca; order Decapoda; family Parastacidae; genus Cherax; species Cherax quadricarinatus. Next base: position 17,982,861 of record NC_069455.1, on the reverse strand, counting down.
TGATAGGCTGACTGGCGTTCACTTCCACAGTCTGGCTTACTGACTGGCTTAATTGCAAAATCCGGGTCAACCCCTCGGAGATTGAAGCAATTAGCACACGAACTAAGCCAGGAAGCTTGAAAAACGGCTGCAACAGGCTTGCAGGCAGTAGGTTTGAGGGGAGTAGGCTGCTGGCTGGTGGTGCGCGAGGGTATAGCTGGTGGAAGAATCACCTCTGACCCTGCCGGCTACTCACAACAGTCTTCAAACGCCTTGAATTACCCTTAAAAACGTAAATCCACGCTCCACACCGCTGTACACCATTTATCATGTGGGAGTTCGATACGTGGATTAGGGTAGAAATACTCACGTAGGCTGTTATACGTATAATTACTGTTATGTGGAGAGTGCCCGCAGCCGTTACCTTGCCTCCTTGCTTCCACTCGTCAAACTGACTAGCCGGCTGGCCAGTACCCCGTAGTGGGTCTTTTGAATTAGTGTCAACTCAGCACAGACCGTGACTCAAGACGGTTGGTCGTTGAGTCAACGGACAGGTTACTGGTAACTGGTTACTGGTAACTGGTTACTACTACTGAGACACACACATACACACACATACATACACACATACATACACACATACACACACACATACACACACACACATACACACACACACACACACACACACACACACACCACCTATATTACTCTTGTACTTATAAGTACACCTCATAGCAAAGTATCAGATAGTACATATTCAAAAGAGTATTACAGTGTATTGTATATTATCCGAAGTGCCTATAGCACGATATATTTGCTAAGTACAGAATAAGTATCCAAGATTTCTGTAGGAGATTCTCCTTAATTATTAAAGTTACATTAACTGTTGTTATTACCACCTAGACACCGTTGTTATTAAAGATCTCAACTTTTGTTTGGTTGGTTTGTTTTCATTCAATTGTAATATAAAAACACTTGAGAAGCTACATAATTTACTGGATAACTGGACTAGAATGCACTCTGACAAACCGTTACAAATCCAGACACAGGCTAGACGCTAGAGGGGGTCATTAAGTTGACCTTCTAGCATTCTCTGACGACATCTTTGCTTACCAGATGTCGCATTTTATAACACATTACAACATCTTGGAATCTTGATACTCAGTATTCTTTAACGCTTGTTAACCTACAGGTATGATTTACTTCCACTAATGGATTTGTCCACCTCAGACGACGTCTAGAAACTGCTTCACCTCACCTGTCTTCAGCCAGTATTTAAGCCTCTTTTCCTTTCCCGTGTATATGCTGTGCTTCCTTTTCCATGGTTCTTCTCAGTTATTGGACAGTTACCTGGAGGGTGTTCTGGGGGGTCAACGCCCCCGTGGCTCGGTCCATGACCACGAAGTCACTGACACGAAGCTACTGGGTCAGTGGTTTGACTGAAATCAAACCATGGAACAGATTCTAGAAAGTAGGAGTAATGCATACAGCTTTAGTGAGAGGAAGACAGAATAAACAAGGATAGCTAAATGAAGGTTGGCATTCATTGGATGGACAGTTGAAAGATGCATAATTTCCTCTTAGCGCCTGGCTGTCTCTTACCGCATTTTCCTCTCAGCGTGTAACTGCCACTTACCTCAACTTCCTCTCAGCGTGTAGCTGCTTGCCAAAACTTCCTCTCAGCGTGTATCTGCCACTTACCGCCACCTCGCCCGTGTTGATAAAGCCGGTGGGGGTGCCTCAGTGCAGCGGAGCCGGGAGTGGCAGCCGATTTCCTCACGTTGAGAGCTTGGCAAAGAAAAACTTTTACACAAATAAAATATTCAATAACACTGAAGGGCATTCACGTCTTGTCTCCCCTATTTTAACGCTGCATATGAATACATTAACACGCTAATGTATATTTATGTGAATAAACATAAAATACATCTCAGACCCTCTTATTTTTTCTTTTTAATTTTATGTGCATCTAGCAAGTTGTAGGTCAATTTAATATTAATGCCATAAGTAACATAAGTATTGCAAGGGGAAAATAAAGTATCGAAGAAAATTGGAGGAAATGTTGTAACTGGTACGAAGTCTTCGATGTGAGACATAAATTGTTTAATAAATATCAATGGTTCGTGGGGTATCACAGGTGTGATAACACGCAGCTGCAGACAAAACAAAAGATGCAGGCATCTTCTTTCGCTATCTATCAGGTGGCCTGGTGGCTAAAGCTCCCGCTTCACACACGGAGGGCCCGGGTTCGATTCCCGGCGGGTGGAAACATTTCGACACGTTTCCTTACACCTGTTGTCCTGTTCACCTAGCAGTAAATAGGTACCTGGGTGTTAGTCGACTGGTGTGGGTCGCATCCTGGGGGACAAGATTGAGGACCCCAATGGAAATAAGTTACAGTCCTCGATGACGCACTGACTTTCTTGGGTTATCCTGGGTGGCTAACCCTCCGGGGTTAAAAATCCGAACGAAATCTTATCTTATCTTATCTTAAAGAGGAGGGAGTAGTAGTACTTGTAGAAGTAGCAGCAGTAGTAGTAGTAGTAGTAGGAGTTGTTGATGTTGTTCCAGACTGAGGAAAGTGTCTGCTGGCTCTGGTCTTTCTCGATGATGACTTGTTCAGTTACTCAATTATTATTGTGCCACAGTTATTAAGCAACCTCCACGAGCGAAATCTATCAACAGGGGGCAATATATCGTCAAATGGGAAAGATATGTGACTACAAGCAAGATTTCTTGGCACAGAAAAAATATATCTGATCATGGGCAAGATCTGTTTCTGTGGACAAGTTTTTATACTGAGGGTATGATCTTGTGTTATGAGCAAGATATTTCACTATGATCAATATTTCTACTTTGTGACAAGATCTCAGACTAAAGGCAAGATATCACAATATGTGAAAGATTCTTCTTACTATAAGCAAGCTCTCTTACGAGATTTTCCATCATTCACGGTTTTGGGACACCTTAATTTGGTGCTGAGGTTTGAAGAGCTTATTCTTGACTAAGAATCCAATCCACTTTTCGGCCTAAAAGTCAAGATGATTTCCACTTTCCTCAGAATTTTGTTGTACCTCATAGAAAATGCCTTCAAACGAACTGTTGATATAGTTTGGACTGGGACTAATGGAAACAGATGGACATCCTCAGTGAATTGTTCCAGCCACAGTATTGTGGCTGGAACGATATATAATTCACGGTAGTAGTACATTGGTATTGACTGAAGAAAATTTTCAATATAATTTAACGTTAAAATTTTCAGTATAATGTTAAAACGCTATAAACAATCCCTCACTGCTAGCAAGATCTCTCGCAATTGCTAGACCAACTAAATGCAGTTGTCGTGTACACAGACTTTGAGAACGTCTTCGATAAGTGTGAACATGGGGTAGTAGCGCGCGCGCACAGACTGAGAAATGGATTTTAAACTCTGTAATAAATCGAATTTCCTCAGAGGCTGCCAGAGTGAAAAAACAGTGTTCCTCAATGCACAGTACCCGACCCAGTAATCTTTCTAATTCTCATATCCAATATAAATAAGAACATAGTACCTCATCATTGTTTACTGAATATTCTTAGAACTGTGTGAGTGACATTGAGGACTCAGAAAACCATCGGGGTAATATGAACCAAGTCTTCCACAACTCCACACACAAAAATATAATGTTCAACGTAGAGATATTTCAGTGACTCCGCTATGGAAAATCTGAGCATAAAACTGGATTATAAAACATCAAAAATCACTAAACATCTGACATTCAAAGATCACAAGAGTTTTATCACACCTGCAAGAACAATGAAAGAATGGATAATTAGAACCTTCAGAACAAGAGATGGCTAATTAATGTTGATACTCTTTAAGTCAACTGCTTACTCTGGACTACGATATTGTTGTACACTAACAGCCCCTTTTAATGCAGGCGAAACTGCTTAACCGCAGCTTATACAGATAACTTTCAGTGATCGTATACATTCAGTAAAAAACCTGAAATACTAGAAACAGTTAATGTCCGTCAAACTGAACTCCTTACAACGTAGGCGAGAAAGATATACATTTAAAATTTTGGAGGTATTGGTTCCAAATCAATTCACTGAAATCACTTTTTTAGAAAAGAGGTTCGATAGACTGTACAAAATGCCAATAATGGAAAGCAGGGATACAATGAGTAAAATAAGAAATGATTCAATATATGTAAAGGGAGCAAGACATTTCAACACAAGATCAATTTTATTTATCAACAGATAAATATAATTTATCTTGTAAAGAGAACTGGCTGTGGGAAGATTTCTTAATACAGACAAGCTCTCTCACTGTGGGAATACTCGTTACTTGACATAGCAAAGCTGAAAGAGTTTTCAGAGAGGAAAACCTGGTTTGCTGGGGCGAGTTTGCAGTCTCGTGCTAATATCTAATTAAAGGGTGTTTCTTTACATTATCTTGGGAGCAATATTCCTCCATGGTACTAAGAGTGCTTTTTCCTACTTCCAGCTTCCTGTACTGCTATTTCATTATTCTGTTTCCTGTACTGCTACTTAATTATTCTCTGTTTCCTGTAGTGCTTCATTATTTTCTGCTTGCCATAGTAATGTTTCTTCTTTCACGTTTACTTCAATAGTTTTCTTTCTTCCTTCTTCCATCAGGCAAAGCTCTGTGTAATTGTGTACATGTTGTAGTGTTTTTTCTACGTTTACGTTCCTTCTTGCTACAGTGCTCTGCCACGTACCTCAACTTCCTCTCAGTGTCTGGCTGCTACTTACTAAAACTTCCTCTCAGTATTTGACTGTCACTTGCCACACCTTCCTCATAGTGTCTGGCTGCAGCTTACCACAACTTCCTCTCGGTGTCTCACTAGAACTTACCACAACTTCCTCTGTTCTGGCTGCAACTTACCACAGCTTGCCTACCACTTACCACAGCCTGCCTGCCGCTTACCATCGCCTCACCAATATTGATAAACAATTCGGGGACTTGTATGTGAATATAAAGTACTTTCCGGTCCTTAAGATTTGTTTATTTTGTGCATCTGGTTGATCTGGGAAGAATCAGTGATAATGCATAAAATATCGCTAACATAATTATTGGAACAAAGTGTGTTGAAAATTTCTGAGAAAATTAATAACTGGAACAAAGTCTAACCTTGTGGAAATTAAATTTCAAATAAATGTTGGATAGAGGATAACCATGAAAGCGACAACTCTTGACAAGCAAGACTGTGGTAACGGTAAGCTCACGCTACGGGCTAGATATTTCGCCCTGGGAAAGATCCCTGACAATGGACATTTCTCACTAATGGCAAAAATCTTGTGCTACAGGCGCCATCTGTTGTTTCTGGCGAGATATCGCGTCCCTGACAATGGACAGCATCTCTCACTACGAGTAAGATTCCGTGCTACGAGCAAGATCGCTCACTGGAAGGCGCGCGCTCCTTTTGCCTCCAGTTGCTGGGTCATCTTATCCTGGAGGCGCTGTTTCAGCGGCTGCCCAATTACCAATTTTTCAATTTAAATAACTAGGAGTTTCCCTTATTTTCAGTATATTGCAGTTACATATGGCCTGTCACCTGAAACTAATTGTGGATATAGTTTAGCCTAATAGCCGGAGATTACTAGTAGCAAACTGCTAAGATTGCTGAAAATTGGTAATGAGCTCTTACTGAAGACAGCAAATTAATACTGACGTTAAAAGATTTTCTGTTAAAAATCCTTAAATTATAATCAAACGGTTCTGGTGCATTGTTAATTACATAAATTTACATGTTTATCTCTATGGGCAAGATCTCTTGCTACAAGCAAGCTGTCTCACCAAAGGCAAGCTTTCCTTCTATGGGAAAGTATACATAGAGAAAACTGCTTAATAACATAGCTACTATATACATAAAAAGTAACATTTGGGATCCCATTATATGTATAAGCACACCGAAATGAATTAGCCAAATATTACCATTCTAGTTGTGAACGTTAGTACACAGATCAATTTTATTCTGTTTTATACAGAGAAGAAGATTTATGACATAATGTCTCATGCCTGCAACAGTGGTCAGAAATTTCTAATACAACAAAATATAAAAATACATATTCTTGTGTGTTTGGAAGTGCGAATTTCTTCACATATGTGCAATTTTATGTCTGGGCGTGTGTAGGAATGTGTTATTGTATATTTACAGATGTATTGTTTTGTATGTATACCTGTCCAGATGTATAATTATGCATAAGTATATTTGTGTATAAGAACGTCAGCGTATGTTCAGTATATACGTGAACATGTGTACCTGTGAATATTTACACTTGTGCATATGTGTTTGTATGTGTACAGATGTACGAATATGTGTATTGTGTGTATGAATGTATGTAGGTGTATATGTATATAACATGTATGTATACAGTGCAGATGTATACTTGAACATGAGTATTTATATCTATAGTATACGTGTACATATATGTGTACATCACCGTTAGCAATATCAACACCACCACTATCAATACCATCGTCATCACCATCATATACTGTATATACCGCATTTTCCGGCATATAAGGCGCAGGTGCTTACTAACTTAACGTTAGTAAACTCCTGTAGCGTAGTTACCAAACATTTATGTTCAAATTTGAATTCACTACAACGAGGGAGGTAGGGGTAAGGTTATCGAGCTTAAGTAAAATAAAATCGAAAAGTTGGAGGAAGAAAAACATCATCAGGCAACCACTTACTGTAAAGGTTCCTCTTCGGGCATTTCTAATTACGTCCATTTGTGGCGCTGTGAACTGTATTTTATTGATTTCAGTAATTCATGTATCGTTAAGGGTAGACAGAATAAACAGTAATTCTAAGCTAAGAACCTTATCTTCGGTTCCCTAATAGGTGTCACTGTGGCCATCTATAAGGGTCACGTAAGTTTCCCCTTATAACATGTTCATTTTTCCACCATAATCTACCTTGTCCTTAATTGTTAAGTTATACCATGAATTAAGGAAAGATTCTAGACAAATGCAATAGTAATTATGGACAAGGTAGATTATAGTGGAAAAAATTAACATGTAATTAAAAGACGGGTGAACTTACGTGCCTCTTTAGCAAGAGATCCATTGAAATTATTCATAAGGGTTTACTAAGTTTCACTTCGAATTCTTTAAGATTCCATGAAAACAGTTTATTGGAACTTGGGGTACGTGTTTAGAATAAGAACCATGTTGCTAGTGACTGTGGTTCGCACTAACTTGTCCATCAGTGATGCAGTTTCTTCTATCGACGACTTCCACAGCATGTCCTACGCTAAGACATGCTCCTCAAACCAAGCTTTTGCACTCCTAAAATATCAGTTGAATATTTTCCTTGGCGAGTGATTTCAAGTGTCGCTGTTTGGCATTCGCAGCTCTCACGGATGAAGGTCAATAACAATAAACGGTTCTAAAGCATTCTTGAAAATTGTCAATTATTTTTTTACCTTTCCCAAAATTTTCTTGCTTAGTATAACTTAAACTTGTTGCTAGAGCATTATTAGGCTGGCACTTAGTATATACTTTCTTCTCGGTGTCTAGCTGCCACATAAAATATTTTTCAGCTTCTAGCTGCCATTTGCTACGACTTTCTCTTAGTGTCTAGCTGCCACTTACCGCCGGCTCGCCTGTGTTGATAAAGCCGGTCTGGGATCCTCGGTGCAGCGGAGCGGGAAGTGGCAGCCGATTTCCTCACGTTGAGAGATTGGTAAAGAAAATCTTTAATACAGATAAAATATTTAGTAATGCTGAAATGTATGTATTATTTTCTATTATTATCTGTGTACGAAGACATTAGTCTGTCTATTAATGTATTAACTCTAATACTTTAGCCTGTCAGCTAATGTATCTGAAGGCATTAGCCTCTCTACTGATGTATGTGTATCTGAAGGCATTAGCCTCTCTACTGATGTATGTGTATCTGAAGGCATTAGCCTCTCTACTGATGTATGTGTATCTGAATACATTAGTCTGCCATCTAATATATTTGTATGTGACTTTATAAAATACATTCCAGTGCAGAGTAAACTTAAAACTAATGTTATGAAAAGAGTTATTTTAAGGAAACAAATGGTGTCAATATGTTGCTGCGAAAAACGTTTCGAGGTCCTCTGTGTAAGACTTAAATTTTAAAAATAAATAACGACTCGGCTAGGGTCACAAGTGCGAAAACTCATTAGAGAGAACCCTCGCTAGAGGCAAGATCTCTCACAACGGGATGGCAGTCTTGCTACCAGCATGGTCTTCCACTAGGTTACATCTCTTGCAATCACCAAGATCTCTAACTACAGGTTAAATCTCTCGATAAGGGTATTCTCTCTCACTACAGACTTGTTCTCTTACCCTGAGCAGGTTCTCTCGTTCTGGGCAAAGTCTCCATACGCGACATCATAACTCCGTATATAATGAGCTTCTGGGCAGGAAGAGCGCGTTTTGTGGGGCGAAGCAGCAGAATCTGTGTTATGCCTCGCTGTATTATATGTCCCTGTATTATACTTGACATGCTCTGCCTTTCTTCCTTACTGCCTGCTTCCTTAAGTGTTCTTCCTCCTCACAGGAAGAATACTTAAGGGCTTCAAAGTTCTTCCACCCTGCTTAAAGCCTTTCTTTCCTTCCGACCGCTTAAGTTGTCTTCCTTTCTGCTTGCTATAGTAATCTTCCTCACTGCTTGCTACAGTGCTCTTTCTCCGTTTTCATAAATATTTCCCTTCTGCTCCTTATAGTGAGTAAGGGGAAATTATCTGTATGACTAAACTGTTTGGCATGTACGGTAGCTTTGTTTTTACCTATACGTGGGTGATCTCTACTGCTGTTTTCTTTTATTACAGGCGCAGGAGAAGTCTGTTACAGCTGGCATTTTTTTTTTTACCAGTACAATGGAAGTCTGCACAGGTAACTTTTTTTACCAGTACAAGGAGGTTTGTAGAGCTTGCTTATTTACCAGTACAGAGGTGGTCTATAGAGCTCATTTATTTGCCAGTACAGGGGAAGTCTGTACAGCTTAATTACCAGTACAGAGGTCTATAGAGCTTATTTACCAAGCTGTACAGCTTGCTTATTTACCAGTGCAAAGAAGGTCTGTACAGCTTACTTATTTACCAGTACAGAGGTGGTCTATAGAGCTCTGGGCCTCCTGTAAGGCCTTCTTCATCCCATCACTGGTTGGCCTGACCTGAGGTGCCTCAGCGAGGTGGTCAGTGGCAGCCGATTTCCTCGCACTGAGAGCCTCGTTAGATACATCTTTTAAAGATATAAAATATTCAGTGAGGCTGGAGGGTATGCATGGTTTACCTTCCATATTTTAATAGTGTGACTGTATTACCCTGTTTGTTAATGTATGTGCGTGCCGGTGTATACATGTTAAAGATCAGTCCTTGGAAATTGTTAAATTTTGTTTAGAGGTTGAGGTATGAGAAAGCTGTAATAATGTTGGTAAAATTATCGATAAAATCTTAAGTAAAATGACACAAATGCAACTAATGTGACATTTTATTGTGGCAATGTTTCGCTTTCCAGGAGCTTTGTCAAGCCCTGTATTGTCAAAGTTCCTGGAAAGCGAAACGTTGCCACAATATAATGTCACATTAGTTGTTAGTAACCATCCTCATGTATAATGGAAGGCCTCCACCCCTTCCTCTGCCACCTCTACCCCTTCCTCTGCCACCTCTACCCCTTCCTCTGCCACCTCCACCCCTTCCTCTGCCACCTCCATCCCTTCCTCTGCCACCTCTACCCCTTCCTCTGCCACCTCTACCCCTTCTCTGCCACCTCTACCCCTTCCTCTGCCACCTCTACCCCTTCCTCTGCCACCTCTACCCCTTCCTCTGCCACCTCCTTCCCTTCCTCTGCCACCTCCTTCCCTTCCTCTGCCACCTCCTTCCCTTCCTCTGCCACCTCCACCCCTTCCTCTGCCACCTCCACCCTTCCTCTGCCACCTCCACCCTTCCTCTGCCACCTCCACCCCTTTCCTCTGCCATCTCCACCCTTCCTCTGCCATCTCCACCCCTTCCTCTGCCACCTCTACCCTTCCTCTGCCACCTCTACCCTTCCTCTGCCACCTCTAACCCTTCCTCTGCCACCACCTCACCCCTTCCTCTGTCACCTCCTCCACTCCTCCCCCTGCCACCACATCTTCCTCTGCCACCACCCCGCCCTCTGCCGCCTCCACCCCGCCCTCTGCCACCACCCCTTCCTCTGCCGCCATCTCCTTCCTCTGCCACCTCAACCCCTTCCGCTGCCACTGCCACTGCCACTACTACTGCTGTAGGCGGGATCCTCCCCCCTAACCTCCGCCACCATTGACGTCATCTTGTATTGCTATGACAATGAGAAATACTTCAGTTGACAATCTGTGACATTTAAAAACAATTCTCCTCCATTACATAGTTTTCACCCTCTCGTTCACTTTCTGAGATGGCTACAATATTTTTTCAGTAGTTTTACATAAACTGTAGAGATTTAGCAATGATAATCTGAAACGTTCATAAAAACGCTGATCAGTTTAGTTTATTTACTTTTCAGTCTCCATAATACGTTATACTGTGTTCTTTCGGTCAGGTTTTGGTAGCTGCTTTCCTGTGGTTTTTAGAGATGCCTTCTGGTTCCCATAGCTTCCCTCTTCTGGTTCCCACAGCTTCCCTCCTCTGGTTTCCAGAGCTTCCTCCTTCTGGCTTCCAGAGCTTCGCTCTTTTGGTTTCCAGAGCTTCCCACTTCTGGTTTCCAGAGCTTCCCACTTCTGGTTTCCAGAGCTTCCCTCCTATGGTTTCCAGAGCTTCCTGCTTCTGGTTTCCAGAGCTTCCCTCCTATGGTTTCCAAAGCTTCCCACTTCTGGTTTCCAGAGCTTCCCACTTCTGGTTTCCAGAGCTTCCCACTTCTGGTTTCCAGAGCTTCCCACTTCTGGTTTCCAGAGCTTCCCTCTTCTGGTTTCCAGAGCTTCCCTCTTCTGGTTTCCAGAGCTTCCCTCTTCTGGTTTCCAGAGCTTCCCTCTTCTGGTTTCCAGAGCTTCCCTCTTCTGGTTTCCAGAGCTTCCCACTTCTGGTTTCCAGAGCTTCCCACTTCTGGTTTCCAGAGCTTCCCTCTTCTGGTTTCCAGAGCTTCCCTCTTCTGGTTTCCAGAGCTTCCCTCTTCTAGTTTCCAGAGCTTCCCTCTTCTGGTTTCCAGAGCTTCCCTCTTCTGGTTTCCAGAGCTTCCCTCTTCTGGTTTCCAGAGCTTCCCTCCTCTGGTTTCCAGAGCTTCCCTCCTCTGGTTTCCAGAGCTTCCCTCCTCTGGTTTCCAGAGCTTCCCTCCTCTGGTTTCCAGAGCTTCCCTCCTCTGGTTTCCAGAGCTTCCCTCCTCCTGGTTTCCAGAGCTTCCCTCCTCCTGGTTTCCAGAGCTTCCCTCCTCCTGGTTTCCAGAGCTTCCCTCCTCCTGGTTTCCAGAGCTTCCCTCCTCCTGGTTTCCAGAGCTTCCCTCCTGGTTTCCAGAGCTTCCCTCCTCCTGGTTTCCAGAGCTTCCCTCCTCCTGGTTTCCAGAGCTTCCCTCCTCCTGGTTTCCAGAGATTCCCTCCTCCTGGTTTCCAGAGATTCCCTCCTCCTGGTTTCCAGAGATTCCCTCCTCCTGGTTTCCAGAGATTCCCTCCTCCTGGTTTCCAGAGATTCCCTCCTCCTGGTTTCCAGAGATTCCCTCCTCCTGGTTTCCAGAGATTCCCTCCTCCTGGTTTCCAGAGATTCCCTCCTGGTTTCCAGAGATTCCCACCTCCTGGTTTCCAGAGATTCCCACCTCCTGGTTTCCAGAGCCTCCCTCCTCCTGGTTTCCAGAGCTTCCCTCCTCCTGGTTTCCAGAGCTTCCCTCCTCCTGGTTTCCAGAGATTCCCTCCTCCTGGTTTCCAGAGATTCCCTCCTCCTGGTTTCCAGAGATTCCCTCCTCCTGGTTTCCAGAGATATCCTCCTCCTGGTTTCCAGAGATATCCTCCTCCTGGTTTCCAGAGATTCCCTCCTCCTGGTTTCCAGAGATTCCCTCCTCCTGGTTTTCAGAGATTCCCTCCTCCTGGTTTCCAGAGCTTCCCTCCTCCTGGTTTCCAGAGCTTCCCTCCTCCTGGTTTCCAGAGATTCCCTCCTCCTGGTTTCCAGAGATTCCCTCCTCCTGGTTTCCAGAGATTCCCTCCTGGTTTCCAGAGATTCCCTCCTCCTGGTTTCCAGAGATTCCCTCCTCCTGGTTTCCAGAGATTCCCTCCTCCTGGTTTCCAGAGATTCCCTCCTCCTGGTTTCCAGAGATTCCCTCCTGGTTTCCAGAGATTCCCACCTCCTGGTTTCCAGAGATTCCCACCTCCTGGTTTCCAGAGCCTCCCTCCTCCTGGTTTCCAGAGCTTCCCTCCTCCTGGTTTCCAGAGCTTCCCTCCTCCTGGTTTCCAGAGCTTCCCTCCTCCTGGTTTCCAGAGATTCCCTCCTCCTGGTTTCCAGAGATTCCCTCCTCCTGGTTTCCAGAGATTCCCTCCTCCTGGTTTTCAGAGATTCCCTCCTCCTGGTTTTCAGAGATTCCCTCCTCCTGGTTTTCAGAGATTCCCTCCTCTGGTTTCCCAAAGCTGCCGTACTGTAGTTTCTAAAGCTTCTTTTTTGTGATTTTTTTAAAGCTGCTGCTCTCAGGTTTTCAGAAATGCTCGCCTTAAGTTTTCAGAGCTGCCGTCCTGAGATTGTAAAGCCTGCTATCCTGTAGTTTTTCATAACAGCCATTCTGTTTGTTTTTTTTCATAGTCACCCTCTAGTGATTGTCATGGCTGCACTTCTATAATTTTTAAAGCTAACTTAATGCGGTTTTCACAACAGCTATACATTGGTTTTCACAGCTGCTGTCTTCTGGTTTCAAGAGATGCTCTTCTCTGGTTTCCAGAAGTACCTTCCTCTGATTATCAGGTTTGCTCTCTACTGGTTTTCAGAGACCATCCCCTATCATTTTTAGACTTTCCCTCCTCTGCTTTTCAGAAGTACCCTCCAGTCGTTTTCAGAATTGCCTATCCTGGCTTTCAGAGATCTCCATTCCCCCATCCCAGGTGTAATTTTTCAGAGCTGCCTTTCACTGGTTTTCAGAGCACTTCGCTCTTTTTTTCAGATCTAAGAGATTTGGAGAACTGAGCATTACATATTTTGTATACTTCAGTGCGAACTTTGTCCAAACATTTCAGCGTCAGTTACGAAATTATGAGACATTTTAATTACGTTCTGGAAAAGGCTTTTCTTTGTACAAAGAACTTGATGAAATATTAATTGATTTAATATACTTTACAAAATAATTGAAACACTAACAGTTTAATGTCTCTGAAGTGGGATATGGTATATGGCGTGATATGTGGTGTGATTATATAGTGATATATGGTACGATACATGGTACAATATATACGATACATGGTACGATACATGGTACAATATATGGTACAATATACTGTGCAATACGTGGTTCAATATTTGGTAAGATATATTGTATATTATTGTAGGATATTGCGATATACATGTAATATATACGTGAAGTAGGACCTAAGTCTTGTACATAGTCTGTGGCTTAACAAATTTCTCGCTAGAGAATGCTAAGGACGTATGTGTACATGTATTTGCAGGGGACATACGTTCACATGTATGTGCCAAAGACATGCGTGTTAACGTATGTGCACATGATGTTAATAAACTTATTGCCCAGGCTCAATTTTACCTGATACTAAGCAACAGCACAGTGCCACACCAGTTGCTCCGATTCTGAAAGCAAATCAACCAGAAAAGCAACACGAATCTGGTCCTTCAAGCTGGTTTGAAAGCAAATCAGTCGAGGAAGCGACTCGTAACCGAGGAAGCGACTCGTAACCAAGGAAGCGACTCGTAACTTTTTCGAGCTAACATCAACTGCGATACAACGTCAACTTCACACAGAGTAGAGAAGAAAAATAGGAACAGAGATAGAAAAAAAACAGCATTTGTAACACATGCTTAATATTTTCAGTGAACACAATAGAACACTTAAAAAGACACTGCATAAACCCGAATCTTATTTTTGTGTTTTATTCTCTAGGGTGAAGGAAAATGTAAAATATTTGCGTTCGAAAAAATATTATATAGAACGCAAGTCTTACTACCGACCTTTACTATCTTCAAGCGTCTAACGGTCTGAAAGAAAGTCAGCATTTTCCATAATTCTCAAGTAGTAGAACTGCAACCTCTGGTGGGCAGAAGGTGTAAAATGCCAAGAGAAAGTAAAACTGTATTAAATGCAGCGAAGCGTTTTGTTTGGTAGAACGTTTTACCCCACAGGAAGAATGGGGAAGACTTTATCAAGTACGAGATACTTGGCAGTTTTTCCCATGGGTGAAACCTTGAATCAGTAAAGTCTTATCCGTATTTAGCGTCTTGTTACTCTGTAGCTCAATCTTCCTGATGCAAGGCTTATTTTTTTTGTAAGTCCCACCGTGAGTAAGACTAAGACTGGATTTTCTCTGTCGAATGGATTGTGTGGGAAGAATCCTGTTGTGATTAGTCGGAAGTCTTTAGTAACTAAAGAACTGTTACTGTGTGTGATGATACTTCTATTGGTGATGCAGGATGTGATAGTGTTTTTGTTTTGCTTTTAGCATCACCTTGGAGTAAGACGTACCATTCCGTGACTGCTATCACCCAGGTACCGAGGCACTTGGACCGTTTACAAAGTCACTGTGTGACAATGCTAGAGGCTGTGTTTTACTGTCAGTGGACGATAGAGTAATGACGACGAGAGAGAAAAAATGACGTGAAAGTGAAAGATGGTATTGGGATAAGAGACGAGCACTGAATAGCAATGATGATTTATGGACAGTGAACTACTCACTACCATCGTTGACAGAGAACTCAGCTATGTTGCGATGATAATGTATTAGCTGTCCTTCGGTCCACTGCTAATGTATCACAGTTCTTAAAACCTTTTAATTTCTCATCTAGAAATAATAAGTTTAGAGACGAATATGAAGAAAATTGTCAACTAGCATTATTGGACAACTTGGTATATAGAGGTGCCAGAAATACTTCCATGTTTAATATAAACAGAATGCCAACATATTCGGATAATTATCTGCATATATTTTTTTTCTTTTAAGTCTTACTTCTCATTCTCCAACCAACATAATTACTCAAGCAAAACGTGATTGCGATTGGCAGTGGTTAGACCATGAGATTGAATATAATCATTACACTTCTCCTAAGTTACTTTACACTTGGAATAATATAGACATTGCTTATTTCTCAGCTAGATGAAGTGTTTTTTTGTATCTAAGCAAGTCTTCAAACTACTAATTTAATTGTAGTTCCTTGCTTCCTCGAACTTAAATTTGCAAATGAAATTCTTCAATAAGAATGTAAACACTTCATTCACCAGTTCGAATACTATTAAGACATTTTGTAAAAAAAAAAAATTCTCAAGATTCACAAATTATATCTGGCATTTATAAGACTTCATGCATAAATCCCAACAATCGTTACATTGGGGAAACAAACGACTTTAAACAATGTTTCCCCAACATAGATACTCTTTTCGCACTGGGGACAATAATAATATTTTGCCACGTAAGTACAGAGAATTATAAAGTTAATTTCAGTGATGCTGAAGTATTGATTGAATACTACAAGACACAACAGAGGATGATTATGAAATCGATGATAATATTCCTCTTTTCAATACTGTTAACAATGTGTAGCCTCTACTGGAAATGTTTCTTATTAAATTTGAGAATCTTTTGAAGAGGCCTCCGTGATTTATGTTAGACCGACCGTCCAATATATTCCCAGTCTACAAAGCCTGATTGGAAGTGAGGCTTGCAAATACTGTCCATCTCCAAGGGAATAATTCAGTACACTTTCTAACATGGACTTTAGAAAAGTGTGATAGTCCTTGAATTTTGGACTGCTGAAGTCAGGGGAGACTCTCAAGAAGTTAGTGAACTTTGTGTGGGGACAAGCACCTGGTGAGTAGGTAGAAGTCATCATGTGCATCAGTGACTCCAAGTTGACCTTCTAGCACGCTTAAGTCAGTTTTTTTTTTATTACAAAATCGGATCAGTGGTACTGGACTCGATAAGAGCATCAAGAAGACAACTGTTAGCTGAGATCAATGACGTGTGTGTGTGTTTGCGTGTGCCAATTATTATTCTCAGCTTAATCTCCTAGAGACCTGAAGGAGTAAAAAGGCAAATGAAGTCAAAAAGTGACTAATTAAGAAAGTTTTATGTGTATAATATATATATATATATATATATATATATATATATATATATATATATATATATATATATATATATATAATATATATTATATATATATATATATATAATATATATATATATATATATATATATATATATACAATATATATATATATATATAATATATATATATATATATATATATATATATATATATAATGTATAAGCTCTCTTGATTATTTACTTTTTGTCTCCATTTTCCTTCTTACTCCTTCAAGTCTCTAGGAGATTAAGCTCACACACACACGCACACGCATATATATATATATATATATATATATATATATATATATATATAGAGAGAGAGAGAGAGAGAGAGAGAGAGAGAGAGAGAGAGAGAGAGAGAGAGAGCAGAGCTCAACTTTCTTCAGCAACATTCACCACTTACCCTTCGCGAGCAAAGTTTAAATTGAACTTATCTTTTTTAATGACCAGTTGTTATTTGCGCCGTGGCAGTGGACTGCCAAGCTGTTCCAGCTGGCCACGTCTTGGTGACGCTGCTGACTTTTGTGATGTGACGCATTGAGTCACATGATTTATCACCTGGCGACACTGTCACATCATGACATGTCAGGCGACACAGTGCGTCACATGACGCAGTACATCACGTAGCTTACCCCATAATCAAAGTGCGTCACAGTGCGTCGCATCATGGCTAGTGGCGCAGTGACGCACCGTTAAGCCCCGACTTGTAACTCTGCGTAATTTGACGCAATATTGCGTAATGTACAAGGTCTGCTGCAACTAGCAGCTTCTCGTGACCATTAACTGATGTAAAGTATCCAACGTTACTACTCTTCAAGGAGAGTACCATCATGATGGAGAAAGGCTCTTGATCCAAAGGGGTTGTAGCTTTCCAGCTCTCACTAGGATTAAACCCGAGCAATTCTCATTCCCAGGCATTTTATGTCATACAAATTTAACGTTTCTCAAATTAATAACAAAATAATGTATTTACTACGTAAAGTTACACTAAATGCGTGACGCAGTGTGTGTATTAACAGAGGTGGGGTATCGCAAGGTGTTACGACTGACGCAATAACATGCATATATGCTTCAGGTGTAACATGATGCACTACACCAAGGTTTGTCTGCTTGTGTTAACACTAAGGCTTTATTGTTTTTCAAAATTCATTGCCATGAATGAAGATCCAGTGGGATGCAACATGATCCACTGTGATGTAACAAGTTCCAGTGGGATGCAACATGATCCACTGTAATGTAACAAGATCCAGTGGGATGCAACATGATCCACTGTAATGTAACAAGATCCACTGGGAAGCAACATGATCCATTTAAGACTTAACATGATATACAGTGATGTTACATAATTCATTCCTTTTTAAAATGATTCATTGTGATGCAAGTTATGACCCGTATTACAACCCAGGATTCCAAATAGCCTGTTATCCCGGGTGTAAAGGGAGCAAAATAAACACAGCAGAAAAAGTTTAGACTTATCCTTCACCAATTTAGAACAGCAATATGTACACTATGTACAGTGATAAGTATAGTGCACTCCACGGTAAGCAAGGCAGAAATAGAAGCCACAAGATAGCAGACCGTGCTTCAACCAGCTCTAGAATGGGAATGACAAGGGCAGACAGGAGAGTGGTACCCACATAACCTCTGCGATTGCCAAAACCATCTTCTTATTGGCTGGAACCTGGTCACTAGTTGAACGACGGGGCCCCATCATCAACCTGGTTCGCTGGTTGGGGGAGATAGCCTGTAAATGAGGGTGTGTTCATGCGCCGAATAAAGGTTACGTACTCTTTGCATGCCACAACCCGTAAAGGTTTAGTGTTTATTGTTTTAACTTAATACCCATCATCTTGATGCAAAATAGTTATATATATATTTCAACACGTCGGCCGTCTCTCCTCCACTATAGATTTATACACCCTCCAAGTGATCCTATTTTACTCCATCCTCTCTATATGACAAAACCACCTCAACAACCCCTCTTCAGCCCTCGGAATAATACTTTTAATAACTCCACACCTCCTAATTTCCACACTACGAAGTCTCTGCATAATTACACCACACATTGCCCTTTAGACAATACATCTCCACTGCCTCCAGCCCCCTCCTTCCTGCAGCATTTACTACCCATTCTTGACACCCATATAAGAGTGTTGGTACCATTTTACTCTCATACATTTCCTTCTTTGCTTCCTTGAATAAAGATCTTTTTGTCTCCACAGATTCCTCAATGCACCATTCACCTCTTTTCCTTCATCATTTCTACGTTTAACCTCATCCTTCATAAACCCATCTGCAGACAAATCTACTTCCAAATATCTGAGCACATTCACTTCCTCCATACTCCCTCCCTCCCTCCAATGTAATATCCAATTTTTTTTTATCTAATTTGATACCCTCATCAACTTACTCTTATGAATGTTTATTTTCAACTTTCTTTGCATACAAACCCAAACTAGTCCACTAACCTTTCCAACTTCTCTTCAGGATTTCCTAAAAGCAGAGTATCATCAGCAAAATGTAACTCTTTCAAACTCCCATTTTGTATTTAATTAAGCATAATTAAATCCCACCCATCCCCAACACCATAGCATTTAAACAATACCACGGACGGGGATAGAACCCGCGATCAGAGAGTCTCAAAACTCCAGACCGTCGCGTTAGCCACTGGACCAGCTAGCTACAATAAGATTCGTCCAACTAGGTATATTTCTACACCATAGGAAGGTTAGCATAGGCCCCACTGTGACCACAGAAACTTGCATTTGTGGCCACAGTGGTGCCTATGCTAACCTTCCTATGGTGTAGAAATATACCTAGTTGGACGAATCTTATTGTGGCTAGCTGGTCCAGTGGCTAACGCGACGGTTTGGAGTTTTGAGGCTCTCTGATCGCGGGTTCTATCCCCGCCCGTGGTATGGTTTGTTTGCAATCGTGTCATTACGATTTCGTGAGTCACCCTAGCATTTACTTCTTAAAATTTATATATACAAAACAAACCCGGGGGGAGTTGAATGATAGCTGTAAGTCTTGCGTGTTGAAATCAACACATCAGGAACTTGTAATGTTGCAGAAATGAGTAAAAAGTCCAGAAACATCCGTTCAGAGGAACGACTCCAGCTAGAATGAGACGGTATCAAACAGGGCATATGTGCCAGGTGCCAGAAAGATGAATGCAAGTTATTAAAACAGTAACAGCAGAAGCATAAAGAAACCCATTGACATAAAATATTTAGTAATGACCTAGCGAACACTACATTAGTATTATGACAACTACCTCCCCACCATATTGTATCATTATACAAGACTTCAACATTCTGACCCAAAGCATCTAGCATCGATCAGTAAGGGAATTTTCCATTGAATAAAGAAAATGGGTGAGCAGCAAAAAGAGCAAATTCACCTATTTCCAGAAGGTGACCCAGAGCCCCTCAGGTAAATGTTGGTTTATCCATGAGGTTTATTGGGAGCAGCAAAAGATGCTCCATGAGGTTTATTGGGAGCAGCAAAAGATGCTCCATAAGGTTTATTGGGAGCAGCAAAAGATACTCAATTCATCAGTGTAGAGACGCAGAATGTGCTGGTGGGGTGTTGCATCCCTTGAAAAGGACGCAATGTGTGTGTGTGTGTATATATATTTTAATATATATATATTATTATATATATATATATATATATATATATATATATATTTATATAATATATATATATATATATATTTATATATATATATATATTATATATATATATATATATATATATATATATACAGGGAGACCCAGAAGATCCGAAAATATGAAGACCTTCCCCCTTGCTATAACTTCATTCCAATATGGTCGGAGCCCCTTTGGGGAGCATGGGGCAAGTGTGCTCTAAAGTTCCTCAAAGAGCTGGGGGGAAAAAGCTCATCATAGAAGCCAAGGACCCACAGGGCGACCAGCTTCCTCTTTCAGAGACTCAGTGTTGCGATCCAGAGAGGAAATGCCTGCAGCATTCTGGGCACGCGGCCCACCGCAGGGGAGCTGGACGAAGGATTCGAGATGTAGCTCTGAGTTACCTATGTTGTTTTACTTTCTGTTGTATTTTTGTGAATGTTTGGCCAATGTATTTTGTCTTTAAATAAAACATACTTGAAATATAGGGGGTGGTAGGAGAAAATTCTCAAACAGCTTCAGGGAGAATCTTGAGTTTTCCCTGAAGCAAGTTTATTCTTTTCTCTGAGGATGAGGGTCCCTACAACAGTTCTAGAGGTGGTATCTCCCTATATATATATTATATATATATATATATATATATTTTATATATATATATATATATATATATATTTATATATGCCGAATAGGTAAAACTTGCGATTTTGGCTTAAACAGCAATGCTCTTCTTGCCGAATAAAGCAACCGAAAATTTGTATATGCAGTAATTTTGTAAAAAAAAAATTCTGAGCCTAACGAAAAAATTTTTTTCATTGTGTTTGTTTATTACTAAATTATTGTAAACTTATCTAATATATATTTAGTTGGATTAGGCTAAATTATATTGGGCTTGTTATAATGTTAGGTAAGTTATCTTGTCTTAGTTTGGTACAAAATGATAATTTTTACATTAACATAAAAGAAAAAAAAATATGCTTAAACGTATAAGAGAAAATTTTAGAAAAGACTAAATTTTTAAATGAATTCTTGCTAAGTGACCAGTTTTACACACACACACACACACACACACACACACACACACACACACACACACACACACACACACACACACACACACACACACACACACACACACAGAGCGAGTCATGGTACGTGGCGAGGTGTCAGAGTGGGCACCTGTGATCAGCGGGGTCCCGCAGGGGTCAGTCCTAGGACCAGTACTGTTTCTGGTATTTGTGAACGACATGACGGAAGGAATAGACTCTGAGGTGTCCCTGTTTGCAGATGACGTGAAGTTGATGAGAAGAATTCACTCGATCGAAGACCAGGCAGAACTACAAAGGGATCTGGACAGGCTGCAGACCTGGTCCAGCAATTGGCTCCTGGAGTTCAATCCCACCAAGTGCAAAGTCATGAAGATTGGGAAAGGGCAAAGAAGGCCGCAGACGGAGTTCAGTCTAGGGGGTCAGAGACTACAAACCTCACTCAAGGAAAAAGATCTTGGGGTGAGTATAACACCAGGCACATCTCCTGAAGCGCACATCAACCAAATAACTGCTGCAGCATATGGGCGCCTAGCAAACCTCAGAACAGCATTCCGACATCTTAATAAGGAATCATTCAGGACCCTGTACACCGTGTACGTTAGGCCCATATTGGAGTATGCGGCACCAGTTTGGAACCCACACCTAGCCAAGCACGTGAAGAAACTAGAGAAAGTGCAAAGGTTTGCAACAAGACTAGTCCCAGGCTAAGAGGTATGTCCTACGAGGAGAGGTTAAGGGAAATCAACCTGACGACACTGGAGGACAGGAGAGATAGGGGGGACATGATAACGACATACAAAATACTGAGAGGAATTGACAAGGTGGACAAAGACAGGATGTTCCAGAGATTGGACACAGTAACAAGGGGACACAGTTGGAAGCTGAAGACACAGATGAATCACAGGGATGTTAGGAAGTATTTCTTCAGCCACAGAGTAGTCAGTAAGTGGAATAGTTTGGGAAGCGATGTAGTGGAGGCAGGATCCATACATAGCTTTAAGCAGAGGTATGATAAAGCTCACGGCTCAGGGAGAGTGACCTAGTAGCGATCAGTGAAGAGGCGGGGCCAGGAGCTCGGACTCGACCCCCGCAACCTCAACTAGGTGAGCAGCTAGGTGAGGACACACACACACACACACACACACACACACACACAGTGTGGTCTGAACCAGTGCTGTTTCTGGTATCTGTGAACAACATGGTGGAAGGAATAGACTCAGAAGTGTCCCTTCACAGACGATGAGAAGTTAATGAGGAGAATTCAGTCGAAGGAGGACCAAGTAGGACTACAAAGGGATCTGGACAGGTCTGGTCCATCACCTGGCTCCTGAAGTTCAACCCACCAAGGGCAAAGTCGTGAAGATCGGGGAAGGGCCGAAAAGACTGCAGACAGAGTACAGTCTAGGGGGCCAAAGACTACAAACCTCACTCAAGAAAAAGGATCTTGGAGTATGTATAATACCGAGCATATCTCCTGAGGCGCACATCAACCAAATAACTGCTGCAGCATATGGGCGACTAGCGAACCTAAGAATAGCATTCCGGACCCTGTACACCGTATACGTCAAGCCCATATTGGAGTAAGCCGCTCCAGTTTGGAACCCATCGCTTGGCCAAGCACATCAGGAAAGTAGAGAAAGTGCAAAGGTTTGCAACGAGACTAGTCTCGGAGCTAAGAGGCATGTCCTACGAGGAGAGGTTAAGGGAAATAGACCTGACTACACTGGAGGACAGGAGGGACAAGGATGACATGATAACGACGTATAAATTACGGAAGGGAATAGATAAGGTTGACAGACAGGATGTTCCAGAGATAGGACACAGAAACAAGGGGTCACAGTTGGAAATTGAAGAGTCAGATGAGTCACAGGGATGTTAGGAAGTATTTCTTCAGTCACAGAGTTGTCAGGAAGTGGAATAGTCCGGAAAGGGAGGTGGAGGCAAGATCCATACATAGCTTTCAGAAGCGGTATGATAAACTTCATGGAGCAGGGAGAGAGTGGACCTAGTGGCGACCAGTGAAGAGGCGGGGCCAGGAGCTTGGACTCGACCCCTGCAACCTCAACTAGGTGAGTACAACTAGGTGAGCACACACACACACACACACACACACACACACACACACACACACACATATACATACTCATGAACACACTGCATTACAATTAAAAAAAAAAAAATTCAGTGATCAAAATATTAATCACCCTTCTATATTTTTGGGTTATAAATTCTCCAAGTGATGAATCCACTGTAGTGTTTACAAGAGCCAGGCATAAATATTAATTTCACAATCGGCATCAAGCACTCCACGCTTGATTTAAGTCCAACTGCAGCGGCAATGGCCCTCACTTTTCACATCGTTTGATAGAATGCGCTACTTTGTTTTAAAGCCGATTGCGCTATTATTTATTCTTTTGTCTGCTCTTGTTTGTCTTTGTTGTCTGTGTGTCTGTGTCTGTTGCTAATGTGTTAGGTTTCTAGTAAGTCTCTCATCTTCTGGGACGTAGAATGTTGAGAGAGAGAGAGAGGAGAGACGAGAGGAAAAGGACAGATCATAACTGTAAAATAAACTTGATACTTTTCAAAGCTCAGCGTTGTTTTATGAGAGTCTGTGATTGGCGAATAACATGGCTGTATTTTTTTGAGAGCTGTAGTTTTAAGTGTAGTTTTTCTAAAGTATTTTTCTTATTATGTGTCTTCTCTCTCACTGTCTCTCTTCTCACTCTCTCTCTCTTTTTCTCCCTCTTTTCCTCTCTTTCTCCTGCTCTCCCTCTCTCTCTTTTGTTCCTGTTTATTGATTTCCTTTAATAATATCAAATTTATTGACCTCTCACCATTTTTTGTTCTCGTGTTATTTTATCTTACATATTGTTTTACTTCGCTTTCATCTCTCTCTAGTGTTTTCTTCCCCCCTTTCCTTACGTTTTATCTCCTTTCTTTCTTTACCATATCTCCCTCTAATTTCTGTCTTTCACTATCTTTATACTCATCTTACTGAGCCTGCCTGCCTCTCTCACTCTCACTCTCATTCACTCCTATCTCATGTGTCTATCTCTTCCCTCCATTCCATGCCCATTTCTCACCTCCCTCATCATTCCCCGTTTATATTTCTTCATGATCTCTTTCCTACCTCTCCATTCTCCTCTCCCTTCCTCCGTATTCCTCAAGACCTTCATATGAAACCTTTCCTTTGCCCATCAGGATGAGCCCACTACTCAGATCAGCTCATGGTTCTCTGTCTGTCTGTGTCTGTCTTCTCTCTCTCTCTCCCTCTCTCTCTCTCTCTCTCTCTCTCTCTCCCTCTCTCTCACTCACTCTCTCTCTCTCTCTCTCTCTCTCTCTCTCTCTCTCTCTCCTCTCTCTCTCTCTCTCTCTCTCCTTACACAGGGTTTGACAAGGTTAAGGATCCCTAGCTTTATTGACAAGCTATTTACAGGTTAAGGATTCCTAACTTTATTGACAAGCTAAGAGCTGTTACCTACATCAGCTCATTTGAAAGCATTTTTATTGTTATGAGACATAGTAGGGAACAGGACGAAGTTGGAGCCATCTGTGGGCCAGCATTTTCATTTGATCAACTGACTTTATCTCGTTGACATCATTATGCTGTACGAATGTGTTCCATACTCGAGTCATCCTGGGTATATATGATCTAACCAAACCATACCCCCGGCCGGGATTGAACCCGCGGTCATAGTCTCAAAACTCCAGCCCGTCGCGTTAGCCACTAGACCAGCTAGCCACAATAAGATTCATCCAACTAGGTATATTACTACACCATAGGAAGGTTAGCACAGGCACCACTGTGACAACAAATGCAAGTTTTTACAGACGAATCTCCAGCTAGCGTGGCCGTGACGAACTCTAGCTCAAGTCCCTTCACTGCCGTCAATATGACTCAAGAAATCGTAATGACACGATTGCAAACAAACCATACCCCCGGCCGGGATTGAACCCGCGGTCATAGTCTCAAAACTCTCAAAACTCTCAAAACGCGACAGGCTGGAGTTTTGAGACTCTATGACCGCGGGTTCAATCCCGGCCGGGGGTATGGTTTGTTTGCAATCGTGTCATTACGATTTCTTGAGTCGAGTTGAGTCGTATATATGATCTCAGATGGAGTGATGTTCTGGAGAAGGGTACAGCCAGAGTGAAGTTGCTGCTTTCTGCCCGTCTTGTGACATAAAAGCTTGTTTCAGGCTGTCCTCGAAGTGGATCCAAGTGTGGTACTTTGACAATATTGGCCTTGTACATAACAGTAAGGCCACCCACATCCCTCCTGTGTTGAAGGCTCTGCTGAAACGACAAATCTATCCAGGATGGGTCCAGGCGAGAGAAGAGACGTCTTGCTCTGTTCCCTACTCTGTCAAGCAGTCGCAGATGAGAGGGGAGGCAGGTAAACCAAGAAAGTGGAGCATACTCAAGGTGTGAGCGTACTTGTGCCTCGTACAGAATCTTGCAACCCCTACTGACAAGTAGATGCGAGATACGGCGAAGTGCTGTAAGCTTCCTGGCTGCCTTGTTTGCAAAATTTACAACATGGTTCTTCATGGTTAGTTTGGAGTCAAATTTCACCCCAAGGATATCTACTTCTTCTCCAGGTGCCAACACCCTCCCATTCATCCTGACTACTGCAGCGTTAGCATCATGGTGCCTAGAGACCATCATCATTTGCGTTTTCTCAGGTGCAAATGTTACTTGCCATCTATTTCCCCAAGCTGATATAGCTCTCAGCTGGTGATTGATGTTGCTTATAGCAGCTGGCATTTCTTCTCTTGGATAAGTGAATGTCAGTGTACAGTCGTCTGCATATGCATGTGATTCTGGGATGAGATGAAGGTCGTTGAAGTAGACATTCCATAACAATGGACCCAGCACGCTTCCTTGTGGAACACTTGCCCCAATAGGATGTCTTGCTGATTCCGTTCCATTGAGAACTACACTTAGAGATCTACCATGAAGGTAATCACTGAGGAGACATAGCGTAGAGCCTGCAATTCCCAGTGCTTGAAGTTTTGCTAAGAGGCCCTGGTGCCACACCCGGTCGAAAGCGCCAGCAATGTCCAGTGCTACAACACAGCTGACTTTGGATTCATCCAGTGACTGGTGCCACTTAGTGGAGAGGTTTAATAACACATCTGCAGCAGAGTGACCTTTCCTGAAGCCATATTGACGATCACAAAGTAGTGAGTGGTAGTCAAAAAACTGTCATTTGTCTTGAGATTATTGTCTCAAGGATCTTACCAACATAAGAACATAAGAAAGGAGGAACGCTGCAGGAGGCCTGCTGGCCCATACTAGGCAGGTTCTTTACAATTCATCCCACTAACAAAACATTTGCCCATCCCAATTTTCAATGCCACCCAAGAAATAAGCTCTGATGTGAAAGTCCCACTCAAATCCAACCCCTCCCACTCATGTACTTATCCAGCCTAGATTTGAAACTACCCATAGTCCCAGCCTCAATAACCCAACTAGGTAGACTGTTCCACTCATCAACTACCCTATTTCCAAACCAATACTTTCCTATGTCCTTTCTAAATCTAAACTTATCTAATTTAAATCCATTACTGCGGGTTCTCTCTTGGAGAGACATCCTCAAGACCTTATTAATATCCCCTTTATTAATACCTATCTTCCACTTATACACTTCGATCAGGTCTCCCCTCATTCTTCGTCTAAAAAGTGAATGTAACTTAAGAGTCTTCAATCTTTCTTCATAAGAAGATTTCTAATGCTATGTATTAATTTAGTCATCCTACTCTGAATGTTTTCTAACGAATTTTATGTCCATTTTGTAATACGGAGACCAGAACTGAGCTGCATAATCTAGGTGAGGCCTTACTAATGATGTATAAAGCTGCAGTATGACCTCTGGACTTCTGTTGCTTACACTTCTTGATATAAATCCCAGTAATCTATTTTCCTTATTACGTACGCTTAGGCATTGCTGTCTTGGTTTAAGGTTGCTGCTCACCATAACCCCCCAAGTCCTTTTCGCAATCTGTATGCTAAGTTCTACATCATTTAACTTATAAGTACTGGGTTATGGGCACTCCCAAGCTTCAGAACCTTGCATTTATCTACATTGAACTGCATCTGCCACTTTTCTGACCAAGAATAGAGTTTGTTTAAATTCTCCTGAAGTTCCATAACATCTACGTTTGAATCAATTATCCTACCTATCTTTGTGTCATCAGCGAATTTGCTCATATCACTAGTAATTCCCTCATCAAGATCATTGATATATATAAACAAAAACGGGCCCAAGACTGATCCCTGTGGAACGCCACTTGTTACAGATCCCACTCGGACTTAACCCCATTTATGGACACTCTCTGCTTCCTGTCAGTGAGCCATGACTCGATCCACGAGAGCACTTTTCCCCAGTGCCATGAGCTGCCACTTTCTTTAACAGTCTATGGTGCGGAACTCTATCAAAGCCTTACTAAAATCTAAGTAAATAATGTCAAATTCTTATTGTGGTCAACAGCCTCAAAAGCTTTACTGAAGAAAGTTAATAAATTAGTTAGAAAAGACCGGCTTTTGTGAATCCATGTGAGTATCATTAATCAAGCTATGCTTATCGAGATGGCTTCTTAAAATCTCAGCTATAATTGACTCTAGTAATTTGCCTACAATTGAGGTCAGGCTTATTGGGGTGTAATTTGACGGTAACGACTTGTCCCCTGTTTTAAAAATAGGAATTACATTAGCCATCTTCCACATATCAGACACTACACCTGTTTGAAGAGATAAATTAAAAATATTAGTTAATGGTTCACAGACTTCCATTTTGCATTCCTTAAGAACCCTTGAAAAAACCTCATCAGGACCCCGGCGACTTATTTTGCTTCAGTCTGTCTATCTGCTTCACAACCATCTCACTAGTGACTGTGATGTTACATAATTTATCCTCTTCTAGCCCACTGTAAAAATTAATTACTGGAATATTGTTAGTGTCTTCCTGTGTAAAAACTGAGAGAAAATAATTATTTAAAATCAAGCACATTTCATTCTCTTTGTCAGTAAGGTGCCCATAGTTATTTTTAAGGGGACCTTCTTATCTCTAACTTTTGTTCTATAGACCTGGAAAAAACTTTTTGGGTTAGTTTTAGAATCCCTAGCAACTTTAATTTCATAGTCCCTTTTAGTTTTTCTTATCCCCTTTTTAATGTCCCTCTTAATGTCAATATACTGATTCATAAGATGACCCTCACCTCTTTTGATACGCCTATAAATTCCTTTCTTATGCCCTAGTAGATATTTGAGCCTATTATTCATCCATTTGGGTCATTTCTATTTGATCTAATTTCTTTATATGGGATAAACGCTCTTTTGAGCAGCATGTATAGTGTTCAGAAAACTGTCATATTGATAGCTCTCTTCGTTACCCCAGTAAAACAGATGATAGTGTTCTCTAAGCCCATCGTAATCTGCTAAGCGAAAATCTGGGACTGTTACTGAGTTATCGCTACTATCGTACTTCCATTCAATGCTAAATATAATTGATTTGTGGTCGCTAGCACCCAGTTCCTCTGAAATTTCTAAATTATTAACAAGGGATTCATTGTTTGCCATAACTAAGTCAAGCAGGTTATTTCCCCTTGTAGGTTCTGTCACAAACTGCTTCAAAAAACAATCCTGAAATACTTCTAAGAAGTCGTATGATTCTAAATTCCCAGTCAAGAAATTCCAATCAAAAATGACTAAAGTTAAAGTCTCCTAGAATTACTACATTATCGTGCCTTGTGGGCCCTTAACAATTTCCTCCCATAGTAGTCTCCCTTGGTCCCTATCTAAGTTTGGGGGACGGTATATCACTCCTAAAATCAGTTTTCATGCCCCTCTGAAAATTCTATCCAAACAGACTCTGTATGTGTTACTTCAGACTTAATACCCGTTTTTATGCAATAGTTCAAGCGATCTCGGACATACAATGCCACCCCACCCCCTTCCAATACTTCTATGTTCTTGGAACAATTTAAAAACCCTGAATATGACATTCCGCAGGCATGTCCCGACTTTTTTAATTAAACCACGTCTCAGTTAAGGCAAATACATCAATGTTACTGCACTAGCAACTAATCTCAACTCGTCCATCTTACTCCTAGCACTACGGCAATTAGCATAATAAACATTGAAAGACTCTCCTTTCTCTTTACCCTTCCTGCTCATTTCTATTTTTCTACTAAACCTATTACTGTCCTTATCACCCAAGGTCCCTGGCTTTTCAATATCTACCTCGTTCTTATTATTACTAGTTCCCCTAAAACTCGTAATATTACTACACTGGGACTTCACTGTTTTTCTGCCAAAACCCATACCACTAACTACTCCTAGTTTAAAGTCTAACTGCTCCCTCCACTGCAGTTGCCAGTGCTCCCACCCCACACCTAGATAAGTGAACCCCATCCCTGGCATACATGTCATTTCTGCCATAGAAGAGGTCCCAGTTGTCAATGAATGTTACCGCATTTTCCTTACAGTATTTGTCCAGCCAGCGATTGACACCAATTGCCCTGGACAACCATTCATTTCCAACTCCCCTCCTTGGCAAAATACCATATATGAGAGGGTTCCCACCCTTACTCCTAATTATTTCTATTGCTGACCTATACCTGCTAATCAGGTCTTCACTCTTACGTCTGCCAACATCGTTGCCTCCAGCACTGAGACAGATAATAGGATTACTCCCATTACCTCTCATGATGTCATCCAGACGGCTAACAATATCCTCCATCCCAGCCCCAGGAAAGCAAACTCTCTGTCTCCTACTCCTGTCCTTCAAGCAGAACGCCCTATCCATATAGCTTACTTGGCTATCCCCAGCAACAACAATATTCGTACCTTCCTTGGTGTCGTTCGTCGTGACGTTCCCAGTAGTCGACTCACATTCGTCGGGTAGCACTGAGAATGTATTAGATGTTTCCACAACAGTTTCCACGGCAGTCTCTTTCTGGTCTGTAGTTGCTGATTTCTGCTCTTCTTTTTGTGAACAGGGGCTACATTTGCCTCTTTCCACAGAGAGGGCCATTTACACTGTACTAGGCAGTGCTGAAAGATGCGAGTTAAAGGTGCTGCTAGCTGGTCTGCACATCTCAGCAATCTTGGGCTCAACTTGTCTGGGCCCACAGCCTTTTCTTGGTCAAGCGTTTTAAGAAGGAAATGCACCTCCTCCTGCCTTATTGTCACCACTGAAAGTTTTGACACAGTTCTTGCAGCTAGCCAAGGAGGGTCTCTCTCTCTCTCTCTCTTTTCTCTCTCTCTCTCTCTCTCTCTCTCTCTCTCTCTCTCTCTCTCTCTCTCTCTCTCTCTCTCTCTCTCTCTCTCTCTCTCTCTAACACATACAGAAAGTGAAACAGTCTGGAGAGTGATGTAGTGAGGCAGGATCCACACATAGCTTTAAAAAGAGGTATGATGAAGCTCATGGAGCAGCGAGAGAGTGGACCTAGTAGCGACCAGTGAAGAGGCGGGGCCAGGAGCTATGAATCGACCCCTTCAATCTCACACACATCACAGGTGACCTCATGGTCAACAGTTCAAATTCAAACATCTAAAGTTTTCGAGAAACTGATTAAGAAAAAGATACAAAGAAAGGGATATAAAAAAAAGATAGAAAGGGATATAAGAAAGATACAAAGAAAGGGATATTAGAAAAATCAATAAAAAAAAATTAGCAAGAGATAACGCAAATAAAGTCGCGAGAAAAGCTTATGCAACACAAGTTAACTAAATATAATTATTGCAAATATGGTTGAAGAAATATAAAAATGCGTTTGCAACACATGTTAGGCCAAAATTTGAATGTGTAGCTGCTGTGTGGTGGTCACACCTAAATATGGATCGGACAGAAGAGATCAAAATGAA
Organism: Cherax quadricarinatus; assembly: GCF_026875155.1. Taxonomy (NCBI): domain Eukaryota; kingdom Metazoa; phylum Arthropoda; class Malacostraca; order Decapoda; family Parastacidae; genus Cherax; species Cherax quadricarinatus. Next base: position 17,952,087 of record NC_069455.1, on the reverse strand, counting down.
TCTAGGAGCGGAAAAAATATTTTAGTGTGAAACTCTGACGTCACTAAAGATACCTGTGCTAAAGAGAGAGGGGATAAGATAAGATGTAAGGTTATGAAAATATATGAAAGATTAGAAAAAACTCGCAGCATTACCACTACCACCATTATTTTCTTCCTCTGTCCCGTCCCAGTCCTCCTTGCCTTGTACACTCCCTCCCTCAGTGTTAGTGTGACTTGTAAATTGTCCAAGTCGAATCGAAACGTAGTAAACTTCTCTCTCCCATGTGCGGGGTTATTTGTCTGTTATAAAAAACTTCCGTTCAGTATCTTCCAGGTAATAAGAAGCCACACGCGTAACTTGGGAATAAAATGATGGAAACTGAACATTAAAATGGTATGAAATACCGACAGATTGTTAGGTATGTGTCTTACCTAACAATGATGGAAACTATATATGAATTCATATTGAGTGGGTGACCTGATGGATTAAGTATAATCACCTATGCCTCACTTTTCTAATGTCAAAGTAACTTCCAGATAGTGAAGTCTTCAGTATTTCACTTTCTGGCTTCCAAATACTTAAATCTTTTTTACGTATGAGTTTATCAGAATCGATATAAACGACCTGTCATATGAAGCTCACTTTCTTGCATTTCTCTTTGATTTCCCCTCGAGGGAGGTTCCTTGACGCTGTGAGGGGCTCTTGATCCTTGGAATTGGATATGTGTTCGAGTTTCTTGAATTGAGCCTGAATGCCTCCCATCCCTTAAGCCCCCCCCCCCCACAGGCGTTGTATATTCCCTACGAGTTTAGGGCTCCCACATGATTATAGTAAAATCTCTTGCATTTGAAATCTGTTAACATGAACAAACTTACAAGACAAGCGACACTTTGCCATGTATATAGTTTTTCATGCTGCGTTATGGCTTCTGATTTATTAATGTCTCCTACTGTCAGTTCTCAAGGGACAGGACTCGATCCTTAGTCAAGCTCATCTTAAAACTAGCAGACCATTGATCTAATCTGCCCCACCCCCCTCAAGGAAGGTTCCTTGATGTTGGTGAGGGGCTCTTGATTTAGGGAATTGGATCTGTGCTCCAGTTCCCCGAATTAAGCATGAATGCCTTCCACATCCCCCCCCAGGCGCTGTATAATCCTCCGGGTTTAGCGCTTCCCCCTTGATTATAATAATCTAATCTGCCCTCTCTCTGAGGTGTTTACAGTCGTGATGTTAAGAATTTTCGCAGTTATATGATAGTACTTTCCTTCAATCTTCATATTGACGCCTCTGATTAGTTAGGTGAGATTCGGATGATCTGAATATACACACAAAAACGCTGTGTGTATATACACACAAAAATGTTGTGTTTGTTTTTTCACTCTGGTGTTTGTTTATGTAATGCCGTGTTTTATACGTAATTTCTTTCCACAATAATACTTGTATGTTTTTATACATGTGTATATACAACCAAGTTTCTCTCTCTCTCTCTCTCTCTCTCTCTCTCTCTCTCTCCTCTCTCTCTCTCTCCCTTCCTCCCTCCCTGTTCTGCCGTGCCTGCTCTATCAGTCATCTGTCGTAGAATGGTGTGAGAGGGAAGGGGGGGAGTAGATTTTTCTCTCTCCTGTAATAAGCGAATGACTAACAAACGTTAAATGAATAACAGTGAAGAGTGCTCCTAAGGTCTTGCAGTGCTCTAGTATAATTAGTAATTTAATTATGACACTTAATTCACTTTTAACGTGTCCCTCAATTATAGCAAGTAATTTAGCAAGAGACTTTGTTTTATTTACAGCAGTTATGTCATTCATTTAATTATAGCATGTCATGTAGTTCAAGTATATTGAATTTACAGCATGTCATCTATAGCATATCATTTAATCACTGCATGTCAAGCAGTTATAACAAGTCACTAAATTATAGCAAGTCATTCAATCATAGCATGTCACTCAGCTATAGCAAGTCATTTAATTACAGTGTGTCAGTTATAGAAAGTTCTTCAATTATAGCATGTAACTCAGTTATAGCAACTCATTAAATTATATAACGTCAAACATTTTGTCAATCAATTAGTTACAAAGGTATGTTTGGATTTTGCTTGCGTTCACAACACTGGCGAAAACAAATTTGTACTTAGAACCAGAGGAACCTTTGTGCTAGTAGCCTCTCCCTGGTCTCGCCATCGATCCATTACAAACTGTGGTTCCCCGTGGTCGTGGGAAGATTAATTGTTTATGGGGGTTAGAGATTTTCCCCTGATATATTCAATATTTCAAGTTATTCAATGACTAAACGTGAAGTCAGTAGTCGTGTGGATTTGCAAGAATGTTACGATTCTCTCTCGATACGTGTCTCTAAATCGACCTAATAGAAGGCTGTGCTTTCGTGCAGAATGTGGAGTTAGTAATGTTACCGAAATGTGTGTGTGTGTGTGTATATATATATATAATATATATATATATATATAATATATATATATATATATATATATATATATATATATATATATATATATACATTAAAATAATATAAATATAGTTGATTGTAAGAATATGCAAAAGACAAAAGAACATGAAAAAGTATAATTGAAAGGAGGGAGGAAGAGGTGGACAGAGCAGCGGGAATAAGAGAGAGGATTAGATGAGCGTTATCATTAAGGAAATGAGTAGCAAATGTGTGTGTGTGTACTCATCTGTTTATGGTTGCAGGGGTCGATTCACAGCTCCTGGCCCCGCCTCTTCAATGGTTGCTACTAGGTCACTCTTCCTGCTACATGAGCTTTATCATACCTCTTCTTAAAGATATTTATGGATCCTGCCTCCACTACATCACTACCCAGACTATTCCACTTCCTGACAACTCTGTGACTGAAGAAATACTTCCTAACATCCCTGTGAGTCATCCGAGTCTTCAATTTCCAATTGTGACCCCTTGTTGCTGTGTTCCATCACTGGAACATCCTGTCTCTGTCCACCTTGTCAATTTCTCAGTATTTTATATATCGTTATCATATCCCCCCATCTCTCCTGTCCTTAAGTGTCGTCAGGTCGATTTCCCTTAACCTCTCCTCGTAGGACATGCCCCTCAGCTCCAGGACTAGTCTTGTTGCAAACCTTTGCACTTTCCAAAATGATGCTGCATACTTCAATTTGGTCTTGACATACACGGTGTACAGGAGCCTGAACGATTCTTTATTGAGATGTCGGAATGCTATTCTTAGGTTTGCTAGGAGCCCAAATGGTGCAGCAGTTACTTGGTTGATGTGCGCCTCAGATGTGCCCCATCTTATACTCACCCGAAGATCCTTTTCCTTGAGTGAGGCTTGTAGTCCCTGGCCCCTAGACTGTACTCCGTCTGCGGTCTTCTTTACCCTTCCCCAATCGGTCCAGGCCTGCAGCCTGCCCAGATCCCTTTGTAGTTCCGCCTGATGCTCGTCTGATTGAATTCTTCTCATCACATTCACATCATCTGCAAAGAGGGACACTTCTGAGTCTTTTCCTTTCGTCATGTCGTTCACATACATTAGAAATAGTACCGGTCCTAGGACTGACCCCTGTGGAACCCCGCTCGTCACAGGCGCCCACTCTGACACCTCGTCACGTACCGTGACTCGCTGTCTTCCCGACAGGTATTTCCTGTTCCATTGCAGTGCCTTCTCTGTTATACCTGCCTGGTCTTCCAGCTTATGCACTAATCTCATGTGTGGAAGTTTGTCGAAAGCCTTCTTACAGTCCAAGAAAATATAATATACCCACCCCTCTCTCCCTTGTCTTACTGCTGTCACCCCGTCCCTGAAACCGTGCTGGTTGTCGTTGATCAGCTCGTTCCTTTCTAGGTGCTCTACCACTCTTCTCCTGATAATCTTCTCCACTACTTTGCATAGTATACATGTGTGTGTGTGTGTGTGATGAATGGTTTGAAAAACCGACAAGTTGAAGATTGAGACACTTATGCAGCATATGGGAATCTTTATTCAGGAAACGTTTCGCCACACAGTGGCTTCATCAGTCCAATACAAAGAGGAAGGCGTAAGGAGAGGAGGAGTATGAGGTAATCAGTCCCTCAGCCTGGAGTCGATGTTTTCAGTCCATCAATCTTGTAGAATGTACAGCATAGGGCCGTAGACGTGGCTTATATACTGTAGTGAGGTGACTTGAAGCAGACGGAGGCGGGATCATAGTGGTATCATCCACTAGTCGAAGTAGGTCTTTGTCCAAAGGTTGAACAAGCGTTGAAGAATTCTTTGTAAGAAGATCCCATGATGCTGCAGTGTCTGACAGTTGTGATGAATGGTTTGAAAAACCGACAAGTTGATGATTGAGACACTTATGCAGCATATGGGAATCTTTATTCAGGAAACGTTTCGCCACACAGTGGCTTCATCAGTCCAATACAAAGAGGAAGGCGTAAGGAGAGGAGGAGTATGAGGTAATCAGTCCCTCAGCCTGGAGTCGATGTTTTCAGTCCATCAATCTTGTAGAATGTACAGCATAGGGCCGTAGACGTGGCTTATATACTGTAGTGAGGTGACTTGAAGCAGACGGAGGCGGGATCATAGTGGTATCATCCACTATGATCCCGCATCATTCATCACAACTGTCAGACACTGCAGCATCATGGGATCTTCTTACAAAGAATTCTTCAACGCTTGTTCAACCTTTGGACAAAGACCTACTTCGACTAGTGGATGATACCACTATGATCCCGCCTCCGTCTGCTTCAAGTCACCTCACTACAGTATATAAGCCACGTCTACGGCCCTATGCTGTACATTCTACAAGATTGATGGACTGAAAACATCGACTCCAGGCTGAGGGACTGATTACCTCATACTCCTCCTCTCCTTACGCCTTCCTCTTTGTATTGGACTGATGAAGCCACTGTGTGGCGAAACGTTTCCTGAATAAAGATTCCCATATGCTGCATAAGTGTCTCAATCTTCAACTTGTCGGTTTTTCAAACCATTCATCACAACTGTCAGACACTGCAGCATCATGGGATTTTCTTACAAAGAATTCTTCAACGCTTGTTCAACCTTTGGACAAAGACCTACTTCGACTAGTGGATGATACCACTATGATCCCGCCTCCGTCTGCTTCAAGTCACCTCACTACAGTATATAAGCCACGTCTACGGCCCTATGCTGTACATTCTACAAGATTGATGGACTGAAAACATCGACTCCAGGCTGAGGGACTGATTACCTCATACTCCTCCTCTCCTTATGCCTTCCTCTTTGTATTGGACTGAAGAAGCCACTGTGTGGCGAAACGTTTCCTGAATAAAGATTCCCATATGGTGCATAAGTGTCTCAATCTTCAACTTCATAGTATACATGTCAGTGACACTGGTCTGTAGTTTAGTGCTTCATGTCTGTCTCCTTTTTTTAAAAATTGGGACTACATTTGCTGTCTTCCATACCTCAAGTAGTGTGTGTGTGTGTGTGTGTGTGTGTGTGTGTGTGTGTGTGTGTGTGTGTGTGTGTGTGTGTGTGTGTGTGTGTGTGTGTGTGTGTGTGTGTGTTGACGGTGAGTGGGTGGTAGTCTGGTTGAAGGGAAGGAAACAGAAAAAATACGGGAAGCGGAATAGAAGAAACAATAGAAAGAGAACTGGAAAAGTAGTGATAAGTGGAAGAGGACGGAAAAGAGAAACAGAAGAAATAACAGGAACAGGAGAAAAAGAATAATTTTAACAGAAAGAATGAGAAAATAAAAGGAAGAGGACTGAAAGAGTAGTTGTAGTAACAGAATTGGTAATTGCACGTGGTTTAAGAATGGGAAAAAAATACCAGGAATGGGAATGACTCATGGAAAAGAAATTATAAACTCACATCGAATAGAAGTGCGACACGCAGGTGTCACGGTAATGGTAACAGCAGGTGGAACAGGTAACAGCAGGTGGAACAGGTAAGGGAATCCCATCTGAGTACTGTTAGGAATGGGAGAAGGAGGAGGAGGAGGAGATGATGATGAAGATGGAGGAGGAGGAGAAGGAAGCAGGAGGCAGTTTTGTTTACTTAATTTCAGCTATAAGACAACTGAAAAAAAATAGATGAATATTACAAACAAAATAATCGATTAGTCGGCGTTGAGTGTGTCCTCTTTCCCTCCCTCTTTTCCTCTTCCTTCTCTGTGCGCCCTCCTTCTCTTCTCTTTTTTCTTCCTACCTCCTTTTTTTATTTCCTTTTTTCTATTTTCTCTTTTCTCCTCACTATTCTGCGTTCATTCCATACCCCTTTCTTTATTACTCTTATTTCGCTTATTTCCTCCATCTTTATTCTTTAATGCCTTTTATCTAGTTCCTTCCCCATCTGATTTCTCATTTCTTCAGCCTTTTCCTCTCTACCTTCCTTCTTTCTCTCCCTCCTTCTCTTTACTTCCTATACACTCCTTCCGCCATGTCTCTTCCTTCCCTCGGTCCTCTCCTCTCCCTCTTTCTCAATGTTACATCCCTCTCTCTCACACACATCCTTCTCTCCATCTCTCTCTCTTCCTGCTCTCCCTCTATTCCTGCCTTTCCTCCCTTCCATTCCTCCATCTCTCTCCCTCCTCCCTCCCTCCCACTGTTAGCTGGGTACATTCGACGTGACATATCGCTCATTAATCATCGTTTCCACTGGCGTTTATCGAAGGCGCTGGGTCGAATGCTCCCCTCCCAGCCATAACAGCCCCTCTACGATATAGGTCCCCCCTCGCACACTATAACTCCCCTTCCCCTACGATATAGTGTACCCACCCACACTGTACCACCCCCTTTCATACGATATAGTGTTCCCACCCACACTGTACCACCCCCTCTCCTACGATATAGTGTTCCCACCCACACTGTACCACCCCCTTTCATACGATATAGTGTTCCCACCCACACTGTTCCACCCCCTCTCCTACGATATATTTTTTCCCACCCACACTGTACCACCCCCTCTCCTACGATATAGTGTTCCCACCCACACTGTACCACCCCCTTTCATACGATATAATGTTCCCACCCACACTGTACCACCCCCCTCCCTACGATATATTTTTCCCACCCACACTGTACCACCCCCTCTCCTACGATATAGTGTTCCCACCCACACTGTACCACCCCCTTTCATACGATATAGTGTTCCCACCCACACTGTACCACCCCCTCTCCTACGATATATTTTTCCCACCCACACTGTACCACCCCCTCTCCTACACTAAAACACTTCCCCCCCTCACGCTATTCCTTTTCCCTACGGTACAACGTTCCATCCCATCCTATAGCACCTCTTCACTAACGTTATAAACGCTCACACGTCCTCAACGCTACACCACTCCAGCTCTCAATACCGCAAACTTCCTGTTGTTTATATAATGACAACCATAATGATGCTGAAATATATGCAAGGGAATTTTATCTCTTAATATTATTTCATAACACTGGTATTATTAATTGATTGACTACTACTACTACTACTGCTGATGTAACTATTACTACTATTATCACCAATACTAATACTTTCACTGCTATTATTATTTTCATTACTACTATTACCAATTCTACCACCAATACTTCCACTACTACGTCTACTGTTACTTCCAACATCACTATTATTATTACTACAACTATTACTACAACTACTGTTACCACAACTACTGTTACCACAACTACTGTTACCACAACTACTGTTACCACAACTACTATTACTACAACTACTATTACTACTACTATTACTACAACTACTATTACTACAACTACTACAACAACAACAACAACTAATACTACTACTGCTGCTATTTCTGTTTCTGCTACTATTACTATTATTACTACTACCATTGCTATTAATACCAATACTACTGCTACCACAACTACTTTTCTCTAATACATTTGTTTATGTTTTACATGTTCTCTGAAGAACGACGAAATGCTGCTTCACTCTTTCCTTCACCGTAAATTACTTCTTGATGCTCTGAGTGTCAGCATCGTATGTATATATACGTATCTGGTACCTAAAGATACCTTAAGGTTTTCTCGAATCACTGGTATTGTGGGACAGTCCCAAACCAGGCCTCCTTTTGGATCAAGACTTGATGAACCAGGCTGTTACTACTGGTCGCATACAGGCTGATGTATGAACCACACCCCAGCTGATCGAGAGCTGAGAGGTAACATAAGGAACTTATTAAGTTCCATCTTGAAGACAGCCAGGGATTCTGTTGGAAATCCCCTTTTATATGTGAAGGGAGGATGTTGACATGTGAAGGGTCTCCTAACATTTGTTAGTGATATTTAGTGTACTCATAGCTCCCCTGCTCTTTATCGGGGATATTTTGCACGATCTGCCGAACTTCTTGCTATTCAGGGAGTGATTTCTGTGTACACGATTCACGAAATCGTTATAATGCGATTGCAAACAAATCACAGTACGAGTGGGATTAGAACCCACGAATCTTATTGTAGCCAGCTGGCCCAGTGACTTACGCACTGGCCTGGAGTTGTACGATTCACCTACCATGGGTTCAAACCCCACCCGTACTATGGGTGTTTTTTTCTGTGTACATAGCTAGTATCATGTGGGGTTCGAACACGTGGATAGGGTAAAGTAATACTCACGTAGGCTGGTAGTACGTATAATTACGGATAATGTGGGTAGCGCCCTAACAGCCGTACCTATCTCCTTGCTCACTCTCGTCAGACTGACTGAGGAGTGCCCATGGGCGAGGGGGCGCTTGAAATCCTGCTAGGTCAGCAACAATATGAATACAGCCAGTGATTCACGCAGAGACGGTTGGTAGTGAGTCATCTACTGGTACACTGGTTACTGGTAACTGGTTACTACTACTGAGAGCTCGGCGACGCTAACGTATGTCGTCCCGACATACAACTAATACAAACTAGAGATGGCAGGTATACGGCTTGGGCTGATTCTGTACAATGTCAAAGTACACAACAATTGAACATTATAACATACATAAGTAGAACATTGGAATGGAAGCTTACGTAACTGAAACTGTAATGCAATACAAGGTATAATATAGCACAACTCATCGAATGAAACTCAATGTTGGGATTACACAGTAGAAGTGATAAAAAAATTTGATCGATCGATCTGTATTCATGTGATCTACGGATTCTGAGGAAGGAATATATACAAAGAAGTGTTTAACAGAAAGGCAGATTCGGTGCACTCAAATCTAGACTGTTAACTCTCAGAATGCGGAGAGAACATGAACACAAAAAAAAATTCTTGAATACTGATAAGTTGATACTGTAATTATTCATCTATACAGGTTATTTACATTTAACCCCAACTCTGCTAGGGTAAGATTGACATATGCAGAACTATGGGTGTTTTTTTCTGTGTACATATCTAGGACCAGTCTGTTGACGATTTTCCATCAGTAAATGACAATTTATTTTTCTCACTTGCGTTCTAAGAACAGATCATTGAACTTCAAACATACACAGTAACTTGGGTGCTTGACTATACATGCGGTGAAGATTCTCTATACATTCTCTCGGTCTACAGTTCTGCTTGCATCCCTTGTTTTGAAAGTTCTCATCAGTCTTATTGATCTCTATTGTGATAGTGATACTGTCATGAACCTTGAAAGTGAGACGTTCCGAAATTATTATCCCTAAATCCTTCATATTAGTCTTTTGTTCTGTCGAGTGATTTCAGTTATTTGTAGTTTTTGTTTCTTCAATTTTCCATAACGGAGTCACTAAAAACTGTTTTTATTTAATATATTGTTTGCTGTCGTCCACTGGAAGATTTAATATAAATCCGCTTGGAGATTCGCAGCATCCTCAAGTGGATACTATTCATAAAAATTCTAGTATCGTCTGCAAAGGATGAATCGTAGCTGTGATTTATGCCTCTGTCTAAGTCGGATATGAGAGAAGAAAAGAATGGGGGCGAGTACTGTCCCTTGGGGAACACAGGTTATCACTCTGGCAACCTCTGACGTCATTCCGTTGGCTATTACTTTTCATTCATTTTTTGAAAAATCATTAATCCCCCTCTTCACTTTTAGAGTTGTAATAAAGTTGGTAGAATTACCGACAATATGTAAAGTAAAAGGACACAAGTGCAACTAATGTGACATTGTGGCAACGTTTCGCTCTCCAGGAGCTTTATCAAGCCATTACAAACAATACATGGACACAGAGGGTATATAAAGGCTCAGAGTGAGGTGTAATACTAGTGAAGTAACATTTAGATGTTCACTAGTGGTAATAGTAGTAGTAGTAGTGACAAAAGTAGTAGTAGTAATAGTCTCTCCTGTTATACTACACAAAGCACATTACAGAGAGTGAACACTGAAACAAGCTGCCTCTTTCCAGTCTACATATTTGTCCAACCTATTTTTGTTACCCAAGTAATAGCTTTTATATCCTTTTACTCATGTACGAATTAATTGCTCTACCATATTGTATTACTACTACTACTTTTGTCACTACTACTACTACTACTACCACTAGTGAACATTTAAATGGTACCTCACTAGTATTGCACCTCACTCTGAGCCTTTATATACCCTCTGTGTCCATGTATTGTTTGTAATGGCTTGATAAAGCTCCTGGAGAGCGAAACGTTGCCACAATAAAATGTCACATTAGTTGCACTTGTGTCCTTTTACTTTACACTTTTAGAGTTATTCGTTTTGATTACATTTTGTGCATTATTACAACGTGATTATCCTTGTTGAAAGTTCTCGTTAAGTCTGTATATACTATATTTGCACTTTGTCTTTGTATCCACGACCACGTTGAGCTCTAAACTCATTCTGCCATGGGTTGTTTATTTTGTGGGAATCCATGTGGTTAGCAGTCTTCTGGAAACTCTCTCAAAGATTTTTAATAATGAGTGATGACGGTGCTACTGGTGTGTAGTTGCTCACTACCGCTGTGCTGTCACCTTTGAGGAGTGAGGGATATATCCGATGTTTTTAGTGGCTGTGGGATGATTCCCGGTTCTAGGTTCCCTCTCCATCGACTATCTAAGACGCGATTGGGGTTTCTTGCTGTTCTTGATTAACGTGGAGTTTTCACGAATTTGCGCCTGAGGCAGAAGGCATGGGCACGCTCTCTCTCTCTCTCTCTCTCTCTCTCTCTCTCTCTCTCTCTCTCTCTCTCTCTCTCTCTCTCTCTCTCTCTCTCTCTCTCTCTCTCATAAAATTCTAAACAAAATAAGAGCACTATAAAATATTCTTTGTAAAAGTGGGGTGGAGGAATTTTTTTTCCCCTTTTTGAATGAATATTCCAGAGGTAGTACTGGTGCTACTGGTGGTGACACTGGTGACACTGCTGGCACTCGTGCTACTGGTGGTGACACTGCTGGCACTCGTGCTACTGGTGGTAATACTGCTGGCATTCGTGCTACTGGTGGTAATACTGCTGGCATTCATGCTACTGGTGGTAATACTGCTGGCATTCATGCTACTGGTGGTAATACTGCTGGCATTCATGCTACTGGTGGTGACACTGCTGGCACTCATGCTACTGGTGGTAACACTGCTCGCACCCATGCTACTGGTGGTAACACTGCTCGCACTCGTGCTACTGGTTGTGGCACTGCTGGTACTCATGCTACTAGTGGTGACACTGCTGGCACTCATGTTACCGGTGCTTCTGGTGGTGACGCTGCTGACACTCATGCTACCCGTGGTACTGGTGCTACTGGTGGTGGTTCTGCCACGAGTAGTACTTGTGGTACTTCTGCCAAGGGTGGTATTGGTAGTAGTGGTACCGCCGGTCTCACTGGTGTTACTTGTAATAACACCGGTGGCTGGGAGCAATGGTAGTGATTGTGGTGTGGTGTGGCTAGGAGTAATGCTGGTGACTGTCTTAGTGGTTGCTAGGAGTAATGGTGGTGATTGTGGTGGTGGTGACTGGGAGTAATGGGACTGTGGTTGTGGTGGTTGGGAGTAATGATGGTGATTGTAGTGGTGATGGCTAGGAGTAATAATTATGATTGTGGTGGTGGTGCCTAGGAGTAACGGTGATTATATTAGTGATGGCTATTAGGAATGGTGATTGTGGTGGAGGTGGCTAGGAGTAATTGTAGTGGTGGCTAGGAGAAATGGTGATTGTAGCTGGTGGCTAGGAGTAATTGTAGTGGTGGCTAGGAGTAATAGTGATTGTAGTGGTAGTGGCTGGGAGTAATGGTAATTGTAGTAGTGGTGATTAGAGTAATAGTGATTGTGGTGATGGCTAGGAGTACTGGTGATTGTGATGGCGATGGGTAGGAGTAATAGTGTTGATTGTGGTGGCGAGATCTGTAATTTCTAACTCTTGATACGTGGATTCCTTTGATCTAATACTTGAATACTTCTCAGAGGTACTGGAGTTTCTTTCACAACTGGAATACTGTCTTACACTGGATGCCATTCTTTCAGGTCAACCTGGAGTCTGCCTTGGCTTCGAACTATAGACCAATAAGCCTTACCTCCATCTTGATAGGCACAGATTGATTAATGAATCTCAACACGGTTTTACAAAGAGGCGTTCCTGTCTTACGAATTTACTAACCTTTTTTCACTAAGGTGTTTGAGGAGGTAGATCATGGTAATGAATATGATATTGTGTATATGGACTTCAGTAAGGCTTTCGATAGAGTTCCACATCAGAGGCTATTGAGGAAACTTAAGGCACACGGAATAGGAGAAATTTTTTCCTGGGTAGAGGCATGGCTGACAAATAGGCAACAGAGAGTTTGCATAAATGGGGAGAAATCAGAATGGGGACACGTCACAAGCAGTGTTCCTCAGGGGTCAGTGTTGGGCCCGTTGTTGTTCACAATTTACATAAACGACATAGATGAGGGAATGAATAGCGACATAAGCAAACTTGCTGATGACACCAAAATAGGCCGTCCAATTCATTCTAATGAGGACACTAGAGCACTCCAGGATGATTTGAATAGACTGATGCAGCGGTCGGAGAAGTGGCAGATGCAGCTTAATATAGACAGGAAAATAACCATGAGACATATAAACTAAATAACGTAGATCTTAATACTACTGATTGCGAAAAGGATTTAGGAGTTCTGGTGAGCAGTAATCTAAAACCAAGACAACAGTGCATTAGTGTTCGCAATAAAGCTAACAAAATTCTTGGCTTCATATCTAGAAGTATAAATAATAGAAGTCCTCAGGTTGTTCTTCAACTCTATATATCCTTGGTTAGGCCTCATTTAGACTATGCTGCTCAGTTCTGGTCACCGTATTACAGAATGGATATAAATGCTCTGGAAAACGTACAGATGACAAAGATGATCCCATGTATCAGAAATCTTCCCTATGAGGATAGACTGAGGGCCCTGAATCTGCACACTCTCGAAAGGCGTAGAATTAAGGGGGATATGATCGAGGTGTATAAATGGAAAACATGAATAAATAAAGGGGATGTAAATATCGTGCTAAAAATTTCCAGCCAAGACAGGACTCGCAGCAATGGTTTCAAGTTGGAAACATTCAGATTCAGGAAGGATATAGGAAAGCACTGGTTTGGTAATAGAGTTGTGGATGAGTGGAACAAACTCCCGAGTACAGTTATTTAGGCTAAACAGTTGTGTAGTTTTAAAAATTGGTTAGATAAATACATGAGTGGGTGTGAGTTGGACCTGACTAACTTGTGCTGCTGGGTCTGGTGCCGTGTTCCTTCCTTCAGTGGAGGTGACCAGACTGGGTGGGTCATTGGGCTTATCCGGGGGGGGGGGGCACATGGACCAGCTCCGCATGGGTCGGTAGGCCTGTTGCAGTGTTCCTTCTGTCTTATGTTCTTATGTTCTTATGGAATGTGTTCGGGGAGTCATCACCCCCCTGTCCGGTCCTTGACCTGGCCTCACAGTGGATCAGCGCCTGATCAACAAAGCTGTTATTGCAGACCGCACGTAATCCAACGTACGAACCACAGCCCGGCTGATCGGGCACGGATTTCAGGTAACTGTCCAGTTCCGTCTTGAAGACAACCAGGGAGTCTATTGATAATTCCCTTTATGTATGATGGGAAGCTGTTGAATAATCTTGGACCCCAGGTATTTGCTGGGTTTAGTGTACTCACGGCTCCCCTGCTTTTCGCTGAGGGTATGTTGCATCGTCTTCCTAGTCTTTCACTTTCGTAGGGATGGGTTGTGTGTGCAGATTTGGAATTAGTCCCTCCAGGATTTTCCAGTTGTAGGTTATGATGCATCTTTCTTGCCTGCGTTCCAGGGAGTAGATGTCAAGGGTCTTCAACCGTTTTCTTCTATATGATACCATCATTGTGGGAACACTAGCAGTGTGCTCCTACCCTGTTCTATATTAGTTCATGAGGGAACACCAGCATTGTGCTACTACACTGCCCTTTGTGATAGTTCCAGGGTGGAAACACTCGCAGTGTGCTGCTGCTTTATTCTACATGAGAATTACTTAGCGTAAACAATAAACAACCGTTTTCCTCTCATATTCCATCACATTTAATGAATTTCATACAATGTGTGACGAATTCTGCCAGCCTGAGCTGGGAGACTTCAGTAACTTTCAGCAGCCAGGCCAGCTTTAAAAAGTACCGTTGCAGTTGGGACAGTGTTAGGATTGTGTGTACATTACCGTATCTCAGGATGGTCTGTTACATACAGGGTGGTGAATCTTTGAGGATTTCAGTGCCCCCATAAATAAATGTAAGTGATCATTATGTGTAAGATATTTTTACACGGAAAATGTATGAATATTTGGAATAGCCAAGGCGAGTCTACAGTGAAAATATATCAGGATATATCATGAAAAACTTCATCATATACATAGCATATAAAATTTTATAGGCCGTTTTTTCAAGGTGAAAAAATGCATATAATTCAGAGGATGTATTTTTTCTTGAATATGTCTAGTAAATGGTGTTTAGATATCAATTACTGATATACAGTAATTACTGTCTATACACTAATCAATGTATAGAGTGGTAGTGAGTAAGAGCTTAGAAATGGGCGAGTGCTGACAGAGAGGGAAACAGACAATGGGGTGTACCTATTTAATTTTATGGTTATAATGTTATACACACATATCCACATCATTAACATTTATAGAGTATATAGCGGAATCTGAATAATTTATATTGCACATTCTGATTAAGATGGAATTTTCAACAGTGAATGATTGTAGATGGCGCAGCATAGTAGTTGTGATAGGTAGAGGAGAGAGAGAGAGAGAGAGAGAGAGAGAGAGAGAGAGAGAGAGAGAGACGAGGGCGGTAGGGAGGGACGAATGGAGAAAATGAGAACATAAAGATAAGAGGGACATGGAGAGATAGAGGGAGAAATTCAAGGGGAAAACAAGACAGAGACGAAGGAACGTGGAAATTCATGAAGACTGTGTTTCATGTATGGAAAGATAGGAATATAGAAGAACCGGGGGAATACTGAGATATGGCTATATATATAGAGAGATAACAGCTGACACGGAAAGGAAAGGACAGAGTAAAAGTTGGAAGGGGAGAAGGAAAGAGAGAGGCGAGGGAGAATATATAAAGGGAAAGAGACACTGACACAAGGATAGTGATAAGAAAATCTGGAGAGGGATGAGAATATGAGGGAAGAGCGGAAGAGATAGAGGAATGACAACAGGAAGTAAGGGGAGAGAGGGGAATGACGGGTGGTCCGCCAAAGGAGAGAGTTATGTGCGAGGGGAATGGCTACCGTAGTCGAGGGGAGATGAGAGGAAGGGAAGGGAGGGAGAGGGGACGAGGCGAGGGTTGTTGATGGTTGGCGATGGTAGTGTGAGTGTGCTACTAATATATTTTTTTTAGGGGGATTTCTCGTCCACCAGCTGGACAGTCGAGATCAAGGACCCGAATGGAAATAAGTCACTTTGTCTGACATTTTTGGGGTTTTCCTGCGTAATTTACACTATTGTAAAAATGTTGGTAGAATTACCGACAATATGTTAGGTAAAAGGACATGTGCAACTAATGTGACATTATACTGTGGCAATGTTTCGCTCTCCAGGAGCTTGACAAAGTTCCTGGAGAGCAAAACGTTGCCACAATAAGTCACATTAGATGCTCATGTGTTTTTCACCTAATTTACACTACGTACCATAATTGTACTTATGTGTAACTGTGCCTATATAAAATTAAGGGGGAGACTGGAAAACAAATTGGCTGTGTTCTCTCGAATGGAACTTCATTACCGTGTGATATTTACCACCTTACGAAGGGGGACTTGGGTGACACTACTCTGATGGGCCAGTGGCCACAATGCTGTGGGAGGATTTTGGTGACAACACTGTGACGAGATTTCAGTCGCTACTGTGGTGGAATTTTTGTGACCACTGTGGCGGAAATTTGGTGAAGTCTCCCTGGTGAGATTTTGATGACATCCGTGTGATATTATCTTCGTCTTCTGATGCAGGTACTCCATCATACTCCGTGAAGATCCCGCGGGACTCAAATCTCGGTGTTGACAATTCCAGCTCATCAGATCACAAAGCTCTCTTCACTACACCAGGTTGTTCTCACTACACCAGGTTGTTCTCACTACACCAGGTTGTTCTCACTACACCAGGTTGTTCTCACTACACCAGGTTGTTCTCACTACACCAGGTTGTCCTTACTACACTAGGTTGTCCTCACTACGCTGAACATCCCAACAGATCGAGGGGGCCATGAATAGCTACGACTGTGAGAGAAGGTAGATTAGCCAGTCCTACGACTGTGAGAGACGGTAAATTAAGCAGTCCTACGACTGTGAGAGAAGGTAGATTAGCCAGTCCTACGACTGTGAGAGAAGGTAGATTAGGCAGTCTTACGACTGTGAGAGAAGGTAGATTAGCCAGTCCTACGACTGTGAGAGAAGGTAGATTAGCCAGTACTACACATGCTGGACTCCCAGCACTTCGTTATCATTATTACAGAAACGTAAAGCATGGTATACAGACTTCTTCAGTTGAAAAGAGAAAGCAGCAGAATTCTGGAAGCAGTTGTAGTAATTCTGACGTTATCAGTCCGTCACCCTTCCACCATCACCGTCACTACTACGACCAGAAATCTGTTACTTATTGTATGCGACGGGAGAGACCTGTTGACTAGGCGACACTTTCACTAGTAAAGATATTAAAGTATTGTAAATTTGTCTTCTTCATCGGTATTGTATATTATCAACAATAAAATTTTCCTTACAAAAGAGATGTTTACAGACAGATAATAAACTCCAGAATCAATAACAGTGTCCATTTATTTCTTTGCCTCTTCAACGTTGATTTCTAGCAGCTTAAAAAGGCCTTCGATGTTTTCCGATTTTCACAGTAAAATCTTCATAAGAGAATCAGAAATCTGAAAGATTTACACATGGCCCTTTATACTTCCTCTAGCAACGGGAGATCAGCATCTATTATCTCTCTCATGGTGTCCATTTTCGTTATTCTTCATTTTTTCCAGAGAAATGTCTCTTTTGCAACTTTGTATATGTATAGTGAACGTCCCTCACCCCAGTTTCATTGCGCTAATCTTCATAAAAAAATTAAGAACATGGAGCATCACAATGCACTTTTCAAGGCTGATTCAACCCAGAAAAATAACTCAGAAAGAGAAATGACATACAGCAGGCAACAATGTCAGAACTGATCCTCTTATGCCCACATTTTCTTTGGGATTACAACACTACTGTACAAGTTGAGGTCATTTTTTTCCAAACTATTCCTTTATTGGCTCTACAGCGTCACAGTGAGCAATCCATTTTGTTTGGAAAGGTTTTAGCCATTATATATATATATACATAATATATATATATATATATATAATATATATATATATATATATATATATATATATATATATATATATATATATATATATATATATGCAATAAGATCACAGTAAACAGGTGATTTCAGAATATGCAAAACAACCACTCTGAAAGAATAGAGAAATTCCAAGCGCTTTCGCGACTACTCACATTATCAAGGAACTATGAAAGTAAAGCATCCAAGGGAGCTATATAAGGGGTCTGGCCAGCACCTCACTATCAGATTCCACAACGGTTAAACACCTGACGCGCGCCGACCCAACTTGGATAGGTCCTTTGCACAACTCACCCACAAACTATTCTACCCAAGAAAATTTAAAAATTATTTGTCCAGTGTATTATTAAATTCTTCCCAAATTCTATTAATTATAAATGGATCTAATTTATATAAACCAATATGAATATTTCCTTTGGTTTATATAAATTAGATCCATTTATAATTAATAGAATTTGGGAAGAATTTAATAATACACTGGACAAATAATTTTTAAATTTTCTTGGGTAGAATAGTTTGTGGGGTGAGTTGTGCAAAGGACCTATCCAAGTTGGGTCGGCGCGCGTCACGTGTTTAACCGTTGTGGGATCTGATAGTGAGGTGTTGGCCAGACCCCTTATATAGCTTCCTTGGATGCTTTACTTTCATAGTTCCTTGATAATGTGAGTAGTCACGAAAGCGCTTGGAATTTCTCTATTCTTTCAGAGTGGTTGTTTTGCATATATATATATATATATATATATATATATATATATATATATATATATATATATATATATATAATATATATATATATATATATATATATTGTGCCGAATAGGTAAAACTGGTCAATTAGCAAGAACTCATTTAAAATTAAGTCCTTTCTAAAATTATCTCTTGTACGTATAAAGATATATTTTTTTCATTAATGTTAATGTAAAAATTTATAATTTTGCATCGAAAAAATCTTAGAAAACTTACCTAACCTTATTATAACAAGAACAATTTATTTTAGCCTAACCCAACTAAATATATTTTAGATTTGTTTACAATAATTTAATACTAAACAAACACAATGAAATATATTTTTTTCGTTAGGTTAAGAATGATTTTGTCGAAATTATTGCATACACAAATTTTCACTTGTCCTATATGGCAAGATGAGCGTTGCTATTTAAGCCAAGATAACAAGTTCTGCCTATTCGGCACGACATATATATATATATATATATATATATATATATATATATATATATATATATATATATATATATATATATATATATATTGATTTTTTTTAGAAATAAACTTGTAATTTATTTTAGTCTAATTCTACTAAACTTATCATTGGTTAAATTTATTATTAATAAAAATCAACCATAAATAATTTACTTTCCATTATTTTTTGACTAATCTTCACAGATTTATTGTTTAGTAATAGTAGTAGTAGTAGTAGGGGGGGTAGTAGTAATAGTAGTGGTAGTAATAGTAGCCGTAGTAGCAGTATTAGTGGTAGTAGTAGAAATATTGTTGGTAGCAGTTGCAGTAATAGTAGTGGTGGTGGTGGTAGTAGTAATAGCAGTAGTAGTAGTGGCAGTAGTAGTAATAATAATAGTTGTGGTAGTAATAGTAGTATTAGTGGTGGTGGTAGTAGCAATAATAATAGTGGTGGTAGTAGTAGTAGTAATAGCGGAAGTAGCAATAGTAATAATAGTGGTAATAGTAATGGTGGATGTAGTAGTGGTAGCAGTTGTGGTGGTGGTCGTCATAGTACTAGTAGAGGTAGTAGTATTGGTGGCGGTCATAGTGGAGGTAGTAGTGGTAATAGTGGTGGTGGTCGTAGTAGTAGTAATAGTGGTAGCAGTAGTAATTTAAGCGATTGTTTACCTACCCGGCATGAATGTGGAAGGTTCATGGGAAACGCCACTTTCAAAGTAGTTTCTCTAGGTACCGAAGCCACAAGCACCTGGAATAAGAAGCCACTCTGGACCAGGCTAATTAACCTGTTTGTTGCTTGATCTCCTGATAGATTGTGCCAATTAACTTTGGAGTTGTTGAAGTCTCTCTGAGTTATTAAAGTCTCTTTGAGTTACTGAAGAGAGTTAAGGACAGGTGAGAAGAGATAAATGGCGGATTGAGACAGGGAGAGGGAAAAAAATGAAGGGAGATAGAAAGGAAGGAGAAAGATAGGGAGTATGAAAGTCTTCGATAAAGGCAGAACCATAAGAGAATGGTGAAAGTTGTGATCACTTATAACACGAAGGACAGAGATAGCAGAAATGGGGTCATAAAGGTAATAAAATATTTTATTAGGTGTTGTCTCTCCACTCGTTCTCGTGTGTGTGTGTGTGTGTGTGTGTGTGTGTGTGTGTGTGTGTGTGTGTGTGTGTGTGTGTGTGTGTGTGTGTGTGTGTGTGAGTGATGAAGGGGCAAAAGGAAGGGGGAAGGGGTTTGTTCCATTGTGTACTTATTGTGAATCTTGAAATAATGTCTTTTCCTTATCTCTGTAAGAAGCCAGACACCTGTGGTCAGCGGTAGGTCATGAAGGTCCATCAGAGGGAAAATCGTGATACTCCAGTACAGTGTTCAGTTCTAAGCCTCTTTTAACATAAAATCTAAAAACTGTTGCTGGTGGAAGTGTTGCCACTAATACTAGTATTACAACAACTTCTAGTGCTTCTACTACTGCTGCAACCACTACTGTTAACATCAGATTTTATTCAGATTTTAAACCCGGGGGAGTGTTAGCCGCCCAGGATAACACAAGAAAGTCAGTGTGTCATCGAGAACTGTGCTATTTCCATTGGGGTCCTTAAATCTTGTCCCCCAGGATGCGACCCACGCCAGTCGACTAAAACCCGGGTACCTTCTTGCTTGCTAGGTGAACGGGACAGCAGGTGTAAGGAAACACCCGTAGTGTATGCACCCTTTCCGGGGATCAAACCATGGACAGTGTGTGTGTGAGCCCACGGGACACAACGACTGCTGCTGTAACTGCAGCTGTTGCTTATACCACTTCTGCTGTTGCTATTAACAATAATAATAACAATTATATTATCCGTTATTTATATACTGTATACACCAAACTGTCCCTACACGCACCTTCCTTACTTTCAATGATATATACACTGACAGCTGTGTATCACTCCGGGTATATAAACTGACAGCTGTGTATCATTATGGATACACTGAGAGGTCTGTACCTCAGTGTTTACGCTCAATGTATTCTTAAATCCTTGTTTGTTTTCCATTTATAGCATTAAAGCAGTCGTGGCAGTTTGCTCTGCTAATGACTTCGTGTAGATGATACATCCTAGACTGAAAAATTCCTGCAGTAGCTTACCTTTTTTTCTCCTTTGTACTTCCCAGGAAATGACCCGTAATTCTTTTTTTTCAACGCACCGGCCGTATCCCACCGAAGCAAAAGTTTCTCTTTTTAACTTTAGTAATGTATGCAGAACAAGGGGGTACCAGCCCCTTGCTCCCGGCATTTTAGTCGCCTCTTACGGAGGAAGAATTCTGTTCCACTCCCATGGAGATGAGAAGAAATAAACAAGAACAAGAACTAGTAAGACAATAGAAGAAAACCCAGAGGGGTGTGTATATATATGCTTGTACATGCATACCTGGAGTCTGGTTACCTGGAGGTTATTCCGGGGATCAACGCCCCCGCGGCCCGGTCCATGACCAGGCCTCCCGATGGATCAGGGCCTGATCAACTAGGCTGTTACTGCTGGCCGCACGCAGTCCAACGTACGAGCCACAGCCCAGCTGATCCGGCATGTGTAATGTGACCTAAGTGTAAGTAGAAGTAGCAAGATATACCTGAAATTTTGCATGTTTATGAGACAGAAAAGACACCAGCAATCCTACCATCATGTAAAACAATTACAGGCGTTCGTTTTACACTCGCTTGGCAGGACGGTAGTACCTCCCTGGGTGGTTGTTGTCTACCAACCTACTACCTAGGATGACCCGTACTCTTTCTCTCTATTCCTTTCCTCTCAATTAACGTCCCCCCTTTTCCTCCATTATTCCTGTCCCTCTCCCTCCACCCCTTCATTAACCTCTATCCCCTCCCTCGGTCGCTTTCCATTTGCCTCTCTTCATCTGTCTCTTGTCTTTCGCTTCCTGTGCCTTCGTCTCTCTTTGCGCTACCTGTCAACCATAATCTCTCTCTCTCTCTCCCTTCCTCTCTCCACCCTCCTTTTCTTGCCATCCCTCCTCCTCTCTCTCTATTCCTCCCTCCCTTTATCCCTCCCACTTTTCCTCCTTCCCTCTATCCCTACCTCTTCTCTATCCCTCCCTCTCTCTCTCTCTCTCTCTCTCTCTCTCTCTCTCTCTCTCTCTCTCTCTCTCTCTCTATCCCTCTATCCCTCCTTCCCTCTATCCCTCTTTCCTTCCATCTCTCTCATCCTCAATCCATACTGTCCATGAATTTAATGGTGATCTTGTAGCTACAATGCACTTTAAAACAAATGAGTCAAAACAGCATGAAGCATCAGCACCCCTATTGTCTCCCTCCATATCTCCCTCTAGTCCCCCTCTCTCCCTCCCCCCCCCCTCACATCTCTGGTGTCGCTGGCCGTGATTGGTACACTCGCTCCCCGTTAACCAGCTCTACCTGTCGACGACCATTAGCACAAACGAGCGAGACGACCAGCTAATAACCCCTAGATACCACTCGTTACAGCTGAGTCAACACCTCCCCAGCTGGTGACAGTGCCTGGAAACCCTCCCTGGAAGCCCTTCCTGGCAGCCTCTCTGGTAAGCCCTTCCTGGCAGCCACTAACTGGCAGTCACTCGCAGGAAACGCACCCTTTAAGCACTTCCTGGCAGCCTCTCTGGCAAGCTCTCCCTGGCAGCCTCTCTGGCAAGCTCTCCCTGGCAGCCTCTGACTGGCACCCACTCAGTGGAACCCACTCCCTTGAAGCCATTCCTGGCAGCCTCTGAGTGGTAGTCACTGGAAACCAATCCCTGGAAGTTCTCCCTGGAAATCTCTAACTACCATCTACTCGCTGGAAACTCTGGAAGCCTTTCCCGGCAGCCCCTGACAGCCTCTTCCTGGCAGCTACCCCCTAGTAGTCCATCTCTGCGAATCCTCCCTGGAAGCCCTACCTAGCATCTCTCTGTGGCAAACCCTCCCTGGAAGCCACTGCCTGGCAGCTACTCCCAGGCAATCCGCCCCTGGAAACCTTCCTTTGCAGCCCTTCATGAAAGTGCTCCCCGGCAGCCCGCTCTGGAAACCTAGAAGCCCTCCATAGCAGCCCTCCCTGGCAGCTCTCCCTGGCAGCTCTCCCTGGCAGTCCTCTATGGCAACCCCTCCATGGTAGCCTTTTCCTTTTAAATCCTCTCCGGCAGACCACTTGGTTGCTCCTCCCTGGCAATTCCTCCCTGACAGTATTTCCTGGAAGCCCTCCCTGGCAACCCTTCCTCGTATCCCTCCTTGTGAGCCTTTTTTGGAAGCCCTCACTTTGCATTTTCCCTGACAGGTTTTATTAGAAGACCATGGCAGACCTCCCTGGAAGATCTCCCTGGCAGTCCTTTCTGGAAACCCTCCATAGAAACTCTTCCTGGCAACCCTCGCATCCCTCCTTGTGAGCTCTCTCTGGAAACCCTCACTTTCAACTTCTATCATATTTTCTTGGCAGGCCTTATTGGAAGATCTCCCTGGCAGCCATTCTTTGTGACCCTCTCTGGCGGCCCTTCCTGGAAACCCTCTCTGGAAGCTCTCACTTTGAACCTATCAGATTTTCTTAGCAGGCCTCCATGGTAGATCTCCCTGGCATCCCTCCCTGGCAGCCCTCCCTCTCATCCCTCCCTGGCAGCTCTCCCTTGCGGCCCTTCCTGGAAACCCTAGCATTTCTTGTGAACCCTCTCTGGAAGCCATCACCTTGAATCTATCAGATTTTCTTGGCAGGCCTCCACGAAAGATCTCCCTGGCCGCCCTCCCTGGAAGCCTCCCTAACGAGCAGGGGTACAGTTGAGCCTGCTAACCACTCTTCACCAAAACCCGTCTTTACAACCCAGCCAATTTGCCCCGCCATCCCAATTGGGTAGTTAACTCTTAATTACCGGCGACAATTATGCCCTTGTTACCGCCGCCGGCTTGCCTGCTGCCACAGATTGCGTCTTAGCAAATACCTTTACTGCCTACACACTAGGAGGCCTCGTACGTGCACTTTAAGGCTCTCCTTATGTGCACTTCAGGAAGTCACTTACGTAGGAGGTCACTTACAGGGAAGTGTGTCTTGCCCTCTTAGTAAATTTTTGTTAAATGTTAAGGTGGAGGAGGTGTGGGATGAGAGTGATTGTGATGGTGTGAATAAATGGTGTTTGTGGTGGTGTTGGGGAGAGGGTAGAAGAATGAGGTTTAGGGTGTGGGTGGAGGGGGGGGGTGGTAGAGAGGAAGGGGCGAGGGTGCGGGAGGGAGGGACAGACAGACAGACAGACAGACAGACAGACAGACAGACGGACAAGGGTAGAGATGTCAGGGGGGTGTTGTCAGGATGGAGGTGTGAGGGTGGTGGTGTGATAGTGAAGCACAAAGTAGAAAGATAAGGGATAAAGAGAGAGAGTGGAGTATAAACAAAGAAGAGACATCAGGGGGATCCCATATCAAAATCATCTGAAATACGCCAAACTACAGTAAAGCTATCTCTAATTACATCTGGATAGTTGTGACTGTCATAAGAGAGCAGATGGTTCTATCCCCCGACCTCAACTTTCCAACACAACGCGTCAGTTAAATGTTTGAAATTATTCCTTCACATAGGAAAATGAACATGAATATTTATAAGCAAGGAGAATACGTAAAAAATGGTTACTACTGTCAGGAAAACCGCAGCCATCACCACTGCTATTGTGTCCCGGCTGGCACATTGTCAGCTGTTTGTTTTGATATAGTGTCTGAACTAAAGTCACATGTGCAATACCTGGGTAACTTTAATAATGAGATATTTCACCAACCAGTGTTTTATTTTCTTCGATTCAGTACGGAGAATATATTCTGGAGACTGCGTAAGAAATGGAGAGATAATTGTTAGGTGTCCAGGTCTTAAGCCTTGATAAATGCAAGACAACAGCATCAATTTCGAGACTTGTATAATGGAGGTAGAAGAGAGTGGTAACAGATAAAGATATCATCAGAGATGACTGGGACACACAAGTGGGAGTAGTTCCTGCTCATGAATTCGGCCAGAGGTTGGTAATTGAGTTGTAGAAGCTAAGCTATCTTGTGTAGTAAGATTTCATGACGTTGCTCTATCAGGGAAGCATTCACATATTAATTTTATATAGTACTGGCAAACTAGTGAATAAGATTCATGTCCAACACCTGGGTCATACCTGGAGGTTACCTGGAGGTTATTCCGGGGATCAACGCCCCCGCGGCCCGGTCCATGACCAGGCCTCCCGATGGATCAGGGCCTGATCAACTAGGCTGTTACTGCTGGCCGCACGCAGTCCAACGTACGAGCCACAGCCCGGCTGATCCGGCACTGACTTTAGGTATCTGTCCAGCTCTCTCTTGAAGGCAGCCAGGGGTTTATTGGCAATTCCCCTAATGCTTGATGGGAGGCTGTTAAACAGTTTTGGGCCCCGGACACTTATGGTGTTTTCCCTTAGTGTACCAATGGCGCCCCTACTTTTTATTGGGGGCATTTTGCATCGCCTGCCCAGTCTTTTACTTTCGTAGGGAGTGATTTCTGTGTGCAGATTTGGGACCATTCCTTCCAAGATTTTCCAAGTGTATATTATGATATATCTCTCCCTCCTGCGTTCCAACGAGTACAAGTCAAGTGCTTCCAAACGTTCCCAGTAGTTAAGGTGCTTGACAGAACTTATACGTGCAGTAAAGGATCTCTGTACACTCTCTAGATCTGCGATTTCACCTGTACAGCAGTATTCTAGCCTAGAGAGAACAAGTGATTTGAAAAAGATCATCATGGGCTTGGCATCTCTCGTTTTGAAAGTTCTCATTATCCATCCTATCATTTTCTTTGCATGTGCGATCGTGGCACTGTTGTGATCCTTGAAAGTGAGATCCTAAGACATTACTACTCCCAGGTCCCTTACATTATTTTCCGCTCTATTGTATGGCCGGAGTCAGTAGTATACTCTGTTCTAGTTATTATCTCCTCCAGTTTTCCATAACGGAGTAGTTGGAATTTGTCCTCATTGAACATCATATTGTTTACCGTTGCCCACTGGAAAACTTTGTTTATATCTTCTTGGAGGTTAACCGCGTCCTCAGCAGATGACAGCCTCATGCAGATCCTAGTATCATCCGCAAAGGATGATACGGTGCTGTGGTGTATATCTCTGTTTATGTCTGATATGAGGATAAGGAATAAGATGGTGAGATATTTCACCAAACATTGACTCTTTCAATCCTGCACGAACTGTATCACTGTAGACAACAAGAGCATTTCACCCCTCCATGGAAGACGTGTTCATTTAATATCACATACCTGCAAGTCCCTCCCAAGGAGCTCATTGCTAGTAATCCATTCCTTAAATCACTTGTTAAAGCAACTGCTCAAGAAGAAATTTCTTGCCTAGCTAGTATTAATAAGTTATCACAAACAAGTTATATACACTGATGGATTAAAACAGGAGTCTTCTGGTAGGGCTGCATCTGCTCTTGTTGCCACCTCCCTAGTTAAGAACGATAATGAATTTGTTGAGTTAGGCATAAAAATTAACAACTGGGCGTCTACACTGCAAACTGAATTGTTTGCAATCCTAATGGCGCTAAAGTTAACTTATGACACTGAGCTTGACTCCATCATCATTACTGATTCTATGTCATCATTGAAGGCTCTTATAATGATTCCAACAACATGTTCATTGGAGAAGCCAGGTATAGATACTCAAAAATCCGGGAAAAAGGAAATAATGTACAATTTCTATGGATTCCATCACATATTGGATTACTCCGTCGTGATAAAGTTGATA
Organism: Cherax quadricarinatus; assembly: GCF_026875155.1. Classification (NCBI taxonomy): domain Eukaryota; kingdom Metazoa; phylum Arthropoda; class Malacostraca; order Decapoda; family Parastacidae; genus Cherax; species Cherax quadricarinatus. The sequence goes on along the minus strand of NC_069455.1, from coordinate 17,925,424 downwards.
TGTTAGCCAAGAAGAGTACCCAGAAGGGGAATGTAGAATGTAACTTTGGTATATCTGTGTCTAGCATTAGGAATAATATTAGGAGAGAAGTAAATGAAAATGAATATTATTGGAATGTAATTAGAAGCCTGAGTAGATCTATAACCCACTATGATAACATGAACTTAGATAAGTATGTTTATGGAGCAACCTGCAATGTGAACAGACTGATGTTGCAGAGGCCAGGTATAGGCTTGGTTACAAGTACTTCTGGCAGTTTAGGAGACACACATATGATGTTCAAACTAAATGCAAATTATGTGGTCAGGCATATGGTCACTGTCTTGAACACTATGTGCTTAATTGTCCACTTATTGAAGAATATATTGATAGTATAATAACCTATGTGACATATCAAGATATCTTATTAATGAAAATAAGATACCAGATATACTAAGCAAATTTCCTAAATTTGCTTGTAACAGATAAGTGAACTGTAGATATGTAGATATAAATCCAAATGTACACCTGTTAACCCTTTTGGGGCCTAGCTCCTAGGCCTTTTGTGTATCCATATGCTCTTGCGCTACCGTCCACACGATGGATATGGGGTACACAATAAACTAGCCACTTCGGTAGCAAAATCTAAATCTTTCAACCCAATACAGAAAATATATTCAGAAGAGTGGAAATAGTGGAGAGATAATTTTAGGGTGCTAAACACCTCTTTCCTTTAGCCTTGATAAATCTAAAGCAAAGGCATGAGTATGTAGTCTTAGAGTGGAAAGTGGCAGCAGTTGAAGATAACACAGGTGGGGTCGACCCCACCTCTTTACTTCTTTCACCGTCTCCAGTATGTTTTCTCATTAGTGGGTGAAAATTACCGGTAGAAGATGAGGTAATCAGTCCCTCAGCCTAGAGCCTGTCCATCAAATTGAAAATTGATGGACTGAACACATTGACTCTAGGTTGTGGGACTGATTATCTCAAACTTCTCATTTTCCACCTTTCTCTGCATTGGACTGAAGAAGCCACTTCGTGACGAAACGTGTCCAGAACAAAGATTCCCAAATGTTGCACAAGTGTCTCATTTATCAACTTGTCGGTTTTTTAAACCATTTATATACATCGTCCTCCTCACTTTGTTATTACTTAGCTCCTACAGCTTCGCAAGGCCTCTTCATTCTTCCGCTGTGCCAGTAAACATACGAGCAGTATATTCAGTTATAATTAACATTCATTGTTTTACCTTACAAGACGTCTCATATTGCACTATTTTGTAAAAAAGTAATAAGATGTTCTACTGGGAAATCATTACCAGGTATCCGTCTGCTACATGACATGTCATGATACCTTGCATACAGTATTTTCTAAGCACCCTCCGAAGTGCTCACATTTCCGGCAATGAAGTAGCAAGTGTTTGTGCTTAAGCTCTGTTATATCGGTCACATATGAGGCTCTCCTCTCCGTCTATGGAGAACCGGACGTTTATCCATCTACTTAGTACCACCTCAGCCTAGCTAAATATATTGTAAATGGAGTCTAAATCCACGTGGGCAATCACCCTCAGGGGCGCTGTCGTTTGATTCCAGTTCTCCTGCCATCATTGTTGTACCAACCCTCGTTCATTTGATCGAATTTCTTTTACTGTGTAAGGGAATCTTATTACCATTCCCGTTGTTCTCGTCATTTTTTCGCTTCTGTATCTGCCCTTTCATTTCCGAGTATTCCCATGTGAGTTGGTGTCCACCACAACACTAACCAGTGGACTTTCGTTGTTTTATTTCGTCACAGTGTAGTTCCTGCTCTTCCTATGTATTATCCTCTGTAGTACTACACTGAGCCCCTAAAGGGAGGTTCCTTGATGCTGGTGAGGGTCTCTTGATCTAGGGAATTGAATCTGTGCTCCAATTCCCTGAATTAAGCCTGAATGCCTTCCATTCCCCCTTTCCACATAAGAACATAAGAAAGAAGGAACACTGCAACAGGCCTACTGGCCCATGCGGAGCAGGTCCATGTCCCCCCCCCCGATTAGACCAATGACCCACCCCCCGGATTATCCCAATGACCCACCCAGTCTGGTCATCCCCACTCAAGGATGGAGCACTTTACCAGACCCAGCAGCACAAGCTAGTCAGGTCCAACTCACACCCACCCACACCCACTCATGTATTTATCTAACCTATTTTTAAAACTACACAACGTTTTAGCCTCAATAACTGTACTCGGGAGTTTGTTCCACTCATCCACAACTCTATTACCAAACCAGTGCTTTCCTATATCCTTCCTGTATAATCCCTACGAATTTAGCGCTCCCCATGAGCGAGTCGCTGAATATCTACTATTCTTTCACTCCCTTTCAGTCAGTCTTTTGAAAAACGTACAGAGAACTTTCACTGCTCGTATATACTCGATGCATTACTGGGAATGTTTGAAGTCCCTTGACTTGTAGTCCTTGGATTGTAGGCGAGAAAGATACATTATGATTTACACATGGAAAATCCTGAACACTCAAATCACTTTGTATGACAACCAGAGACTCGTTATAAGGTGCAAAATACCTTCACTAGAAAAGCAGGGACACAAGCACACTAAGAGAAAACTCGATGAGTGCCAGAGGACCCCGACTCTCTAATGCCCGCCCTCCGTGGATAAGGGGAATTACCAAAACACCTAGCTCTTTTTTAAGAAAAAAATTAGCAGGTTCCTTTTATCAGTTCCTGACTAGCAGGGCTGTGGTTAGTACGCCTGGTTGATCAGGCCTTGACCTATCAGTCCTGGAATCCTTCAGGTACGGTATAGAGCTCTGCACTGGAGATCCCCCAGGATGAGGGTAAGAGTATTTCCCATAGGATCCTTCTTTTGTTAAGAATGCACATGATGTCCCATCCCCTTCCCCTCCCAATTTCATTTTCCAGCCCTCTTCCACCTCGCATCGTTCCAGTGTTCACCATTCCGCGCATATTCTAACCTTTCCACCTCCTGCTTCGACCTTCCATTTATCCCAAAATGTTGGGCTCTTGGTTGTGAGAAATGTTACTTAAATAAAAAAAATCCACGACAAAATATTTTTTAACAAGACGATCGTTCCTCCTAACCATTCCTCCCTTCACAAAGTTTTTGTATTTTTAATTAGGTCAGATAATTAGGTATTCCCGAACGGGTAACTTCAATTTAACGCTTGCATTTTTTTTCTTATTCCAGTTTCGTTTATCTTTCGCTTAAAGCACGAGAACGTTTCGTCCGACTGGCTTCATATTTTCAACTCTGGTTTACGGTAGCTACGGAAATGTTCTTAAAGCAATTGGCATGTGCAGGTGGCCTATGACGAAAGTTGTAGAACTCATTCCTGGAATGGCTCTGATAACTTCTAAAACCCTCTGCTGTTTGGCTACTGAAAAAAAGTGCCTCTTAATTCGACGACGGCGGTGAATGATATTTAAAGTTAGCTCACGTCCAACAGTTTCATGCCTAAAGTAGTCTGAATTTTGATTCCCGTTAAATCACGTCAATTATAGTAGAATCTACCTTTTGTGAATGGTGCCAATATTTAGTGCCAGATGCATTATGGGGTGAGGGTAGTGCCCACTAAGTTCAGTTTGTGTCAGGGTAAATTGGTCAAAGTAAATAAGTTACAGAAAACTTAGAATCACTAGAATCTGGATCGTAAATAGATCGGTTTAAAAATTTCGACCATGATTTGTTTTTGTGGAAATCAAGATTGAGTAGGTCTCCATCTGCAGATTTTGTTAAATAGTAATGTTGAAGTCCAGTGAATGCCTCGTTTTATCAGTTTCTGAAGAATAACGCAGACGCTCTCTATTAGGATTTACTTTGTAAATGGTCCAAGTCGGACCGAAACGTCGTCGTAAGCTTCTCTCTTCTATGTGCGGGTTATTTGTGTATTAT
>NC_069455.1:17869036-17919036 GCF_026875155.1 Cherax quadricarinatus | reverse complement strand
GCCGTTCCACTCTGGTCGTCCCTGGACCCCGGACTGAAACAGCTCTTCAGCTTGCTCGTTGTGAGTCATTTCACACCGGCAAACTTGGTTCAAGTTAACTCTTATTTCTGGCCAAGAATGTCCTCAGCTGTCTTTAATTATTGCAGGTCGTGTAAGGTCTGTCAGCTTCCAACTTGCCGTAATGCCAAGAGAGAACCCATGGTAAAGATGACAATTTTCATTGTCTCAGTCGAGAAGATGGATGCTGACTTTGCTCGCGCCACCAGTCATACACATACGCCCATACGCATGCATTCGCACACGTACGAACTAGATATTCGGATAAAGAGACTACCTACGGAAGCTTTAATAAGGAATCCTTCAAAATGCCTTGCGTCAGTGTATGTTTGTTCACTCTGAGTACGCAGCACAAGTGTACAACCCTCATACAGTATTTCACAAAAAGAAGTACTGGAACCAGAGCTGAGGGACAGTACACGGAAAGTAAACTAGTCTGAGACCAACTACATTTTAGGAACACTAGGAAGTATAACGACTACAAAATACTCCTGGACACAGAAATGGTGGACAAGGAAAAGAAAAAATATGAAGTGGTAACACAAATTAACACAGGGTGACACAGGTTGACGCAGGATAACACAGGTTAACACAGGGTGTCACAGCATAACACAGGGTGACGCAGTGACACAGGGGCGGACCCAAGTTCAAAGTCCGAAACAAATCCAACATGTTCTAAGTGTATATACGTATTACCTCTTAAGAGGACAATAGATAATCGAGGTAGAGGTAGTGATCGCCCACAGAGGGCGATCACTCTACCTCTAAATCTCAAGGTAGACAAATGCTTTGATAAACAGAACTTTGGAAAATACAAGAAAAAGTAAAAAAAAAAATGGATCATAAAAGTTTGGTTTCTACTGGCCCAGTACTGTAGTTCAAGAATTAAATAAATAACAAGGCCCTGACATTGAAAAATTCATGACAGCCAAAGGTCCCACGATTTCATTTCCAAGTTTTTTCTCGACTTTTTCTATTTACTGATAAAATCCTCATCCTTGTATTGTGTGTTCTCCCTTGGAAAATGTTTTAATAACAAATCAACAAAAATTACTTCTGGCTGATGGGATTTATGGCAGGATGTGAAATATCCACTTTAATCTCTATTTAAGGGATATAAACAATGTTGACTGGTGGATAAAATATGAAGCTCTATTGACCCTTGTTTAGTCGGTAGGATTTAACTCCCTTAAGCAAGCTCTGCTTAGTGTTGAGATTCAATGATTTTTATTAAGCCTTTTCTCGTAGACTCTTAGATGGGCGCTCATGTGGTACACTCCTACTCTACACAAACAAACCACACATATGTACAAAATAAACCATGCATACACACCATGTCGACACTCGCACCATACACATGCTCATTAGTTAAAGTGAGAGGAAATAGCTTAATAATTATACCCTGTCTTGTGTATGTGTTTGTGTGGGTTTCTCTCTCTGTCTCTGTCTCTGTCTTTGTCACTCTCTCTCTCTCTCTCTCTCTCTCTCTCTCTCTCTCTCTCTCTTCTCTCTCTCTCTCTCTCTCTCTCTCTCTCTCTCTCTCTGCCAACTAGAAGGAGACAGGAAGAACAGAATTATATAACTTTGTTTACATAATATGCAGAATGTGTAAAATCCCAAATAAAAAATCTGAGCAAATGTATCAACATGATTCTGAAGAAGAGCTGAAAAAAAACGACGAAAATACTGGACTGATTGCCAATTAAAACTACCTCAGAACGAATACTTGTAGTTGTATAGCAGCGCTGTATGATCCTTTTGGGTTTAGCGCTTAGTTAAAATTATGTGAAAGAACCGTAGTTCAAGAGTAGTGTCAGGTAGAGGAGACCAGGAAATTCAGTATAGTTAAGCTTAGCCCAAACACGAGTGAAATGTTAGGCTAGCGAGATGTAAGATTGGTGGAAGGCAAGATTGGTACAAGGCAAGATTGGTACAAGGCAAGATTGGTACAAGGCAAGATTGGTACAAGGCAAGAATAACGAAATATAACATTAGTGAAATAATGAATATGTAAGTTAGGGGGGAATAATATCTATTGAAACTAATTCTTTCTCAGCCAAGGGTCAGTCAGCGTTGGTAGGCGAAGCTGTACGCTCCGTAGATCTTCATACCAGAGATAGGTAAAAAAAAAATTGCATATCAGAGACTCAAGTGATAACTAAAATAAATACCAACAATTTTTTTTGGTGTGTGTTAACAAGGATTTTTCTTGTATACAGAAATTTCATTTAAAAATATTTTTTTTCTTTTTGAGACGTATACAGACCACTTAATGAAGCGTCACTGTCCTGTACGAAAATATTTAGTGAGTCTGTATAAGTTGTATCATGTACTTATAAAAATGAAGATTATTATTATTTGTAGTAGTAGTAGTAGTGATAGTAATATAAAAGATTTGATATATATTAAAATTGTAACGATATATCTGAAGATGAATCAAATTTAATAACATGACCGATAGTGGCTGTGTATTTTAGCTGTTTAGGAAATACAATACGAGATGAAACACTTATACATTTAGTGAAATAAGTGAATAATTAAGTGACGAAGGTCAAAATTGTTTGTAACTAACTTGGAAAGTTATATTCAGAACACTTGTTTGAGTATTTCTTACTATAAAGTGGTCAGTTTTCAAACGATGCGTAGAGACGTTAACAATGTACACTGGATGAAGCTTTTAGATGAAATCTGGAGGAGATCTGAGAGCAAAATACTTTCTATAGAATGATAACATAAGCAAAGAAACTTAAATAACAAAAATGCACAATAATGTGACTGGATCAATACACACAATCCGCATGTAGGAAAGAGGAGCTTACGACGATGTTTCGGTCCGACTTGGACCATTCACAAATAAGTGCTCACTGGGCGTTACAGAAACGCAAGAAATATATGTAAAGTGAAAGGAAGGTCTAAAGATCATGATCGCTTCATACGACAGAGAGAAAGCTTGATGTATGTCGAACATAGTACATGCAAAAGGAGAATTGCTCATCAAAGCAAAACCTAAAGAATTCTTTCAATACGTAAGTAGCTGGAAAAGGTGTACGATGCCTACACTATGAAGGATGGGAGAGATGTGGTTCAAGGAGTCATTTGAAAAGTCAGTGTACTTCTGGAAAGACATCTGTTGAATGAATAATGGCCGCTTCACATCTCGGCTACTCATGAATGGTTATGTACTGTCTTTGCTCTTATGGCCAATATTTAAAATTGTGAATGGAATCCTCCCTTCTTTTTTCAAGAATTTCCTCATCCAAATCGTCCCACTTCCTAATTATCAAACCCTGAAGTAATTTTTGGTATCTTTGACTCGTTTGCTTCTTTAATTTTCATGCTTATCTTTTTGACTTCTGTCGACTTCTTTCAAACATTGTGTGTGCTCTGGCAAGTCCTTGGAGTATCTTCGAAGGTCATTCCTTTTAGTTATAAGATTCGTTTTGGTCATTCTTATTAGCTATAAGATTCGTTTCGTAGATCATTCCTTTTAGTTATAGGATTTGTTTCGTTGGCCATTTCAATTAGCTGTATGATTCGTTTCATAGGTCATTGCAATTAGCAATATGATTCGTTTCCTGGGTCATTCCTCTTAGCTATAAGATGCATCTTGTAGCGACTCTCTGGACTTTCTTTACTCTCTGGACATGTTTTTCTCACGTTGGGACTTCAGGCAGGTACTAAGTACTTTATGATTGATCTGGTATATGCCGTATATAAAGCCCTGATGGACTTTTTGTTGAGGTAATTGAATTACCAAACTCAATTTATCTGCCTCGGAAGATGGCCTGAAAAGGTATAAATAAAATAAGAAGGAAAAATATTACATTTTCCCTTTCATCTTATAAAAGCAAATAACCTCATAAATAATTGGTCCAAAACATCCAGGCATGAAAATCCCCCATCTCATATTAGAAAAAAACTAGTGTTTTTCTGATGGAAGGTTGAAATTGATTAATTTTGAGAGCTAAAATACTGATGAGAGTGACTGACTCTTCATCGAGTATGAATTAGATAATGCAATAAATAAAGGTCGATCAACCGCTCCTGGAGAAGATGGTCTAGCTTATATCCTCTGAACTCTAAGGCAGGTCCCTGATAAACCTCTGTGAGCATTGTATAATCATCGAGAGTATTTTTTCCTACTTCCTGGACCAATAGTCTCAGTGTGCCTATCCCTAACCTGCAACAGACTATGCAATAGAATCAAACGCCAATTTCCCCTCATCTCCATGGTTTCGTGAAAAGAAAAGTATTGTACTACCACTTTTCTTACTGCTCACATCTCTACTAATTTTACCATATTCCTTGATCTGAAATATCACAAGCAAAACTGTGTTACTGCATGAACTAGCCAAAATAAATATTGGTGGTAGCCTACTCAGTTGGATAATAGGATATCTGTTAAATAGTATCCTCTGCCTTAATGAAGTTCGAGCAATTTGTAATCGATTAGGCCTTCTAACATCTTCCTCTAAAAGAAAGATATTAAGCAAACAACATCCCCTACCCATCTATTTGCTGGGTGAAAACATTAACTCTGTTAAATTTTACAGATATCTTGATGTAGATGCAACCTTTAATAATTCCACCATTGAAGCTAATGAAGAATGAAGCCCTCAGAATTATGCTTGTCTGTCTTAAATCTACCAAGGTTCTTAATATGAAGAAGGGGCTTGGTGCTTCTAGTATTAGTGATAAGATTGTAGAAATTAACCAGACACTGTCAGTACGAATCTGACTACATGTCTAGAAGTAAATATATGTTGTGAAAACATGTAATTATATAAAGCTTTATAACCTGCACGAGCTTGGAGCAGTTGCTGCTCTTGTTGCCACCTCCCTAATTAAGAACGACAGGAACTTTGAGTTAGGCATAAGAATTAACAACTGGGCGTCTATACTGCAAACTGAGTTGCTTGCCATTCTAATGGCGAGAGTTAACTTACGACATTGAGCTTGACTCTATGATTATTATTGATTCTATGTCATCACTGAAGGCTCATGACTCAAATAATGACTCTTAATAACATGGTCGCTGGAGAAGCCAGGTATAATAAAAAATCCGGACAAAAGAAATTAACGCACAATAGTTATGGTTTCCATGAAACATTAAATTACTCCTTGATGATAAAGTTGATACGTTAGCCAAAAAAAAATGTATCTTGAAGGAAAATGTAGAATGCAACTTTGGTGTATCTGTGTGTAGCATTAGGAATAATATTAGAGAATTAAATAATGAAACTGAATGTTAATCAGAAGCCTGAGTGGATCTGTAACCCACTATGATAACATGAATGTTGATAAATACGTTTATGAAGCAACTTGCAATGTGAACAGACTGATGTAGTGGCCAGGCTTAGGCTTCGTTACAAGTTCTTCAGGAAGTTTGGCAGACACAAAGATGATGATCAAACCAAATGCAAAGTATGTGGCCAGCCCTATGGTCACTATTTTGAACACTTTGTGCTTAATTGTTCGCATATTAACGAATATAGAGATAGACTGTATAATAACCTCTGATATATCGAGATACCAGAGATATTAAGATATTAAACATATTTCTTTTATTTGCTTGCAACACAAAAGTAAACTGTAGAAATAAATTCAGTATTCCTATAAATCCCTATTAGGCCTAGTTCTAAGACCTTTTGTGCATCCATATGTTCTTGCGCTACTGTTCACAGGATGGATATGAGGTTCGCAAATGAACAAGCAGTTTCAGCAGCAGAATCTCAAATCTCACTGTCAAATAAATTTTGTGAACCTAACTTAACCTTGCCTGTGAAATTTTATTTCGATATTTTAGTTCTAATATACAACATCAGGTTACTTAAGAAGGAATCCGTTGAATGAAATCCCTTGAAACCTGACTGGTAATTATAAAGAATGTTAATGTCAATAACTTACTTAACCACATGGACATAACTCTGAAAATACTTACGAACTTACAGTTAATGACATTTGGTCTACCATTTTTCTTGAAAATGTAAGTGACTCTTATCTTATCTTATCCAGCACGGTATCTGCTACTGCGTTCCTCATGTTCATATGTTAGGTAAGCTGTTGGTACTTGCATTTCGGAAGTCCCTTCCATTAGTAACTTGGCCGGAATGATTAGCCAAAATCAGCAGCCAAAATACTGAGTTTATCATAGTTCCTATTGCAGAGTTTCCTAAGACACATGTGAGAGCTGGAAATTGTTTGACTTCATTACTGAGGTAGGTTTCAAAATCATCGAAGCTTGTAGTGAAGTTGTTAGATGCACATGAATACTGATGATGCAACAGCTGTATAGTATGAATTGCAGTAATTAGGTATTTTAGATGTTTTGTGGCATACCTCGTTATCAATATTTAGCTCCATATTAGAAAGATTTATGTTTATACTCATGGACTTTTAAATGCTGGGAGAACTACCTAGGATTCTTTCAGTATTCTTCAATTTTAGAACTATAGTTCACTTGAGTTTACCTGGAGAGGGTTTCGGGGGTCAACGCCCCCGCGGCTCGGTCTGAGACCAGGCCTCATGACTTACCTACTCTTAAGATTCTCGTAAACCTTATTACAAGTGTTGTTGCTTATTATCACACTCCTTTATAACAATGTTAAATCATTATTTAACGCGCCTGTTACAGATTTGCAAGAAATAACTTATAAGTAAATGTACTATACTGGGAATTTTTAGAAAAATATTTAATAAGCATGTTGCCTTGATTTTAACAATGCATCCATCAAACTTGGGGTTGATCCACATCACTTGTATCACGAGTCATCTGGCGTATATTCTGGGGATGTTTCCCCAGAGATCACAGCCGTGCCTAATGAATATCGACTGGCATCCAACCCCATCCCACCATCAAATGAAGCGACGGAGATCGGAACTTAACACCCGTTAGATCTCTTGTTTCATATTCCTTACCCCTCTTCCTCCTCTCTCTCTCTCTCTCCCTCTCCCTCTTCTCTCTCCCTCTTCTCTCTCCCTCTTCTCTCCCTCTTCTCTCTCTTTCTCTCTCTCGCACCCTCTACTCTTCTCTCCTTCTCTCTCTGTCCTTCCCTCTCCTTATTATGCTAGCTCTCCCCTTTCTTTAATATTCCCCCCCCCTCGCTCTCTCCAATATTCTTTAAGTTAGGGACTTCCACAACACAACCGAAATGAGGCTGACCGATTACGAAACCTACCTAGTGTGATGGAATATGCCTGGAGATACACAGCTCTTGTTTCTACCGTGTAATTACCCAACAGATTGGTATTGCAATACGCAAGTAATGTATCCAGTTCTGCTTAATAATAAAAATGATGGAAAGTTTGTTTTTCATCTTAGGGCTTCCAGGCTGGACGACCGCCAGGAGGCGTTCATGTTTATACCATGCACTGTGAGGTTGCCGGGGACCGAGAAACCCTGGTAGAACACGGTGACTCTTCCCGAGGTACTGTGCCACTTTACAGAGACTTGACACTCCCTGAGCGTGGTGAGGCTAGGTCATGCTCTCCTGGCGGAAATTGTGAAGGGTGCCACCTTACTCTACATAAGTTATATTGTACGTAGAGATGCTATGTTTTCCTGTCACATTTCACATAGTTTGAAATATGATTACCGTAGCTCAGTTGGTAGCGCACTGATCTCACACATTGAGGTCCGTGGTTCGATCTCCGGTACGGGTGGAAGTGTTAGGGCGTACTTCCTTAAGGCACCTGCTGTCCCTGTTCACCTATTAGTAAATAGGTACCTGGGTGATAGCAGACTGAAGTGGTTCACATTCTGGGGACAAAACTGTTCTAAGTTGCCCGAAATGTTCTGCATAACAATGGGCGTCTAAACAGTATGTCACTGATGTCAGATATGGTCTGTACACGTTGTATCATGTGCTTGCAGAAATAAATATTGTTATTAAAAAAACAGAGAAATCTTCCAGACTAAACTCGGAGGCTTCAGTGAGACGATGAGGTTGTCGCCAAGCAATCCACAGTATGTTAAGCAACTACGGCAACTTCAGAAGTTTAGTTCCAATAGAGATGAAGTTACTTTTCCCCGGGGATCACTATCTCTCAGGATGACCTATCAAACACACAGGGGGAAAGAAAATTTATGATGATCTCTTCATCATTGCAGAGTGAGACAAAGGGACAAGTGGGAGGGCAGAATTTGGGGGAAAGAGACTCGGGGAGGATGGCAGCGATGAGGCTTTGGGGAAGAGAGTTGGGAAGGTTGGGGACAGTGTGGAGGGCGGGAGAGGATGTTGGGGGCATGTGTGGGGGGAAAGGGTGATGTTGTAAAGATAATGAGAGTAACGATGCTGGTGGAAATGAAGATATGAAAACTCAGGAACGGAACGAGAGGGATAAAGAGAAGAGGGGAAGAAGAAAGTGAGGGAGTAATAGGAATTAAATAAATTAGGTTTAAAGGATAGGGGAATACTTCAGCAGATAAAGATTTTAGTACAGAGTGAAGACACTGGCAGTGCAAGGGTGAAGACACTGGCGGTACAAGTGTGAAGACACTGGCGGTGCAAGTGTGAAGACACTGGCGGTACAAGTGTGAAGACACTGGCGGTGCAAGTGTGAAGACACTGGCGGTGCAAGTGTGAAGACACTGGCGGTGCAAGTGTGAAGACACTGGCGGTGCAAGTGTGAAGACACTGGCGGTGCAAGTGTGAAGACACTGGCGGTGCAAGTGTGAAGACACTGGCGGTGCAAGTGTGAAGACACTGGCGGTGCAAGTGTGAAGACACTGGCGGTGCAAGTGTGAAGACACTGGCGGTGCAAGTGTGAAGACACTGGCGGTACAAGTGTGAAGACACTGGCGGTGCAAGTGTGAAGACACTGGCGGTGCAAGTGTGAAGACACTGGCGGTGCAAGTGTGAAGACACTGGCGGTGCAAGTGTGAAGACACTGGCGGTGCAAGTGTGAAGACACTGGCGGTGCAAGTGTGAAGACACTGGCGGTGCAAGTGTGAAGACACTGGCGGTGCAAGTGTGAAGACACTGGCGGTGCAAGTGTGAAGACACTGGCGGTGCAAGTGTGAAGACACTGGCGGTGCAAGTGTGAAGACACTGGCGGTGCAAGTGTGAAGACACTGGCGGTGCAAGTGTGAAGACACTGGCGGTGCAAGTGTGAAGACACTGGCGGTGCAAGTGTGAAGACACTGGCGGTGCAAGTGTGAAGACACTGGCGGTGCAAGTGTGAAGACACTGGCGGTGCAAGTGTGAAGACACTGGCGGTGCAAGTGTGAAGACACTGGCGGTGCAAGTGTGAAGACACTGGCGGTGCAAGTGTGAAGACACTGGCGGTGCAAGTGTGAAGACACTGGCGGTGCAAGTGTGAAGACACTGGCGGTGCAAGTGTGAAGACACTGGCGGTGCAAGTGTGAAGACACTGGCGGTGCAAGTGTGAAGACACTGGCGGTGCAAGTGTGAAGACACTGGCGGTGCAAGTGTGAAGACACTGGCGGTGCAAGTGTGAAGACACTGGCGGTGCAAGTGTGAAGACACTGGCGGTGCAAGTGTGAAGACACTGGCGGTGCAAGTGTGAAGACACTGGCGGTGCAAGTGTGAAGACACTGGCGGTGCAAGTGTGAAGACACTGGCGGTGCAAGTGTGAAGACACTGGCGGTGCAAGTGTGAAGACACTGGCGGTGCAAGTGTGAAGACACTGGCGGTGCAAGTGTGAAGACACTGGCGGTGCAAGTGTGAAGACACTGGCGGTGCAAGTGTGAAGACACTGGCGGCGCAAGGGTAAAGACACTGGCGGCGCAAGGGTAAAGACACTGGCGGCGCAAGGGTAAAGACACTGGCGGCGCAAGGGTAAAGACACTGGCGGCGCAAGGGTAAAGACACTGGCGGCGCAAGGGTAAAGACACTGGCGGCGCAAGGGTAAAGACACTGGCGGCGCAAGGGTAAAGACACTGGCGGCGCAAGGGTAAAGACACTGGCGGCGCAAGGGTAAAGACACTGGCGGCGCAAGGGTAAAGACACTGGCGGCGCAAGGGTAAAGACACTGGCGGCGCAAGGGTAAAGACACTGGCGGCGCAAGGGTAAAGACACTGGCGGCGCAAGGGTAAAGACACTGGCGGCGCAAGGGTAAAGACACTGGCGGCGCAAGGGTAAAGACACTGGCGGCGCAAGGGTAAAGACACTGGCGGCGCAAGGGTAAAGACACTTGCGGCGCAAGGGTAAAGACACTGGCGGCGCAAGGGCGAAGGCACTGTCAGTGCATTTGTGAAGACACTGTCAGTACAAGTTTAAAGGCATTGATTATATAACATTGATAGTAGTGATAGTACACTGACAGTACTGCCAGTACACCAGGAAGTACAAACATTCAGAATGCACTACTGCCTGTTTCATCAAGGTCAGCTCGTTGCCTGACGTATTGAAAACTATTTTTTTTTTAAATTAATTGTGTATGATTGAATATCTGCATCTTACTGAATTATTGAATTTAATTCTCTCCTCAGCTCAGTAAAATATGATCTACCCTAACATGATCTACCCTAACATGATCTACCCTAACATGATCTACCCTAACATGATCTACCCTAACATGATCTAACCTAACATGATCTACCCTAACATGATCTACCCTAACATGATCTACCCTAACATGATCTAACCTAACATGATCTAACCTAACATGATCTAACCTAACATGATCTAACCTAACATGATCTAACCTAACATGATCTACCCTAACATGATCTACCCTAACATGATCTACCCTAACATGATCTACCCTAACATGATCTACCCTAACATGATCTAACCTAACATGATCTACCCTAACATGATCTACCCTAACATGATCTACCTAACATGATCTAACCTAACATGATCTAACCTAACATGATCTAACCTAACATGATCTAACCTAACATGATCTAACCTAACATGATCTACCCTAACATGATCTAACCTAACATGATCTACCCTAACATGATCTACCCTAACATGATCTACCCTAACATGATCTACCCTAACATGATCTAACCTAACATGATCTAACCTAACATGATCTACCCTAACATGATCTACCCTAACATGATCTAACCTAACATGATCTAACCTAACATGATCTAACCTAACATGATCTAACCTAACATGATCTACCCTAACATGATCTACCCTAACATGATCTAACCTAACATGATCTACCCTAACATGATCTACCCTAACATGATCTACCCTAACATGATCTACCCTAACATGATCTAACCTAACATGATCTAACCTAACATGATCTAACCTAACATGATCTAACCTAACATGCTCTAACCTAACATGATCTAACCTAACATGATCTACCCTAAAATGATCTAACCTAACATGATCTACCCTAACATGATCTACCCTAACATGATCTACCCTAACATGATCTATACCCTAACAGATCTACCCTAAGATGATCTAACCTAACATGATCTAACCTAACATGATCTAACCTAACATGATCTACCCTAACATGATCTACCCTAACATGATCTAACCTAACATGATCTAACCTAACATGATCTACCCTAACATGATCTACCCTAACATGATCTACCCTAACATGATCTACCCTAACATGAATCTACCCTAACATGATCTAACCTAAATGATCTAACCTAACATGATCTACCCTAACATGATCTACCCTAACATGATCTACCCTAACATGATCTACCCTAACATGATCTACCCTAACATGTTCTACCCTAACATGATCTACCCTAACATGATCTACTCTAACATGATCTACCCTAACATGATCTAACCTAACATGATCTACCCTAACAAGATCTAACCTAACATGATCTAACCTGTAAAGTAAAAGGACACAAGTGCAACTAATGTGACATTGTGGCAACGTTTCGCTCTCCAGGAGCTTTATCAAGCCATTACAAACAATACATGGACACAGAGGGTATATAAAGGCTCAGAGTGAGGTGCAATACTAGTGAGGTAACATTTCGATGTTCACTAGTGGTAGTAGTAGTAGTAGTGGTGGTAGTGACAAAAGTAATACAATATGATAGAGCAATTAATTCGTACAAGAGCAAAAGGATACAAAAGCTATTACTTGGGTAACATAAAAATAGGTTGGACAAATATAGACTGGAAAGAGGCAGCTTGTTTCAGTGTTCACTCTCTGTAATGTGCTATAACAGGAGAGACTATGTGATGGCAGGGTTTACTGTTTTCAGGAGGATTCTTGCTAAGACTTCGGAGATGGTGAAGCTGCCGTTGTTTTGTTTAATTGTATTCGAAACAGCGATCATTGCTGATTCGAGGCACTTGCGTCTGCGGAAATTAGTTTCTTTGATCACTAATTGGGCGTCTCTGAATTTCATGAGATGATTGGTGGAATTTCGGTGTTGTACACAGGCGTTGTTCAAGTTATCGTTCCTACATGCGTAAATGTGTTCATTGAGGCGGGTGTCGAGGTTTCTTGCTGTTTCACCTACGTAAATCTTGTCACAGCCTCCACAGGGTATAGTGTAAACTCCTGCATTGACTGGTTCGTGGTGCTTGGATTGTGTCCTGGTTAGATCCTTTATTGAAGTGCTAGAAGCGATGGCGACTCTGGTGTTAGCTTGTGAAAGTACTTTTGAGACGTTCAGTGCAACCTGGCTGTTGGGAAGAATTATAACTTTGGGAGTGGTGTTGATGCGTGAAGATTTAATGATCTGAAGAGCTCTTTTCTTGCAGTCTTTGATGAAAAAAGAAGGAAAATGTAACTCAGTGAATGTCTGGTGAATATATGTACATTCCTCGTCAAGAAACTCAGGACTGCAAATTCGGTATGCTCTTAGGAAAAACCCGATGATGATGCCTCTTTTGGTCTTTGTATCTTGACTGGAATAGAAGTGTGTGAGATCATTTTTATTGGTGGGTTTCCGATAAACTTGAAATCTTAGGTTGTCTACTTTGTGAATGAGGACGTCGAGGAAAGGTAGCTTGTCATTGGACTCTTCTTCTATTGTAAACTGGATCGCCGGTTCAACTGCGTTGAGCCTTGCCTGAAGATCCCGTACATCAAAATGTTTTAGAGTTATTACGAGGACATCGTCCACGTAACGTAACCAAGTGACGCTTGAAGGGATGATGTTGGTGAAGTGTTCGGACTCTAGGTGTTCCATGTATAAGTTGGCTAGGACGGCACTTATGGGGGACCCCATTCCCATGCCGTAGGTTTGTTTGTAGAGCTTGTTATTGAAAGAAAAACAGTTGAAATTAACAGAGTTCAATCAAGTCAACAAAATCTCCCGGAGGTAGAGGAAGATTAAGGTCCTGATTGACTTTACGTCGGAGAACCTCGATGGCTTTTTTGGTAGGTACTTTTGTGAAGAGGGAAGTCACATCCAAACTGCTTAGTTTCTTGTTACGGATGGAGAGGTTCCGGATGCGGTTGAGAAGGTCGCCTGAGTGTTTAAGATGAGCGGGGCTGATGGTCCCCAGAATCCTCCTGAAAACAGTAAATCCTGCCATCATATAGTCTCTCCTGTTATAGCACATTACAGAGAGTGAACACTGAAACAAGCTGCCTCTTTCCAGTCTATATTTGTCCAACCTATTTTTATGTTACCCAAGTAATAGCTTTTATATCCATTTACTCTTGTACGAATTAATTGCTCTATCATATTGTATTACTTTTGTCACTACCACCACTACTACTACAACTACCACTAGTGAACATCGAAATGTTACCTCGCTAGTATTGCACCTCACTCTGAGCCTTTATATACCCTCTGTGTCCATGTATTGTTTGTAATGGCTTGATAAAGCTCCTGGAGAGCGAAACGTTGCCACAATAAATGTCACATTAGTTGCACTTGTGTCCTTTTACTTTACATATTGTCGGTAATTCTACCAACTTTATTATGATCTAACCTAACATGATCTAACCTAACATGATCTAACCTAACATGATCTAACCTAACATGATCTAACCTAACATGATCTAACCTAACATGATCTAACCTAACATGATCTAACCTAACATGATCTAACTTAACATGATCTGACCTAACATGATCTGACCTAACATGATCTGACCTAACATGACCTGACCTAAGCTAACCTAACAAATGATTCTAGAAATGTTAAGAATCTGACGCTGAGCAGAGTCTAAAAAATTGAGTAAGTCGGAATGAGTGAGTGTTGCAGCGAGTGTTGACACAATGAGGGGAAACATGTTTGTTGCAGCGAGTGTAGACACAAGGGGAAACATGAGTGTTGCAGCGAGTGTTGACACAATAAGGGGAAACATGTTTGTTGCAGCGAGTGTAGACACAAGGGGAAACATGAGTGTTGCAGCGAGTGTAGACACAATAAGGGGAAACATGTTTGTTGCAGCGAGTGTAGACACAATAAGGGGAAACATGTTTGTTGCAGCGAGTGTAGACACAAGGGGAAACATGTTTGTTGCAGCGAGTGTAGACACAAGGGGAAACATGAGTGTTGCAGCGAGTGTTGACACAATAAGGGGAAACGAGTGTTGCAGATAGTGTTGACACAATAAGGGGAAACATGAGTGTTGCAGCGAGTGTAGACACAATGAGGGGAAGCAGGAGTGCGTGTGTTGCAGTAGAGGCGAGGGGAGACCTGGTACGAGACAAGGACAAGGTCGAGAGAAGAGAGAAAGGAAGGAAAAAAAGGGAGAGAAAAAAAGAAGGAAAGAGATAGAAAAGGAGGAAGGGGAGAGAAAAGGAGAAAGGGGAGAGAAACTTATGAAGGAGAAAGAAAAGGAAGGCGTACGAAAAGGAGGAAGGGGAGAGAATAGCAAAGAACATTAGGGGAGAGAAAGGAATATGAGGGAAGGTGAATGAAGATGAGGGAGGAAAAGGAGGGAAGGTGAAGGGAGAGAGGGGCAAAGTAAACACGAGGGGCAATAGAAGAGCAGATGAGGACAAATGAGAGAGAGTTTAGGCAAGAGAAGTGTGAGGGGAAGACATAGAAGTGGAATGGGAAGAGGAATTCAAAGGAGGAAGTGAGATCAGGGTGGTGGATTGGGAAAGAAGGATTGGAATTGGGGAGGTAAACTGGGGGAGGTCGCTACAGAAAAGAGGACTGGAGAAAGGAGGACTGGGGCAAGTGGAATAAAGAGTAAACTTGAGGGATTGGAATAGGCATAGAGGACTGGGTGAGAGGGAGTTGGATTAGGAAATAAAAGGAAGATTGGGTAAAGATGGTGGATTGGATAGCAATGTGGAATGAGGGGAAATGCGACAGGTGAGACTGAAGGGAGGTGTGTGTAGCCCGGTTTGTAGCACACTTAGATCACACACTGAGGGCGTGGTTCGATCCCCGGTACGGGTGGAGATATTAGGACGTGCTTCCTTAAGGCGCATGCTGTCCTTGTTCACCTAGCAGAAAAATTAGGTAACTGGATATTCCACGACTGGTGTGGGTAGCATCCTGGGAACAATATTGACCAAAATTTACCCGAAATGCTCTGCATAAGAAGGGGCTTTCTATATAGTATGTCACTGATGTTAGCTATGGTCTGTATAAGTTGAATCATGTACTTATAGAAATAAATATTATTATTATTATTATTATTATGTTAAAATGAAGAAGGAAAGGGGAAAGGATGGGTGGAAGGGGGATGATTGAAGGGCAGAAGGTGGACTGTAGGAGGGAGGAAGGGAGGGTGGGTCCTGGGTGACTGGGGGAGGAAGGGTTGGAACTAGAGGGAAAATGTTATGAGCAGGTGGGTTAGTGAGGGAGGGGGGGGGAGAGGAGGGCTCCAGGGGGTAAGGGTGGGAGAAGGTGGGCTAGAGGGGAAGGGGACTGGCAAGAGATGGGAGCAGGTGGGTGGTGGAGGACGATATGAAAGCTGGAGATAGGAAGGGAGAGATTGGATAGCAGCAGGAGGAGGGGAAGGAGGAGGAGGAGGAAGTGTGGGAAAGAAAAGGTTAAATCTAGATATGTTTGAAAAGCATAAATACTTAATTTACTGATGTATTTTACAGACAGGACAGTAAGCATTAATTTGAGTCTGTGCCTACACAAATTTATCAATACATTAAAACAAAATTGAAGATCATGAGATAACCGGAGAAAGCCTCTTCCGAACTGCATCAAATTTTTAACAAGGATGCGTTTCCCAGAACACAAGATTGTCCTCCTTACCTGATGGCATCAAGTCCCAATTTACAAACATTTTTTAAACAGTGACATTGATTTCCACTCGGTAATTAAAATGTGCCTCTTCTGATCGCTTGCCACCTCATAATGCTGATGCATGCGATGAGGAAGATGATAATGTGAACAATGGTACGGGTGAGATTTGAACCCATTGCGAGTGAGTCGAAAAACTCCAGGCCAGTGCGTTAACCACTGGGCCAGTGGCTAAGATTCATCCAATTAGGAATATTTCTATACGCCATAGGGAAGTTAACATGGGCCACCATTAGGACCACAAATGCAAGTTTTTACAGACGAATCTCCCGCCAGGGTGGCCGTGACGAACTATAGCTCCAGTCCCCTCCCGTGGTGTTTGTAATCGTGTTATTACGATTTCTTGAGTCATGACACACTAAGTTTAAACTGAGTAGGAAAAAAGCTAAAGTTTTACTGACAGTGTTTAAATATAATGTAAATGACTAGAAAACACAGTTGAAGAATTAAGTCACTTTTGCAACATATGGAAATCTTTGTGGAAACGTTTCGCCAACGAGTGGCTTCCTCAGTCCGGTACTGAGATAAATGGTTGAACATGAGAAACAGTTTGAGATAATCAGTCCCTCAGCCTGGAGTCGATGTGTTCAGTCCACAATAGATTCCCAAATTTTGCAAAGGTATCTAATTCTCAAATGTTAAAATAACCTGGAATTTTTGGATTCACTTCAGTGAGCGGAGGAAGCCTTTTCTAATAGGCTTCATTAACTAAATACGTGAATTTCACTTCAAGTTGTGTAAATATTTAACAGATTTATTAATTATGTAATAAAACTTAACTTATAAAATTTGTTTATTTTATATAGAAACCAATTTTATAAATTGGTGAGCTTCACTTTAAATACTGAGCACTAGTTTAATTTGGGAGTATTTTTGTTTAAAATTTAGGCTGCGAAAAAGAAAAATAAGAACTTAAAAAAATCACGTTAATTCCAGCATTTTCTAAATTCCACAAGTTTAGGGAGCCTTTAAACACTATATTTTCGTACGATTTTATGTTCGAGTCGACGACATATTGATAGGAACAGAATTGTTGTTTTCCATCGAGGCTTTTGTTAACTTTCGAATGCCTTATCTATAATAGAATAATAATAATAATAATAATAATAATAATAATAATTTCAGCATTACAGAAAGTTTGTATGGAGACGAGTGGAATTTAGTTGTTCATGTAAAAAGTTCATAGTTACACAGAACATTTCAGATTTTCAACCCCAGTGAAATACAAGGGAGAAAGAGTTGTGGAATAAGTGACAAGTTCAGGGGTCCTTTGTTCAGTTATATAATGACCATTCCTGATAAAGGGTTTCATTCGATAACTTTAGATAGCCTCTTCTGATTGGCGGCATAATTTCAAGAAGCGTGTATCCTATTTAAGAGGACTATGGTATTGTTAGTGAAGAATGCTGGTGCCATTTTGCCAGTTTTAATCTCGATATAATACAGAATTATTTTCCATAAATTGGAACTGTATCGAATTTAAATATATCTCGTTCCCCAGACAAAATAAAAGGGTTTAGCGCTTCTCCTTGGTTAAGTAAAACTGTTTTGAAAGGCCTCAGTCTTTAACAGCATCTTACGAAATGAATGAAATGTTGAGTTAGGCGTATGAGCATTACTTGAGTATTTTTACTGCCGAAACGTTTCGCCTGTAAAACGGGCTTCTTCAGTCTAATGCAGGAGAATATAACACTGGAGACAGTAATAGTCGTAGTAGTTTTGATGTGATCGGTCCATCATCCTTGGTAGGTATGGCCAAAAAATAAAAAATCAGTATTATATGAAATTTGTCATCCATGTCCGTGAAATCTTGTCTATTATCAAAAGTCTTACATCTCTCCTGTTTGCTACGTGAACTGCTCTTTAAATTTTATCTACTACTGTTTTTTTTTATACAGTAATCGAATCAAAGATTTCCTGTTGTTAGGTAAGCATTGTAAATGTCTTTGATTACTAGCTTGATTAATTTTGCAGAACTAAATAAAAGCATCAATCGTTTATGATTCTCAGTTCTTCATCCCTACAGAGCTTCCTGATCCTCATTTATTTCCTTTCCATGCACTATGTACCTAGGAAAACGCCTCTGTTATCATTCCTGATTGCTTATTCTCTGTAACTGCACTGAGGACTTTCCTTCAATTCCTTCATCTCTGCTTGTGAGTTCATCTATTTCCGTACAATTTATCTATAAAGGTATCCCACTCCGTTCGGTTCATCGAGTTTTCTGTTTTCCTAAAGTTTCTTACCACCTCAGTATGAGTGAGGAGGGTGTGCAATCCTTTTGGTTGGTTCTGGTGAGGCGTGTGGAGTGGTGAGAGTTTTTTTGTGATGTTATTTTGTGTGATGGAGTGAGTTTGCATATTGAAGAGAGGGCTGCTGGGTTATGGTGGCAGGTGGCATTTTATGTTGTGTTGATTGTAGTTTATTGTTCATAGTTGGTTTGTGGTGAGGTGGGAGGTAGTTCTGTGTATGTGTGTCTGGGGGGGAGGGGGGAGTGTGTATTCTATCATCAATTTTTACTCACCGGTTTGCGTTTGCGGGGGTCGAGACGTAGCTCCTGGCTATGCCTCCTAAACTAATAGCTTTTGGCTCCTTTTGTCTTACTATATACTTCTTTGAAGCTGTGCATTGATTTTTCCTTCGCCACTGCCAAGTCATTCAAATAATTCTATTTTTCAACTATGAGACTAAAAAAAAAATAATTTCTTATATCCCTGTAGGTCATGTGTGTTTTCAGCCTCCATGTGTGTACCTTTGATCCTGGTCTTCTTAATTCAAAAAGTCTGTCCTTGTTAGCCCAATCAGTTCCTCTTAAGATTTTGTACATTATAATCATGTTTTGCCTTGTTATTCTCTCCTTGTAGGTCGTCAGGCTCAAGTCCTACAGCCTCTCATCATAGTACAATCTTCTCAGTCTTGGTACTAGCCGGGTTGTACACTTCATGGACCTTACCTAGTTTCTTTACTGGATTCACCTGGTGTGAGCTCCATACTACGGCCGCGTACTCAATAACTCGCCTGATATATATAGTATATCAGGTTATGAAAGATTTTTTTGTATATGTTGCTGAATGCTATTCTGAGGTTTTGCTAATCTTGCATATGCTGCTGCCGTTATTCGGGTTATGTACAATTCTGGATATTTGCTAGGTGTTAGATTGACACCCCTGGTCATTTTTACTTTGATATTTGCAGCTTCTTTCTGCCCATGCGGTACTGTGTTCGGTTTGCCCTCTCCTCCTCCAAAACGCATGACACATGAGTTGAAGTCGAAAAGTCACTTGTCTGATCACACCTGCAATTTACTGACGTCTTTCAGCAGTCTACTGAGGTCTTTCTGAAGTTCAACAATGTCCTCTCTTGTTCTTATTCTTCACATTAATCTGACATCAACAAACAGTGACACATAGGAGTTAATCCCCTCTGGTAATTCATTTATATATATATTAGAAGTAGTGGTCCTATCACTGATGCTTGCAGAAACCCACTTGTTACTCTCTCCCTTTTGGATGTAGCCTCCCTTATTATTACTCTGTCTTCTGTCATTTAAGTATTCCTTAAACCAATGGAGCACTCTGCCTTTTAGTCCTGCTTATTTTTCTTTAAATTCAGGACTAATCTCTAGTGGGAGTGATACAAATGTTCACTTGCATGTACGTAATTTTGTGTGAATGTTAATGTGAATGTGGTTTGAGTCGCTTGAGTACTGAAGCACTTGCTTTAGAGAAATACAGACTCCAGTGCCACCTACCAGCTTCACATGACACTATACTCTGGGGTAGTAGGTGATTTGATTATCTACAAATCTCGGCTTTCTGACGATCGTGGGCATTCTTGCCACTGCGTGTTGATTGAGTTTGCCTATTTTTCTTGTTGTTGTTACTTGATTTTGTGAAACCTCGATTTTTTTTTATGTAAAGTTATACCTTATTTTCCGACACCCATTTTTTAAGTCTTCTGCTTATTGCGTGACCCATTTCTCAAGACAATAATCACTGTTTTCCTTCTCCAACCCGAGTGTTTTGAGTAAGCCAGCAAAACCTCGGGGATTTGATGGGCAGTTGTGACTTTGGCAAAGCAAATCTGTGAACTATTCATCCTCACAGCCTGTTATGGTGGAAATCAACCCAACGTATGAATGATAACCATTCTGGGAGAGGTGCTTCTCCTCTGGCTGCTGCTACTCCTTGTATCTCAGATCTCAGCCAGCTGGTTTGGTTGTTTCATCAACCGTTCACTGAGATCTGCGTTCTACTGCACGACACCATCTTGATATGGTATAAACCTTGGTAGCAGGTACCGAGAAATTGGTAAAGAAAAACACTAAAAGTAATCAAGGTCCCAGGACCGAAATGTTTTTTAATATATATGTTCTAGTGTTTGCTTAAGTGTCTTTCTAAACTATCATGTTGGTGTATACTCCTCATTAGGGCGGCATTCCACTAATACGGACATTTTAAATTATGACCAAAACTAGCTATACGGCTCCCCCACATGGCTTTCTAATACGAACCCGGTGCTAAACCAGGTTTGTTTACACTCTCCGTGAGCATCGCGTCTCTCCATTATGCCTGGAAAATTTCCAAAATTTCAAGTGTTTTAAAGTGATTTCATGTTTTATATATACTCCGATAATTATACTTACGTGTAACTGTACCTAAATAAACTTACACACCCCAGCACATTACGATCACTGTCTTATTAGTCTTGTGGACGCCATATTAATAATAATACGCAATAATAATCACTCTGAGGCGCATTAAATGTCGTATGTTACGGTAATATAAACATTTTCATTAATCCATCTACGACATTTTTTCAAAATTATATAACACACTACATAACATATATGATAAATCCACCCCACAGTAGAATAACATGAATATGAGATGTTACATGTAGATGAACGTGTATGAACCAAAATCAGACGCGTCGTGTCTCTCTCCTCTCCCATTTACTCGTTTTCTCTCGTTTATTCGTTTTATCTCGTTTGCTCAACTCTCACCCTACATTAAGACTACAAATATTTTAAGGTAAGTAATGAGTGTATTGTATATGCATTTTATCGTTCTGGAGCGCTTTAAATGTCGTAGTATATTACGTGTGGGTGGAGTGGTCTGGCTGGCTACCATACCTCCCACACCTGACTTCTTACAATAAATGCAACTCACCTCTCACCCTACATTAAGAATACAAATATTATAAGGTAAGTAATGAGCGTACTCTGTGTATTTTACTTTTTATTGTTTTTAATGCCTAGTTCTATTGCTAACTTAATATATGTTAGTGTAAATTTGTTATCTCGCATTTATATGCATTATAAGTAAAAAAATGGCGTTCTGCTTTCCGGCGATGTCCACTTTCCGGAGGTAGCCTGGAACCTAACCTGCCGTGTAAGTGGGGCCCTACTGTACCCTTTCCCTTCTTATAATTTGGTAACACTGAGAATACTGCGTTTGTTATCACTTTGTTATAGCTACTATTTCAGGGCTTTCTTCCCGATCTTTTTTCTCATGGTTTCTCAAAAGTTGATTACTCCATTTTTGAGTACCATACTCTGATTATTCGATCTTTTGTTTTCTGTACTTGCTATTTACTTCCTTCAATTCTATGGAGTGCTGGGTATTTCCTGTACTCTTTCTCCCTGTTGTTGCATCCCTTTGGCAAGACGTGTTCTACTCCTTGCTCCATTCCACCGTTGCCTTCTTTCCCATTTCTGCATCTCTGCCCTTTGCTGCTCTTCCGTCCAATCTTTATTGATGTTGAAGTCTCGAGGTCTCTTCAGATTTGATTTCCTTCTCAGTACCAGGTTTCTCGTTTATGACATCGTAAACACAATTCGTAATGGTCTTGTCCTTCTCTTTGCATATGCTCCTACCCATAAAAAATCTCAGATTTCATTTTTCTCTTTTGATTCTCACAGTTCTTTCAGTTCTTCATTTTTTTCTGTTATTCCTTCGCACTTTTTTCTCATTTTATCTTTCTTCATTTAGGCCCATCATTATGGTAGCTCTATGTCTCGCGTTCTCATCTTGCTTTCCCAAGATTGCTCTTTCTACCTTTGGAGTCTCAGAGTCATTCACCAGCTTTACTATCTCCTTGCCTTCTCAGTATATATCAGCTAGTGCACAATTTCGAGTCCTCTGGTCTGAGATTGTGCGTGCAAATAACTTCTCTTCTTCGTGGCTTCTTGTGTGTCGTGGTGGAATTTTAGACAAGGAAGGTTGATTGTAGACATCGAATTATTGATAATGGGGTTAGTCGATGGAGTTGGATTAGTGTTTATTTGGACGTGGTTTATTTCTGTGATAAGTAACTGGGAGGTTTGAATGTAAGGATGAGTGGGAGATGGTACAAAGGGATCTTGTTGGTTCTTTTCTTCCTCTTTTCTCCTCCCCATTCTTTTAAAATGTTGCCTCTTAGCTGACCTATATTCCGCCCTCCAAGATTTGGAGGGATGGAGAAGGTCAGTGAGGTGAGCCTTCCCAGGTCCTTTCCGTTTCTTTGTTCCCCTAGTTTCTCTTTGCCAGTAGTTACGCTTCCCTATACTTTAGTTTCTTAAGTTTTATCCAGTCCTTTAGAATGCCCTCATGCAGTGGCGTCGCTAGGGTTGGTGTCACCCGGGGCGGAATCTTTGGTGTCACCCCCATGAAATCCAGGGGATGGGGGGGGGGGGAAGTTAACTCCAGTTAGGTCACTACTGCATAACCAATGATTAATGTTTAACAATGAGAACGTTTAAGAGCCATAAACTGAACAGGAGAATACTTCTCAGCTTTATTAATGATTAAATAATCGTAGTAATATTGAGGAAACATAAACTCAAATACCACTTTAAGTACAGCAACACATCCTACATTTATTCATCTTCAACAATGCAAAACAAAACATTGCAATATCAGACAAACACAAGTTCCAGTTTGACCTTGAGTACAGGTAACATCTCAGTGAATCTGATTTTACATTTCCTTGCCTTCAGTCCTGCAAAATCATCTATCGCATCATCAAAATCAATGATTTTCCATATATAGGCCTATTTGTACTCTGTAATCATATAGGCTATATAGAAACGAATGACTGCAGCACTCTTCTGTACATTAGTGTCACCTTCTTCAGAGGCTCTATGGTGTCACCCCCCTAAATGGTGTCACCCGGGGCGGCCCCCCTCCCTCTTACGACGCTTCTGTCCTCGAGCTAACCTTAAAGGTCATGTACCTTTCTATAGAGACTTATTTCAAAGTTAGCTGAGTGACACACGAGTTTAGTGCTTCATTTTAATAATTATAAGGAGAATAAAAACAAAATAAGGAAGACTACTATGAAGAATCTTGCTCATTCATTTTCCAAGTTGTTCTAGCGAGTCTACTGACATATTTACTCAGAATACCTCAATGCTGACTCTTAGAACTTTGTTCTCAAGGTTTCTGGGCCTCAAAAGAAAAGGTGTCAGTTTTTCCATCTAACGATGACTGAAGTCACTAACATCCTGGAGCTTTGGTAGTGTCCTTGCTCCCATAGTTGTCCTCTTTGTGATCGTTTTTATTGCTTTATTATTCTATTCTATTTATTCTGTTGGATGCCAATTGTATAAAAGCAATTCACGCAATTTGGTGGTCAATTTTTTTTTTTCAGTTTCTGATGTATAATTAGCTATGTCTTTTCAAATCTGAGTTTCCATTTTTTTAACCTCTAACTCTCTCTGATTAGCAGAGCCATGTTCTTTCTATACTTTTCGAAACATTCTGTTTATATGATCCATGTTACCACTGATGTTAAGCTCATCTCTCAGACATCTGCAACATCTCTCTTCATTGTTAAATTCACTGGTTTAATTATAAATCCAGCGATGTTTCTGTACGACAGCAGTGTGTTGATTCTGTCATAGGAAAGAGAAGGAAGAGTAAAGAAGAACGAAGGAGATGAGTAGGAAGAATACTAAGGAATGGTGGCGAGAATTGGGTGAAGTAGTATAGGAGGGAGGGAAGGAGGGAACGAGAAGAATTAGACATATGTGAAACATTTGGGTATCATTACTTTATAGACATTTCGCCATACAGCGACTTTATCATTACAATACATGGACATAATCTGAAGACTGTTGAAATATATACAGAAGACAGTGGAATATGAGGTAATCAGTCCCTCATCCTAGAAGCAGATGATGAGCACCGTAGCCTTAAAGAATCTGAAGCAAAGGCAGGAAGACTGGCGCTTATATACTGGAGTCAGATGAGAAACAGCAGACGAAAGTATTGTCACTGGCAGACGGGATGCCCGTCTCCTAGTGAGGGGAAGAGAGGGAGGGAAGAGAGGGTAGCGGAGAGGAGAGAAGAATATGATGCAAAGAGAGAAAGAAAGTTGAGGGAGGAGAGCAAAGGGGAAACAGAAAGATGGGGGCAATGGGCAAAGAAAAATAGGGGAGAAGAGGGCTGAAGACAAGGGAGGAAGAGATAAATTGAAAGAAGAAAAAGTGGTAGTGGGGGATTATTATGGTGGCGGCAGCTGTGGGCAGGTGAGAGTGGGGAAGACCAGAATATATTATCCGCTCTCATCTTTACATTTTTTTCATATTCTCTGTTCGTATTTTTAATCCTAGTGGATATTAAGTTAACTCCACATGTTTTGTTAGCTTTCACACTTGTTTTGTCACACTTCTAACATGACTTCAGTATTTACCCGTTCATTCAACTGTTTCTTCAGTTTTCTTCTGTTTTAGACTGTTTTGTGGAACAAGTCTTTTCCACGGTTATAATTTATACTTTTCTTTATTTAACTCCTTATAATTGTTATCCTTTCTAGTTGCTTAAATTATTACTTCTGTCTTACACGATATTATTCTAGTCCAATATTAATATTAATCTGTCATTCTGTAGTTTATTTTTATCGAATCTTACGAATTTCCCTCACCTTAGGTTTTACACCCACCGACGTGCGGTAAACCCGTGATATACCTCGCAAGCCCAACGATTCAGTTTACATAGGTTTACTTAACCTATAGAAGAGAAAACAGCGTCTGTAAGTTTACACTAAGCGTTAATACACTAAAGTTGGGTACGTTGTAAGAAAATTAACGTAGGAAAAGGAGGATATGTTGTGCCAGAAGATTAAATTTCGATTAGCTGTTGCCGGCGAAGCTGCTAGTTTATGGTGCTTCCTATATTCAACCTTCAAATGGTTGCGCAAGAGCATACAAATACACACACAAAAAAAGTCTTGGGAACTAAAATCTAAAAATAAAAAATGTAATAGACCTACAGGTAGATATACACAACCAGTGGCAGTACCTCAGTGCCTAAAAACATGCCGACATGGGCAAGAGGTTCAGCTGTTCAGATCGAATACCAGAATAGGGGAGAAATACGATCGAGTGGCTTTGACAGTGGAATGATTGTCGGTGCCTGATATCGTATGAGCATCTCAGAAGCTTCCGATAATCGGTGCCTGATGGGATGGTATGAGTATCTCAGAAGCTTCAGATAATCGGTGCCTGATGGGATGATATGAGCATATCAGAAGCTTCAGATAATCGGTGCCTGATGGGATGGTATGAGTATCTCAGAAGCTTCAGATAATCGGTGCCTGATGGGATGATATGAGCATATCAGAAGCTTCCGATAATAAAGTGATAGTGACTGCAAAGCTAACTTCATCCTTTACATTAAGACTGTTCATCGTCTACGTAAATGCAAAAGTGCATTCTGCAATGCTCCTCTTTGTTCCTTTGTGAACCTCTTGGGAGCATGTTTAAGAGGATGGAGATACCCGCTTCTCTAAGTGCAACACTTATCATTAATGTGGAGACTTTCACCAACCAGCGCCTTTATTAATCCGGTATTGAGAAAAGGTACAAGAATAACAAGAAAAGGCACAATACCGTGACTGGAACAATACACAAATAAGGTACAAGAGACGGTGGTAGGCGTGAAGAGAAAATTTGAGGTGGGTACTTCCTCTTCAGTATTTACTATTCTTTGTACTGGATTCATAAAGCCACTGGTGGGCGAAACGTCTTCAAAATAAAAATACCCAAATGTTTCACACACGTCTTGCTTATCTTCACAGTTTCTCGATTTTGTTTATCATTAATAACAGCAACAGTAGCAGCAGCAGCTGCTGCTAATGCTATTATCACTGGCACTATTACTATTTCTACTTATTTAATAATTATATATATATATATATATATATATATATATATATATATATATATATATATATATATATATATATATACATATATATACATACATACATATATATTTTTTTTTATTATCACACTGGCCGATTCCCACCAAGGCAGGGTGGCCCGCAAAAGAAAAACTTTCACCATCATTCACTCCATCACTGTCTTGCCAGAAGGGTGCTTTACACTACAGTTTTTAAACTGCAACATTAACACCCCTCCTTCAGAGTGCAGGCACTGTACTTCCCATCTCCAGGACTCAAGTCCGGCCTGCCGGTTTCCCTGAACCCCTTCATAAATGTTACTTTGCTCACACTCCAACAGCACGTCAAGTATTAAAAACCATTTGTCTCCATTCACTCCTATCAAACACGCTCACGCATGCCTGCTGGAAGTCCAAGCCCCTCGCACACAAAACCTCCTTTACCCCCTCTCTCCAACCTTTCCTAGGCCGACCCCTACCCCGCCTTCCTTCCACTACAGACTGATACACTCTTGAAGTCATTCTGTTTCGCTCCATTCTCTCTACATGTCCGAACCACCTCAACAACCCTTCCTCAGCCCTCTGGACAATAGTTTTGGTAATCCCGCACCTCCTCCTAACTTCCAAACTACGAATTCTCTGCATTATATTCACACCACACATTGCCCTCAGACATGACATCTCCACTGCCTCCAGCCTTCTACTCGCTGCAACATTCATCACCCATGCTTCACACCCATATAAGAGCGTTGGTAAAACTATACTCTCATACATTCCCCTCTTTGCCTCCAAGGACAAAGTTCTTTGTCTCCACAGACTCCTAAGTGCACCACTCACTCTTTTCCCCTCATCAATTCTATGATTCACCTCATCTTTCATAGACCCATCTGCTGACACGTCCACTCCCAAATATCTGAATACATTCACCTCCTCCATACTCTCTCCCTCCAATCTGATATTCAATCTTTCATCACCTAATCTTTTTGTTATCCTCATAACCTTACTCTTTCCTGTATTCACCTTTAATTTTCTTCTTTTGCACACCCTACCAAATTCATCCACCAATCTCTGCAACTTCTCTTCAGAATCTCCCAAGAGCACAGTGTCATGAGCAAAGAGCAGCTGTGACAACTCCCACTTTGTGTGTGATTCTTTATCTTTTAACTCCACGCCTCTTGCCAAGACCCTCGCATTTACTTCTCTTACAACCCCATCTATATATTAAACAACCACGGTGACATCACACATCCTTGTCTAAGGCCTACTTTTACTGGGAAATAATTTCCCTCTTTCCTACATACTCTAACTTGAGCCTCACTATCCTCGTAAAAACTCTTCACTGCTTTCAGTAACCTACCTCCTACACCATACACTTGCAACATCTGCCACATTGCCCCCCTATCCACCCTGTCATACGCCTTTTCCAAATCCATAAATGCCACAAAGACCTCTTTAGCCTTATCTAAATACTGTTCACTTATGTGTTTCACTGTAAACACCTGGTCCACACACCCCCCTACCTTTCCTAAAGCCTCCTTGTTCATCTGCTATCCTATTCTCCGTCTTACTCTTAATTCTTTCAATAATAACTCTACCATACACTTTACCAGGTATACTCAGTAGACTTATCCCCCTATAATTTTTACACTCTCTTTTATCCCCTTTGCCTTTATACAAAGGAACTATGCATGCTCTCTGCCAATCCCTAGGTACCTTACCCTCTTCCATACATTTATTAAATAATTGCACCAACCACTCCAAAACTATATCCCCACCTGCTTTTAACATTTCTATCTTTATCCCATCAATCCCGGCTGCCTTACCCCCTTTCATTTTACCTACTGCCTCACGAACTTCCCCCACACTCACAACTGGCTCTTCCTCACTCCTACAAGATGTTATTCCTCCTTGCCCTATACACGAAATCACAGCTTCCCTATCTTCATCAACATTTAACAATTCCTCAAAATATTCCCTCCATCTTCCCAATACCTCTAACTCTCCATTTAATAACTCTCCTCTCCTATTTTTAACTGACAAATCCATTTGTTCTCTAGGCTTTCTTAACTTGTTAATCTCACTCCAAAACTTTTTTCTTATTTTCAACAAAATTTGTTGATAACATCTCACCCACTCTCTCATTTGCTCTCTTTTTACATTGCTTCACCACTCTCTTAACCTCTCTCTTTTTCTCCATATACTCTTCCCTCCTTGCATCACTTCTACTTTGTAAAAACTTCTCATATGCTAACTTTTTCTCCCTTACTACTCTCTTTACATCATCATTCCACCAATCGCTCCTCTTCGCTCCCGCACCCACTTTCCTGTAACCACAAACTTCTGCTGAACACTCTAACACTACATTTTTAAACCTACCCCATACCTCTTCGACCCCATTGCCTATGCTCTCATTAGCCCATCTATCCTCCAATAGCTGTTTATATCTTACCCTAACTGCCTCCTCTTTTAGTTTATAAACCTTCACCTCTCTCTTCCCTGATGCTTCTATTCTCCTTGTATCCCATCTACCTTTCACTCTCAGTGTAGCTACAACTAGAAAGTGATCTGATATATCTGTGGCCCCTCTATAAACATGTACACCCTGAAGTCTATTCAACAGTCTTTTATCTACCAATACATAATCCAACAAACTACTGTCATTTCGCCCTACATCATATCTTGTATACTTATTTATCCTCTTTTTCTTAAAATATGTATTACCTATAACTAAACCCCTTTCTATACAAAGTTCAATCAAAGGGCTCCCATTATCATTTACACCTGGCACCCCAAACTTACCTACCACACCCTCTCTAAAAGTTTCTCCTACTTTAGCATTCAGGTCCCCTACCACAATTACTCTCTCACTTGGTTCAAAGGCTCCTATACATTCACTTAACATCTCCCAAAATCTCTCTCTCTCCTCTACATTCCTCTCTTCTCCAGGTGCATACACGCTTATTATGACCCACTTTTCGCATTCAACCTTTACTTTAATCCACATAATTCTTGAATTTACACATTCATATTCTCTCTTCTCCTTCCATAACTGATCATTTAACATTACTGCTACCCCTTCCTTTGCTCTAACTCTCTCAGATACTCCAGATTTAATCCCATTTATTTCCCCCCACTGAAACTCCCCTAATCCCTTCAGCTTTGTTTCGCTTAGGGCCAGGACATCCAACTTCTTTTCATTCATAACATCAGCAATCATCTGTTTCTTGTCATCCGCACTACATCCACGCACATTTAAGCATCCCAGTTTTATAAAGTTTTTCTTCTCTTTTTTAGTAAATGTCTACAGGAGAAGGGGTTACTAGCCCATTGCTCCCGGCATTTTAGTCGCCTCATACGACACGCATGGCTTACGGAGGAAAGATTCTTTTCCACTTTCCCATGGACAATAGAAGAAATAAAGAAGAACAAGAGCTATTTAGAAAAAGGAGAAAAACCTAGATGTATGTATGCATATATGCATGTGCGTGTCTGTGAAGTGTGACCTAAGTGTAAGTAGGAGTAGCAAGATATCCCTGTTATCTAGCGTGTTTATGAGACAGAAAAAGAAACCAGCAATCCTACCATCATGCAAAACAGTTACAGGTTTCTGTTATATATATATATATATATATATATATATATATATATATATATATATATATATATATATATATTATATATATATATATATATAATTATAACATCTACTGAAGATAAAACTACAACAAAATACAATATCAACATTTGGGAATGTGAATTAGCCTGTGTTTGGAGTCCTGGCTCCCATAACATAAAGGTTTACGTTGTTTTATATGGCAGTGTTAGTCATATACGATTTCATTATTCGTTTATGACCCGTGTTATAATGATCCAGGGGCGACACTTCCTTCTCGGATAGGTTTCGCAGTGTTTATGGCTTGCGTTCGTGAAGTTGCGTGTGTAATAACTACCTATTCGTATTTGCTTATCCGAGGTTTCGTGGGGAAGGATAAGTTCTAGCTCTTGGACCCCTTTTCTAACTGAGGAGAGTTTGAAGCGTTTCTTTTTTTCTTTTCAATTCTTGTAATATTTACCTCAACACTCCTCATCACTGTTCTGACAATGAAGTATTGTTTTCTGAAGTCACTGCTTGCTTGTTTAAGTATGCAGTTTACTTTTGTAAACTGTAATAAGTCCATAATAGTAGGAGAGTATTTCGTATTTCGTCACTATGCATTCTATTGATACTGTAGGCAGTTTTATATGTTTTAATGGCAGATGAATTCTGAAAGGTGGACGATTTTTGTATAGGGGATGGTCTCTGTAAGGCGAGTGATCTCTGTAAGGCGAGTGATCTCTGTAAGGCGAGTGATCTCTGTAAGGCGAGTGATCTCTGTAAGGCGAGTGATCTCTGTAAGGCGAGTGATCTCTGTAAGGCGAGTGATCTCTGTAAGGCGAGTGATCTCTGTAAGGCGAGTGATCTCTGTAAGGCGAGTGATCTCTGTAAGGCGAGTGATCTCTGTAAGGCGAGTGATCTCTGTAAGGCGAGTGATCTCTGTAAGGCGAGTGATCTCTGTAAGGCGAGTGATCTCTGTAAGGCGAGTGATCTCTGTAAGGCGAGGGATCTCTGTAAGGCGAGTGATCTCTGTAAGGCGAGTGATCTCTGTAAGGCGAGTGATCTCTGTAAGGCGAGTAATCTCTGTAAGGCGAGTGATCTCTGGAAATAAATGGTATAAAATACCGACACAATGGAAATATAAACACAAATGCAGTATAATGTGATCCTTTATTGACAACGTTTCACCCACGCAGTGGGCTTTTTCAAGTCACACACGGATCTACCTGGGGTTGGAAGGTACGGGAGTATTTATAGTTCAGAACGTTGAGGTCAGGTGAAGATTGCTGCATCAGATGATCTACCGGGTGGGGTTGTAGAGTCTTGGGTAGCTAGGCGGGGATATTGGACAAGTTGTGAGTAGACCTTCTGCAGTGTTCTATGTTCTTATGTGGGATAGCGATGAAGAAGTTTCTTGGCGAGTGGTTCAGCTATGTTATAGAAGCCATTGTTCTGGTTGAAATTGTTGGTTATAGAGATAAACGATGATTCCAGGATTCTTCTGTATTGAGTGTTGTCTTCTGTGGCTATAAGTCTTGAGTTTCTGTAGTTAATTAAATGGTTGTGTGAATTGCGATGTTGTACACAGGCATTCCTTGTATCGTCAGTCCTGCTTGCATATTGGTGTTCTGAAATACGTGTTTGGAGGTCTCTTGATGTTTCGCCCACGTATAATTTGTTGCAGTCATTACAAGGGATTATGTATACCCCTGCAGAGGATGGAGGCTTGTCCTGTCTACTACTGGTGATGTCCTTGATGGTCGTGGTTGTGGAGGTAGATACTTGGAATGATGTTTTGGCAAAGATGTTGGAAACATGTTTGGCAATGGAGTTGGTGGGAAGGACTATGTATCTCTTCTCGGCAGTGTCTTCTCTGGGTGTGTTGAAGATGTTTAATGCTCGCCGTCTGCAGTCTCTGATGAAGTGACGAGGATAGTGGAGTTTGGAAAATACTTGTTCAATTATAGTGCATTCTTCCTCAAGGAACTCGTTGCTGCAGATTCTGAGTGCACGCAGGAAGAAGCCTATAATTACACCACGTTTGGTTTTGGTGTCGTGGTGAGAGTAGAAGTGGAGAAGATCGTTTTGGTTGGTGGGTTTTCGATAGACTTTAAAACGAAGTTCGTGGTCAGCTTTGCAGAGTAGAACATCAAGAAAAGGAAGAGTGTTGTCGACTTCTTCTTCAACACCAACTCCATTGCCAAACATGTTTCCAACATCTTTGCCAAAACATCATTCCAAGTATCTACCTCCACAACCACGACCATCAAGGACATCACCAGTAGTAGACAGGACAAGCCTCCATCCTCTGCAGGGGTATACATAATCCCTTGTAATGACTGCAACAAATTATACGTGGGCGAAACATCAAGAGACCTCCAAACACGTATTTCAGAACACCAATATGCAAGCAGGACTGACGATACAAGGAATGCCTGTGTACAACATCGCAATTCACACAACCATTTAATTAACTACAGAAACTCAAGACTTATAGCCACAGAAGACAACACTCAATACAGAAGAATGTTCGCATCGCTATTGGGCCGTGCGGACGTGCTGCGCAGTAGCTCCTGATTGAGTTGGCATTTGCGCAGTGTTGACGTGTACTTGGCTCTGTGAAGACCTGTTTGCGCGCTCTCTAGAATTGAAGCAAGATGCCCTCCATCGAGCAACTTTACCAACAGCTTAAGGAAGAATTGAGGTTGGCGAATTTGGAAATTAGGCGATTGACCGAGGAAAACAAGAAGATTCGTAGTCCTCCTGTTTTGAGTCCTCAGGTCAAGAAGGGAAACTGGTCAGTGGCTGGACAGCAGGGAAAGAAGTTGACGATTAAGAAGACGAATGGAAAGGTAGAAACGATGAAGAAGAAAGAGACTGCCGTGGAAACTGTTGTGGAAACATCCAATACATTCTCAGTGCTACCCGACGAATGTGAGTTGACTACTGGGAACGACACGACGAAAGACATTAAGGAAGGTAAGAATATTGTTGTTGTTGGGGATAGCCAAGTTAGGTATATGGATAGGGCGTTCTGCTTGAAGGACAGGAGTAGGAGACAGAGAGTTTGCTTTCCTGGGGCTGGGATGGAGGATATTGTTAGCCGTCTGGATGACATCATGAGAGGTAATGGGAGCAATCCTATTATCTGTCTCAGTGCTGGAGGCAACGATGTTGGCAGACGTAGGAGTGAGGACCTGATTAGCAGGTATAGGTCAGCAATAGAAATAATTAGAAGTAAGGGTGGGAACCCTCTCATATGTGGTATTTTGCCAAGGAGGGGAGTTGGAAGTGAATGGTTGTCCAGGGCAATTGGTGTCAATTGCTGGCTGGACAAATACTGTAAGGAAAATGCGGTAACATTCATTGACAACTGGGACCTCTTCTATGGCAGAAATGACATGTATGCTAGGGATGGGGTTCACTTATCTAGGTGTGGGGTGGAAGCACTGGCAACTGCAGTGGAGGGAGCAGTTAGGACTTTAAACTAGGAATAGTTAGTGGTATGGGTTTTGGCAGGAAAACAGTGAAGTCCCAGTGTAGTAATATTACGAGTTCTAGGGAAACTAGTAATAATAAGAAACGAGATAGATATTGAAAAGCCAGGGACCTTGGGTGATAAGGACAGTAATAGGTTTAGTAGGAAAATAGAAATGAGCAGGAAGGGTAAAGAGAAAGGAGAGTCTTTCAATGTTTATTATGCTAATTGCCGTAGTGCTAGGAATAAGATGGACGAGTTGAGATTAGTTGCTAGTGTAGGTAACATTGATGTATTTGCCTTAACTGAGACGTGGTTTAATTCAAAAAGTCGGGACATGCCTGCGGAATGTCATATTCAGGGTTTTAAATTGTTCCAAGAAGATAGAAGTATTGGGAGGGGGGGTGGGGTGGCATTGTATGTCCGAGATCGCTTGAACTGTTGCAAAAAAACGGGTATTAAGTCTGAAGTAACACATACAGAGTCTGTTTGGATAGAATTTTCAGAGGGGCATGAAAAACTGATTTTAGGAGTGATATACCGTCCCCCTAACTTAGATAGGGACCAAGGGGAAACTACTATGGGAGGAAATTGTTAAGGCCACAAGGCACGATAATGTAGTAATTCTAGAGACTTTAACTTTAGTCATCTTGATTGGAATTTCTTGACTGGGAATTTAGAATCGTACGACTTCTTAGAAGTATTTCAGGATTGTTTTTTGAAGCAGTTTGTGACAGAACCTACAAGGGGAAATAACCTGCTTGACTTAGTTATGGCAAACAATGAATCCCTTGTTAATAATTTAGAAATTTCAGAGGAACTGGGTGCTAGCGACCACAAGTCAATTACATTTAGCATTGAATGGAAGTACGATAGTAGCGATAACTCAGTAACAGTCCCAGATTTTCGCTTAGCAGATTACGATGGGCTTAGAGAACACTTATCATCTGTTGACTGGGGTAACGAAGAGAGCTATCAATATGACAGTTTTCTGAACACTATACATGCTGCTCAAAGAGCGTTTATCCCATATAAAGAAATTAGATCAAATAGAAATGACCCAAAATGGATGAATAATAGGCTCAAATATCTACTAGGGCATAAGAAAGGAATTTATAGGCGTATCAAAAGAGGTGAGGGTCATCTTATGAATCAGTATATTGACACTAAGAGGGACATTAAAAAGGGGATAAGAAAAGCTAAAAGGGACTATGAAATTAAAGTTGCTAGGGATTCTAAAACTAACCCAAAAAGTTTTTTCCAGGTCTATAGAACAAAAGTTAGAGATAAGATAGGTCCCTTAAAAATAACTATGGGCACCTTACTGACAATGAGAATGAAATGTGCTTGATTTTAAATAATTATTTTCTCTCAGTTTTTACACAGGAAGACACTAACATATTCCAGTAATTAATTTTTTACAGTGGGCTAGAAGAAGATAAATTATGTAACATCACAGTCACTAGTGAGATGGTTGTGAGGCAGATAGACAGACTGAAGCAAAATAAGTCGCCGGGTCCTGATGAGGTTTTTTCAAGGGTTCTTAAGGAATGCAAAATGGAACTCTGTGAACCATTAACTAATATTTTTAATTTATCTCTTCAAACAGGTGTAGTGTCTGATATGTGGAAGATGGCTAATGTAACTCCTATTTTTAAAACAGGGGACAAGTCGTTACCGTCAAATTACCGCCCAATAAGCCTGACCTCAATTGTAGGCAAATTACTAGAGTCAATTATAGCTGAGATTATAAGAAGCCATCTCGATAAGCATAGCTTGATTAATGATACTCAGCATGGATTCACAAGAGGCCGGTCTTGTCTAACTAATTTATTAACTTTCTTCAGTAAAGCTTTTGAGGCTGTTGACCACAATAAAGAATTTGATATTATTTACCTAGATTTTAGTAAGGCTTTTGATAGAGTTCCGCACCATAGACTGTTAAAGAAAGTGGCAGCTCATGGCATTGGGGGAAAAGTGCTCTCGTGGATCGAGTCATGGCTCACTGACAGGAAGCAGAGAGTGTCCCATAAATGGGGTTAAAATCCGAGTGGGGATCTGTAACAAGTGGCGTTCCACAGGGATCAGTCTTGGGCCCGTTGTTATTTATAATATATATCAATGATCTTGATGAGGGAATTACTAGTGATATGAGCAAATTCGCCGATGACACAAAGATAGGTAGGATAATTGATTCAAACGTAGATGTTAGGGAACTTCAGGAGGATTTAAACAAACTCTATTCTTGGTCAGAAAAGTGGCAGATGCAGTTCAATGTAGATAAATGCAAGGTTCTGAAGCTTGGGAGTGCCCATAACCCTAGTACTTATAAATTAAATGATGTAGAACTTAGCCATACAGATTACGAAAAGGACTTGGGGGTTATGGTGAGCAGCAACCTTAAACCAAGACAGCAATGCCTAAGCGTACGTAATAAGGCAAATAGATTACTGGGATTTATATCAAGAAGTGTAAGCAACAGAAGTCCAGAGGTCATACTGCAGCTTTATACATCATTAGTAAGGCCTCACCTTGATTATGCAGCTCAGTTCTGGTCTCCGTATTACAAAATGGACATAAATTCGTTAGAAAACATTTCAGCGTAGGATGACTAAATTAATACATAGCATCAGAAATCTTCCTTATGAAGAAAGATTGAAGACTCTTAAGTTACATTCACTTGTTAGACGAAGAATGAGAGGAGACCTGATCGAAGTGTATAAGTGGAAGATAGGTATTAATAAAGGGGATATTAATAAGGTCTTGAGAATGTCTCTCCAAGAGAGAACGCGCAGTAATGGATTTAAATTAGATAAGTTTAGATTTAGAAAGGACATCGGAAAGTATTGGTTTGGAAATAGGGTAGTTGATGAGTGGAACAGTCTACCTAGTTGGGTTATTGAGGCTGGGACTTTGGGTAGTTTCAAATCTAGGTTGGATAAGTACATGAGTGGGATGGGTTGGATTTGAGTGGGACTTGCACATCAGAGCTTATTTCTTGGGTGGCATTGAAAATTGGGTAGGGCAAATGTTTTGTTAGTGGGATGAATTGTAAAGGACCTGCCTAGTATGGGCCAGCAGGCCTCCTGCAGTGTTCCTCCTTTCTTATGTTCTTATGTTCTTATGAATCCTGGAATCATCGTTTATCTCTATAACCAACAATTTCAACCAGAACAATGGCTTCTATAACATAGCTGAACCACTCGCCAAGAAACTTCTTCATCGCTATCCCACATAAGAACATAGAACACTGCAGAAGGTCTACTCACAACTTGTCCAATATCCCCGCCTAGCTACCCAAGACTCTACAACCCCACCCGGTAGATCATCTGATGCAGCAATCTTCACCTGACCTCAACGTTCTGAACTATAAATACTCCCGTACCTTCCAACCCCAGGTAGATCCGTGTGTGACTTGAAAAAGCCCACTGCGTGGGTGAAACGTTGTCAATAAAGGATCACATTATACTGCATTTGTGTTTATATTTCCGAGTGATCTCTGTAAGGCGAGTAATCTCTGTAAGGCGAGTGATCTCTGTAAGGCGAGTAATCTCTGTAAGGCGAGTAGTTTATGGAAGGTAGACGATTTCTCTAAAGCAGATTTCTGTAAAGTGGATCGTTTTTGAAAGGCGGATGATTTTTGCAAGGGAGATGATCTATTTTACAATAAAGCATGCATATATATATATATATATATATATATATATATATATATATATATATATATATATATATATATATATTATATATATATATATACACATGTTTATATAAAGGAACTTAGACGGGATGTTATCTGGGCCGGTGTTCTTAGCTGGATTTAACCTGCTTAATTTTTTTTGCACGAAGTCATGAAATACTTACTAACACTTACTAGTTGACAACTGTTTGGGGTTACCCCTTCATTGGTATAGTATGTTTTAAACTTATCAGAGTCTGTGTTAAAGGTATTTGATGCAGCTGGTAGTTTACTTACTAGTGTTGATGTCTTCGGGTTTATGGCTATACCCCAACTGTTTAAGTTGTTGCTTAAGCTTTCTAGGGTTATTCCTGTACTCTTCGATCTTTGAGCAATAGTGCCTTGTCTTTGCGCCTTTTATAAACCTCTGTACTCTGTTCCTCACACTTTGGAAATCATTTAGCCCTGCAATATCTTGTCTGTTTGCCTTAAATCTTTTTTAGCAACTAGTCTCTGAATTTCATATTATCTAATATCTCAGTAGTCATCCAGGGTTCAGTTCTTCGTTTAATCCTAACCTCTTTAACTGGTGCAATATTATCAAGAATGGCAGTGAACATTGTTTTGAATTTTTTCCAGGCATCATTTACGTCCGTGCAACTTGTTATCTCTGTCCAGTCATAAATGTGTAGCCTATTTACCAGTGTTTCTTTACTGTAGTTTCTAGTTGATCTCATTTTTATTGTCCTGTGTAGGCCTATCCGTTCCCTAGTGATTTTTTTCAGGTGCAGTAAATGATGAATGATCACTAAGGCCTGTGGTAATGACACCTGATTGACTAATGTTCTCAGAGTGGTTGCAATGTGGTCAATTAGGGTGGCTGAGAACTGGTGATCCGGGTTGGTGTATTAATTAGTTGAGTGTAACTATTTACATCCAGTATTTGCTTATACCTTTTACATAACCCGTTATTTTGCTGTTGAAAACAGATATTGAAGTCTCCCAGTGTTACTGTCTCGCAGTTAATTAAGTCCGGACAAGACTCGAAAAGTCCTCCAAGAACTGGTCATGGGTAGGGGGGCGGTAACTAGCTCCTACTACTATGGGTTTGGTCTTGGGGAGCAACACTTCAAACCATAGAATCTCCAATTTGTCATTTAAATCAGGTCTTGGATTATAGGCTAAGTCATTTCTTATGTAGGCACATACCCCACTACCTTTTCTATTCCTATCTAATCGTTTTATATTGTAACCCTCTATTTTGACCTCGTCGTCAGTCACCGTATCATCCAACCAGGATTCAGAGATGGATGTAACTGCCGCCCTAATTCTGTTCCCTAGAATCCTAATCTCTGCCTATTTTGAAAAAAATGTGATCTAGCAATGACATAAAGTGAAGGCCTGTTTTCATAAAACCATCATAATCATCAATATATGGTAAGGGGTCATTTGGATTAAAATTAGGTAACTCAAGGTCATCACTGCTAAATGGTAATTGTGCAAAAGTGCATTTGTTACAAACAAAATGAAATCTGGCACCATTACCATAATCGAACATAAATCCATTATGAACCCTCCCCTTACACAGTTTACGTAAGGTATATTTACTGTTTTTCTATCGTACCTTAGTACAGTGTATACATATGTCTGGTGGTGTCTGAGATAAGAATGGTTCTATTGTCTCACATTGACCAATCTGTGAATAACATATAAAGTTAAGGTTATTCCCAGCTTCTAGATCTTCCTTATCACCGTCACTTGTGTGTCTGTTCTGCACCTGTACCATAGTTTGAGGTCCTGGATTAGTATGGCTATCACCACTTAATAGCGCCACTATAAAAGCTGTGTGCCACTGTTTTTGTTTTGGCATGTGGTGTTGCCATACGTTGCGGTGATAGTGACATTTACGTTGCTTGTACGATGGCAACTGTTAGGCTTTCACTGTCCAGCTCCCATGACTGATTTTCTTGCTAATTGACCAGTTTTACCTATTCGGCACGACACACACACACATACACGCGCGCGCGCACACACACACACACACACACACACACACACACACACACACACACACACACACCACACACACACACACACACACACACACACACACATGTATATATATATATATATATATATATATATATATATATATATATATATATATATATATATATATTATTGGGTACACTCCATTCATATTTGTTGTGAACAATGTACTGACGCTGCCAGTGATCTCACAGTCGGATCGGGAGCCACTCGGGAGTGATGCTGCCAGCTAGGATCGAGCCTCACCACCTGCTCTGCCCTCTCGTCTCTGGTCTGCCTGCCCTGCCTCTTCTACGCTGCCAGTGATCTCTCAGCAGCTGAATCGAGACTATGCAGTAATTAGAAGAGTAATTTCTGTGTGGAACCCTCTGCATGACTAACAATTTCTGCATGAAAAATAGTTTCTGTGGGAGTTTTGAATTCTGGTAGGCAAATTTTAGTTAAGTTAAAATTTTCATTACTAATTTCTGTAAGACGACTGACTGCTGTAACACTGAAGTGTTGCATAACCCTCACGAATTTAGAGCCTGTTCAGAAACTAAATGTATTTCAGTGCCTGGAAATACTCCCCTTCTCTACCGTAATCAGTGTTATATCACTTTGGTTAAGACAGTCAGATGTGTAACATAGGAATGAAAGCTTGATAATCTTCTGCTCGTGATTTATTGGGCAGCTGACAGCTTACCCCGTACCCAGACCTTCCTCAATTATGCTCGATGTAAACGAAGGCCTCCAACGTTTCCATCTCTTTTAGGTATTGCATTTTTTTACATTATAACATGTTACATTTGGTTAAAATATACGTATATATATGATAGTCTAACCTCACCTAACGTAATTAACGTACGCAAAGGAATTTGCTTAAAATCGTATATAAGAAATCGCATTTGCTCTTAAAGATAGGTTAATGGACGACTGGGAGTGATAGTAAGCTGTAAGGATGTGGGAGGGGTGTTGTATGTTTGTGATATGGGCGGTGTACGTGAGTGGGAGAGGCATTGTTTTGTGAAAAAGATGTTATTAGAGTGAGGGAGGTGTGAGAGTGTAAGATCTCTCCTCCCTGTACACTTTGGGGGCATAAAAATTAAGTCGATCTACTCTTACACTAGCCATGGTATCAAACCCCACCAGTTCCCTGGTTTATTTTCAGTCGTCTTATTACGATTTGGTAATAACATTATACCACTTGCTCACACGTCGTTTCATTTATCCTATGAAATAGTGCTGCCTTCATCTGTATAAGAATGTATCTTGAATATATGTTTCAGCGGTGCGAGGCGTTTTATACATTGTCATTCTCATCTGTTTAGCGACCTCTTTCCCTGGGTGATCGTTAAACTGTTCCACAACGCTATATCTACAGTGGGAGGAAACTGAGCACATATTAAGCTTGGTTTTATTACACTAATATTTGCATCCCGGTTGCAAGGTTAAGCTTATTGCTCACATGCCCATGAGAGGGACAAAATAACCACCACAGTCTTGAAAATCTGGCCTGGGACTCCATGGTGTCAATATCATTTGGGACTAATGACTGAGCTACTGAGTCAGTGAGCTACACTGAATTAACATTAAGAATAACGTGTCTGCGCCGCCTTTCTCAACAGTAGCCAACAAAATTTTCATCGAGTTTGGAAGCCAAATTGGTTGTTTTAAGCTAACTTTGATGCGCTAAACACGAATCTGGGTTTGTTTAGTCTTTATCACATAAGTTTGTTTGTAAATCTTATGGTA
Source organism: Cherax quadricarinatus (assembly GCF_026875155.1). Classification (NCBI taxonomy): domain Eukaryota; kingdom Metazoa; phylum Arthropoda; class Malacostraca; order Decapoda; family Parastacidae; genus Cherax; species Cherax quadricarinatus. Next base: position 17,878,121 of record NC_069455.1, on the reverse strand, counting down.
ACTGTTTTGGCTACTTAGGAGTGAAGAACCACTTGATACATGTTACCCCAGACATAGGTATTATATATAAATATAGAACGTGTTTAAATATAAGAAGCATAGGGACATGAAGAGTCAGGTTGAATGTCGAAGTTGCTGAATAAGACGAGGCTGGATTCGAGAAAGACCCGCTCAGCACGGGCCACCAGGCCTGTCTTCACCCACTCATGTGGGAGGAAACAGGCCTATTTTGAAAGGCGAGAGTTTGTTCCAATAATCCACAACGCTGTTATTAAACCAGTGCTTTCCTCTATTATTTCTAAATCTAAATTTTCCAAAGTTAACCCACTGTTGCGAATCCTGTCCTGGTTAGATAATTTCAACACGTTATTTATATCCCAATTATTTATTCTCATTTTCCATTTGCACACTTTAATCATATCTACCTTAATTCTACGCCTTTCCAGAAAGTGCTTTTATACGCCTTTCCAGAAAGTGCCTTTATACGCCTTTCCAGAAAGTGCCTTTATACGCCTTTCCAGAAAGTGCCTTCCTACGCCTTTCCAGATTTAGTTCTCTCAGTCTATCCTAGTAAGAAAGATTTCTGATACACAGGATCATCTTCGTCATCCCTCTCTGTATGCTTTTCAACTCATTTACGTACACTCTTTAACATGGAGATAAGAACTGTGCAGCATAATGTAAATGAGGCCTTACCAAGAATACATAAAGTAGAAGTATAATTGAGGACTTGTATATTTATACTTCTCGATATGAAGCTAAGAATTCTAATAGTGTAATTGCGAACACTTGTGCACTGTTGTCCTGGCTTTAGATTGTTGCTAACCAGAGGTGGATGGAAGGTGGTGTAGACGTTTGGGGAAGGGAAGTGATGGTTATGGTGGGTTTTGGATAGTAGTGGTGGTGATGGTAATTGATGAGCTGTGTGAAGGTGGTATTGAGAGAGAGGGGCTTCAACAAGGAACATTCATCACGCTTGTATAAAACTGATCAGATAAATATCTTCATCTGCCAACATTATAGATCCTTTCCATTTTGTTTCACTTTCGATTAATATGTGATTTATCTGTTCCTTGATCGGTGTTTAGGACACAACTGCCAAAATATATGTGATCATATGATCACATATGTGATCATATGAGTGGTCCCTTGAATTTGATGTGGTGGAGTGTCAGTGTGAGCGTGGAATTCTGTGTGTAGGGATTCGAGGAAATTGGAACGTCAGGTGGGGAAATATTGCGATTCTGTGGCTCAGCACCTCATTATGAAGTGGGTGACTTTTGGGAATGCAACTCAAGAGCAAGTGATGATGAATGTGTTTTCTTCTGCTGGGTTCTATCTTAGTGGGGGATCAGCGGAAGTGTTAAGAATTAGATTTCCCCATAAAGCAGCTTCCCCCATAAACAAAAACCACTTATTTAAAACAGCCAAATGAAATAAAAAAAACGCAAAAATGAGACCAGTCTCAGTGCCAAGCTGCTGGTTACGTCTTGCCCGACACACACACTCACGCACACTTAAACTCACTCCTAAACAATCCATGCATAAGACACAATTCTTCAACATACTGGACACGCTCTGCTCTCTCTCTCTCTCTCTCCCACCAATAAGACCATAATTACCATGGCTCACTCCCTATCATTCCCCTTGTTAAATTAAATTTCCTCTTTTTAACCGGTTGTTTTCCACGGTACTTACACTCTATCGACTCCTACGCTTGTTCTCTGCGCTGGCGCCTGACTCTGCCACGCTGCGTGACACTCCCCTCTCATTCGTCCGTGTAATTGCCCTTTTTACTGCCTAGCGCTTGTTATTTACAGAGTATCAGTGACGCATTCTCCCGTGCCACGGTCACCCGGCTAAAAGGATTGGAGACTTATTCTGAGTTCCTGGCGTGGGCAAGTCTTGACTACCGAGCATCTTCCTAAAGGCCTTTGTTTACAATAGTTGCGTGCCTGCATGTGTACGTGAATGCGTACAAGCATGCTTGAGTGCGTACTTTCGTGCGTGTGAATGTATGTGCTTTCGTAATAATGCGAGGGCGTGGGTGAGTACATGTGCGTGTGTAAGGCAACTCATTTGACATAAACTCTCTGTAAAGATGAATCTCAAATATAATTAATTACATTCTGAATGTAGATAAACGACAAGAATCGTAAGAGAAGCCATTGAAGGAGAGTTTTGAAAAGATTTTTGAAGAGGCTGTAGATCAGGTTGTGGTTTTCAAGTTATTGCTTTTAAAGTGAGTTGGGTTGTTAATGATGCGTGATACTGACACTGGAGAAAGATCACTTGTATACAGTTGACGGCGTTTATTAAAGAAAACGCTTAGTCACGGGTGGCTTCATCTAGGACTGGTGAAGCCACTCGTGGCGAAATATTCAATACAATTAAATGTACTGAAATGTCTTTGTTTACAAATAGTGAGCACACTACCACCTCCAACTGCACCACCACAGTAACCACTACTACTACCTCCAACTACACCACCACAGTAAGAGATAAGATAAGATAAGATAAGATTTCGTTCGGATTTTTAACCCCGGAGGGTTAGCCACCCAGGATAACCCAAGAAAGTCAGTGCGTCATCGAGGACTGTCTAACTTATTTCCATTGGGGTCCTTAATCTTGTCCCCCAGGATGCGACCCACACCAGTCGACTAACACCCAGGTACCTATTTGCTGCTAGGTGAACAGGACAACAGGTGTAAGGAAACGTGTCGAATGTTTCCACCCGCCGGGAATCGAACCCGGGCCCTCCGTGTGTGAAGCGAGAGCTTTAGCCACCAGGCCACCGGGCCACCACCAACTACACCACCACAGTAACTACTACCATCTCCAACTACACCACCACAGTAACTACTACCATCTCCAACTACACCACCACAGTAACTACTACCACCTCCAACTACACCACCACAGTAACTACTACCACCTCCAACTACACCACCACAGTAACTACTACCACCTCCAACTACACCACCACAGTAACTACTACCACCTCCAACTACACCACCACAGTAACTACTACCACCTCCAACTACACCACCACAGTAACTACTACCACCTCCAACTACACCACCACAGTAACTACTACCATCTCCAACTACACCACCACAGTAACTACTACCATCTCCAACTACACCACCACAGTAACTACTACCATCTCCAACTACACCACCACAGTAACTACAACCACCTCCAACTACACCACCAAATTAACTACTACCACCTCCAACTACACCACCAAATTAACTACTACCACCTCCAACTACACGCCAATTAACTACTACCACCTCCAACTACACCAAATTAACTACTAACCACCTCCAACTACACCACCACAGTAACCACTACCACCTCCAACTACACCACCACAGTATCCATTACCACCTCCAACTACACCACCACAGTAACCACTACCACCCTCCAACTACACCACCACAGTAACCACTACCACCTCCAACTAACACCACTAAAGTAACTACTACCACCTCCAATTACACCACCAAAGTAACTACTACTACTTCCAACTACACCACCAAAGTAACTACTACTACTTCCAACTACACCACCACAGTAACTACTACTACTTCCAACTACACCACCACAGTAACTACTACTACTTCCAACTACACCACCACAGTAACTACTACCACCTCCACTACACCACCACAGTAACTACTACCATCTCCAACTACACCACCACAGTAACTACTACCATCTCCAACTACACCACCACAGTAACTACTACCATCTCCAACTACACCACCACAGTAGCTATTACCATCTCCAACTAAACCACCTCAGTAGCTACTACCATCTCCAACTACACCACCACAGTAACTACTACCACCTCCAACTACACCACCACAGTAACTACTACCACCTCCAACTACACCACCACAGTAACTACTACCATCTCCAACTACACCACCACAGTAGCTATTACCATCTCCAACTACACCACCTCAGTAGCTACTACCATCTCCAACTACACACCACCACAGTAAACTACTACCACCCTCCAACTACACCACCACAGTAACTACTACCACCTCCAACTACACCACCACAGTAACTACTACCACCTCCAACTACACCACCACAGTAACTACTACCACCTCCAACTACCACACCACAGCAACTACTACCATCTCCAACTACACCACCACAGCAACTACTACCATCTCCAACTACACCACCAAAGTAACTACTACCATCTCCAACTACACCACCAAAGTAACTACACCCACCCCTCCAACAACACCAAAACCCAAAATAACTACAAACCCCCTCCAACTACACCACCAAAGTAATACAAACCCCCTCCAACTACAGCACCAAAATAACTACTACCACCCCAAATACAACACCAAAAAAACTACTACCAAACCCCAAACCACCACCAAAGAACTACACCACCTCCAACTACACCAAACCCAAAATAAAATACTAACCCCCCTCCAACTAAAACCACCCAAAAAAACAAATACCACCTCCAACTACCCACCAAAGTAACTACTACCACCTCCAACTACACCACCCAAAAAACTAAATACCACCCCAACTACACCCCCAAAGTAACTACTACCACCCCCAAAACCCCACCAAAGTAACTACTACCCCCTCCAACTTTACCACAGTAAACCACTACCACCTCCAAACTACAACCCCAGTAAAATACACCACCCCCAATTTTCCAAAAACAGTACTCCACCAAAAAATAAAGGGCCCCTTAAACCACACCACCTCCAACTACACCCCAGAAAACCCCTGCCACCCCCCAAATACACCCAAATAAAACCCAAACCCCCCCTCCAACTACGCCACCACTGTAACTACTAACCCCCTCCAATTACAAACCCCCACTTTAAATACAAACCCCCCAACTTCAAACCCCCACTGTAACTAAACCACCTACACCCCCCACAGTAAACCACCAACCCCCTCCAACTACACCACCAAACCCCCTCCCAAATTTCACCACCACCCCCCTCCAATACACCACCACCACCTCCAATTACAAACCCCCACCACCTCCAATTTCCCACCACCACCTCCAATTACAAACCCCCCCCCCATTTTCACCACCCCCCCCCAAACTGCACAACCCCCCCAACACACCAAACCCCCTCCAAAAACCCCCAATTTCAAACCCCTAACCCAAACCCCCCAAATTCACCACTAACACCCCTCCAACTTTTACCACTAACCCCCAAACCCCCAACTACAAAAAAATACCACCAAAATCCCAAATACACCACAACCCACCGCCCCAACACACCACTACCACCCCCTCCAACTACAACCCCAAAAACCAAAAACCCCCCTCCAACTAACACCACTACCACCGCCTCCAACACACCACTACCACCGCCCCAACTACAAAAACCTACCCCCCGCCCCCAACAACACCCCTTTCCACCACCTCCAACTACCCACTACCCCCCACCTCCCAAATAAAACCACTACCACCACCTCCAACTACACCACTACCCCCACCTCCAACTACACCTGCCCAACTAAACTCCACCAAACCCCCAACTTTTAAACCCCCTCTCCCCAACCCACACACCCGTCCCCTACTTTCAACTACCCAAACCCCCCTCCTCCAACTACACCACCTGCCCCCAAAATACAAATACCACCACCTCCAAATACACTACCACCACCTCCAACTAAACTACCACCCCTCCAACAAAACTACCACCACCTCCAACTACACTACCACCCCTCCAACTACACTACCACCACCTCCAACTACACTACCACCTCCTCCAACTACACAAACCCCCTCCTCCAACTACACTAACACCTCCTCCAACTAAAACCTACCACCTCCTCCAACTACCCCTACCACCCCTCCAACTACACTACCACCTCCTCCCAAATACACTACCACCCCTCCAAAATACCTCCACCTCCTCCAACTACACTACCACCCCTCCAACTACAACCCCCACCTCCCCCAACTACACAAACCCCCCCTCCAACTACACTACCACCACCTCCAACTACACTACCACCCCTCCAACACACTACCACCACCCCCAACACACTACCACCACCCCTCCAACTACCTACCACCCCCTCCAACTACACTACCACCCCCTCCAACTACACTAAACCACCCTCCAACTACACTACCACCCTCCAACTACACTACCACCACCCCCAACTACACTACCACCACCTCCAACTACACTACCACACCACCCTCCAACTAACACCCACACACCACCCTCCAACTACACTACCAACCCCTCCAACTACACTACCACCTCCCCCAACTACACTACACCTCCTCCAACTACACTACCACCACCTCCAACTACACTACCACCCCCCAACTACACTACCACCCCCTCCCAAATACACTACCACCACCTCCAACTACACTACCACCTCCTCCAACTACACTACCACCCCTCCAACTACACTACCCCCACCTCCAACTACACTACCACCACCTCCAACTACACTACCACCAAACCCCCAAATAATACCACCCCCCCAACTAACTCCACCACCTCCAACTACACTACCAAACCCCCTCCAACTACACTACCCACCTCCTCCAACCAAAAAACTACCACCTCCTCCAACTACACACCCCCCTCCTCCCCAAATACACTACCCCACCTTCCCCAAATAAAACTACCCCCTCCTCCAACTAACCCCTACCCCTCCTCCAAAACACTACCCCCTCCTCCAACTACAAAACCACCTCCTCCAACTACCCCAAACCCCCTCCCCCAACTACACTACCCCACCTCCAAACACTCCCCCCACCTCCAACTACACTACCACCCCTCCAACTACACTACCACCTCCTCCAACTACACAACCACCTCCTCCAACTACACTACCCACCTCCTCCAACTACACTACCACCTCCTCCAACTACACTACCACCACCTCCAACTACACTACCACCTCCTCCAACTACACTACCACCTCCTCCAACTACACTACCACCACCTCCAACTACACTACCACCACCTCCAACTACACTACCACCACCTCCAACTACACTACCACCACCTCCAACTACACTACCACCACCTCCAACTACACTACCACCTCCTCCAACTACACTACCACCACCTCCAACTACACTACCACCACCTCCAACTACACTACCACCACCTCCAACTACACTACCACCACCTCCAACTACACTACCACCACCTCCAACTACACTACCACCACCTCCAACTACACTACCACCACCACATTCAACACTTCATAGAAGATTATCATCTGTTGTTCATTAGTCAAAACGTCCTGAAGTTGCAGGTCAGTAGCCTAAGAGGTCCAGGAGCTGGAACTCGACCCAAACACCGAAAATATTCATGCAGTAATTCAATAAGACCACCATGACAGTGTCAAGACACACGATACTCTTGTAAGATGTCATATACTGAGTTGTGTGCCCAAAAAAAGGTAACCTTTTCGGGGGGGGGGGTTCAAGGGAGATCCCTTGATGCTAGTGAGGGGATCTTGATTCGAGGAACTGAACTTTTCCTTCACATCTTAGAATAGAACTTGATTGTCTCCTATTCCCCCAGGCACTATAAAAAGTTTGTCTTTTGGTTCCTTCTTTCTAAACACTATCATAAAATTCTCTTTAATCTTTATTTCTACAAGTACAAGGTATGCAGTCCTAGCTGACATCAATGACATACTATTATATAGAAAGCCCCTTGTTATGCAGAGCATTTCGAGCCAATTAGGTCACTTTAGTTCCGAGGATGCGACCCACACTGCGTCGACTAACACCCTGCTACCTATTTTACTTATAGGTGAACATGGACAGCAGGTGCATTGAGGAAACACGTCCCAGTGTTTCCACCCTCACCAGGTATCGACCACCGGAACTCAGTGTGTGAGCTCAGTACGCTAAGAATCAAGTTACGGGACACCCTAAGGCCTAAGTTATATTAGATTGCAAATTATCTACAATTATATATAATTTTTTTTAGTATATTTTTAAAAAACTGGTTACAGGACTACTAAAATAAAACTGGCTGATTGGCACATAAACAATCCAATAACAATGCGAACCTGAAAAGAACAAAATGACACAATATCGTAACTGGAACAATACGCGTATAACAATAGGCAGGAGTGTGTGACATTGTAAATGGTCCAAGTCGGACCGTAACGTCGTCGTAAGCTTTACTATGTACTGATTATTTGTGTAATGCGAACCTTCTTATAAGGAAGATACACCATTATTAAAAGTTTGAAGCCTATCATAAGAAGCGTTCTCAATTTCTCGCGAAAGCCTTTTAGCAGCCTTTTAGCCTGGTGGTTAAAGCTCTCGCTTCACACGGTGAGGGCCTGGGTTCGATTCCCAGCCAGAGTAGAAACATTGGACGTGTTTCTTTCCACCTGTTGTCTATGTTCTCCATCAGTAAAATGGGTACCTGGGTGTTAGTCGACTGGTGTGGGTCGCATCCTGGGACACTGACCTAAGGAGGCCTGGTCACAGACCGGGCCGCGGGGGCGTTGACCCCCGGAACTCTCTCCAGATAAAACACCTCTCTCCAGATAAACCACAACATGTATCCCCTTAAGTAGGAAGGGGATACCTAATCTTTCGATACATTTCTAATAAATACTAATTAATTCATTTTGTTAAGGCGAGTATTAGGATGTGAGCTTATGAAATATAATTACCAGGGAATATATATTTTTTTTTGTTTTTGAAATTCTAAATATCGAACAATCAAATACAAAATCTAAATGTATATAGAAACGGTTTTTTTTTTTGTTATGCTATTCAGAATATTTTAATTGAGGGGTGAAAACATATAATAGATTGCTAGAGGGAAGTAATTGAGCATATTAACCAATGCTAATTTATAAATAGGTTAAATACTTTAATTGAACGTATGTTGTACCAGTTTAATGACTTTAATAACCCTCCCTGTGCGTGTGTACTCGACTATTTGTACTTACCTATTTGTGGTTGCGGGGGTCGAGTCTTAGCTCCTGGCCCCGCCTCTTCACTGGTTGCTACTGGGTCCTCTCTCTCCCTGTTCCATGAGCTTTATCATACCTCGTCTTAAAACTA
>NC_069455.1:17784036-17864036 GCF_026875155.1 Cherax quadricarinatus | reverse complement strand
CTCCATAAAGGTGGCAGCAAAGCATTAGCTAAGACTATAGACCAATAGGCTCTGACGTCCCACAACATAAAAATTCTTTGAAAGAGTGCTAAGAAGCATGATTGCAATCAACCTGGATTCCCTAAATCCTGCACAATCCAGGGCAACATGGGTTCAGGGCAGGTCCGCACCTGCCTCTCACAAACCTACTGGATCAATATGAAATGGCCTTGGATGCAACTGGAAAGAAAATCAAGACTGCAGATGTAATATACACAGACTTTGCAAAAGCATGACAAATGCGATCATGGCGTAATAGCCCATAAAATACGTGCTAAAGGAATAACTGGGAAAGTGGGGAGATGGATCTCAACCTTCCCAACAAATCGAGAACACAAAGAGTAGGGTCAACAGAGTTAAATCGGAGGCTGCCATAGTGAAGAGCTCGTGATCCACAAGGCAAGTACTCGCCCCCCATCTTATTCCTTATCCTCACTATCAGACATAAACGAGAAATACACACAGCACCGTAACAATCATCTTTGCGGATGATACCCTTAGGATCTGCATGAGGCGTCATCTGCTGAGACGCGGTAACCTCCCAAAGATCAAAACAAGTTTTTCCATGGGCAACGGTAAACAAATATGATGTTCAATGAGGACAAATTCCAACTACTCCTTTTATGGAAAACTGGAGGAGATAATAACTAGAACAGAGGATACAACTGACTCCGGCCAACAATGAGCGGAAAAATAATGTAAGGGACCTGGGAGTAGAAATGTCTGAGGATCTCACTTTCAAGGATCACAACAGTGCCACGATCGCACGAGCAAAGAAAATGATAGGATGGATAATGAGAACTTTCAAAACGAGAGATGCCAAGCCCATGATGATCCTTTCAAATCACTTGTTCTCTCTAGGCTGGAATACTGCTGTACATTAACATCTCCATACAAAGCAGGTGAAATCGCAGATCTAGAGAGTGTACAGAGATCCTTTACCGCACGTATAAGTTCTGTCAAGCACCTTAACTACTGGGAACGCTTGAAAGCACTTGACTTGTATCGTTGGAACGCAGGAGGGAGAGATATATCATAATCTACACTTGGAAAATCTTGGAAGGAATGGTCCCAAATCTGCACACAGAAATCACTCCCTACGAAAGTAAAAAGACTGGGCAGGCGATGCAAAATGCCGCCAATAAAAAGTAGGGGCGCCATTGGTACACTAAGAAAAACACCATAAGTGTCGGGGCCCAAAACTGTTCAACAGCCTCCCATCAAGCATTAGGGGAATTGCCAATAAACCCCTGGCTGCCTTCAAGAGAGAGCTGGACAGATACCTAAAGTCAGTGCCGGATCAGCCGGGCTGTGGCTCGTACGTCGGACTGCGTGCGGCCAGCAGTAACAGCCTAGTTGATCAGGCCCTGATCCATCGGGAGGCCTGGTCGTGGACCGGGCCCGCGGGGGCGTTGATCCCCGGAATAACCTCCAGGTAACTCCAGGTAACCACCCCCAATAAAACCACCACCAAAAAAACCACCACCACCACCACCAATAAAACCACCACCACCACCACCACCAAAAAACCACCACCACCCCACCACCACCACCAATAAAACCACCACCACCCACCACCACCAATAAAACCACCACCACCACCACCACCACAATAAAACCACCACCACCACCACCACCAATAAAACCACCACCACCACCACCAATAAAACCACCACCACCCCCACCACCACCACCACCACCACCACCACCAATAAAACCACCACCACCACCACCACCAATAAAACCACCACCACCACCACCACCAATAAAACCACCACCACCACCACCACCAATAAAACCACCACCCCACCACCAATAAAACCACCACCACCACCACCAATAAAACCACCCCCACCACCACAATAAAACCACCACCAATAAAAACCACCACCACCACTAAAAACGCCACCACCACCCACCACCACCACCACTAAAAACGCCACCACCACCACTAAAAGCACTACCACCACCACTAAAAGCACCACCACCACACCCCTAAAAGCACCACCACCACCACCCCTAAAAGCACCACCACCACCACCCTAGAAGCACCACCACCACCACCCCTAGAAGCACCACCACCAACCACCCCTAAAAGCACCACCACCACCACCACTAAAAGCACCACCACTAAAAGCACCACCACCACCACCACTAAAAGCACCACCACCACCACCACTAAAAGCACCATCACCACCACTAAAAACACCACCACCACTACCACTAAAAACCACCACCACCACTAAAAGCACCATCACCACCACTCTAAAAGCACCACACCACCACTAAAAACCACCACCACTACCACTAAAAGTACCACACTCCACTTAAACAACCACTAAAACCACCACCACTAAAACCACCACCACTAAAACCATCACCACTAAAATCACCACTATCACCACCACAATTATGGTTACATACGCATGATTCCTTCTGGGTATCAGCCCCTGTACACTTTTTCAGTACTAACGTACAGTGTGCATGTGTACTCGCCTAACTCTGGTTGCAGGTGTCGATCCATAGCTCCTCTGTGTGTGTGTGTGTGTGTGTGTGTGTGTGTGTGTGTGTGTGTGTGTGTGTGTGTGTGTGTGTGTGTGTGTGTGTGTGTGTGTGTGTGTTGGAGAATGAGAGATTCCATTCAGTGAATTAATTTATTAGTCGCCTCTGTTGAAAACTTATGATGACAAATTCCAGCACCTGGTAATGTACTTCCACTCATCACCGTCATATCCACCTCAGTCACTCCATCATCACTCTCTCTCTCTCTCTCCTCTCTCTCTCTCTCATCTCTCTCTCTGTCTCTGTCTCTGTCTCTTTCTCTCTCTCTCTCTCTCTCTCTCTCTCTCTCTCTCTCTCTCTCTCTCTCTCTCTCTCTGTCTCTGTCTCTCTGTCTCTGTCTCTCTCTCTCTCTCTCTCTCTCTCTCTCTCTGTCTCTCTCTCTCTCTCTGTCTCTCTCTCTCTCTCTCTCTCTCTCTCCCCTCTCTCTCTCTCTCTCTCTCTCTCTCTCTCTCTCTCTCTCTCTCTCTCTCTCTCTCTCTCTGTCTCTCTCTGTCTCTCTCTCTCTCTCTCTCTCTGTCTCTCTCTCTCTCTCTCTCCTCTCTCTCTCTCTCTCTCTCTCTCTCTCTCTCTCTCTCTCTTGCCGAATAGGTAAAACTTGCAATTTTGGCTTAAATATTTAGCAACGCTCTTTTTGCCGAATAAGACGAGCGAAAATTTGTGTATGTAATAACTTAGCAAAAATCATTCTGAACTTAAAAAAATATATATATATTTCTTTGTATTTGGTAATTATTATATTATTGTAAACTTATTTAAAATATATTTACTTGGATTAAGCTAAATTAAATTGTTCTTGTTTTAATAAGGTTATGTATGTTTTCTAAGGTTCTTTTGGTACAAAATTTTTATATTTTACATTAACATAAATGAAAAAAAAATATATCTTTAAACGTATAAGAGAAAGTTTTAGAAAGGACTTAATTTTAAATGAGTTCTTGCTAATTGATCAATTTTTACACACACACACACACACACACACACACACACACACACACACACACACACACACACACACACACACACACACATATATATATATATATATATATATATATATATATATATATATATATATATATATATATATATATATATATATATATATGCAATAAGATCACAGTGAACAGGTGATTTCAAAATATGCAAAACAACCACTCTGAAAGAATAGAGAAATTCCAAGCGCTTTCGTGACTACTCACATTATCAAGTTCCTTGATAATGTGAGTAGTCACGAAAGCGCTTGGAATTTCTCTATTCTTTCAGAGTGGTTGTTTTGCATATATATATATATATATATATATATATATATATTATATATATATATATATATATATATATATATATATATATATATATATATATAATGGGGTCGACCTCTGGTATAAGTTGTGGGACCCATAGCCTCGGAGAAGTGGACAAAAAAGGCTTCAAGAAATATAATGAACTCTAAATAATTTAATCTTTCATGGGGGTTCTTTGAACCTAGTGAAGGTTCTTGTTCTAAGGAACTGGAGCTGCCCTTCCCCTTTTCGGATCAAACTTAATAACCTCCTGCCTGTGAAGATGAACTCTTAGAAAAATGTTTGGTGATTCTCTGAAGCGTTTTGAAAATGTTCCCTGAACGATGAATGGAAGATGATTTAGTTAATTTCCTTCACTTTACCTATTACTTAACCCTTACTATACCTCCCCCTCTCATTATGTTGTAGTGGGGGCGTCAGTATTCAGGATCTAACACGCACCATCACACACATCCATTATAACAACAAAGGTGTGGGAACACGTAACACACAACGCCCACACCAACATTTCACTCCCAGTCTTACATACACGCCAACATTGCTGTAAACTATATACCCTAACAAGATGGTATTGATATTACATAAGGATTTTCTCCAATTTTCATTTGGCGTTCGGAAGTTAAAAGTTTGAAAACTAAATTTAAAGTTCCCGTTTGGCAACGTTCCTGCTCTCAAAAGCATCAGTCAAGCTTGTTAAAAAATTTTTTTTACCAGTTCTCCTATTTGTGATATTTTTCCACCGCCTTTAGGACCCACAGTTTAAGCTACAACCCGCCGCACCTCGTAAGAAAAAGCATTACGTGCTGCCAATTTGCCCTTAACACACATTACTTGTGTTTATGACCTTGGCCAACGAGGCAAGTGTGGAGCAGCAGAGTGCTGCCACCTGCGTCTCCTGCAAGAAATAACACGTGGAGGAGGCAGATAGCAGGAAACTCCACTGTCCATATCAAGGCTGTCTGCTGAGAAGGACTAACTGCAGTCTAGCTACATTTAATAATGCCTAGATAGTTGAGCTTACGATATTATTGCAGTGAGGTTATTTTAAGTGGCCAGTTACTTAATAAATGACTTTACCTTCTTGCGTTTATAACTTCAGTGATCTATAGCGTTGCCTTCCATACCCTTTTACTCCCCCCCCCCACCACCGAAAAAAACATCGCCTTTGTTTTGCATATTTTGCCTCGAAATTTTCTGGAAATGTTTCAGGTTATTGATTCATTTTACACTTTAAATACTTCTGGGGAGATTGCATCAAATATGTTCAACATCTTAAAGGTGTGAATGAGCTATCACGGTTACCTAAACGTAAGAGACGTGCTTAGTCGTTCTTCACATAGTTTGTTTCGTAATTATTGCCGCCCTTCCTTGCAGTACCACCTTCACTCTGTCTGTATTTCTTAAGCAATTCAATGGAAAATACTGTACTTTTGCAAGCCACGGGATACCGTGGCCTGGCAGGCAACGCTCTCGCCTCAGTCTGTCCGTGGTTCGATCCCCGGCAAAGGTGGAAACATTGGGCGTGTTTCCTTACACCTGCTGTCCCCCTTCACCCCAGCAAGCAAGTAGGTACCTGTGTGTTAGTCGACTGGTGTGGATGGTATCCTGGGGAACAAGATTGAAGAACCCCAGTGGAAAGCAGACAGTCCTAGGTAACGCACTGCCTTTCTTGGGTTATCCTTTAACCCTCCGGGATTAAAAATCCGGACGAAATCTTAACCTATCCACTTAACTCTTAATATTTATACAGTCAACTGTTAATACTGTATTTTTTTTTCAAGATATTTTTGTCAATCTGAAATTATGTAACTTTACAGTTAGCATCACGAATTTTATTTTTTTGTACCACTCGCTGTATCCTATTGGTAGGCCAGTCGTTAATCCAGGTCTAAAGTTTCTCCATCGTTTGTGCATTCATTGTAGCTAGCAATGGTACTTTATTGAATTGTTGGCGTTTATCATTGAAGCTTGTCAACTGTAGTAAGGTCTTGAAGGCTTTACTTTAAGTAATATTCCAGTGATACATCAAGATCTTGAAGGCTTTACGTTATTACCC
This sequence comes from Cherax quadricarinatus, assembly GCF_026875155.1. NCBI lineage: Eukaryota > Metazoa > Arthropoda > Malacostraca > Decapoda > Parastacidae > Cherax > Cherax quadricarinatus. The sequence continues at coordinate 17,858,078 of NC_069455.1, read as the reverse complement.
CTTCCAGGGATACAATTGAAGAATTCTACTAAGTTTCTTAGGCATGATTTAGTTGCTGTGAAATCTATACTCATTTCCGATTACTGGGTTGATATCCACACATTTTAAGATTTTGTTTCTATTAAGTTCCCATATGTTTACCAAGATCTATGCTATGCTAACATGACAAAACTTGTGTTCACAGTCTTCGTTATTTAATGTTGAGGAAACTGCTAGTTTACAGATGTTTGGAGGTTAGATATTAGATATTTCTTGATAGATATTTCTAACACGTTAATTATTCCCCTTTTATTTATTCCTGTTTCCAATTTATACATCTCAGTAATTCTACGCCTTTCCAGAGAGAGAAATGTTCAGGTCTTGGAAATTAATTTTGCGACCTCGGAATACCGGTGTCATAGCATTAAAATCAGAGCTGAAGGCTACTAAAATTGTCAGTTTTTTTTCTGTTTGTTATATTATTGTTTATCTTGCTTTGTCTTTGTATCTATAATTACCTTGGAGTCCACACCGAGACTATTTTCTGAGAAGACTTTGTACATCGATCAGAATTAAGGACTATCGTGTATTAGCTGTTTGAGCCAAGGATATAAAGCAGAAGGCTCTCTTCCTTACGTTCACTCCTCCCTGCCGCTGCTGGTATGAAAAGCATACAATACCTTATTGAAAAATAAATGGCATGGAATTCATGTAAGAGATGAAAGTGGATGGAAGACATTATCATCAACTACCTCTTCTTAATTACTTCTGCATCTATCATAACTCGTCTTACTGGGCATCACTGTTGTGAAGTATCAGACACATATATAACAACTGAGTATCATTATTATACAGATGTTTCACCAACCATTGGCTTTAATATTATATATCCGCTGGTTGGTAAACTATGGTAGGCTATTAAGAGTGAAGAGTTTAGTTGATTTTTCATTGTTATGCTCAGTTTTCAAGTTCTGTACATAAAAAACCCCTCATGGAAGGTTCCTTGATGTTGGTAAGGGGCTCTTGATTTAGGGAATTGGATCTGTGCTCCAGTTCCCCGAATTAAGCCTGAATGCCTTCCACATCCCTCCTCCCCTGGGCGCTGTATAATCTTACGGGTTTAGCGCTTCCCCTTGATTATAATAATAATGTACATAAAAAAGACTCCAATCTATTTTAAAGTCACTGGAATTTATCGGGTGATTTAAATGAATGTTCGCGAATTTCAGAATGAGATGGGCGAGACAAAGACCAGTTCTGTGAAACTATTAAAAGATGCGAGTATGAAAGTGTGTCTCACAGAAATGGTCATTGACTCACTCGACTCGCTCATATTCTGTAACTTTCATTTGCTGTAAATCGCACGTTAAATCCCAGTAACTTTAAAATTTTGAATTTTAAACTTGCTATTTTGGCTTAAATAGCAACGCTCTTCTTGCCGAATATGACAAGCGAATTTTTGTGTATGCAATAATTTCACAAAAATCATTCTGAACCTAACGGAAAAAAAACATATTTCACTACTTGTTTATTATTAAATTATTATGAACTTATCTAAAATATATACAGTTGGATTAAGCTAAATTGCAATTGTTATAGGTTAGGTAAGTTTTCTAAGGTTCTTTTGGTACAAAATTATTAATTTTTACATTAACATAAATGAAACAAATGTATCTTTAAACGTATAAGAGAAAATTTTAGAAAGAACTTAATTTTATATGAGTTCTTGTTAATTGACGAATTTTACCTATTCACATTAACTCAGAAGATTAACTGATCCGTATATATCGACCAGCTTTTACTGAAGAAGATCCCAGAAGTGGGTCGAATTTTACAGATCAATCTCCGGAGTTTCTCGATGTGTATTACTGAGCATTGTTAAGTGTTCATTCGTTACATTATGTCTAATGTAATGGAAATCTTTGATTAATTACACAGTGTTAATTACACACTGTTGCATATGTGTCTTACCTAACAACCTGTCGGTATTTTATGCCATTTTAATATATATGTATGTGTGTGTGTGTGTGTATGTGCGTCGTGCCGAATAGGTAAAATTTGTCGCTTAGCAAGAACTCATTTAGAATGAAGTCCTTTCTAAAAAAATTCTGTTATACGTTTAAAGGTATTTTTTTTTAATTTGTTAATGTAAAAATAATTTTGTACTAAACTTACCTAACCTTATTATAACAAGCGCAATTTAATTTAGCCTAATCCAACTTAGTATATTTTAAATAAGTTTACAATAATTTAATAATAAACAAACACAATGAAATATATCTTTTCAGTTCGGTTCAGAATGATTTTTGCGAAATTACTGCATACATAAATTTTCGCATGCTCTATTCGGCAAGAAAAGCGTTGCTATTTAAGCCAAAATAGCAAGTTTTACCTATTCGGTACAACACGCGCCCGCACACATATTTATTTATCGATTTTTTTCTGTCTTGTACGTGTCCTTTTTTAAGTTAATGTAAGCTGACAGTCATGCACCAAGTTAATATTGTAAAAAATATACAGGCTAATTAATCTCCTGTGTTTCCAATATGATGCTCTCTGTTGGGAGGGTCCGTGGTGTCCTTTCAATTTGTTCCATTTATTAGGGTTATTAAGGCCATCCATCTCTGTTATTAACATTTAATTTCTTTGTACAAGAGGATGATTGTTCCCAGACGCCTTCATCAATGAGTTATCTAGGAAAGAGATGACTTAAATCAGTTTTATTTTCCATCATGGTGTGAGGACCAGTGGATGAGTTCATAGCTCACTGGAACTTTAGTGACAACGCTTTTGCAGGTCACCCATAGGTCACTCTCAGGTCAAATACAGGTTACCGACAGGTCGGGCCCATACCACGGCATCACTGAACGTACAAAGGAGCCAAAGTCCTACTGGAATCATCAAAGCCACAACTCTGCCACCAACCCGACAAACTTGTTCAGTTCCCTCGCATTGCTCTGCAGCGCCACTCTGTTGTGATGTGTGAGCTCTCAAAGTTGTACCGTGTGCTCTCCGAATTGCACAACCACCTGCCACTGTTGCACAACTACCACCACTCACAGCATAAACCTCAGTCTTGTACAGATATATATCAACTGACAGCTACCAGTACACGCAGCCGAAATCCACAGTATCACTCAAAAGATCATTTATTTCTAAGTAGAGAGAGACTGTGCCGCACAAACAATGCGCCATATAGCCTCCCCAATGATCTTCATCACGCCATATGCACTAGTTAAGGATTAGGATAGCTAGTACACTGTAATTTAGGATTATAATAGCCTATACACTTTGGTTTATGATTAGGAGGATACCTATTCACTGTATATTAGGATTATGATAGCATATACATTCTGGTTTAGGATAGTCCAAATACACTGTAGCCTATACAATGTACACTAGGATTAGGATAGCATTTACAATGTGGCATAGGATTAAGACCAAGCCAGCTCCTAGAATGCTTCCCTCTTCAGTGAAGTTCCGCTAACAAGGCAGATAGGCTACTCAGAGACAGAATTTCGCCTAGGAGTGTCGAACTACCGAAGACCTATGCCAGAACCATAGAAACTGCCCTGGTACCAGAAAACTACCCTGGTACCAGAAAACTACCCTGGTACCAGAAAACTACCCTGGTACCAGAAAACTACACTGGTATCATAAAACTACACTGGTATAAAACTACACTGGTATCATAAAACTACACTGGTATCATAAAACTACCCTGGTACCAGAAAACTACCCTGGTACCAGAAAACTACCCTGGTACCAGAAAAATACCCTGGTATCATAAAACTACCCTGGTACCAGAAAACTACCCTGGTACCAGAAAACTTCCCTGGTACCAGAAAACTACCCTGGTATCATAAAACTACACTGGTATCATAAAATTAGCCTGGTACTATTAAATCTTGCTACCATAAATCTACTACCCTCCCAAGGGAGGTTCCTTGATGCTGGCGAGGGGCTCTTGATCTAGGGAATTAGATCTGTCCTATAATTCCTGAATTAAGCCGGAATACTTTCCACATTCTCCCACAGGCGCTGTATAATCCTACGGGTTTAGCTCTTCCCCCATAATTATAATAATAATAAATCTAGCCTAGTTCTATAAAACTACACTTATACCCCAGTACTATAAATTAACCTAGTACATTAAACTACCCTTATTTCATTAAACTTCTCTTGTACCATGAAAACAGAATGTACCATGAAGCTACCCTGGCACCATGAAGCTACCCTGGCACCATGAAGCTACCCTGGCACCATGTAGCTACCTTGGCACCATGTAGCTACCTTGGCACCATGCAGCTACCTTGGAACCATGAAGCTACCCTGGCACTATGAGGCTACCCTGGCACTATGAGGCTACCCTGGCACTATGAGGCTACCCTGGCACCATGAAGCTACCTTGGCAGTATGAAGCTACCCTGGCTTGATAAAGCTCCTGGAGAGCGAAACGTTGCCACAATAAATGTCACATTAGTTGCACTTGTGTCCTTTACTTTACATATTGTCGGTAATTCTACCAACTTTATTACAATCATGAAGCTACCTGGCACTATGAGGCTACCCTGGCACCATGAAGCTACCTGGCACTATGAGGCTACCCTGGCACCATGAAGCTACACTGGCATCATAAAGCTACCTGGCACTATGAAGCTACACTGGCACTATGAAGCTACCCTTGCACCATAAAGCTACCCTGGCACTATGAAGCTACCCTGGCACTATGAAGCTACCCTGGCACTATGAAGCTACACTGGCACTATGAAGCTACCCTTGCACCATAAAGCTACCTGGCACCATGAAGCTACCCTGGCAATATGAAGCTACCCTGGCAGCATAAAGCTACCCTGGCACCATGAAGCTACCCTGGCACCATAAAACTACCATGGCACCATAAAGCTACCCTGGCACCATAAAGCTACCCTGGCACCATAAAGCTACCCTGGCACCATAAAGCTACCCTGGTACCATGAAGCTACCCTGGTACCATGAAGCTACCCTGGTACCATGAAGCTACCCTGGCACCATGAAGCTACCCTGGCACCATAAAGCTACCCTGGCACCATGAAGCTACCCTGGCACTGAGGCTACCCTGGCACCATGAGGCTACCCTGGCACCATAAAGCTACCTTGGCAGTATGAAGCTACCCTGGCATCATGAAGCTACCCTAGCACCATCAAGCTACTGACACCATATAGCTACCCTAGCACCATCAAGCTACCTGGCACTATGAGGCTACCTGGCACTATGAGGCTACCCTGGCACCATGAAGCTACCTGGCACTATGAGGCTACCCTGGCACCATGAAGCTACCCTGGCACCATAAAGCTACCTGGCACTATGAGGCTACCCTGGCACCATGAAGCTACCCTGGCACTATGAAGGTACCCTGGCACTATGAAGTTAACCTAGCACCATGAAGCTACCTGGCACCATGAAGCTACCCTAGCACCATCAAGCTACCTGGCACTATGAGGCTACCCTGGCACCATGAAGCTACCCTGGCACCATAAAGCTACCCTGGCACTATGAAGCTACCCTGGCACTATGAAGTTAACCTAGCACCATGAAGCTACCCTAGCACCATGAAGCTACCTGGCACCATGAAGCTACCCTAGCACCATGAAGCTACCCTAGCACCATCAAGCTACCTGGCACCATAAAGTTACCCTGGCACTATGAAGCTACCCTGGCACTATGAAGCTAACCTAGCACCTTGAAATTACCCTAGCATCATGAAATTACCCTAGCACCATGAAGCTACTCTGGCACCATAAATCTATCCTAGCACCATGAAGCTACCCTGGCACCATGAAGCTACCCTAGCACTATAAAGTTACCCTGCCACCATGAAGCTACCCTGGCACCATGAAGCTACCCTGGCACTATGAAGCTACCCTAGCACCATGAAGCTACCCTGGCACCATGAAGCTACCCTGGCACCATGAAGCTACCCTGGCACCATGAAGCTACCCTAGCACCATGAAGCTACCCTAGCACCATGAAGCTACCTTGGCACCATGAAGCTACCTTGGCACCATGAAGCTACCCTGCCACCATGAAGCTACCCTGCCACCATGAAGCTACCCTGGCACCATGAAGCTACCCTGGCACTATGAAGCTAACGTGGCACCATGAAGAAACCCCTGTGCCATTTTCGGCAACATGTTCCTCCCTCTCATTCTGGTATGAAATACTGAAAATCCAGAAGCATTCTTAAACTTTGAGGTAAGATACCACATTATCCTGGAAAACATTTTTGCAACACATGTGCAACATTCACGCAAAACAATGCATTGAAACATAGTAGCCTTGAGCACCAAACTTTGTTGCTAAAAGTATTGGTCGGGGTGGGGGGGGAAGGGGAAATCACCTGCCACGGATTTTGAGTATTCAAAAGGCATTTACTGGAGTTTACCTGGAGAGAGTTCCAGGGGGTCATCGCCCCCGCGGCCCGGTCTGTGACCAGGCCTCCTGGTGGATCAGCCCCTGATCAACCAGGCTGTTGCTGCTGGCTGCACGCAAACCAACGTACGAGCCACAGCCCGGCTGGTCAGGAACCGACTTTAGGTGCTTGTCCAGTGCCAGCTTGAAGATTGCCAGGGGTCTGTTGGTAATCCCCCTTATGTATGCTGGGAGGCAGTACATAGTTGCTATAATGGTACACTGTCAAAAGTATTTGCAGCAACTCATGTTTCTAAAAACAAGTGGGTGTGAAACGGAAACCTGCACTTGTTTTACATGATGGTAGGGTTGCTGGTGTTTTTTTTCTGCCTCATAAACATGCGGGATATCAAGTACATCTTGCTACTACTACTTAGATCACACTACACATCTGTATACTTACTAATCTTGGTTTTCTTCAATTTTCCTAATAATTCTTGTTCATCTTTATTTCCTCTCATCTCCTGGGAAAGTGGAACAAGAGTTCTTCCTCCATAAGCCATGCGTGTCGTAAGAGGCCGGGAGTAAGGGGTTTTAACCCCTTCTCCCGGCCTCCCCTCGTGGGTGAAAAGACTGGACCTGTGGTGGAGCACAACCTGAGCCCTGAGCTGCCTCACTGTCTAACCAGTTTACTGGTTAGACATACATGTACACTGATGTACAAAGACTACTGAAGACAATCAGGGATCAAATCCTTAAATTTCAAAGCGACCTGTGTAATGTACTACTATCCCTTAAAATAATGCCTGGAGGTCATTGTGGATAAAATTCCCAAAGTAATTTATTTAATACATTTCTAAATTTTATACAATTACATGCTGCGTACAGTAACTAACTATACACTTGTATACTAATAATAATTGTGGGTGTTAAAAGCTTGCTTATACTGGCAAACAAGTACTAGCCAGTTGCCCTTCAGACATGGAGCTGAGATGGCACAAGCTCTCTCTCTCTTTCTCTCTCTCTCTCTCTCTCTCTCTCTCTCTCTCTATATAATATATATATATATATATATATATATATATATATATATATATATATATATATATATAAATCTCAGGAAGATATAAGGACAGGAGTTTGAGGTATAGGGCAAAAGTTTGTGACCATTGTTAGTCTCAGAGTTACCAGACCCTGCCACGTGGAGGCCACTGTGTCCCCTCAGATGTTCTCCCTTCTCCATTTTCTATCCAACAATGTCCTACACTTCCTATCCTACAATCGGTAATCTTGCTTTCCCAAGGTTCTTGTGTCCCGGAGTCCATCTGTGTCCCCTCCGATGTTCTCCCTTCTCCATTTCCTATCCTACAATGCTACACTTCCTATCCTACACACACTAATCTTGCTTTTCCCAGGTTCATGTGTCCGGGAGTCCATCTGTGTCCCCTCGGATGTTCTCCCTTCTCCATTTTCTATCCTACAATCGGTAATCTTGCTTTCCCCAGGTTCATGAGTCTGGGAGTCCATCTGTGTCCTCTCAGACGTTCTCCCTTCTCCATTTCCTATCCTACAATCCTACACTCAGTAATCTCAACTCCTGCATCTAATCCCTTCCCGGAAATTCATCCGTGGGCCCCCGGATGTCTTCCTTTCTCACCTCAGGCTCGTGGTTCCAAGTGTTCATCCATACACCCTTCACCACTTCCCTGAGGTCAGCAGTCCCACTCCAGGTCCGTGGATCCAGGTATTCACCCTTCACCACTTCCCTGAGGTCAGCAAGTCCCACCCCAGGTCCGTGGATCCAGGTATTAAACCCTTCACCACTTCCCTGAGGTCAGCAAGTCCCACCCCAGGTCCATGGATCCAGGTATTCACCCTTCACCACTTCCCTGAGGTCAGCAGTCCCACCCCAGGTCCGTGGATCCAGGTGTTCACCCTTCACCACTTCCCTGAGGTCAGAAGTCCCACCCCAGGTCCGTGGATCCAGGTATTCACCCTTCACCACTTCCCTGAGGTCAGCAAGTCCCACCCCAGGTCCGTGGATCCAGGTATTCACCCTTCACCACTTCCCTGAGGTCAGCAAGTCCCACCCCAGGTCCGTGGTTCCAGGTATTCACCCTTCACCACTTCCCTGAGGTCAGCAAGTCCCACCCCAGGTCCGTGGATCCAGGTATTCACCCTTCACCACTTCCCTGAGGTCAGCAAGTCCCACCCCAGGTCCGTGGATCCAGGTATTCACCCTTCACCACTTCCCTGAGGTCAGCAAGTCCCAACCCAGGTCCGTGGTTCCAGGTATACACCCTTCACCACTTCCCTGAGGTCAGCAAGTCCCACCCCAGGTCCGTGGATCCAGATATTCACCCTTCACCACTTCCCTGAGGTCAGCAGTCCCACCCCAGGTCCGTGGTTCCAGGTATACACCCTTCACCACGTCCCTGAGGTCAGCAGTCCCACCCCAGGTCCGTGGTTCCAGGTATACTCCCTTCACCACTTCCCTGAGGTCAGCAGTCTCACCCCAGGTCCGTGGTTCCAGGTATACTCCCTTCACCACGTCCCTGAGGTCAGCAGTCCCACCCTAGGTCCGTGGTTCCAGGTATACACCCTTCACCACGTCCCTGAGGTCAGCAGTCCCACCCCAGGTCCGTGGTTCCAGGTATACTCCCTTCACCACTTCCCTGAGGTCAGCAGTTTTAGCCACCCTCGAAGTACTGTCCATATATGATATTACTACACAAGTGTATTAATATCGGTATACAGAGGAAGATGTTATTACAGAGGAGGACACGCAGAAAATCTGCGCTCTGTAATAACATCCTCCTGGACAGACTCGAACGTCGACTACCTGAGACAAGAGAGATCTCTGTCCCAGTTATGCAGCGCTGTATAGTCCTTGTGGCTTAGCGCTTCTTTTTGATTATAATAATAATCTGTCCCAGTTAGCCCACCAAGAACTGGCCACTCGATAAAAAATTTGAACATATATTTATATTTAATACTGTACACAATTCAGTTATTAGATTGTTCAATTATTTAGTTGAAGTGTATTTGTGAACGTTTTTATGTGCGTAGATTAGCGTCTGTGTGAATCTTTGTATTCCATGCGTGATAACTGTAAGTGATTGGTATCAGTTATCTTTTTTCTTGTTGATCATCTTAACTTGCATGGTACGCTAAGCTCCCAAGCGCGCAATCTTCTATACACTCAATTCTGTATTTCCACGTTCACATCCTACACAATCACACAGACGCACGAATAAAGCAAAACACACACAATCCTCTGTATCAAACACACACATATACTTATTCAATAATGCATATAATCCTCTCCTTTCAGTATTACTAGTATGTAAAACACACACACACACACACACACACACACACACACACACACACACACACACACACACACAATGTACACATGTACACACATGTGCAAAAATTTGCAACACGATTAGTCCCGGAACTGAGGGGTATGTCTTATGAGGAGAGGTTAAGGGAACTTAAAACCTGATGACACTAAAGGATAGGAGGTATAGAGGGGACATGATAACGTATAAAATACGAAGAGTCATTGACAAGGTGGACAAGGATCGAATGTTTCAGAGATGGGATACAGAAACAATGGGACACAATTGGAAACTGAAAACCCAGATGAGTCATAGGGATGTTAGGAAGTATTTCTTTAGTCTTAGAGTTGTCGGGAACTGGAATAATCTGGAGAGTGAAGTGGTGGAAGCAAGTTCCATAAATAGCTTTAAGAAGAGGTATGACAAAAATCATGGAGCAGGGAGAGAGTGAATTAGTATCGACCATTGAAGAGGCGGGGCTAGGAGGTATGACTCGACCCCTGCAACCACATATAGGTGAGCACATATAGATGAGTACAAATATGTACATCACGTGTACAAACACCGACACACCTCCAGGAGCCAGTAACGGGTCACCATCTGGAAAAGGTTATTTCTACCTTTTGTGTTCCCGTGTGACTAGTTGATGTTCCAAGTCTGACTGAAAGTTGTTACAAGTCTCCGTCTCTTATGTGAGGGTTATTTATGTGTGTAAAATGTATGTATGTATATTTTTTATCTGTATACATGTATTTATGAGTATTAGAGTATATACATATGAATATACATATGAATATGCATATGTATGCATAAGTGGCTATCGAGAGCAAGATTAATATTCACTATAATGAATGAACACGTACGAGAACAACATTAATGTTATTCTTGTATGTGTTCATATATATTATTATGTAAACATACTCAACATTAATATATATATATATATATATATATATATATATATAAAGTCTCAGACCTCCGGACGATGGAAAGGAGGATGAAAGACATTGACACACACGATGCCTTCTACCTACTCACCAGGTGCCTGTCAACCCCAAAACTTACCTATTTTCTGAGATGCTCCCCAGCCTTCAGCAGTCCAAAACTCAAGGAATATGACTCTCTCCTGAAGGCCATGCTAGAGAGTGTATTGAATCTTTCCCTTGACGATGGACAGTGGTTGCAAGCCTCACTTCCGGTCAGGCTTGGAGGGCTAGGAGTACGCAGATCCTCCCAGATTGCTCTACCAGCTTTCCTATCCTCTTCCATTGCATCAAACGAGTTGATAAGACAAATTCTTCCTGACACCCTCAGTGACTCAGCAGGAATAGAAGACCCTAGCTATGTCAGTGCCATCACCGAATGGGAGAGACTTGCTGCTCCAGCACCAAACCCTAGTGCAGCACTGGCTCACAAACAGTCAAGCTGGGATAGCCCAATTGCTGAAAAGGTGCTTGCCAACATGCTCAGGGCTGCAACATCAGATAGGGAGATTGCCCGTCTCCAGGCTGTGAGTGCACCTCACTCCGGGGACTTCCTCCAAACAGTTCCCATATCGGCAATGGGAACGCGACTCGACCCTAAGACCCTCCGTATTGCAGTGGCTCTGCGCCTTGCTGCCCCAATTCACACAGAATATATGTGTATTTGCGGCGAAGTGCAAGCAGACCAATACGGTCTACATGGTCTTAACTGTTCCAAAACCAAGGGCTGGCATGCAAGACACAATGAGGTCAACGACATCATTAAGAGAACCCTTGCTATTGCTGGATGCCCTGCCGAGAGGGAGCCACGATTACTTGCAGCAAACAATACCCACAACCCAGCAAACCGCCCCGACGGGATCACCATCTATCCTTGGAAGAATGGCAAGCTCTTAGCATGGGACTATACCTGTGTGTCCACACTGGCTGACACCTATATCCATCACAGTGTGGGGCGACAGGGAGGAGCTGCTGACCACAGGGAGGAGTACAAGATCAGCAAGTACAGGGACATTAGCCAACAGTATCAATTTGTCCCAGTGGGATCAGAGACCTTGGGATCATGGGGAAAAAATGCCACACGTTTCCTTAAAGAATTGGGTTCCAGACTCATCGACACCACCAGGGACCCAAGGGCAGCCACTTTCATGTTCCAGCGCCTCAGCGTCGCCATCCAGAGGGGAAATGCTTGCTGCATACTTGGCTCACGTCCAGCCTCGAAGGAGCTGGAGGAAATTCATCATCTTTGATACATTGTGCCATTGTATTCATGTTTATGTTCTTTTTCTGTAAATGTATTTTGTTTATTAATAAATGTTCACATAGAAATATATATATATATAATATATATATATATATATATATTAATTATATTATATAGACAATAGCCTACGTTTACAGAGCTTTATCAAGGTAAGCTGATAAGTGTATACAAGAGCCTTTTCTCTGCATACAGTGTCCTTTGTTCAAACATACGTAAGTGACATCACTCATCCTTGTATAAAACTCAGTGGCAAGTTTGTCTGCACAGTCTAATCTTAATGGGTAATATTCTGTCCGTAAGATGCATCAACCATTATGTATTAACGCCGTTTTCTTCAGGAACTCGTAGAGTAAGCAGGTGAGTGGACCTTAAAGACGAACCACTGGTAACCCAGAACTAACTCTGAGGTTGACAGCCGCAAATTCTTAGAAGGCCATAAAGTGGCATAAATTATCTCACAGTAGTAACAGCATATACCAAAACTATTGTGAGTTGATTGTGTATGAGTAATTACATGCAAATAACATCAGCTTGAATGACACAAATGCAATAAAAAATTAAGTTAGAAGTACTCCAGAGAGATTTGACATAGTAACCAACACACTTTAGCTCCCGATGATACAGCTTGGTTACCAAGCTTCCTACGTTCTTTTTCATTGTTCTTTTTTCTTGGGAGGGAGGATTGTTATATTATGTTTTTCTATATTATGTTAAGAGCGGAGTAAATGAGTATATGTAGGGAGCATAGTGATGTGAACGGTCAAGCGGAGAGTGTTGAAGTTGATTGCTGAGATGAGGCTTTATATGAGAAGGATCTGCCCAGCATGGGCTATTAGGTTTGTTGCTGTTTAGGACAACTTTGGAGAAGTTTCCTGGAAAGAGGTTCAGCTATATTGTAAAAGCTTCGTTTTAAAGTCTACCGAAAACCGACCAACCAGCACTGTCTTCTCCACTTCTACTCTCACCAAGACACCAAAACTGAACGTGGCGTCATCATAAGCATCTTCCTTCGTGCCCTCCAAGTCTACAGTAGTGAATTTCGTGAGGAAGAATGCTCTTTCACCGAACAAGTATTTTCTCATCACTTCATTAGAGACTGCAGACGCCGTGCATATAACATCAACATACACACAAATAATCCGCACATAGAAGAGAATCTTATGAAGAGACAGAGTGAGCCAGTATATTTAGACGAGGAGCATAGGTACGGGGAAAAGAGAAGAGGAAAGACTGATAGTGGTAGTGGTAATGCCGGTGGTGGAAGTTAAAGTAACAAAGGGAATAGTTCGTGCCACGAGAGATAGAAAGGGAAGTAAAGGGAGGAAATAGTTGTAGTAGTGAGAGTAGTAGAAAAGGTAGGTAGAAACAGAAATAATAGTAAAGGAGTGGTAGTGGGATCAGTTTAATGACAAGAGAATGAAGCACTACAGGAGAGTTAAGGGCCCGTAGGGGGTAGGGCCAAAATCACAGAGGGTGGGAAAGATGGGGGAAACTGAAGGATAGAATACTCTAGGCAGAAAAATGGAAAACAAAGAAATGGAGAACGAAGAAATGGAGCGTGGGTGTTCTTGTTCCGAGGAGTTGGGGCAGGGATGGGAGAGAGGAGATGCCTCTGAGAAACGAGATCTCTCAGCGCCAAGAGATCGCTCAAGTAACGGACGTGATACAGACGCTTTCCCTACTACTGTTAGAGAGAGAGTTGCTGCTGTTGCTGCAGCTGCAGCGGACCAGAGAATGCAACATCGAGATTGATGAGAATGTCTGAGTCCCCGTGAGCGTCTCATTCACTTTTGACTTGATCTTTGTGCCTCAGAGTTTGCACACACAAAGTTTCTCGGGATCGTTGGCACATCTGCGCTGGGCTGCTGCTTCCTCATCTGGCCAGAGAATACGTAATCAACACAGTCGAAATGGTTTCTGGATATCCTCGCCAAGGGGAAAATTTCTTCACGTATTTCTTTTTATGTCTTGCCAATGTATCTACACCTATAATAGTATATATATATATATATATATATAATAATATATATATATTATATATATATATATATATATTAAAATGTACTCACCTAGTTGAGGTTGCAGGGGTCGAGTCCAAGCTCCTGGCCCCCCCTCTTCACTGGTCGCTACTAGGTCACTCTCCCTGAACCATGAGCTTTATCGTACCTCTGCTTAAAGCTATGTATGGATCCTGCCTCCACTACATCGCTTCCCAAACTAATTCCACTTCCCGACTACTCTGTGGCTGAAGAAATACTTCCTAACATCCCTTTGTTTTCATCTTGTCTTCAGTTTCCCCCAACTGTGTCCCCGTTTTTTTCTGGACCGGTCTCTGGAACATCGGTGTTTGTCCACCTTGTTAAATTCCTCTCAGTTTTTTGTAATTTCGTTTCATGTCCTCCCTTTAATTTCTCCCTGCCTTCCATTGTCGTCGGGTTTGTTTTCCCCTTAAACCCTCCCCTTCATAAAATACCTCTTAACCCCTGGGCCCTAGTCTTTTTTGCAAACCTTTGTTTTTTTCTCTAGTTTTTTTAAAAATGTTTGGGGCAAAGGGGGGGTTTCCAAACGGTGCCGAAATACCCCTAAAAAGGTCCTAACTTTAAAACGGTGAAACGGGGCCCCTAAACAAATTCCCTTTAAATTAAAAAGTGGGAAATGCGGGTTCTGGGGTTTTTCCAGGCGCCCATAAGCTGCGGCATTTTAATTTGGTTTAAAGGGGTCCCGTTTCCCAGGAATTCCGGGTGTTATACCCCACCGCAAAAATTTTTTTCCCTTTGATGGGGTTTGAAAGTCCCCGGCCCCCCTTTAAAAATGTACTCCGTCGGCGGCCCTTTTTTGGGGCCCAAAACCCCCAATCCCCCATAAATTTTTGCACTTGGTGGATTGAACCCCAAATGGCCAATTCCCGGGGAAACCAGGTCGGGAAACCCTTTCCCAAATCCCTTTGATTCTGCCTGGTCTTCGATCGAATAAACCTCTTCTCAACAACTTCGCCCCATCTCCCAAACAGGGAAAACCTCGGATTTTTTTTCCTTCCCGCAAGCCCTTTTTCCCCAAATCCCAAAGAAACAGAACTGGTCCTGGGACTGACCCCTGGGGGCCCCCCGTTTGGCACAGGGGGGCCCACCCCTGCCCCCCCTCCCCCACGTACAATTACCGCTGCTGTCTTCCTGCAAGTATTCCCTATCCTTGCAGGCCTTCCCTTTATCCCTGCTTGGCCCTCCATTTTTGGGCACTAATCTTTTGTGTGGAAACTTTTTCCAAAACCCTTTTCCTTGAAGCCCCAAAAAAAAGCAACCACCCACCCCTCTCTCCCCGGGTTTTAAACTGCTGTCCCCAAGTCATAGAACTCCAGTAGGTTTTTGAAAACGGGTTTTCCCCAATTCTGAAACCATGTTGGCGGGTTTGGTGATGAGATCATTCCTTTCTAATGTTCCACCATTCTTCCCCTTTGACAATTTTTTCCCCATGTTTTTTGCATCAAAAACATGTCAGTGACACTGGTCTTGGGTTTTAGTGTTTTCATTTTTCTCCTTTTTTAAAGATTGGGCCCAACATTTGCTGTTTTCCATCCCCTCAGGAAATTCTCCCTGTTTCGTTTAAATGTTTTGGGAATTTTGGGTTTGTTAGGGGAAACACATAGCGCCTCTCCCTTTCCCTCTCTCAGGCCCCCAGGGAGAGATGTTACCCTGGCCCCGTTCCCTTTTTGAGGTATCTAGCCCACCCAGAACCCCTTTCCCACTTTTTTCCTCTTTTTGTGTGTACAGTGCCCCAGCACATTTTGGTGAACCCCCCCTCCCGTTTTTCTGGACCCCCTTCTTTTTCCTCTGGAACACTTCTTTAAAACCTTGTTGATTCCTAAACATACTTAAACGGTCTTTTCTTGTTGTCTCCCCCCCTTTTCCTCCTTAGCCTAAATTTACCTGGCCTTTTAACGGTTTTTTTTCCCCCTTCCTGATGGGGGCTTTTATAACAGTTTCGGGTCAATTTGGTTTTTTGCCTAGGGCCGTTTTCATTTTAAACTTTTGGGCCCCCCCCCTTTTTTAAATCTTTGGCATTTTCGTTTCTGGAAAAAACGACTGCTCCCCAAGGGAAAGGGTTCCTTTGAGGGTTGGGGGAGGGGCTTTTTGTTTGGGGAAAGGATCTTTTCTCCATTTCCCCCAAAATTTTAACCCCTTAAGGGCCTCCCAAAATTCCCCCCCCCCCCAGGCGCGTTTTTAATCCCCCGGGGTTTAGCGCCCTCCCCCCTTGATTGTAAAAAAATAATAATCCTACGCTGCTCTCCAAAACCCTCCGGGGCCCTTTTGGGCCTTCTAAATTTTTTTTTCTTTTTCCCTAGCACACGGGGTTTTTTGCCTCCTTGCATTTTTGGGGTTAAACCCAGGGGCTCCTCGGGCTTTTTAATTATTCCTGTTACCCTTGGTACAAACCTCCCCTCAGCCTCCTTGAACAGGGGTTGCTACAAAATTCCCATCATCTTTTAAACTGGTTTCCCTTTCCCATTTCTCTTTTGTCCCACAACCCCTCATTCAGGAATTTTCCTCATTCCTGTGTAGTCCCCTTTCCTGTATTTTTGGTTTCATTTGCCCTTTGCCTTCCTGTTTCCCCCCCCGCCCACTTGTAGCCTAACCTTTTAAAAATTGGGAAGCTCAAAACCAAAAAATGATCTTTGGGCCCCCCAAGGGGGTTTTTTTCATTTTGTGATGTCCTAAATTACCCTGCACAAACTAAAAGGTGAATAATAATCCATCCTTGCTGGTTAAATCCTCCCTCTCTCCCCTTGTTTTTGTCCCTTACGTTTTTTGGTACATGAAGTTTTCCAGAACCACCTCCATCATTTTAAAGCCCTCCAGGGTATTTTGGGCCCCCCCCATGGGCTCCAATTTCCCTCCCTTTCGATCTCCTGGGGTTAAAGTCGCCCTTTGACCCGGGGAGCTTTGCCAGCATGCATGAGCTCTTCTTTTGGCCACGGCCCAGTGGGTAAACCCCTCGCCCCAAATTGCTCTCGTCATACTTTTTTGCCTTGGCCCCCCTGCTGTCCCTGTGGGGGGTTAAACACCCCACTGCAATTTATCCCCCTTGGGCCCCACCAGAGTAAAAAAGGGGCCGTTCCCACTATGAAATTTCACTTTCTTTTTCCACTGTCCCTCTCTCCAGCCATCAAAATTCCATCGGGGGTTTGTTTCGGGCAATGCCCCCCCCTTCCCTCCCCCCCCCCCCCCCCCTTTTTTCCTTCTGTTTTTTTCCCTAAAGGTCGGGTACCCCCGCGGGAAAAGGGATGGGTCTTTTACATAACCGTAAGCTTGGTTTCTTTTATCGCTATGATGCCCGGGGTGATCCCTCTTGACTTTTTTCGTCCATTTCCTCCCCCACTTGTTTGTTTTTTCCATCAGCGTTTGTTACCAAAACCTTCAATTTCCTTTCCAAACCACTTGGTTTGGGTGGCCTGGGGGGGGGAAGACCGGTACATACTGTGGGTTTCAAGGGTTTGGGGGTTGGGTGGAAGCTGTGGGTATGGTTTTGAAATTGTGTTTTGGGGATGGTGTGATATTTTTGGGGGTTCCCTGAGGATATTTTTGGGGTGTTTTTTTACCCTTGCTGCTCTTTCTCCCTCTATTTGGTCCCCTTTTCCCCTAGCTCCTTTCGTTTTTTTGTCCCCCCTCCCTCAGCTGTTTTCCCTCTCTGTTTTCTGTCCCCTGTCTGGGAACACCTTTTTTGTACTCTTTCCAAACCCCTTTTCCCAACCGGGGGTTTCTCTTGGGGGACCCCTTTTCAGCACTTTTTTAGTCCTGAAACCCACTTGATGGGTTTGGGTTTCTCCCCTTCATGACCCCCCTATTCTAAAAAAAATTTAAACAATCTCACCCATTTTTTCCCTCCCCCATTTCCTTGATGTTTTTCTCAATCTCCTTTCTTTTTTTCCTGCCGACTTTCAGTGGGGGTGTCCTTTCCCCTCTCTCCTCCCAACCCAGGGATAATCCTGTTTTTTCCCCTTTTTCCCCCTTCCTCCCATTGCCTCTTTCCTTTCTGTGCCCTCTGGCCTGTCTGTATGTGGCCCATTTTCCCCTTTTTGTTTTTTTCCAGGGCCTGGTAGCTAGTTTGCCTCAGCATTCGACCTACCTCCCTCTCCCTGCCCCCATCTGCTTTTTCCCTTTCCACTCCCGGGCCTTTTTTTTTGGGCGGGTTTGATTTTGGACCTTAGCAAAAATTCATATCCCCTTTCCCCCCTTTTTTTCGGGCCCTCATCATGGGTGATGGTTTTCTTCTTTTGGTCACTACCCCCTAGACTTGGCTTCACCCTTTTTAAAAAAAATTTCCCTGGGACCTTTACCCTGGCTACGAATTTTTTCGACTTGGCCCCCCAAATTTTCTTGGGTCCCTTCCCAATCTTTTTTCCCCCCTTTTAAACAAGAGCTCTTTCTCCATTTTTTTCCCGAAAGCTCTCCCCAATTTTCCCCTTTCCCCTTCTTGCTCTAAAACCTTTTTTCCCCTGTTTCCCCCCATCCATTCCTCCCTACCAGTACCCAAAATTTTTCCCTCTGATCCCTGATTCCTTCGAGTCCCAACCATTTTTTTTTTTTTTTTGTAAAGAGAGAGGAAAGAAAAAAGGGGGGGAAAAGTGAGAGATAAAGGGGAGAGGGGGAAGGGGGGACAAAAAGGAGGGGAAAAGAAAAGGGAAAAAGGGGGGGAAATGAGGGGGGGAAAAGGAAAGAGAGAGGGGGGGAAAAGACAAAAAGGGGGAAAGAGAGAGAGAGAAAAGAAAAAGGGAAAAGAGGGAAAAAGAGGAAAAGGGGGAGGGAGAGAGGAAAAAGAGGAGGGGAGAGGGAGAGAGAGAGGGGGAGAGAAGAGGAGAGGGAAAGGAGAGAGAGAGGGTGAAGAGAGGATAAAAGGAAAAGACGGGAGAGAGATGGGGGGGGAAAAGGAAAGGGTTTTTAAAAAATCACTTCACAGGAAAGTGTAAAAACCTGTAAAAAGTGTTTGTTTAGTTTTAATAAAATTTTGCACATGTGGGGCAATTTTTGGGGGGTTGGCACATTTTGTGCATGTGTGGTTTTTCCCCTTGGGGTGGTTTTGGTGTGTTGTGTGTGGTGTGGTGGGTGTTTGCCACAGCTATTTTTTAAATGCCCAACCCGCAATGCGTTCTCACCAAATTTGTGTGGGATATGTTTATGAAACAGTCCATTTCCCCCTATGACACATATGTATTTATATTTAAAAAGATCTTTTTGGTTCCCCCCCTGTACTCTTAAAGCGTTTTTAAAAAAATTTCGTTAAAAAAAAAAAATACCCCTAGGCCCTTTGCCCCGTATGTCGCTACCTCTAAAATTTTAAAAAAAGAAATGCCAGTAAAAGCGCTTTTTCCCAAACCCCATGCTCGAGGAAATGACCCCCAAATTCCCGCTAGAGACAGGTACTATTGAACCCCCCCTGCAACTCAACTTTGGTGAAAAATTACTTGCGGGGGGGCAGTGGGGTAACATTGCAGGTTTTGGTTTCCCCGGGCCCAGAAGTTGATGTTTGATGGGTTTCTTCCGGGAAATTTTCCCCTAACTTTCCCGTATGCACTATATTTTCTAGCTCCCTTTTAAAATTTTTTCACTTCACCCACTTAAATTAAAGGGCACTCAAAACATTCTCTTATCTCCCGGTCTTGAGTCGCACTTATTCTTCAAAATACCCCAAATGCGTTAAAATTAAAGCAACAAATATTTTGGCCTGACCCCAAACCCTTTACCCTTCCAAGGCCTCCAAAAAAACACCAGGGCCAAATATTTCCTTTGTTTTCTTTTCTGTAAACCCTTATTTTTTCCTTTTTTTTTGGGGCTTAAAAAATGATTTTAAAAAGAAACCCCCTGCGTGGGAAAACCGGGCCCTTTTAAACCCACAAATCTATTTCCTTTGGCAAGTCAGAAATTTTCACCCAAAAACACGAGCTCAAACCGCGTGGGCCCCCCCTCCACAAGTGGGGTTGTGTGTGTGTGGTGGTGTATTTTTTCCTGCCTTTGGGGGAAAATTCCCCTTTTCATTGTTAAAATCTCTATAAGGCGATGCCCTTTCAGGGGATGAAAATGAAAAGCTGTAAACCTTCTCCCTGAAAGTTGGCTTTCCCCTTTGGGCAAAGTCCCAGCGCAAGCGGGCTCAAGGGGATTGGGTTTCCCCTGTGGCGAGTTTTGGTTTAAACACTGCGGGACCTTGCTTTCCCAAAGGTTCCCAAAGGGTTCCCAATCTCCTTCCCGCCAGAAACAGTTTTTTTTATATAATGTCGTTCCAAATATGTAAAACCTTTTCGATCTTGGGTTAAAAAGGAACGCTCATCTTTCCATAAGACAAGCAAAAATTTGTGTATGCAATAATTTCGCAAAATCTTTTCTGAACTTAACGAAAAAAATACTTTTCCACTGTGTTTGTTTATTATTAAATTATTGTAAACGTATCTAAAATATATTAGTTTGATTAGGCTAAAATAAATTGCGCTTGTTATAATAAGGTTAGGTAAGTTTTCTAAGATTCTTTGGTGCAAAATTAAAATTTTTACATTAAAAATTAATGAAAAAATATATCTTTAAACGTATAAGAGAAAATTATAGCAAGGATTTAAATTTTAAAAGAGTTTTTTGCTAATTGACCAGTTTTACCTATTAGGCACGACATTATATATATATATATATATAATATAATATATATATAATATTTTATATATATATATAATATATAATATATATAAATAAATATATATATATATATATATATATATATAAATATAATTATATAATAAATAATATATATATATAATATATAATAATATATAAATAATATATATTTAAATATATATATATATATATATATATAAATTATATATTATATATATTATATATATATATATATATAATATATAAATAATAAATATATATAATAAAATATTTTAATTATATATATATATATTATATATATATAAATATATAAAATATATATATATATATATATATATATAAAAATATATATATATAAAATAATATATATATATTATATATATATATAAAATTATATAATATATATAAAAATATAAATATAATATATATATAAAAATATATATAATATATAAATAAAATATATATAAAAAATAATATAAATTTTTAAAAATTTTTAAAAATAAATAAAATAATATATATATATATATATATATATATATATTTAAATAAAATAATATATATATATATTATATATATAATAATATATATATAAAATATATATATAAAAAATATTATATATATATAAATATATATATATATTATATAAAATATATATATATATAATATATATATATAATAAAAAAATAATATATATATATATATATATATTAAAAATATATATATATATAAATATATATATAATATAATATTTTATAAATATATAATATATATATATATAAAATATATATATATAAAAATATATATATATATATAAAAATATATATATATATAATATATAATATATAATATATATATATATATAATATATATATATATATATATAATATATATATATAAATAAATAATATATATATATATATAAAATATATATATATATATAATAATATATATATATATATAATATATATATAATATATATATATAAAATATAATATATAATATATATATATATATATATAGATACATATATATATATAATATATATAATATATATATATATAATTACCGGAAGTGTATATGTGTATATTCATTGACAGATGTGTATTTGAGTATAAATACCGAGGTGTATTTTTAAAACACTGGCTATCTCTCACCGAAGTTGCTTGATCTCAGAAGAGAAGAAACACACTCCCCGTCACTCATTCAGTCTTGCCAAAAGTTGACGTCACAGTTCATGTGACCCTTCGAACTGCTATATCCCTACTTCTCCTTCAGAGTGCAGGCCCTGTACTTTCCTCCTTCAAGATTCAAGTCCGGCTAACCAGTTTCGCTAAATCCTTTCATAAATGGTACCCTGCTGGCACTCCAACAGCACGTCAAATTATAAAAACCACTTGCCCCTTTTTCACTCCTATCTTACCCGCTCATCCAAGCCTGTTGGATGTCCAAGTACTCATACCCTCCAACTTTTCCTAGAACTGCCACTACTGTCATTTCCTTCATCCTAGATTTATACACTACCCTACTCATATTTTGATCCATCCTCTCTAAATGTCCAAAGCACCTCAACATCCCCCCTCCCTCATCTCTCTGAATAATACTTTTCGTAATCCCACAATTTTTTCATCTCCAAGCTCCGAATTCTCTGCATAATATTCACACTATAAATATGCATTTCCACTCCCTCCAGCCTCCTCCACGTTGCAGCGTTTAATTAAAACGCATGCCTCGCCCATCCAACAGTGTTGGTACCACCATACTCTGCCACGTTAAGTTCTTTGTCACAGTTCGCAACCAACCTTTTATTCTTTACCCTCGTCAGTTCTGTGGTTCACCTCATCAGTGGTTTAGCACCCTCCATTAAGTTCACAAATGAGCATGAAGTAGAAAGCAACGTACCATTCTTAGATGTTCTAATCGATCGTGTTATCAGAGTTAAATTTACTGTCAAATATATAATTACTTCCTCTATTCTCCCTCCAATCTGATATACTAAATTTCATTGCTTATACATTTTGTCTTCTCATCATCTTACTCTTGTATTCACTTTTGATTTTATTTACAAGGACATAAACGATAGCACTGCAATTATCTGTTTCAGACCATACAAGAATTTTTTTGATAAATTAGACACATGTGCAACTCTTGGGTATCTTTATTGAGGAAACGTATCAATAAAGATACCCAAGAGTTGCACATGTGTCTAATTTATCAACATGTCGGTTCTCTGAACCATTCATCTACAATAATTTTTTGATAGCGGTCTGCATAGCAGACACAGGAAGCCTACTAGCTGATATAAATAAGTTTTCCAGTGGGTTACTGAAAACTGTGATGTTCAGTGAAGACAAATTTCAGTTACAACATTATGTAAGGATAGAGAAAGTCAAAACAAGATCGGAGAATAAGAAAAACTCAGATTACTCAACACAGCTTTAGTCAACTATGAGAGACCTGGAAGTGATAATTTCTGAACTCAACGTTCAAGGACAAAAATATTATTTTCGTAACTTGAAAATTGATAGGTTAGATACCTAAAACTTTCTAACAAAAGAAGTCAAGTTGATAATACTCTTCAGGTTACTAATTCTCTTTAGGCTGAAATGTTGGTGTATACTAACAGCCCTTACAGGCAGGCGCTGTTGTTGAACTACTAAATGTATAGAGAACCTTCACGGCTTGTATAATATCAGTCACCTAATTTACTGGGAGAGCTTGAAGTTCGTGGAACTTTGCTCCATAGAATGTAGGTGTAAATGATGCATCATAATCTTACCTGAAAGATAGTAGAAGGATTGGCTTCAAATCTGCACAACGAAATTACTATTTATGATAAAGAAAAACTTGCACCATAACGTCTGTATGCTAAACTGTCACAAGATGCAAACTATATCAACAGATCTGTCACCACACGTAAACCTAGCCATTTAGTCTACAGGCAGACAGTGCAGGATACTGGCAGCGAAATGCAAGTGAGTGGTGAGCATACTGAGAGAGAACTTAACAAGTATAAAGGAACCACGGTTCTTCAATACCCTCCCATCATGCTTCAGGGAGGATTGCCAACAAACTCCTAGCTGCCTTCAAGAGGGAACTTGACAAATTTCTCTAATCAGTTCCTGTTCAGCTGGGTTGTGGTACATTGGTTGGTCAGTGAGCACTAACTACTTGATCATTTAGGCCAGCAACTCCCTGGCTTGGTCTGGGACCGGACTGCGGGGACAGTGACCTCCGAAAGCGGTTACAGGTAACCTACGGGTAACCCTTCTAACAGTTAATCGTTGCAACTTCTCTTCGGAATCTCCCCAAAAAGAACAATGTCATAACTAACAGCAACTATGAAATCTCGGTGCTTGATAGGAAATTCATTATCTCCAAAACCTACGCCTCTCCTTAACACTAGTGTTCATGTTTCTTACAACCCTATCTACTAATATATGAATAACACTGGTGAAATATAAACCTACCACTTATTCCACACATTTACAGCACCTGCATCATTCCTTCACTATACATCCTATAACATGCCTTTTCTAAATCCATATATTCAAAATGTGGGACCTTATCCTTTTATGAGTATTATTTTCTTGTATGTTTCAACGTAAACACTTGGTCTATACATCCCTAATCTATCCCAAAACCTCCTTGCTCTTCTGCAATCCAACTTTTTTGTCTTGGCGTTAATTCTTCAATAATAACTCGACTGTACACTTTACCTGGTCTTTGCTTCAGGCTTGTTGCCCCTATTATTCTTTCAATTACTTTTATCCTTTTTTTTTCCTCATACACAGGAACTATGTATGATTTTCTGCCAGTTCCTGGGTGCCCTTCCTCTTTTCTTGCATATATAGAAAAAACACACCAACCACTCCAAAACTATATCTCCCACTTTGTGTCTTGATCCCATTTATTTCAGCTGCTTCATCCTCTTTCATTATTCTTATCTGCCTCATCCACTTTCCGCTCACATCTTTCCCTTCTTCACTGCCTTCCATTCATCAACAACATTTAACAACTCCATAAAATATTCCCTCAATCTTACCAGTGTCTCTACCTTTCCCTCTAATATATCCTCAATCATGTTTTTAGCTTCCAAATATATTTCATATATACCTCTAAAACTTTTTACTTACGGAAAAATTTGGCTCTCCTTCCGCACTCTCTCTACTCTTTTAGCCTCTCTTTCTTCCCATATATTCCGCTCTCTGCTGTTCATTTCTACATTGTGAGATGAGTTTATTAATGTTAGAGCACAGTCGAATTTCTACCTTAATATCCCACCTGTAATCGATAGACTTCAAGCCTAACAGACCGACTCTCTCAGCGAGACAGGAACTGGCTCTGCGGACCTTAAATGTTATTTTGCACTCCGAGGATGTCTCTTCTTTTTAGAGTTGATGAGGTCAAAATGGAGACAATTCTTCTCACTCAGCAAGAGCCTTACAGTAATGGACGTCGCCTCCAACAGGTTTCATGAAATGAAGACCAAAAAGGCACAGTAGCTTGCCTGGAACAATACACACACAACCCGCACACAGAAACTTACGACGACGTTTCGGTTCGACGTGGACCGAAACGTTAGCTGGGTCCTGTATACAGCTTTTGTTTCTCTTTTTGTCCCTATCCTTCCCACTTGCACGTTCCCTAGTATATGGAAACTTTGCTGTTGATGCTTATTTTTATGATCAAATACACAAGTGATCCTCCTTAAAGTAACTGGAGAGGATATTCGCCCTGGTAGAACAAGCATAAGAAAAAATTATATTGGAAGTTTGCAGTTAACTCTTGAGTTAAATATTTTGATGATGTGTAAAGTGAACACATTCAGATTGGCTTTTGCAAGGCAGAAACTTTTAAACATGTGATTTTATGGGTTTACCCAATGAAAAGACTTGTCTACTAGCAGAAGCTTACAAAAATAAATATATAAACCTCGTGACAATATCTATGTGGCAGAAAGCGGCATCGAGCGGGCGGAGGAGAAGGGAGACATCTCTCCAGGAAGACATCTCTCCAGGGAGTTTTGAGCAGTTTCAACCTTGCCTGCATGTTGGTCTTCGTGTCCCTTGAGTCACCACCAATTAATTAATACCACCGTTCTGGCGCTTCCTCTGGGCCGTGCTTGACATACCAGAGCTGGGTGCTTCATCTCTCTCTTGAAATCAATCCCAGCTCCTCTTGTTTGCAGTGTGGTGGCGCTGATGACGCAGGTGAGGGTGGTGGCTAAAGATGGTGGCTGTTCATGAGATGTGACAAAGTATCGGTATCGGCGGGTATCGGCCATTTCTACAGTATCGGTGAAAAACTGCAGATACCAGTCGATACTTTTTTAAATGTCAGTTTTACAGGTGTGCTTAAAATATTAACATTAACTCACTACCTCATGATTGTGAGTCTCTCTCTCTCTCTCTCTCTCTCTCTCTCTCTCTCTTTCTCTCTCTTTTCTCTCTTTCTCTCCTCTTTCTCTCTCTTTCTCTCTCTCTCTTTCTCTCTCTCTCTTTCTCTCTCTTTCTCTCTCTCTTTCCTCTCTCTTCTCTTCTCTCTCTTTCTCTCTTTCTCTCTCTCTTTCTCTCTCTCTCTCTCTCCTCTCTCTCTCTCTCTCTCTCTCTCTCTCTCTCTCTCTCTCTCTCTCTCTCTCTCTCTCTCTCTCAAACACACACACACACACACACACACACACACAAGCACACCTTGTTTCTCTCCAAAATCTTTTCCTTTCTTGTTTTTCACATTAAGATCGTCTCACTTGGTTTAACTTTCACCTGACTCGGTGAAAGTAAAAATTCTCTCCAGGACACTGTCTCCTGAAGATCCCGCTAAAGTGGGGGACAAGTGAAAGTTTTCCCGTTTAAAACATTTACGATCTGCCGGGAAATGGACCCGGGAAGAAAGTCAGAGTTAAACTAGTTTTGCTTTCAATCTGAAGTCTCGCTTAAAATGTAAGGATTTTTGTTGTTATGGACGTGTTTCGTTTAGCTTTCACGTGATGACTCTCTCTAGCTTGTGTTGGCAGCGAGTTGCAATATTATGTCCACTATACACCACTAGGAATCTGTAACTGTTTGTAGCTTGGCTGTTGTGGTTATTTACTTACTGTGTATTTTTAGTAAACGTTGATAGATTTTAACCTTGTGGTGACTAGAGAGGTCATTCATTCTAGACGCCTTGTAACTAGGCTTGGGTTACTAGGCTAATGGGTAATTTTTTTTTCTTAAGGATCATACCTTTTAGACTTCTGGTGACTAGACATGAGGACAGACTTAGACTAGTCATCGGCATTTATTTAAACTTTCATTTTACTAGACTTTGGAGGTCCAATTATCCTTCTGGTTATGAGACTGAGATGGTTCATTTTCAACTTATTCTCCATTTTTTTTTCCTGTGAGCGAGAAATACACGGTCTGGAACTCGCAATACTCCCGACGTAACCAGATGCAATTTACGCATCCTATCTACATTTCACTCTTGTCGGGCAAATATACAGAAAAAAAATAATCTATGTTAAGAAACCAAGTCTAACTTAACTGAGAATAATAAATATTAAATAGGAAGGTTTGAAGAGCGCAGTGATGAATGATATGTGTGATACTGGCTGCTTAAATAATGAATACCAAGAAATGGTTATAACTATAATTTTTAAAGGGGTGGACCGGCAAGCCAGTGGAAGGCCTCGGTCAGATGACCAAAAGCTCCAGCTGCGGGTCATCATATGGCTAAGACCCGCGTCAGTAAACATTTGTCCTGTTTCCTGACAAATATTGTAACTTATAACTACCCTAAATAACTGAACAGATTATGTTATCCTTCTTCTCATTATGTATACACTAGGCCTACATGATTCCCTACAATAGGTATTGGTGAGTACTATGTATTCTTTACACATGGAACATGTATAGCTTAGCAGGTATAGACTTAGTAGGTACAAAGTAATTATGATTTTAATATCCTGACGATTCGGGTTGTGGGGGAATTCATGTGTGACAGCACCGAGATACTGACAAGACAAGCAGACAATAAGTAAATGCATAAAACTGTTTACTCGTGCTGTAGTGACAGAGAAATTAACAATTTAGTTAAAGTAAGAATCAAGATCTCTGGTCTGGATGTGTCTCAGGTCATGCTATCCACTTCTCCATAATCCAGTATTAATCCTGGAAATATTCTTGACTAAATGATTGTGGAAGTGTAAAATAAATAATCCGATTATTTTGGAAGTGATATTCCTTATTAAAATTTAGACCTACACATTATAATATGAACTCACTGTTACAGCATATACACTGAGTTGTGCACTTTAAAATACACACTATGAGCTGTTATTTAAATTACACACTATGGGTGTTATTTAAATTATTATGGCTGTTATTTAAATCACGCACTATGGCTGTTATTTAAATTACACACTATGGCTATTATTTAAATTACACACTGTGGTTATTTAAATCACACACTATGGCTGTTATTTAAATTACACACTATGGCTATTATTTAAATCACATTATGGCTGTTATTTAAATTACACACTATGGCTATTATTTAAATCACACACTATGGCTAATATTTAAATCACACACTATGGCTATTATTTAAATTACACTGGCTGTTATTTAAATCACACACTATGGCTGTTATTTCCTAGTGTAGTTAAAGCTGATAAGAAATATATAGAGTAATGTACAAGATTGTTTATAAGAGATATAAAATATATTGGCAGAGGTGATGCCAGATGCCACAAGATGAGCTTGAGAAAAAACGTGTGGTATTAAAAAAAAATTATATGTAAGTTTAAGTAGAGGTAAGATAACTAAGGATAGATGACTGACCATGTTAGGATATTCATGGTGGCTACAACACTTAAATTTGTCACAACCAAGAACCTCATCTTCGTAAAAGAAATAAACTAAGCAGCCTCCGGGAGATAGAAAATGAGTCGCCACTGCGCAGCAGCCACTCACTTAAAGCTATATTTATTAACGACACAACTTCTCTACAAAAATAACCTCCAGAAGCTGCAATTGTAGAGAATATTAAATATTAATGAGAAGAAAAAACTGAAAAATAGTGTTTTTCGTGAGTATTTTTTTTTTTAATTTTACGAGGACAGACTGTACTATTTTCGGCACATTTCTCAGCAAAATTTAATTATCAACGCTTGTGTAATGTAACTAAATCAAGATTCACAGGACTTTATGTGCAGGTGCGCTGTGGATAATGGCACATAGACCAATCTCAAATTTTGTTTCCGTGTGATAACCTGAGAAAACCTCCTCTGCTTGGCATCAAAATTTCAACACTGGTGTTTCCTAGTTAAAAGTTGCTCTTGTTAATGGAGTGTGTAGGCGCCATTTTGCCACTTTCAATCTCGATATTGTATTTTACTTTATAACATTGCTTTGCCGTGATGTTGATGAGAGGCTCTTGATCCAAAATACTGGATTTATCCTCGTCTTACTTCAGTGGAGCCTGGAAACGTCGCATTCTATAGGTGTATGGTCCTACTGGTTTAGCGCTTCTTGATAAAATAAAGCAATTATGAACGTCAGTCCTTAAAAGGCGATTTATCAAATGAAACAGATGGAAAATTTCTTGGCTTTAGGCTATGTAGTTCATTTAGTTGGATTGTCAGCAATAACTAGAGAATGCATCTTCTGATCGAACTTAAACTTTTAGTGCTGATGTGTTTTCCTCAGAGAAAGCTTTGTCTTGATTTTAGGTTGTGTAAGTTTTAAAATACCAGTTTTATTAATCCTATTTGTTTCTGTGAAATAACTGAATCACGTCTTTTCTGATGGGAAATGTATCCGAGTGTATAACTTTACTGGGTTATCATAGGTTACTATGACTCAGGAAATCGTAATGACACTATAACAAACAAACCATACCAAGGGTGGGCTAACGCGTCGGTCTGAAGTTTTATATAAAGACACTCTGGTCGCGGGTTCGAACCCCACCCGTGGTATGGTTTATCATATATATATAGGATATATATATATATATATATATAATATATATATATATATATATATATATATAAATATATATATATATAATGATTTTATCATATATGTTTATATGCAGATTCATTTGCTTACTTTCAACGCTGGTAAATTTTAGTTTGAGCAAAGTTTGGATTTATTTTGGTCTGTGGATGTCCTAATTTGCATTTTTTTGTAAAGGAGACTGGGAAATTTAAATGCTGATTTTTATGCACCAGTTGTTTACATGCATATTAGTGATGATTCCAGAAATCTGCGTTTTAAAATGTCTTCTCCTTTTTGGCAATAAGAACGACATCTTTCAACAAAAATAGTCTATTCATCCTAATTATCGGTATCATAATGCCTTCTACTTCCCAGATAAAAGGGTTCACCACGGTAGTCTTAATGAATCAAAAGCATAGGCAGATATATCACCGTTTATATAAGAGGGGGATGGTGTGCAGCAGATAAAGGTATCGTCACCGTGGGTGGACCCATTCCTGGGAATAGGTCATGCCCAGGAGTGGAGCCTAAGGTTAGCAAATATAGTGTGAAAGGTATCTTCTGCAGCACGATACTGTAGTGTTGCTGAATCGGACACGTATGATACTGTCAAGTTGATGAATAAGACGCTTGTGCAACACCCCCGGCGTTATGAATTCAATACGAAGGTTATTTGAAGGTGTTGCAATTGGAGACTGTAGATGAGGTAATGAATCGCTCATCCTAGATGAAGGTCTTCTCCACCGTAGTCTTACACAGGAACCAGATGGGGTGCTGTAGGGTAGACCCATTAATTGAAGTAAGTCATTCCCAAGAGGTGGGCCTGAGATTGCCAAGATTCCATTGTGCTGCTGTTGTAGAATTAAGTGGCACCTTTTTTGAACATTTGAAGCTACGCCACAAAGGATTTTGGAAGTTATCCCAGCCAATAACGTTCCACTATTCTAGCTCCTCTCAGAGAAGATAATCACACTACTGATCACTACCCCACCTTCCTTGTAACCAAATTAATTCTTGAAACTACCAAGATCTCATCTCGTCTCCATGATGACGACAGCAGATAACTTCAGTACGAAAGTAAGCGACATTTAGTGGCACGGAGAATTTACCGACGACCGAGAAACTGGCAGAACGATGACACTAGCGAAATATTATTGAATATCTCATACGTGAGGACTTGATGTAACTTACACAGAAGCGAACTTACATTGTTTTAATCTATAATATGTGGAGCACCTCAAATATAGCCGCTTAACCCCCATCCACATCCTTCATCGAGATGTTTATAAACTGTCTGACGTCGAAACTTTTTTTTTTTCAGTATGGTCGCCAGTTTGGAAAAGCTGTCACTAAGGACGACTAGAAAAAATCAGAAGCCTTTAGATAAGCCTGTAATGTAAGGAAAGAAGCACAAAAGGAATTTCAATACGATACATAAAAAAAAATTCTGAATATAACATAAATATTAAACATCGATGAAAAATTTCATTGAAAACTGCTAGTCAATGTAAAAGAGGAGGACCTATCAGCGGTATTCTCAAATATCATGGTTACAGAATGCAGTGCCGTATGACCATTGGGGGTTTACCTCTTAGTTATGATTATAATAAAACTTAGAGAAAGAGAAGTGTGCAAATGGTGAACAACAGAGAAGAACAATACATCACTGAGATACAGCAGAACAGGCAATTAAAAACTACATTACTGAGCTGAGTATAACTGAGTAGTGAATGTTTCTCCGTTCCCGAAAAGAGGATAGAGCCTCTATTACTTTTCATGCTAAACGATGCCTACAGGTTTAGTGCTTCAAGTAAAAACAATAATGGAAGATTAGACTGAAGGGTTGAGCAAAAGGTTTGAGAGCAGCGTTGCGTGGAGACCTGAAACTCGATCCCTCAGCCTCACTCTCCTAACTTTCACAGCCAGGAATTAAGATTATAAAATATGAGAGTTTTCTCAGTGCAACATTTTAGTTACACGACTCTTGAACACAGCGCACATGTCTGCTTCAAGAAGTATACAAGGAAAATATTACAGAAATACGACTCGACACAGCGCACACGTCTGCTTCAAGAAGTATACAAGGAAAATATTACAGAAATACGACTCGACACAGCGCACACGTCTGCTTCAAGAACTATACAAGGAAAATATTACAGAAATACGACTCGACACAGCGCACACGTCTGCTTCAAGAACTATACAAGGAAAATATTACAGAAACACGACTCTTCAACACAGCGCACACGTCTGCTTCAAGAAGTATACAAGGGAAATATTACAAACACGACTCTTCAACACAGCGCACACGTCTGCTTCAAGAAGTATACAAGGGAAATATTACAAACACGACTCTTCAACACAGCGCACACGTCTGCTTCAAGAAGTATACAAGGGAAATATTACAAACACGACTCTTCAACACAGCGCACACGTCTGCTTCAAGAAGTATACCAGGGAAATATTACAAACACGACTCTTCAACACAGCGCACACGTCTGCTTCAAGAAGTATACCAGGGAAATATTACAGAAAAGTAAATAAACTAAACTCGTTAAACATTAAACTTTGTGAAGGACAAAACAAAAAAATATATATCTGTATACTTTAGCCCATTATCCCACTTTTCTCTCGCTCGCTCGTACGCTCACACACGCTCGCACTTCCTCTTTCCCTTCCTTAATTCCTGGTGTCAATAATCCAAAATTCGCTAAACTTTTGGTTCCTCTGACGTAGTCATCCACTAGTTGGTGGTAACGAGATTACACGACATAAAACTGCCAGCATGGTAAAGCCGCCGCCTCCCTCTCTCCCCCTCACACACCAGGAAACTCTAACTTACAGGACTTAAAAGGAGACCATGCTTCCCTCTCAGCTAGCATGAGCTCTTCAATCTCAGTCCACTAGAGCCCTTCGCTAGCCTACCTCCCAGTCCACAAGAGCCTTTCACTATCCTACCTCCCATTCCACTATAGCCTTACACTACTTACCTCCGAGTTCACTAGAGCTCTTCATTATCTACTTCTCAGTCCACTAGAGCCCTTCACTGCTCCCTCCTAGCCCACTAGAGTTTCTCGCTACCTCCCAGTCCCTGCTTACGCTACAGTTTTGTAGTGAAGGAGGGCGGTTCTTTCTCCAAACGATGATGCTCTATACTACTCAACACGCATCACCTCCAGCACAGTGACTACCTGGACCTTATTCTTCGGTCCATGAGAAGTGGTGGTCTTTGTTGATCTTATAGACGAGAAATAAGTTGCACAAGACTGGCTATTTATCCCTTCTCTCTCCAGAGGAATCATCACTAAAAAAAATACGAGTTTTTGTCCATTGATGCTAGAGCAGCCATCATTTTTATTATCTCATCTCCCAACCTAAATTGCATTGTAACTACTGTTCCAACGTTATGTGTAAGCCGCCTGTTCATATTATTTTATGATCGTCGTTCAACTGTACGTAAAAGATGTTTAGGTTAACTTGTTCTGACTTAACCCAGGAGAATTTGTTTTTTTACTCTGTGGAGAGAAGACAGAAATACACGAACTATAAAGTGTGCAAAAATGTTAGTCGTATTTGTAGGACTGGTTGCTCTCTTTGTAGGATTTGTGGCTTGAAATTGACGGTGCTGTATATTTTACCTGTGTGTCCTCGGTTTCAGCGTTTTAGAATTAGGCATGGAGTTTATTAGGTGTGGGGTGCCTGCTGACACCTCAGTGAGCTTTTAGGTGGATGTTTGCTCCTGGGAGGGTGTGTAGTGAAGTATAGTTTGTATGTAGTGTTTGTGCGTAGTGAGGTATATATGAGGGCGTGTAGCGATGTAGTGTGTGTGTGTGTGTGTGTGTGTGTGTGTGTGTGTGTGTGTGTGTGTGTATGTGTGTACTCACCTAATTGTACTCTCTTAATTGTGGTTGCAAGGGTCGATTCACAGCTCCTGTCCCCTCCTCTTCATTGGTCGCTACTAGGTCCAATCTTTCCCTGCTCCATGAGCTTTATCATACCTCTTCTTAAAGCTATGTATAGTTGATAATGATTCCAGCAAAGTAAAGGGTTTATTTGTAAGAGATAGTAAGAGCAAATACCAATCTTGTTGACCTTGTTCACTATCCTTACCCTGTTCAGGTAGAGGATGCGTTGTCACCTGACCAGTGGGTCGGTGCTATTTCTGCCGGGGAGACCTCATCCACTTCACAGGATCAATCCATTCCACCAGTTGAGGAGAAAGACTTAGCTCCCACTGACTTCCCAGACGAGGTCAAGCGTTTGTTGTCCCTGTTGAACAAACGTCAGAAGCCATTGCCTTACCAGGTAACAAGAAGATGGGTATAACGAACTTACTGTCCCATCGTATCCCACTTGAACCTGGTACTAGACCTATCTATATATCTGTGTACAGAATGCCTCATTCACAAGTTGCTGTCGCAGAAAAATTGATCAATCAATGCTTGATGATGGAGTTATTGCACCTAGCAATTCACCCTGGAATGCGCCCTTGATCCTAGTACCTAAGAAGGATGGTACTTGGCGCCCAGTGATTGACTTTAGGAAGTTAAATGCGAAAACTAATCCAGATCGCTTCCCACTTCCTGTACTTGGTTATCTTTTACGTAACATCGGAGATACCAGTCTTTTCGACCCTGGACTTGTTACAAGGGTTTTGGCAAGTCCCTCTTCACGAGGACAGCCAAGAGCTAACCGCATTATCCACTCCTACAGGCCATTATCACTTCCTCCATATGGCCTTTGGGTTACGATCCTCCCCTATCACATTCTCAAGGCTCATGACTAATATCTTTAGAGGTCTCATAGGTAATGCACTTATGGTGTACTTAGATGATGTAATCGTCACGTCTAAAGATGTGGATACACACTTGAAAAGACTTCAAGTAGTACTTGGTAAGCTTGAAGAAGCCAATTTAAAGATCAAACTTCTAAATGTCAATTTTTCAGATCAGAAATCAAGTTTCTTGGTCACGTAGTCACTCCTAGAGGGGTTACGACTGACCAAACTAAAGTAACTGCAGTACTAAATTTTCCATCTCTCAAAACTGCTGATGCCTTAAGATCCTTTGTGGACTTAGTAGGTCTTTATAGATCTTTCATTGCCAATTTTTCTTCCATAGCAGCTCCTTTAACTGAGTTGCTTAAGAAAGATGCTCCTTTTGTTTGGACCTTCCGTCAAGAAAGAGCATTCCAAACTCTAAAAGAAAAGTTAACATCTGCTCCAGATTTTTCTAAGCCCTTCTATCTGACAACTGATGCTAGTTCTATTGGCATAGGTGCTAGCTCAGAAGACTGATGGCAAGTACAACGCAGTTGCATTTGCTAGCCGAGTCCTTACGAAGGCTGAACGTAATTATACAGTAACTGAGAAAGAAGCTTTAGCAATAGTATGGTCTTTAAAGCACTTCTGAGACATTATTTATCAGTACTCTGTTCATGTCTTGACAGACCATGCTCCACTGATACCTTTATTCCAGAACAGACAACCTACTGTAAGGTTAGCCAGATGGACCTTGACTATCCAAGAGTTCAATCCTACCTTTGAACACTTACCTGGCAAGTCAAATGTAATCGCAGATGCTTTATCGCGACGTGTTAGTATAGTAACTGCAGACCCTCCATTTACTGCCGAGGATGTAAAGAATGCTCAATGAACAGATCCCATGTGGTCTGGTGTGATTCGATTCCTGCTCCAGGAAGATCTTATTCTGACTGTGAAGCCACCAGCACCCATCAGTGACTTTGTCATGAACCAAGAATTACTGTATCGAACAGCCGAGTTGGGTACTCCTAGCAGAAGGGTATACCTGTTAGTAATTCCAGTCACTAGTGAATGTAGCCTTACAGCTAGTTCACGATGTACCAGGTGTTGCACACCCTGGTATGGATCATTCAGTTAAGCAAGCCAGATTGAAATACTTTTGGCCTCGTATGGCAAATGATATTTCTGAGTATGTTAAGAAATGTAGTGTCTGCATGCAACATAAAG
This sequence comes from Cherax quadricarinatus, assembly GCF_026875155.1. Classification (NCBI taxonomy): domain Eukaryota; kingdom Metazoa; phylum Arthropoda; class Malacostraca; order Decapoda; family Parastacidae; genus Cherax; species Cherax quadricarinatus. The sequence continues at coordinate 17,822,493 of NC_069455.1, read as the reverse complement.
GTTATGTTAATGGTCCTAATCTAATCCAGGTGTATCCAACTACTAGCGAACCTTGGGAAAGAGTTGCACTAGATCTGTTAACTAATTTCCAATGTTCCCTCCAGGGCAACAAACATCTGTGTATAATGGTAGACCGTTTTGCCAGATATTGAGTTGGTTCCTATTGCCGAGTGTTACAAAAAACGCGATTCTAAAAGCTTAGAGATCTCCAGTGAATACTAGAAAGGACTGCCCTTCTAGCATCCAGCCTGTTACTGGGTTTTCGTAACAAGTAGTCAGTATCCTTGTCCAATTATCCATTGAATTCAGTATGGTTCAATAGTTCTTTAGGATTACAACTGGTAGGCTACTAACTAGAGAAATTAAAATTTAATAAATTTATTAAGTCTATAAGTTGTCTAGAGGTATATTATCAAAGTAAATTAAATCACATCAATCAAAATAAAATCTATCTCTCGAGTTCAATATTATTGTGCTGAAAGCACATATCACATTTATAATTCTTAAGTACCGTCAGGTACATTAACATTTAATAAGATATTACAAATATGTACAAGTGTGTGTATGCATGCAAGTGCTCTTAAGTAGTTAGCTATGTCTCAAGACTCGAATAAGACTTAAACAAGTGACTGACAAAGTCCTCAAATAAACTAACTTCTTGACCGACTGGCAACCCGAACAGTCTGCTTGAACAACAAAGAATGCTAAGCCCAATAGCAATGCAATATGCGACTGCGACACAATCAGGATCAAGGAGATAATATAACGACACTAAGTAGGGACCATCTGCAGATCCTCCACAAAAGTTACAAAACTCCCATAATACTGAATCTATGTTCAGCATAGGTAAAACTGTGACTGTGACAATACACAGGAACCAGTACAAAATTAGGTCAGAAGCTATAGCTAAGGACCTGAGATGTTCAGAGTGTCAATGTGACACACAACCTCAGTACAACGTCGAAAATCACTAAGTCTATACAATGTTCTGAGAACAGAGTTCTACAGAACTAACAAGAATAATGAGACAGACAATCTGTCCAACCACCAAGCGAGTCTCCAGCAGACTGAATACTTCACGAGAGGTGAGGACACCCCCCCCTCGATCACGTGATAGCTACGTGGACAACTGCAGCTCAGAAGCCGGCAGTATAACGAGCGACAAGCGATAATTACAGTAGTTTGACAATCAAGACTAACTGAGCACATATTATGTACATCCTAACAACATAAGTCAAATAAGAATATAACAGTCAAATAATAATATAAAGTCATACATTTACGATTTAGCTATTATCGCAAATATAAGCAATATAAAATTAAATGAAAAGGTAATATACATTATATATACATAATAATCATTGTAACCCATTCAGGGGTTGCAACACCGAGACAGTAGCTAAAGCGTTTAAAGAACTCATTATCTGCAGGCATACCACCCCTAAGTCCTTAGTAACAGATAATGGAGGTGAATTCTGTAATGAGATTCTTGAAAATTTGTGTACCTTGTACAAGATGTCTAAATCCATCATTGTTCCTCATCATCCTGTCAGCAATGGGTTAGCGGAACGAACCAATAAGAAAGTACTTGATGTCTTGAGAGCCACTATCAACCCCAACAGTGAAACCTGGGATGAAGTTATACCTGATGTTCAGTGTGCCATAAATTCTGCTTACAATGCTTCTATCAGTGACACTCCACATTATGCATTGTATGGTGCAGATAAACGTTTGCCTTTTGAGTTATATTCTAACCCAAAACCAAATTACAACCCTGATGATTTCATAGCAACTCGTACCAGCTTAGCTCAAAGTGTCTTTAGAAGAATCCGTGAAACACTTCATAAATCAACAGCAGAATTTACAAGAATCGCTAACACACTAGCAAAGCCGTCCAAAATTACCGTAGGTTTGAGAGTTATGCTGACTAAATTTAACAAAACGTCTGCAGTGCCTAAGCTTGATCAGAAGTTTGTTGGTCCTTATTGAGTAGTTGAACATATTGCTGACAATAAGTATAAGGTTTGAGAAATTAGTACTGGTCAGTATAAAGAATCATATTTAGATCAAATGAAGTTAGTATGTGATGATAATAATGTTCCAACTCAGACTAATGTGACAGACTCTGACAATCCTCCTCATCCTGTACCCTCTACCTCTAATACTCAGACGATCAACCTGAATGTCGTTATTCCCTACATACACGACAGGTATTGAGAAATCCTCAAGTATCATTTATAACTACCAATTCAGATCTGCCTCAACCACAGCTTGAGTTAACCAGTGCAACAGAGTTTGATCCTCCCAGAGATGATACCCATTCTGCATATGTAAATCTCACCCAGCAGAGTTGGGGTTAAATGTAAATAACCTGTATAGATGAATAATTACATTATCAACTTATTAATATTCAAGATTTTTTTTTTTTTTTTTTTTTTTTTTGTGTGTGTGTGTGTGTGTGTGTGTGTGTGTGTGTGTGTGTGTGTGTGTGTGTGTGTGTGTGTGTGTTCACATTCTCTTCGAATTCTGAGATTTAACAGTTTAGATTTGAGTGCACCAAGTCTGCCTTTTCTGTTACACACCAAGGTCTTAGTAGTACCAGTACCAGTAACCAGTTATCAGTGTCAGTAGTAGTGACTCGCTACCAACCGTCTGTGTGAATCACTTGTTATTCACTGTTACAGCTGACCCTAGCATGTTTTGAACCCGCTCACCCCTAGGAACCATCTCATGAGTCAGCTGAAAGGACAAGGAGCAGTGAGGCAGGTTAGGCTTGGCGCTTCCCGTATATTCCGTTTTAATTGTACTCCATTATTGCCTATGTGATTATCCTTACCCAATCCACATTACCGAACCCAATGGGATACATGACTCTCCAGACTAATGCACTTCCTAACAACTCTTTGACTGAAGAAATACTTCCTAACATCCCTGTGACACATCTGAGTCTTCAGCTTCCAGTTGTAACCCCTTGTTGCTGTGTCTCATCTTTGGAACATCCCATCTCTGTCCACCTTTTCAATTCCTCTCAGTATTTTGTACATCGTTATCATGTCCCCTCCCCCCCCCGTCTCTCCTGTCTCCAGTGTCGTCAGGTCGATTTTCCTTAACCTCTCCTTGTAGGACATGCCCCTTAGCTCCAGAACTAATCACGTTGCAAACCTTTGTACATTCTCTAATTTCTTGAAGTCCTTGACTCGGTGTGGGTTCCAAGCTGGTGCTGTCTACTCCAGTATGGGCCTGATGTACACTGTACACAGAGTCCTGAACGATTCCTTACTGAGGTGCCAGAATGCTATTCTTATTAAGTTTGCTAGTCGCCCATATGCTGCACATATGTGTCACATAGACACATATGACGCACTTAGCCAAACTGATATACTGACGTTGATTACAAGGATGGGTTGAAGAACAACCTGTCTCCAGCGTTCAGTTAATCCCAGAATTCCCTACGGGTAAGCCAGTTGTCATATGACTAAGACCCACGTCAGGAAACACTTGTCCTGTTTCCTGATGAATCTCGCCTAACCTAACCTAGCCTAGCCTAGCTTAACCTAACCTAACCTCACCTCCCCCCCCCTCTTACTCCTCCTGGAGATGATCCTCCCACCCTCAGTGTCTCCCAGGAGAGGTTCTCTCCCCCTCCATTTCCAATAGTGTCCCTCTCCTTCCAGATCTGGGAGAATCCTCTGTCCCTCCCTGCCTTCCCTACCTTCCTTCCTCAGCCCAGGAGAGCCCGGTCCACCCTCCCCCCCTTCTCCCACGCCTTTCATTAGTCGACTCATCAACTCTCCTCTTCACATTGGTTTGAGTTCCTTGTTTGGCTTCCTCAGCTAATTTTTGTGGTTCCCAGTGGACACGTACATGTCCCAATAATACTACTATTACTACTACTACTATTACTATTACTGCTACTACTATTACTGCTACTACTACTACTGCTACTACTACTACTGCTACTACTACTACTGCTACTACTACTACTGCTACTACTATTATTATTACTACTACTACTACTACTATTGCTACTACTACTACTAATAATAATAAAACCCTAATTGCATTACAAAGAAAGTTCAGAGTGATCCTGACAATCAGAGTAATACAGGGACGTCTGATTGATAGTGGCTTCCCGACACGAGTATGGTCGTGGTATGTTGCCTTCCCTCCCGCTAGGTCACCCTGAGAGCGACTGCAAAATATTTCTCACGTAGAGTAATGCAATTCCTTGTTGATTAAATAATTGTTATATGTACATTGGAAAGGCCAACAACAAGGCTCGCTCCAGGGTCCATATCGAGGTTCTCTGCTGACGACTACTGTATCCAGCTAAGTCTGTCTAGACAGCTGAGATGTGGATAGTATAGCACAAGATTCTCTTCCCACCCTCCATTCCGTCCGACCACGCAACTAGAAAAAGCAGAAACGTATGTGTAACATTTAGGAAACGCGCTGGATAGTTAATTAGCAATACAGAAGTGGAGTCTGATTTCTGCTACTAATAAAATTACCGCTATCGTCATTTTCACAACTGCTACCACTGTTACAACTATGCTCTGAGGCCGTTGATGAACCAATATCTGGATTCCATTGACCACAGCCAGCCCCCTGAATACTGTCTAGTTGAACTGCGTTTTTTTCAAAGTACTTGTCCAGTGGGTTCTTAAATGACTGTGTTGATCTTACTCTTAAAGTTTCGGTGGATATTGTGTTCCAGAGGCTTAAATCTAACTTTTATAAAGAAAAATCACTCACATTGGTTGAATGGCGTACTTCTGGTGTGGTTGGCTGGGATATCGCCTGATAAGGCATCAGTGAAGCATGTAAGGTGCGTATTGTCTCTAGATCGTAGGTAAGAATTACCCTGTTGAGTGTTGGTTGCGAGGTCAAATAGACTGAGATCTAATTGTAGCATGCTTGTATATGAAGCTAGATACAGATATACACTAATTCTTTAAAAGGGAATTAGTCTGTGAATTCTCTTTTGCATAGGACTCTAGGAGCTTAATTTGCATTAAATAATGTCGAGTATGAAGATAAGTTTAAAACAATTTGGAAGAAAGTTAAATAGTACAGATGGGAACTAGAAGAGCAATTGCCTGGTTGGTCGGGCCCTGATCCACCATGAAGCCTGGTCACAGACCGGGTCACGGGGGCGTTGACCCCCGGAACTCTCTCCAGGTAAACAAAGGAATGGAGAACTTAACAAAACTAGTAGATTACAAGATGCTGCTACTGGCAGATTAAGGTTAGGATAAAAGGATATCTGGCAGTATGATGTGTTTGGAGATGTCATTGATAAGGAAAGTATGCGATAAGAAAGGTGTGCGATAAGAAAGGGCGGGCACACACTGGGACATTATTGTAAGTGTTCAAACATTCAACCTGTCAGAAACACCTGCAAGAAGCCATATAGGGGATGGTTACCTATTTTATAGTTATTTACAAAATATTAGAAATCTTAAGACTGTAAACCAGTCTATTTTATACATTACAATTCACAAATCTAATGTATATCCATCTAATGTATAATCTTTATTCAAGCTTCCTTAAGACACCTCTAAGCAAACCATATGGAAAATGGCAACCCATATTTTGCATCTATTAGATTAATGAAGTGAGTTTTGATGAGGCTGCGACACGGTAATGACCAGTGTTTTTTAGGGGTAATACGATGCTGGCCGTACGTTGGACTACGTGCGGCCAGCAGTAACAACCTGGTTGATCAGGCCCTGATCCGCCGGAAGGCCTGGTTAAGGGCTGGGCCGCGGGGGCGTTGATCCCCGGAACACCCTCCAGGTATACTCCAGACAATGTAGATTCTTAAGATTTCAAATCTTTTATCATAATGAAATGGTTTGTCATATCCTGCATAGCTTGCTTGAAGATGTCTTAAGAAAGTTTAAATGTAGTGTTATGCATTGGATGTATACACTACATTAGATTTGTGAAGTATTTATAATGTATAAAATGAATGTAATAGTGCAGTGATGTAATTATGCTCAGCGAGGAATAAGGAAAGTAAAAAGGGATTATGAGGCTAAAGTCGCAAGGGATTGAAAACTAACAAAAGGGTTCTTTCAGGTATACAGAAGATAAGGGACGAGATAGGCCAACTTAAGAGCAACTCAGGTCTGATCACTGACTGATAAGGAAATGTGTGAGCTTTTCAACACTTCCTCTCAGTTTTTACTCGGGAAGATACTGGCGAAATTCCAGAAATAATAAATTATGTAGAAAAGGACGATAATAAACTATGCACGATTGTGGTATGAACATTAAAATGGTATAAAATACCGACAGATTGTTAGGTAAGACACATATGCAACAGTTAGGTATCTTTATTTGGAAACGTTTCGCCTACACAGTAGGCTTCTTCAGTCGAGTACAGAAAAGTTGATAGAAGCAGAAGATACTTGAAGACGATGTAATCAGTCCATCACCCTTAAAGTTTTGAGGTGGTCCCTCAGTCTGGAGAAGAGCATTGTTCCGTTGTCTGAAACAATATTGTGGTAACTAGTGGCATGGTCCTCAGGAAAACAGAGAAATTAAAACCTAACAAATCCTCAGGCTCTGATGTATGGGTTTTAAATGAATGTAAAGAGGAACTTAGCATACCTTTGGCTAAGCTTTTCAATATATCACTTCAAACTGGCATAGTGCCAGACAAGTGGAAAATGGCAAATGTAATACCTGTTTTCAATAAGCCTGACCTCCATAGTGGGAAAATTTATGGTATCAATTGCCGAGGCATTTCGTAGCCATCTTGATAGGCATACACAAATAACCCGCACATAAAAGAGAGAAGCTTGCGACGACGTTTCGGTCCGACTTGGACCATTGACAAAGTCACGTGACTTTGTCAATGGTCCAAGTCGGACCGAAACGTCGTCGTAAGCTTCTCTCTTTTATGTGCGGGTTATTTGTGTATTGTTCCAGTCACGGTATTGTGCCTTTTTGTTATTTATTGATAGGCATAAATTGATTAATGAATCTCAGCACGGTTTTATAAAGGGGCGTTCCTGTCTGACGAATTTACTAACTTTTCTCACTAAGGTATTTGAGGAAGTAGATCATGGTATTGAATATGATATTGTGTATATGGACTTCAGTAAGGCTTTCGATAGAGTTCCACATCACAGGCTATTGAGGATTAAGGCACACGGAATAGAAGGAGAAATTTTTTCCTGGGTAGAGGCATGGTTGACAAATAGGCAGCAAAGTGTTTGCATAAAAGGGGATAAATCAGAATGGGGGCACGTCACAAGCGGTGTTCCACAGGGATCAATGTTGGGCCCCTCGTTGTTCACAAATTACATAAACGACATAGATGACGGAATAAATAGCGACATAATCAAATTTGCTGATAACATCAAAATAGGCCGTCCAGTTCATTCTAATGAGGACAGAGCACTCCAGGATAATTTGAATAGACTGATGCATGTAATCGGAGAAGTGGCAGATGCAGTATAACATAGACAAATGTAAAGTTCTAAATGTTGGACAGGAAAATAACCATGCCACATATAAACTAAATGTAGATCTTAATATTACTGATTGCAAAAAGGATTTAGGAGTTATGGTTAGCTGTAATCTGAAACCAAGACAACAGCGCATAAGTGTTCGCAATAAAGCTAACAGAATTCTTGGCTTCATATCAAGAAGTATAAATAATAGAAGTCCTAAGGTTGTTCTTCAACTCTGTATATCCTTGGTTAGGCCTCATTTGGATTACGCTGCACAGTTCTGGTCACCGTATTACAGAATGGATATAAATGCTCTGGAAAACGTACAAAGGAGGATGGCAAAGTTGATCCCATGTATCAGAAATCTTCCCTATGACAGACTGAGGGCCCTGAATCTGCACTCTAGAAAGGCGTAGAATTAAGGGGGATATAATTGAGGTGTGTAAATGGAAAACAGGAATGAAGGGGATGTAAATAGCATGCTAAAAAATATCTGGCCTAGACAGGACACGCAAAAAAATTCAGATTCAGGAAGGATATAGGAAAGAAACCATACCCCCGGCCGGGATTGAACCCGCGGTCAGAGTCTCAAAACTCCAGCCCGTCGCGTTAGCCACTAGACCAGCTATAGGAAAGTACTGGTTTGGTAACAGAGTTGTGGATAAGTGGAGCAAACTCGCGAGTACCGTTATAGAAGCTAAGACGTTGTGTAGTTTTAAAAATAGGTTAGATAAATACATGCGTGGGTGTGAGTTGGACCTGACTAGCTTGTGCTACTAGGTCAGATGCCGTGCTCCTTCCTTAAGTGAATGTGACCTGACCTGACTAGGTTAGGGCGTTGGCTTAAGCCGGTAGGAAAATTGAACCTGCCTCGCATGGGCCAGTAGGCCTGTTGCAGTGTTCCTTCTTTCTTATGTTCTTATGTTCTTAAAACACTGTTGTTACCTCTAAAATCCTGTTGTTAGTGCATCTGCTCGCAGGGAGATCATGGGAGGTACAATAAACTAGCAGCTCAGGCGGCAACAATTAACTAGTCACTTGTCGGTAACTTCATGTGAGATGATTGGTGCTAATAGCTTAGTAGTGCTAAAGACGCACTGACATTGCTCTGTGGTACTTTCTGTACTGATGACCGCTCCTTGTACACATCTTGCTTATTATAGTCTCTGGCTGTGAGTTTTGTATCTTTCCACGACAGAAGGTGACAATGCTTGTCTTGGTGGTTTATACACATTTTTGTGCAGCTAATGTGACATTTTATTGCGGCAACGTTTCGCCCTCCAAAAACTTTGTCAAGCGAAATGTTACCACAAAATGTCACATTAGTTGCACTTTAATCCTTTTACCTAACGTATTGTCGGTAATTTTACCATTATTACACATACTTTTGGTGTAATGGGTTCTCCAGGTAAACTGGTGTTGAAGTGTCCTGGTGATGTTGCGTAAGTTTCTCCTATGGAGAGTTAGTCGCATGCACCACATGGGATACACGAGAGCAGGGCGCTGACGTTCCTGTGATGACTGTATCCTGGTCTGGTACGAAGGGTTCGAACGAGAGGATCAATATGTTGGTACGAATTTTCTTTAGAGCTTTAGCACCTATGATAGCCGTGTTACTTCCGGGGAAAATGATATATTTGTCGGTAAAAACATTGACATTTCTGTGATGACTATCATGGTCTGGTACGTAGTGTCACTTTTCGTCATTGTTCTCGCACCTACGATACCTGCGTTACCTCTTGGGGAAAAATGAGATATCAGTGTCCTCTGTAACTGAGAAGAAGTGTTATTTGGGCTGCCTGGTGTCTGCAATCTTGAATTCAGTGTGAAGGGAAGTGCAGTGTGGAGAAAATGGTACTGATAGTGTTACTGTCTTTTTACAGGAATTCAGGACGACATATTCAATTTGAACCTCTTGCATTTCTGTGTGTGTGTGTGTGTGTGTGTGTGTGTGTGTGTGTGTGTGCGTGTGCGTGCGTGCGTGTGCGCGTGTATCTATATATAGGTCTGTGTTTGTCTGTTTGTGTCTGTATTTGAGTGTGTAGTTGTGGTTGCAGGGGTCAATTCACAGCTCCTGGCCCCGCCTCTTCACTGGCCGCTACTAGGTTCTCTCTCTCCCTGCTCCATGAGCTTTATCCTACATCTTCTTAAAGCTATGTATGGATCCTGCCTCCACTACATCACTTTCCAGACTATTCCACTTCCTGACAACTCTGTGACTGAAGAAATACTTCCTAACATCCTTGTGATTCATCTGAGTCTTCAGCTTCCAACTCTGACCCCTTGTTGCTGTGTCCCATCTCTGGAACATTCTGTCTCTGTCCACCTTGTCTATTCCTCTCAGTATTTTATATGTCATTATCATATCCCCGCTATCTCTCCTGTTCTCCAGTGTCGTCAGGTCGATTTCTCTTAACCTAATAGGAAGGTCAAATGAATCGTCAATTTTCCTGTAGTAGGTACTTTGGTGAATAGAGATGTTACGTCCAGGCTAGAGAGTTTCTTGTTCCTGAGGTTGATGTTGAGAATGCGACTGAAAAGATCACCTAAACACCTCTCTAAACTCTTGGGCACAATCAGTCGAGCACATCTTCTCAATTGCATTCGCAACATCAACATTAGGAATAAGAAACTCTCTAGCCTGGACGTAACTTCCCTATTCACCAAAGTACCTGCTACACAAGCCATCGATTTCTTGGGCGGGAAAATTGACGATTCACTTGACCTTTCTATTCCAGCTAGCGATTTCATCGACCTTGTTGAACTATGTTTTGGGTTTACGTGTTTCTCTTTTGAAAATCACCTCTTTCAGCAGACTTTTGGACTACCCATGGGTATGCCACTCAGTGCGGTCCTGGCGAACCTATACATGGAACATCTAGAAGCCGAACATTTCTCCACCATTATTCCTTCGTCTGTCACCTGGCTCCGTTATGTTGACGACATTCTCCTCATAACTCCTAGACGCTTCAACGTTCAAGCTCTCCAAGACAAGCTCAACCAGGTCGAGCCTACAATCCAGTTCACACTTGAAGAAGAAGTCGACAACACTCTTCTTTTCCCTGATGTTCTTCTCTGCAAAGCTGACCACGAACTTCGTTTTAAAGTCTATCGAAAACCCACCAACCAAAACGATCTTCTCCACTTCTACTCTCACCACGACACCAAAACTAAACGTGGTGTAATTATAGGCTTCTTCCTGCGTGCACTCAGAATATGTAGCAATGAGTTTCTTGAGGAAGAATGCACTATAATTGAACAAGTATTTTTCTAAACTCCACTATCCTCGTCACTTCATCAGAGACTGCAGACGACGGGCATTAAACATCTTCAGCACACCCAGAGAAGACACTGCCGAGAAGAGATACATAGTCCTCCCCACCAACTCCATTGCCAAACACGTTTCCAACATCTTTTCCAATACCTCATTCCAAGTATCTACCTCCACAACCACGACCATCAAGGACATTACCAGTGATAGACAGGACAAGCTTCCATCCTCTGCAGGGGTATACATAATCCCTTGTAATGACTGCAACAAATTATACGTGGGCGAAACATCAAGGGACCTCCAAACACGTATTTCATAACACCAATACGCAAGCAGGTCTGACGATACAAGGAATGCCTGTGTACAACACCGTAATTCACACAACCACTTAATAAACTACAGAGACTTAAGACTTATCGCCACAGAAAACAACACTCAATACCGAAGAATCCTGGAATCATCACTTATTTCTATATCCGACAACTTCAACCAGAATAGTGGCTTCTATAACATAGCTGAACTACTTGCCAAGAAACTTCTTCATCGCTATCCCACATAAGAACATAGGAATGGAACAACACTGCAGAAGATCTGCTCACAAACTTATCCAATCTCCTTTCCAAGCTACCCAAGATTTTAGACTCTATAACCCCACTCGGTACATCATCAGATGCAGCATTCTCCACCTGACCTCAGCATTCTGAACCTGACTATAAATACTCGCGTACCTTCCACCCCAGGTAGATCTGTTTGTGACTTGAAAAAGCCCACTGTGTGGGCGAAACGTTGTCAATAAAGGATCACATTATACTGCATGTGTTTATATTCCCATTGTGTCTGTATTTTATACCATTTATTCCCAGACAAGACACTGCCGAGAGGAGATACATAGTCCTCCCCACCAACTCCATTGCCAAACAGGTTTCCAACATCTTTTCCAGCACCTCATTCCAAGTATCTACCTCCATTTCCACCACCATGAAGGGCATTACAGTAACAGACAGGATAAGCTTCAGTCCTCTGCAGGGGTATACATAATCCCTTGTAATGACTGCAGCAGATTATACGTGGGCGAAATATCTGCAGATTGGATGATTTAAGAAATGTCTGTATTCAACACCGAAATTCACACAACCATTTAATCAACTACAGAAACGTAAGACTTATCGTCAGAGAAAAAAACACTACCGCAGAATCCTGGAATCATCACTTACCTGTATATCCAATAACTTCAACCAAAACAACGGCTTCTATAACATAGTAATAAAGTTGGTAGAATTACCGACAATATGTAAAGTAAAAGGACACAAGTGCAACTAATGTGACATTTATTGTGGCAACGTTTCGCTCTCCAGGAGCTTTATCAAGCCATTACAAACAATACATGGACACAGAGGGTATATAAAGGCTCAGAGTGAGGTGAATACTAGTGAGGTACCATTTCGATGTTCACTAGTGGTAGTAGTAGTAGTAGTAGTAGTAGTGGTAGTGACAAAAGTAATACAATATGGTAGAACAATTAATTCGTACATGATTAAAAGGATAAAAAGGCTATTACTTGGGTAACATAAAAATAGGTTGGACAAATATAAACTGGAATGAGGCAGCTTGTTTCAGTGTTCACTCTCTGTGCTTTGTGTAGTATAACAGGAGAAACTATGTGATGGCAGGGTTTACTGTTTTCAGGAGGATTCTTGCTAAGACTTCGGAGATGGTGAAGCTGCCGTTGTTTTGTTTAATTGTATTCGAAACAGCGATCAGTGCTGATTCAAGGCACTTGCGTGTGCGGAAATTAGTTTCTTTTATCACTAATTGGTGATAAAAGTGAATAAAAGTGATAAAAGAAACTAATTTCCGCACACGCAAGTGCCTTGAATCAGCACTGATCGCTGTTTCGAATACAATTAAACAAAACAACGGCAGCTTCACCATCTCCGAAGTCTTAGCAAGAATCCTCCTGAAAACAGTAAACCCTGCCATCACATAGTTTCTCCTGTTATACTACACAAAGCACAGAGAGTGAACACTGAAACAAGCTGCCTCATTCCAGTTTATATTTGTCCAACCTATTTTTATGTTACCCAAGTAATAGCCTTTTTATCCTTTTAATCATGTACGAATTAATTGTTCTACCATATTGTATTACTTTTGTCACTACCACTACTACTACTACTACTACTACTACCACTAGTGAACATCGAAATGGTACCTCACTAGTATTCACCTCACTCTGAGCCTTTATATACCCTCTGTGTCCATGTATTGTTTGTAATGGCTTGATAAAGCTCCTGGAGAGCGAAACGTTGCCACAATAAATGTCACATTAGTTGCACTTGTGTCCTTTTACTATTCTATAACATAGCTGAACCCCTCGCCAAGAAACTTCTTCATCGTTATCCTACATAAGAACATAAGAATGGAGGAACACTGAAGAAGGTCTACTCATATATTTGTCCAATCTCTTTTTAAAGCTACCCAAGGTCCGTATGAATGTCACATGCAGGTTCAGATCCAACCTACCCAGCATTCTGTACCTGATTCCATACTATAAATACTCGCATACCTTTCACCCAGGTATATCTGTTTGTGACTTGATAAAGCCCACTGTGTAGGCGAAACGTCGTCAAAGGATCACATTATACTGCTTCTGTGTTTATTTTTCCAAAAGGAGAGAGGGGGAGAGTATATATAGGCAAGCAGACAGGGACAGGACAAGAGAGGTAGTAGGGAAGAAGAGAGGTAGTAGTAGAGGTAGTAGCAGTAGTGGACTCAGTCAAAGACTAAGAAAGAGGAGCACTGCAAGGGAGCTAGGGGCCAACAAAAGGTAGGTAGTGTGACTTTGTAAATGGTCCAAGTCTGACAGAAACGTCGTCGTAAGCTCCTCTATGTGCAGATAATTTGTGCATTGTTCCAGTCACGGTATTGTGCCTTTTTGTTATTTATTCTGTTATACTTGCCTGGTCCTCCAGCTTATGCACTAATCTCTTGTGTGAAACTGTGTCAAAAGTATTCTTACAGTCCGAGAAAACGCAATCTATCCACCCCTCTATCTCTTGTCTTACTGTTGGCACCCTGTCATAGAACTCCAGTAGGTTTGTGACACATGATTTCTCATCCCTGAAACCGTGCTGGTTGTCGTTGATAAGCTCATTCCTTTCTAGGTGCTCCACCACTCTTCTGATAATCTTCTCCATGACTTTGCATGCTGTACATGTCAGTGACACTGGTCTATAGTTTAATGCTTCGTGTCTCCTTTTTTTTTAAATTGGGACTACATTTGCTTGTGTGTGTGTGTGTGTGTGTGTGTGTGTGTGTGTGTGTGTGTGTGTGTGTGTGTGTGTGTGTGTGTGTGTGTTTTTTTGTGTGTGTATTTTAAGTGTTGTGTATGTATTTGTGTGTGAACTTGTGTGCACGTGTCTATTAAAATAATAGTGTGTATAAACCTCCCAGTAGGCCTACAGCAGTGTTTTTGTTTTTGTTCACATGTCATTACAGAAAACATTAATCAGGGTTACAGCAACAGGTACGCTAGAAATAATAATAATAAGCACCAGTAGCAGCAACAGCGCCACCACCAGTAACAGGACCAGCAACAGCACCATCAGCAACAGCGCCACCAGCAACACCACGACCACTACCACCAGCACCGCCACCACCAGTTACGGCGTCAGTGAGAATATCTACAATAAACACAGCAGGAACAGCATTAATAACAGCCTCAACAGAAACGGCAGCAGTAGCTGCAGCAGTGGCTGCAGTAGGAGCCACAGCAGGAACAATAACAGCGGTAGCAGCAATAGGAGCAGTAAAACAGACAACAGCTGCAGCTTCAGAAAAAAAACAGTATTATCAGCGGCAGGAACTGTAATAACGGCAGCAGTAGTATCAGCAGAGCCGTCCTCAGCAGGAAAAGTGACAGCAACAGCAGAGACAGTATTACGATTTTCATCGTCATCAGCAGTAGCGGAGCAGCAGGAACAATAATAACAATATCAGCAGGAGTGATGACATCAGCAGCAGGAACAGTAATAACGGTACCCGTAGCATCAGCAGCAGGTTCACTACCAGCAGCAACAGTGACAGCAGCATCAACACAGTGGCAGTAATAACATCAGCAACAGTGACAGCAGCATCAACACAGTGGCAGTAATAACATCAGCAACAGTGACAGCAGCATCAGCACAGTGGCAGTAACATCAGCAGCAGCAGCAACAGTGACAGCAGCATCAACACAGTGGCAGTAACATCAATAACAGCAACATGGCTACCCACAAGACACATCAATAAACAGATGCAGCACTAGTCGTCAAAGCTTAATGGCGTGACGTGATCTTTGAGAATATTGAAGCTCTGCTCACTTTAATTTAAGGCCGAGGAAGCTGTGGCCTGAATGCCAAGCACTATTAAGCCGAGAAATATGTCGAGGCCTTGTGGGATGCTCGGCACATTTTACCTTGGTGAAGGAGCATCATGAATATAGTATGAGGGATGAGGTTGGTTTGTGTGTGGTGGTGGGGGAGGTGATGTAGGGAAGAAACTCGTCTGTGTTGTGGGGGATTAGCTTGTCTGTGGCGGTGTGGGACTGTTGTGGATAGAGTGGGATATGGGGAAGAAGCTAAGCTGTGGGGAAGACTGATTTGTAGAGCTTCGTAGAGGTGTGGGAGAGAAGCGGGTCTGTGGAGACTAAAAGGAAAATAGAGGCATTCATATACGGATGTGGCTAGATTTTTTTTGTGTGTTTTAGATTTTGCCGTCGAAGTAGCTAGTTTACTGCGCGCCCTATATCCAGCCTATGGCTGCTGCACAGGAAAATGTGGAAACATAAAAAACATTAGAAAACGGGCCCAAAATGGGTTTACAGGATTAATTTGCGATTTATATTTCATCTGTTACAAACAACTTAGGATATTTGATTAGAATGTTTGATGCCTTATTTTCATTATTAGAATGTTAGATACCTTATTTTCATTATTAGAATGTTAGATACCTTATTTTCATTATTAGAATGTTTGATACCTTATTTTCATTATTAGAATGTTTGATACCTTATTTTCATTATTAGAATGTTTGATACCTTATTTTCATTATTAGAATGTTTGATACCTTATTTTCATTATTAGAATGTTTGATACCTTATTTTCATTATTAAGAAACTAGGGATATCGTATGTAGCAACAGTACCCATCATAGGTGATGTTCAGAGTGCTGGAGTTTGCTGCTTGAAAGT
The DNA here is from genome assembly GCF_026875155.1 of Cherax quadricarinatus. NCBI lineage: Eukaryota > Metazoa > Arthropoda > Malacostraca > Decapoda > Parastacidae > Cherax > Cherax quadricarinatus. The sequence goes on along the minus strand of NC_069455.1, from coordinate 17,806,529 downwards.
TACCGTTTCTAAGGATGGCACATCAGGTTTTTTTTTTTATTAACGTAACTGAATATGTCAACAGTGTGTTGCTACACAACTGTATATGATAATTACATAGTGGGCACACAAGCAAGCTATGTTCCCCCTGTCATATTCCATCACGTAAGATGGGGCTCGTACAAGATGTTGAAATCCTTCACCCTGAGCTGGGAGACTTCAGTGGAACATTGAGGATATCGCCAAACATTTCAGCAAGGATTTATCAGCTACAGGAGTCTCATAGGTTTCCTGCCAGCATAGCTGGAGTCGCTATCATTTGGGAACTGCCTTCTCTCACTACAGCCTATCCCATGTACACGATAAATGGGAATTTTATGAAGATATCGCAATCATCCCAGAGCGGAGACAAGAAAAATTGTACACAAGAAGCAGAGGAAAAAATAAGAAGTCTATTAGATACGCAATAATAGGGTAGGCTAGGGGAAAACTGGGAGGCGAAGCGCACGTACACTGACGAGTATGTGGGAAAGAGGCTATTCAATTGATCAATCTTCTTTAATGTACTTTATTTAAGTTAGGTTAAATGAGGTTAGTTTAGGTTAAGTTAGGTTAGGTTAAGTGAGGTTAGGTTAAGTGAGGTTAGGTTGAGGTTAGGTTAAGTGAAGTGAGGTTAGGTTAGGCTAAGTGAGGTTAGGTTAGGCTAAGTGAGGTTAAGTTAGGTTATGTTAAGTAAGGTTAGGTTAGGTAAAGTTAGGTTAGGTTAGATTAAGTTAGGTTATGTTACGTGAGGTTAGGTTAGGTAAACTTTGGTTAGGCTAAGCGAGGTTTGGTTAAGTTAGGCTTAACTAATTATAATCTTGCATTATCTTATATGAAATAAATAACGGCGAAAACGAGGAAACCAACACAGAACAATCTACGTCAAGTAATCACTGTTTAAAGTTTGTTTATCAGTCACCCATTTGACTATTTGCAACAGTGGAATGTTGTCTGTTATTAAGAGGATGGAATGGATCAGTAGGGACGTAAATACAAAACTCGTACGGGTTTAGGAGTTTGTGGAAGAGTCAGACATTCAAGGGATGAGGGTGAGGTTTTTTTTTTTTTAACGTGTACCTACTTAATCGCTATTACTGTTACATTTGCATAATTATCATGTACTTATAAATGACGGTCTTCTCTTTCTACCAGATGTCTTTATATAAATTTCATTTTTTTTCCATCTACTAATTACCTTCGAGAGTCTCTTGAGCCTATATGCTCAGTACATCTCCCAGATTTAATATAATTCCTTCATATTTCTTCTTTCTCGGAATAATTTCTCACCTAGAAATAGTGATTCAAATATATGGACACAATTTCAAAGCAGTATATTTTGAAATTGGGTCCATCATTTTAAAACACCTTGGATTATTAGGGTGAGCCTTTTATCTCCTTTCTCTTGATCCCTAAGAGTTTTCTTCATATCTTCTTTCATCAGTAATCTTTACAGTTTTAGTATCAGTTATTACCGATTTCTGTGATTTCACTGTTTTTATTAAATTTCCTGCCCACCATTGTTTATCAATTACAATCTCCTGTATGAATTACATTCTCCTGTATGAATTACATTCTCCTGTATGAATTACATTCTCCTGTATGCGTTTAAACCTTGTCATCGCATCTTGTATGTTTTTGTTATGCATGAAAGCAACACCAGGATGGTACTAAACTATGACACTGACCCTCACTTATCCTTCAAGAAACACCATGATGGTACTAAACTATGACACTGACCCTCACTTATCCTTCAAGAAACACCAGGATGGTACTAAACTATGACACTGACCCTCACTTATCCTTCAAGAAACACCATGATGGTAGCAAACCATGGCACTGACCCTCACTTATCCTTCAAGAAACACCAGGATGGTACTAAACTATGACACTGACCCTCACTTATCCTTCAAGAAACACCATGATGGTACTAAACATGACACTGACCCTCACTTTACCTTCAAGAAACACCAGGATGGTACTAAACTATGACACTGACCCTCACTTATCCTTCAAGAAACACCATGATGGTAGCAAACCATGGCACTGACCCTCACTTATCCTTCAAGAAACACCATGATGGTACTAAACTATGACACTGACCCTCACTTATCCTTCAAGAAACACCAGGATGGTACTAAACTATGACACTGACCCTCACTTATCCTTCAAGAAACACCATGATGGTAGCAAACCATGGCACTGACCCTCACTTATCCTTCAAGCAACACCATGATGGTACTAAACTATGACACTGACCGTCACTTATCCTTCAAGAAACACCAGGATGGTACTAAACTATGACACTGACCCTCACTTATCCTTCAAGAAACACCATGATGGTAGCAAACCATAGCACTGACCGTCACTTATCCTTCAAGAAACACCAGGATGGTACTAAACTATGACACTGACCCTCACTTATCCTTCAAGAAACACCATGATGGTAGCAAACCATGGCACTGACCGTCACTTATCCTTCAAGAAACACCATGATGGTAGCAAACCATAGCACTGACCGTCACTTATCCTTCAAGAAACACCAGGATGGTACTAAACTATGACACTGACCGTCACTTATCCTTCAAGCAACACCGGGATGGTACTAAACTATGACACTGACCCTCACTTATCCTTCAAGAAACACCATGATGGTAGCAAACCATGGCACTGACCGTCACTTATCCTTCAAGAAACACCAGGATGGTACTAAACTATGACACTGACCGTCACTTATCCTTCAAGAAACACCATGATGGTAGCAAACCATGGCACTGACCGTCACTTATCCTTCAAGAAACACCAGGATGGTACTAAACTATGACACTGACCGTCACTTATCCTTCAAGAAACACCATGATGGTAGCAAACCATGGCACTGACCGTCACTTATCCTTCAAGAAACACCAGGATGGTACTAAACTATGACACTGACCGTCACTTATCCTTCAAGAAACGCCATGATGGTAGCAAACCATGGCACTGACCGTCACTTATCCTTCAAGAAACACCATGATGTACTAAACTAGACACTGACCGCATTATCCTTCAAGAAACACCAAGATGGTAGCAAACCATGGCACTGACCGTCACTTATCCTTCAAGAAACACCAGGATGGTACTAAAACTATGACACTGAACCGTCACTTATCCTTCAAGAAACACCATGATGGTAAGCAAACATAGCACTGACCGTCACTTATCCTTCAAGAAACACCATGATGGTAGCAAACCATAGCACTGACCGTCACTTATCCTTCAAGAAACACCATGATGGTAGCAAACCATAGCACTGACCGTCACTTATCGTTCAAGAAACACCATGATGGTAGCAAACCATGGCACTGACCGTCACTTATCCTTCAAGAAACACCATGATGGTAGCAAACCATGGCACCTGAACCGCACTTATACCTTCAAGAAACACCAGGATGGTACTAAACTATGACACTGACCGTCACTTATCCTTCAAGAAACACCATGATGGTAGCAAAACCAAAGCACTGAACCGTCACTTACCTTCAAGAAACACCATGATGTAGCAAACCATAGCAACTGACCGTCACTTATCTTCAAGAAACACCATGATGGTAAGCAAACCATAGCACTGACCGTCACTTATCGTTCAAGAAACACCATGATGTAGCAAACCATGGCACTGACCGTCACTATATCCTTCAAGAAACACCAGATGGACTAACTATAGACACTGACCGTCACTTATCCTTCAAGAAACACCATGAATGGTAGCAAACCATGGCACTGACCGTCACTTATTCCTTCAAGAAACACCATGATGGTAGCAAACCATAGCACTGACCGTCACTTATCCTTCAAGAAACACCAGGATGGTACTAAACTATGACACTGACCCTCACTTATCCTTCAAGAAACACCATGATGGTAGCAAACCATGGCACTGACCGTCACTTATCCTTCAAGAAACACCATGATGGTAGCAAACCATGCACTGACCGTCACTTATCCTTCAAGAAACACTATGATGGTAGCAAACCATGGCACTGACCGTCACTTATCCTTCAAGAAACACCATGATGGTAGCAAACCATGGCACTGACCGTCACTTATCCTTCAAGAAACAACCATGATGGTAGCAAACCATGGCACTGACCGTCACTTATCCTTCAAGAAACACCATGATGGTAGCAAACCATGGCACTGACCGTCACTTATCCTTCAAGAAACACCATGATGGTAGCAAACCATGGCACTGACCGTCACTTATCCTTCAAGAAACACCATGATGGTAGCAAACCGTGGCACTGACCGTCACTTATCCTTCAAGAAACACCAGGATGGTACTAAACTATGACACTGACCGTCACTTATCCTTCAAGAAACACCATGATGGTAGCAAACCATGGCACTGACCGTCACTTATCCTTCAAGAAACACCATGAAGGTAGCAAACCATGGCACTGACCGTCACTTATCCTTCAAGAAACACCATGATGGTAGCAAACCATGGCACTGACCGTCACTTATCCTTCAAGAAACACCAGGATGGTACTAAACTATGACACTGACCCTCACTTATCCTTCAAGAAACACCATGATGGTAGCAAACCATGGCACTGACCGTCACTTATCCTTCAAGAAACACCATGATGGTAGCAAACCATGGCACTGACCGTCACTTATCCTTCAAGAAACACCATGATGGTAGCAAACCATGGCACTGAACCGTCACTTATCCTTCAAGAAACACCTGGATGGTACTAAACTATGACACTGAACCGTCACTTATCCTTCAAGAAACACCAGGATGGTACTAAACTATGACACTGACCCTCACTTATCCTTCAAGAAACACCAGGATGGTACTAAACTATGACACTGACCGTCACTTATCCTTCAAGAAACACCATGATGGTAGCAAACCATGGCACTGACCGTCACTTATCCTTCAAGAAACACCAGGATGGTACTAAACTATGACACTGACCGTCACTTATCCTTCAAGAAACACCATGATAGTAGCAAACCATGGCACTGACCGTCACTTATCCTTCAAGAAACACCAGGATGGTACTAAACTATGACACTGACCGTCACTTATCCTTCAAGAAACACCATGATGGTAGCAAACCATGGCACTGACCGTCACTTATCCTTCAAGAAACACCAGGATGGTACTAAACTATGACACTGACCGTCACTTATCCTTCAAGCAACACCGGGATGGTAGCAAGCCATGGCACTGACCGTCACTTATCCTTCAAGCAACACCAGGATGGTAGCAAACCATGACACTGGCCGTCACTTATCCTTCAAGCAACACCGGGATGGTAGCAAGCCATAACACTGGCCATCACTTATCCTTCAAGCAACACCGGGATGGTAGCAAGCCATAACACTGACCGTCACTTATCCTTCAAGCAACACCGGGATGGTAGCAAGCCATAACACTGATCGTCACTTATCCTTCAAGCAACACCGGGATGGTAGCAAGCTCTGACACTGACCACCGTTTATTCTCAGTAAGTCTTCAGATCGTTGTGTTGCTGAATTTTCCTTCAGTTTAGCATCACCAGACATGGGAATACCATCGTCTGCTGCCTCTTCCCTGGATACCATTTAACTATGAAAAATTAGTGCTTTACAAGGTTAGGTTAAGGTTCCTAATTTTAATAACAGCTCCTATCTTGTAACTGATGTTAGGAACCTTAACCTAACCTTGTAAAACCCTGTGTAAAAAAAGAGACTGACAGAGAGTTTATTCTGAAGCATAACAATGTCTGTTACCTCACTTCAAGGTCTCAACTCTCACGTGGGACTCAATATTTTCACTTGATTTTACACTTACCACTGGAAATAATAAATCATCATGATTATTACCCAAGCGCTTATTCATTTTAGTGATGTATTCGTAGGAATGACATGACTAATGGAAATTATTACAAGTGATCGACTATTTGTGGTACATTTATATAGAATTATAGGGTCAATAAATGTCTGTGATTGAAAGTAAATAATGAACAAAAAGTCATCCCATACTGACATATATAGCGAGAGGTATATATTTTTCACTGTATATTCGCTGAGAGTATATTTTAAGCCCAGTGTCAAGGATTTAATTATTCTTGACAGGTTGTGAACAGGTGACATACAGAGTTAATGACTCTTTGAACAGTCGCTAGGTTTTTAGCGGTATGAATAAGCCATCCAGCTACAGTTTAAAAATGCAGGCAGTACCTGACCACAGTGTAACACTGTAGGCGTCACTGTCACACTGTAACACAGTAGGCAGGACTGTGTCACTGTAACACAGGCAGCACTGTCACACTGTATCACAGTAGGCAGCACGGTCACACTGTAACACAGTGTTACAAAAAACGCGATTCTAAAAGCTTAGAGATCTCCAGTGAATACTAGAAAGGACTGCCCTTCTAGCATCCAGCCTGTTACTGGGTTTTCGTAACAAGTAGTCAGTATCCTTGTCCAATTATCCATAAAAATTCAGTATGGTTCAATAGAGCTTTAGGATTACAACTGGTAGGCTACTAACTAGAGATATTAAAATTTAAATAAATTTATTAAGTAGTAAATTGTCTAGAGGTATATTATCAAAGTCAATTAAATTACAGCAATCAATAATAAAATCAATCCTCTCGAAGTTCAATTATCTATTGTGCTAATGCACTATCAACTATTTATAATTCTCTTAGTACCGTCAGGCACATTAAACATTATAATTAGACATTATTTACAATAATATGAGTAACAGATGTGTGATGAAAGCGTGTAAGTGGCTCATAATCGTTAGCTATGGTCTCAAGACTCGAATAAGACTCAAACAAGTTGACTGACAGAGTCCTCACATAAACATCACTTCGTGACCGACTGCTCAACCCCTAACAGTCTGGCTTGAACAACAAAGAATGCTAAGTAAGCCCAATAGCAATGCAATATCAAGCGATCTGCGACATCCAGCATATCAGAACTAAGGAGATAATATAACGACACTAAGTAGGGACCATCTTGCAGATCCTCCACAAAAGTTACAAAACTCCCAAAATACTGAATCTACTTCAGCATTAGGAAAAACTGTGACTGTGGACAATACACAGGAACCAGTACAAAATTAGGTCAGATCGCTATAGCTAAGGATCCTGAGATACTCAGAGAGTCAATGTGACACACAACCTTCAGTACAACGCTTCGAAAATCACAAAGTCTATACCATGTTCTGCGTGAAAATAGTTTCTACAGAACAAATAAAAGAATGAGACATGACAATCTTCCAACACCAAGCGAGTCTCCAGCAAGTACTCACACACAACTGTCAGCAAGAGGTGACTGACCCCCCCCCTCGATCAACGTTGATAGCATACGTGGACAACTGACAGCTCAGAATACCGGCAGTAATAACGGAGCGAGACAAAGCGATAATTCCAAGTATTATTGACAATCAAGCCTAACTGAGCAACATTTATATATCATCCTAACAACATAAGAAGTCTCAAATAATGAAGTATAAAGCAATATATTTTCGATTTAAGCTATTACGCAATATAAGCAATATATAAAATTAATGAAAAAGGTAATAAAACCATTTACATATATACATAATTAATCATTGTAACCACATTCAGGGGTTGACAAAAAACAGAAACACCCTCAGCCACCCCCCCCAAACACGACAGACTGGGTCGCACTAGGAGTTGCATGTTTGTTTTTTTTCCATTTATTTCTGAATTCACTACAATATCAATACAATTATCATATTATAAATAATTATTCTCTCATGTGCAAGCAACTCTACAATTTCACACAGTCGCCGTCACTAGCTAGGCCCCTAGTACTAGGCAGTACACAGTATCAGTATCTCTTCATCTAACCGTGGTTATGTACATCATGTAGAGACAGGATAGCGCTTGACAAGGAGGCACGTCTTGAGCCGAGATCATAGTCTAGAGAGAGACTGCATGTCCACTCTTAATATAGTGGTTTGTGGTGAAATCGAGGTTCGAGTAATAACATCTGAGTATGAAACAGCTTAAGGTGTCGGTAGTGAAGGGCTGGGTCTGCGGCAGGAACATGTTTGCGTCCCACGCATGTACCAAATTCCCTTCCCACACTACACCTCCCACGTGTTTCAAAACTCAGCTTTGTTTCCCTCCTCCTCACACAACATTTACTGAGTGAAATCATAAATATAATAATTAATTACATGACATGAGTCTTATAACTTTAATATGGCTATGGATAGGATTAAGTTATTTTATTACTTTACTGAATCTGACATAGCAAGTAACAAAAAGGGTATTTTGTGTCAATAAAAATTACGTTAATTTAATGAACTGATAATTATTAAGGACGAGACTGAGCGTCAGCAATCTACATTACAAACTGAACCACTTATTTTTTTATACATAATAGAATAAGGTTTGGATTATGAGAGAGCCCACCTCTTCTTCATGGTGTATATATAAGTGAGTGAGATTGTGGTCTGAAAAAACGTTAATTTTAAATGGAGAATGTGCCCAAATACACGTCAATAATGTTTCCAATGACACCCAAGGTCAGCTAGAGCTTCTTTCTCATAGTGGCATAATTTTTTCTGGTGTCGTTTGAGCCATTAGATGAATAGTAACAATATAGGAATGGAGAATATCTAATGGAAGTTGACTGATTGAGCAGCACAGGCGCCCACTGCATAACAACACGAGCATCTATATGTAAAAAGAAAGGGAAGATAGTGAAATTCTTTGACTCTTCAACACACGGAGCAGAGGAGAGATCAAACGTTTCAACCTTTTGAACGACGTCTGAACAATCCTCTTAGTCCATTGAATCTGAAACTTTGCTACTTAGTAAGCTCAGTCAGAGGAGCTCAATCTGAGAAAAGATTCTTTGGACTGTAAACACATTGCGTATAATATCCAGCCATACCCCAGGAAACTCTGTACTCCCTTCCAATCCTGTGGCACTTGAAATACAGAAATTGCACGTACCTTAAGCCTCAATAGAGCAACCTCTCACCTTTGGCCGATACAAACGCCTAGATAGGTAATCTGGCATTGACAAAACTACATTTTATTTTATAGCTAATTAACAGTGAAGTCTGTAGTGGCGCCAGTTCGCATCAAACAATTGCTCTGAGACCGTCCAGTGCTTTTCCCACTCGTCACTTCACTGTACACACACGTAAGTTCGTCCAAGGTAAAGCCTTCTACTCTTCTAAGGATTGTGGTCAATCTCGTTCATTATACGTTGGAATGAAGAAGCCTGCGTTACATAATAGGCCGAAGGGGTGACGAGGTTAGTTAAACAATTCATTCTTGTAAACAGTAAAAGCAGATATTTCTTAGCAACGTCTCCAGTAAGCGGGACTTGAACATAAGCCTCGTAAGAATCACAACGGTCTGACAAACTGGCATCCAGACAGACATCAATAAGGTCGTCCAATGCAGGTAGAGGTTAACATCAGGCAAGGTAGACAGAGATTTCACTTTCCTGTAATCAGGTGCACAATCCACTGAAACTACCGTCAGGTTTATGGTACAAAATAGCAGGGAGATGCCCCATGGACTTTACAGACCTCAATAAATCCGTGAGGACAACAGAAAATCAACTCTCTTCTCTCAATGCTTTATGCTTTTGTTGGAGCTCATCCTATATGAGGTGACTTGCTTAATGGTGTATGCTGCCTCTGTACATCAAAATCAAAACGTCATGTTACCTAACCCCAGAGGTACAACGTTTATGGAACCTCTCCGAACAGGTTCAGTGTGAAATGCACAAATACATGTATTTTTAATATTACCAGCTTTATCAATTCGCAAGGTTTCCTTACAAGAATAATCGTCTAGTGAATGTAGAGTCACTGAATTTTCTAAACGAACCTCTATACCTCCTAGAGATTTCAGCGAGTTATGACTGACGTTTTCTTCCTCTGTTCCTAGGAAGAATAGAAGTATAGTAGAGGACTACGTAGTACCTTAAGCTGGTAACATGGTACACATGATCAGATTTCTTTTTCCTCAGGCGTACGTACCAAATAAATTACGTCGCTATAAGCTTTTTTCACTTACTTCCCAGGGAACCATCATACCTGCTTCTAGAGCATGACCTGGTCAATATTCCGAGCCACCACCTTACTCCTGCTTTAAAAGAACGAGAGACAGCACTGCGTTGTCATAATGTGCCTTCATTCTAAGCTTGGAGGCTGAAACTAGGTTTTTCGAAGCTAGCTCTCTAGCGGCTGTCAAATGTTGCTAGTCATCTAATGAAGGTGAAGTACCCTGATGGGATTTGATTTTTCCGTCCACACGTCCTTTCAACACTACAAGAGGACCATTCGGCACTTGTGTCGCGAATATTAAGTTCAAATGGACTAAAATCCGAGACTTTCTTGCTCCTTTCTCTCTATACGAACAGAAGAAGAAGGTATACCCTCATCCCAGTCTCTAGAAAATTGCTCCACAATAAGCTCTCATCTAGACTTTACAATGTCTGATGAAAATCTCTCATAGCACACCCCTTGTGACTGAGTGGTGATAACTGGTTAAAGTCAGACTTTATTTCCTAGTGGAGATAATTGCTATCTCGAAGATCTTAGAAGTGAAGTTAGATCTCCCGAGATCTGATTGTTCTCTCGAGTTGTACAACCCAACCCTGGGAGAAACTATTTCATCAGCGCTCTCACAATAGAGCACGATCATTAATTTTCTCATAGGAATAGCTCGGATAGCGTGTTGCAAAGCGTTCCAAAAAGTAAATAAGTATTTGATTCCTAGTTTGGTTCTAGGCAAAGGACCGAACACAATCAATAATTAAGACGTGAGAATGGTTCACGTTCATGCACGGTGATAGGAATGAGGAGGCGCAGGGGAGGATTTTATGAGGGTTCGGGGGGGGGTGGGGGGCCCCGCCTCCACCTCTGCTTGCCTGTTCACTTGACCTACAAAAACGTGACATACGTCCGCACATGAGTCAGCTACTGTTTCCTTATCTTGGCCCAAGTAAAATGTTTTGCCAGTTTACCCGATGTCTTCTTGACACCCATAATGGATGTCCTCCTATGGGACTATTGAGTGAGCAAAACATCAATGGCTTGTTCCACGAAATGTAACTGGTAATAACAGCGAGAGCTTGACTGTCGTGGAAACACTATCAGCTGACAACTTACATGTGTTTTTCCTTTCTCCATCAGTATACCGTTACTAATAATAGTAAACAATTATCGAGATCCCATTCTTCACTCTTCAGTAACCTGCTATATCACTCATTCTTTCCAGTGACTGAACCAACAAACGATCCTAGATTAAATCATCATGAGTTAGAAATTTAAACGTCAGTTTGTATCCTGCTAGTTGATGATCGGAGGGGGATTCAGTGTAATGATCCTGGGTTCGCAGAGCGTCACTAAACAACATATTTCAACCCACAAATCATTGTCATCAACTAACTCAGCAGGAGACAAGTATGGTTGTTGAATCCTTTGACATAGCTCTAGTAAGTGCGCTGAAGGAGGAAACTACAAATAGGTTTCTCTCGTACAAAGCTCAATGGCAAAGATTATCATCAGTGTTAATTATCAATCAACATGTGGTTCTTTACATATACCTAGCATGAAGGATACGTCCCTATCACAAGTCACTGACCTGTATGGGAAATTGCACCACTGGATTATACCCCACTGAAATATAACTCATAAATAATAGCTTGTTTCAACTATAAACTTTGTGCAGGTAGGCACTTTTTATAAACAGCCCCTCCATTCTGGCTTCTTTAACAATCTACAATCTATCTTGTCAATAGGTATCATCAGTTATGGGCCAGTACATCTTCTCATTAATAAACGTGAAGATAAACTGCCAGAGTGATCTCTGAAAGAAATTACTCAGTTAGTGTGATGCGTCAAAACCACTTTACTCTCGAAAGTAAGGAGACTCATGGCTGAAACGTAATCTTTTCGTCAATACACTTTCTGACGCAAGTCATCGTATCTTGAGTAACATATCTAAAACAGATATGATCAGAGGTATTCTGCTAGGTTTTGGTGAGCCTTTGTTGCTCGGAAAGAGGATACGACTTGAGTGGGGGCGCCACCGCACGACTATCTCGTATCTCTTTCTTAAACTTATAGCAATATCCTCTAGTATGTCCTATTCAGCTCTGTTACATATAGGTACATTTAAGACTTCTTCTTCTCTCGATACCGCATAGATCAGATTTCTGTCTAGCCAAAGAGAACAGATTCTGATTGTGAGTATTTCCCTGGTAAAGGTACGAGAAGTTACAGTAGCAGGTACATCAGATAGCCTGCAATGACGCAGCTGATTTTAGGTTGCCAACTTCTAGGACATTTTTAGTTCTACCTGTTTTCTCTGTGTTTATTATAGTACGTACATAGTTCTGTGAGAATTCTTCATAATTGTTCTCGCAAGGCTGCAGTGTTCCAGAATATCCGAGTATATATCGATCAGATATCTTCTTGTAATGTCAGGCAGACATACAGTTGTTTAAATCTCTTCGTGTATAACAACTGAACAAGGCTGTCGTAGTGGTACACTTAGCAGCTCTAGTCCATCTCTCAAAGTCAACTTTTTTCTCACGAGAGCAAACTCTACAACACAGTTTGATCTTGCGAGTCGTTGTTAAACGTACGGAAATGCCTCTTTGATCACTTACAGGTAACAAGTTAATACGCACTAGAATAGGTAGCTTATGACATCGTCATAACTAAAATGTACTGGCAAATTGGGCTAAAGCAGCCGTACAAGTTTGACTCTGTTCCCTCGTCAATGACAGTATGAAGCAACAATGTTGCCCCGTGCTTACAGTGAGGGGCCAGTTCTAGCACGAGCTCAGGTTCTCAAACTACATCAAAATATGTGTCTAGTCACCTTTCAAAAAACTTACGGAACCATAGAAGGCAGCTTCCTGCACATTAAATTTGTCCTTGATATATCCAGTCCTGTTGTCTACAACAGACTGAACATTTTCTCTTTGGAAATCTTCTTCGTCAATCTCCTCTGTGCCTTCCGACTTGTGCAGTCCTGCACATCATAAATGATGGCGTTCCAACCTACTCAACTGTTTCCTTAAGATATGTGACCATGGGTAACTGAGGAGTAGAGGGAAATAAACATGTTCTGGACGGTCCTTAGGTCGGACATTTACTTGTTCCCAAGCCGTCTCTAGAGAGTCTAGATCTGTGTCTAAGATATCAGTAATCTACAGGTGTATCATACACTGTACTAGTATTTAGGCTGTGTCATACAAACAGCTATACTCTGTAACTATAGTGGTCAGTGAGGCGGGAAGGTGTGGAGCTGAGAGAACTGCAGCTACACCTAGGCTCAGACATCTAGTCCTCACTTCAGCTCTAGTTGCTCTTACATACAACTTCAAATACAAGAGTCATACTTCCTAATTGTGACCTCTAGACTTTCTTAATCTGAATCATAACTCGACATCTCTGTAAGAGCAGAAACAATATTATTTTAATTAATGCGCTCTGACAGATTTTCTGCGGTGGTAATTCCTGTTTTATCACGTCACACCGAGATACTTGGATCTACTTGCCTAAACACAGTCTGAAGCTTTAATTGTACTAACCAGACAAAGTCAGAGTAATCACATTTAATACTGTTTCTCACTTAGCATCCAGTCACGAAAATAATTGTACTACGAGAGAGTAATTACTGAGGTAAACTTATAATCCTGAGAAAGATTTTAGAGTGTTTGGTTGTCTTAGAGTTAGAACTCATAAAACAGTATTTCCCATCTCCTTGGATCAAGAGACTCATGTACCAGATACTACATCCAACCTTGGGTATGTTTGTACAAACTAAACCACAGTTCTTCAGATTAGAAAGATACTCCAAAGTGTTTGATCAATAGATGTAACTTATTGTCAAACTGGACAATCTTTCTGCCAACACCTTGGATCAAGATACTCCCGGACAGCGGCTCCCCATTTGTTCACAAAAAACGCGATTCTAAAAAGTCTTAGAGATCTCTCCAGTGAATACTAGAAGGACTGCCCTTACTAGCATCCACCTGTTACTTTGGGTTCTTCGTAACAAGTAGTCACAGTATCCTTGTCCAATTATCCAATAAAAATTCTGTAATTGGTTCCAATAGAGCTTTTAGGAATTAACAACAACTGATAGACTAACTAATCAGAGATTATTAAACAATTTAAATAAATTTATTAAGTAGTATAATTGTCTAGAGTTATATTATCATAAAGTCAATTATCAAATTACAGCAATCAAAATTAAAACCAATTCTCTTCGAATTTACATAATATTATTGTGCCGAGAAAGCACAGTATTCACATTTCTATAATTCTTAATACCGTCATGTACATTAACATTTAATAAGATATTAACAAATTGTACAAGTGTGAGTGTAGCGTGTAAGTGCACGTAAAGTAGTAGCTATGTCTCCAAGACCGATATAAGACTTAAACACTAGTGACTGTACAAAGTCCCTCAAATAAACTATCTTTCTTGACCGAGCACTGCCAACCCTAACAGTCCTGCTTGAACAACAAATGAATGCTAAGCCTCAATTAGCAATGCAATATCAAGTCGACTGCGACCCAGAAACAGGAACAAGGAGGATAATATAACACACTAAGTAGGGACCACTGCAGGCTCCTCACACTAAAGTTACAAAACTCCCAAAATACTGACAATCTACGTTATCAGCATAGTAAAAACTGTTTCTGTTACAATACACAGTCAACCAGTAACAAAATTCAAGGTCAGAAGCTATAGCTAAGGACCTGAGATACTCAAGAGTTGGTCTATTGACACACAACCATCAGTACAACGTCGAAAATCACTAAGTCTATACAATGTTTCCTGTGAAAAAAGTTCTACAGAACTAATAAGAATAATGAGACAGACAATCTGTCCAACCACCAAGCGAGTCTCCAGCAGACTGACAACTTCACAAGAGGTGAGGACACCCCCCCCCTCGATCACGTGATAGCTACGTGGACAACTGCAGCTCAGAAGCCGGCAGTATAACGAGCGACAAGCGATAATTACAGTAGTTTGACAATCAAGCCTAACTGAGCACATTTTATATACATCCTAACAACATAAGTCAAATAAGAATATAAAGCAATATATTTACGATTTAGCTATTATCGCAAATATAAGCAATATAAAATTAAATGAAAAGGTAATATACATTACATATATACATAATAATCATTGTAACCCATTCAGGGGTTGCAACCTAACCTTGTAAAACCCTGTGTAAAAAAAGAGACTGACAGAGAGTTTATTCTGAAGCATAACAATGTCTGTTACCTCACTTCAAGGTCTCAACTCTCACGTGGGACTCAGTATTTTCACTTGATTTTACACTTACCACTGGAAATAATAAATCATCATGATTATTACCCAAGCGCTTATTCATTTTAGTGATGTATTCGTAGGAATGACATGACTAATGGAAATTATTACAAGTGATCGACTATTTGTGGTACATTTATATAGAATTATAGGGTCAATAAATGTCTGTGATTGAAAGTAAATAATGAACAAAAAGTCATCCCATACTGACATATATAGCGAGAGGTATATATTTTTCACTGTATATTCGCTGAGAGTATATTTTAAGCCCAGTGTCAAGGATTTAATTATTCTTGACAGGTTGTGAACAGGTGACATACAGAGTTAATGACTCTTTGAACAGTCGCTAGGTTTTTAGCGGTATGAATAAGCCATCCAGCTACAGTTTAAAAATGCAGGCAGTACCTGACCACAGTGTAACACTGTAGGCAGCACTGTCACACTGTAACAGTAGGCAGCACTGTCACACTGTAACACAGGCAGCACTGTCACACTGTAACACAATAGGCAGCACTGTCACACTGTAACACAATAGGCAGCACTGTCACACTGTAACACAATAGGCAGCACTGTCACACTGTAACACAATAGGCAGCACTGTCACACTGTAACACAGTAGGCACCACTGTCACACTGTAACACTGTAGGCAGCACTGTCACACTGTAACAGTAGGCAGCACTGTCACACTGTAACACAGGCAGTACTGTCACACTGTAACAGAGTAGGCAGCACTATGTCACACTGTAACAGAGTAGGCATCACTGTTTCACACTGTAACACAATAGGCAGCACTGTGTCACACTGTAACACAATAGGCAGCACTGTGTCACACTGTAACACAATAGGCAGCACTGTCACACTGTAACACAATAGGCAGCACTGTCACACTGTAACACAATAGGCAGCATTGTCACACTGTAACACAATAGGCAGCACAGTCACACTGTAACACAGTAGGCAGCACTGTCACACTGTAACAGTAGGCAGCACTGTCACACTGTAACACAGGCAGTACTGCCACACTGTAACAGAGTAGGCAGCACTATGTCACACTGTAACAGAGTAGGCAGCACTATGTCACACTGTAACACAATACGCAGCACTGTGTCACACTGTAACACAATAGGCAGCACTGTGTCACACTGTAACACAATAGGCAGCACTGTGTCACACTGTAACACAATAGGCAGCACTGTCACACTGTAACACAATAGGCAGCACTGTGTCACACTGCAACACAATAGGCAGCACTGTCACACTGTAACACAGGCAGCACTGTCACACTGTAACACAGGCAGCACTGTCACACTAACACAATAGGCAGCACTGTGTTACACTGTAACACAATAGGCAGCACTGTCACACTGTAACACAGGCAGCACTGTCACACTGTAACACAGTAGGCAGCACTGTCACACTGTAACACAGGCAGCACTGTCACCCTGTAACACAGGCAGCACTGTCACACTGTAACACAATAGGCAGCACTGTGCCACACTGTAACACATGCAGCACTGGCACACTAACACAGGCAGCACTGTCACACTGTAACACAGTAGGCAGCACTGTCACACTGTAACACTGTAGGCAGCACTGTGTCACACTGTAACACAGGCAGCACTGTCACACTGTAACACAGTAGACAGCACTGTCACACTGTAACACAGTAGACAGCACTGTCACACTGTAACACAGTAGGCAGCACTGTCACACTGTAACACTGTAGGCAGCACTGTCACACTGTAACACAATAGGAAGCACTGTCACACTGTAACACAGTAGACAGCACTGTCACACTGTAACACAGTAGGCAGCACTGTCACACTGTAGGCAGCTCTGTGTCACACTGTAACACAGGCAGCACTGTCACACTGTAACACAGGCAGCACTGTCACACTAACACAGTAGGCAACACTGTATCACACTGTAACACAGTAGGCAGCACTGTCACACTGTAACACAGTAGGCAGCACTGTATCACACTAACACAGTAGGCAGCACTGTATCACACTGTAACAGAGGCAGCGTTGTCACACTGTAACACAGTAAGCAGTACTGTCACACTGTAACACAGGCAGCACTGTCACACTGTAAAACAGGCAGCACTGCCACTGTAACACAGTAGGCAGCACTGTCACACTGTAACACAGTAGGCAGCACTGTCACACTGTAACACAGTAGGCAGCACTGCCACACTGTAACACAGTAGGCAGCACTGTGTCACACTGTAACACAGGCAGCACTGTGACACTGTAGGCAGCACTGTAACGCAGGCAGCACTGTCACGCTGTAACACAGTAGGCAGCACCGTCGCACTGTAACAGAGTAGGCAGCACTGTCATACTGTAACACAGTAGGCATAACTGTCACACTGTAACACAGTAGGCAGCACTGTATCACACTGTAACACAGTAGGCAGCACTGTATCACACTGTAACACAGGCAGCACTGTAACACTGTAGGCAGCACTGTCACTCTGTAACACAGGCAGCACTGTCACACTGTAACACAGGCAGCACTGTAACACTGTAGGCGATCTGTGTCACACTGTAACACAGTATGCAGCACTGTCACACTGTAACACAGTAGGCAGCACTGTGTCACACTGTAACACAGGCAGCACTGTCCCACTGTAACACTGTAGGCAGCACTGTCCCACTGTAACACTGTAGGTAGCACTGTCACACTGAAACACAGTAGGCACCACTGTCGCACTGTAACACAGGCAGCACTGTCACACTGTAACACAGTAGGCAGCACTGTCACACTGTAACACGGTAGGCAGCACTGTCACACTGTAACACAGTAGGCAGCACTGTCACACTGTAACACAGTAGGCAGCACTGTCACACTGCAACACAGTAGGCAGCACTGTCACACTGTAACACAGTAGGCAGCACTGTCACACTGTAACACAGTAGGCAGCACTGTCACACTGTAACACAGTAGGCAGCACTGTCACACTGTAACACAGGCAGCACTGTCACACTGTAACACAGTAGGCAGCACTGTCACACTGTAACACAGTAGGCAGCACTGTCAAACTGTAACACAGGCAGCACTGTCAGACTGTAACACAGGCAGCACTGTCAGACTGTAACACAGGCAGCACTGTCACACTGTAACACAGGCAGCACTGTCACACTGTAACACAGGCAGCACTGTCACACTGTAACACAGGCAGCACTGTCACACTGTAACACAGGCAGCACTGTCACTCTAACACAGTAAGCAGCACTGTAACACGGTAAGCAGCACTGTCACTGTAACACAGTAAGCAGCACTGTCACACTGCAACACCGTAGGCAGCACTGTATCACACTGTAACACACTAGGCAGCACTGTATCACACTGTAACACAGTAGGCAGCACTGTCACACTGTAACATAGGCAGCACTGTTTCACACTGTAACACAGTAGGCAGCACTCTGTAACACAGTAGGCAGCACTGTATCACACTGTAACACAGTAGGCAGCACTGTATCACACTGTAACACAGTAGGCAGCACTGTATCACACTGTAACACAGTAGGCAGCACTCTGTAACACAGTAGGCAGCACTGTATCACACTGTAACACAGTAGGCAGCACTGTATCACACTGTAACACAGTAGGCAGCACTGTATCACACTGTAACACAGTAGGCAGCACTGTATCACACTGTAACACAGTAGGCAGCACTGTTTCACACTAACACAGTAGGCAGCACTGTATCACACTGTAACACAGTAGGCAGCACTGTATCACACTGTAACACAGTAGGCAGCAATGTCACACTGTAACACAGTAGGCAGCACTGTCACACTGTAACACAGTAGGCAGCACTATCACACTGTAATACAGTAGGCAGCACTGTATCACACTAACACAGTAGGCAGCACTGCATCACACTAACATAGTAGGCAGCACTGTATCACACTAACACAGTAGGCAGCACTGTATCTCACTGTAACACAGTAGGCAGCACTGTCACACTGTAACACAGTAGGCAGCACTGCCACACTGTAACACAGGCAGCACTGTAACACAGGCAGCACTGTAACACAGGCAGCACTGTCACACTGTAACACAGTAGGCAGCACTGTATCACACTAACACAGTAGGCAGCACTGTATCACACTGTAACACAGTAGGCAGCACTGTATCATACTGTAACACAGTAGGCAGCACTGCATCACACTAACATAGTAGGCAGCACTGTCACACTGTAACACAGTAGGCAGCACTGTCACACTGTAGTACAGTAGGCAGCACTGTATCACACTAACACAGTAGGCAGCACTGCATCACACTAACATAGTAGGCAGCACTGTATCACACTGTAACACAGTAGGCAACACTGTATCACACTGTAACACAGTAGGCAGCACTGTATCACACTGTAACACAGGCAGCACTGTATCACACTGTAACACAGGCAGCACTGTATCACACTGTAACACAGGCAGCGCTGTATCACACTGTAACACAGTAGGCAGCACTGTATCACACTGCAACACAGGCAGCACTTTATCACACTAACACAGTAGGCAGCACTGTATCAAACTGTAACACAGGCAGCACTGTATCACACTGTAACACAGTAGGCAGCACTGTATCACACTGTAACACAGGCAGCACTGTATCACACTGTAACACAGGCAGCACTGTATCACACTGTAACACAGTAGGCAGCACTCTATCACACTGTAACAGAGTAGGCAGCACTGTATCACACTGTAATACAGGCAGCACTGTATCACACTGTAACACAGTAGGCAGCACTGTATCACACTAACACAGTAGGCAGCACTGTATCACACTGT
Source organism: Cherax quadricarinatus (assembly GCF_026875155.1). Taxonomy (NCBI): domain Eukaryota; kingdom Metazoa; phylum Arthropoda; class Malacostraca; order Decapoda; family Parastacidae; genus Cherax; species Cherax quadricarinatus. Next base: position 17,786,358 of record NC_069455.1, on the reverse strand, counting down.
AATACAGTAGGCAGCACTGTATCACACTGTAATACAGTAGGCAGCACTGTATCACACTGACACAGTAGGCAGCACTGTATCACACTGTAACACAGGCAGCACTGTCACACTGTAACACAGTAGGCAGCACTGTATCACACTGTAACAGAGTAGGCAGCACTGTATCACACTGTAATACAGGCAGCACTGTCTCACAATGTAAACACAGGAAGCACTGTATCACACTGTAACACAGTAGGCAGCACTGTATCACACTGTAACACAGGCAGCACTGTATCACACTGTAACACAGTAGGCAGCACTGTATCACACTGTGACACAGTAGGCAGCAATGTATCACACTGTAACATAGGCAGCACTGTCACACTGTAGCACAGTAGGCAGCACTGTATCACACTGTAGCACAGTAGGCAGCACTGTATCACACTGTAACACGGCAGGCAGCACTGTATCACACTAACACAGGCAGCACTGTATCACACTGTAACACAGTAGGCAGCACTGTATCACACTGTAACACAGTAGGCAGCACTGTATCACACTGTAACACAGTAGGCAGCTCTGTATCACACTGTAACATAGTAGGCAGCACTGTATCACACTAACACAGTAGGCAGCACTGTAACACAGTAGGCAGCACTGTCACGCTGTAACACAGTAGGCAGCACCGTCGCACTGTAACAGAGTAGGCAGCACGTATCAACTGTAAACCAGTAGGCAGCACTGTTTACACTGTAACACAGTAGGCAGCACTGTATCACACTGTAACACAGTAGGCAGCACTGTATCACACTGTAACACAGGCAGCACTGTAACACTGTAGGCAGCACTGTCACTCTGTAACACAGGCAGCACTGTCACACTGTAACACAGGGGAGCACTGTAAACACTGTAGGCAGTCAGTGTACACACTGTAACACAGTAGGCAGAACTGTTTACACTGTAACACAGTAGGCAGCACTGTATCACACTGTAACACAGGCAGCACTGTATCACACTGTAACACTGTAGGCAGCCCTGTTTCCCACTTAACACAGTAGGCAGCACTGTTCACAATAAACACAGTAGGCACCACTGTACACAGTAGGCAGCACTGATCGACACTGAAACACAGGCAGCACTGTCATCACTTCACTAGCCAGCACTTTGTCAACTGATTCAAGTTGCACCTATCACCTTGTATATATATATTGAACTAGTAATTGATATCATTAGCAGTACACAATTCACATGTTAACACAGTAGGCAGCACTGTCACGCTGTAACACAGTAGGCAGCACTGTCACATGTAAACACAGTAGGCAGCACTGTACCACTGTAACACAGGCAGCACTGTCACACTGTAACACAGTAGGCAGCACTGGTCACACTGTAACACAGTAGGCAGCACTGTCAAACTGTAACACAGGCAGCACTGTCAGACTGTAAACACAGGCAGCACTGTCCCGACTGTAACACAGGCAGCACTGTCACACTGTAACACAGGCAGCACTGTCACACTGTAACACAGGCAGCACTGTCACACTGTAAACACAGGCAGCCCTGTCACACTGTAACACGGCAGACTGTCACTCTAACACAGTAAGCGCACTGTAACACGGTAAGCAGCACTGTCACTGTAACACAGTAAGCAGCACTGTCACACTGCAACACCGTAGGCAGCACTGTATCACACTGTAACACACTAGGCAGCCCTGTATCACACTGTAACCAGTAGGCAGCACTGTCACACTGTAACATAGGCAGCACGTTTTCCCCACTGTAAACACAGTAGGCAGCACTCTGTAACACAGTAGGCAGCACTGTATCACACTGTAACACAGTAGGGAGCACTGTATCACACTGTAACACAGTAGGCAGCACTGTATCACACTGTAACACAGTAGGGAGCACTCTGTAACACAGTAGGCAGCACTGTATCACACTGTAACACAGTAGGCAGCACTGTATCACACTGTAACACAGTAGGCAGCACTGTATCCCCACTGTAACACAGTAGGCAGCACTGTATCACACGTAACACAGTAGGCAGCACTGTTTCACACTAACACAGTAGGGAGCACTGTATCACACTGTAAACACAGTAGGCAGCACTGTATCACACTGTAACCAGTAGCAGCAATGTCACACTGTAAACACAGTAGGCAGCACGTCACACTGTAACACAGTAGGCAGCACTATCACACTGTAATACAGTAGGCAGCACTGTTCACACTAACACAGTAGGCAGCACTGCATCACACTAACATAGTAGGCAAACACTGTATCACACTAACACAGAGGCAGCACTGTATCTCACTGTAACACAGTAGGCAGCACTGT
>NC_069455.1:17764036-17779036 GCF_026875155.1 Cherax quadricarinatus | reverse complement strand
GGAGACGTGGGAACTCTCCTGAAGGGTCGGGAGACGTGTTCACTCTTCTGAAGGGTCGGGAGACGTGTTCACTCTCCTGAAGGGTCGGGAGACGTGTTCACTCTCCTGAATGGTCGGGAGACGTGTGCACTCTCCTGAAGGGTCGGAAGACGTGTGCACTCTCCTGAAGGGTCGGGAGTCGTGTTCACTCTCCTGAAGGGTCGGGAGACGTGTGCACTCTCCTGAAGGGTCGGGACACGTGTGCACTCTCCTGAAGGGTCGGGAGACGCGTGCACTCTCCTGAAGAGTCGGGAGACGCGTGCCTCTCCTGAATGGTCGGGAGACGTGTTCACTCTCCTGAAGAGTCGGGAGACGCGTGCACTCTCATTCGACATCACTCACCTCTGTCTCTTATCCTCACACTCTTCCTGTCAGCCTCACTCACCACTCCCCATCCTTCACCCCTTTCCTCTTCAATCATCGTACCTTTCACTCTTTCAGCACACCCCTAACCCCACCCCTCAGTCATCAGTGTACCTTTTACTCTTGCATCCCACCCTTCTCATCCAGCCCCCTTACCTTCGAAATGGTTATTAAGCAAGATGATTGATTAAGCAAAACAAGTCCCCAAGGACCTTTTTTTTCCAAAGTTTCTTAAAAAAGTGAACCATTAACTAGTCTTTTAAATATATCACTCCGAAAAGGTGTAATACACGTTATTGTGGAAAATGTCTAAATTAATTATTTTAGATCAGGGATAAGTCATTATCATCATATTACTGCCCAATAAGCCTAACTTCACTATAGGCAAATTGTTTATCAATTCCAGATAATACAATAAGAAGCCACCTTGACGAGCATAACTGGGAGTCTCAGCACTGATTCAGAAGAGTTCTGTCGAGGCAGCAAATCATGAAAGTTAATGTGATGGGTTTTATTTCAAATTTCAGTAAGGCTTTTGATAGGTTCTCACATAAAAGACTTCAAAAAAAAAAAGTGGCAGTTCGTGGCACAGGGAATAATGTTCACTTGTGGGTAGTCATGGCTGATAGGCAACAAAAATTTTACATTAATGGAGTAAGCTCAGGACAAGCAACATGCTTCTTAATAATGTGGTTAGAAGACCTTCCAAAATATGATCATCCTTTAAACATCACTTAAATTATTAATTTCATTAAATTGTGCATTTTGGATTGTAAATTTGAGTTCATTGACTAATTCTTCTTACAGAAATTTGGCATGGCTATGGGTAATCCTTTGTCGTTTGTGTTGAGCAATTTGTATATAGAATATTTTGAGATCATAATACTCAGAAAAAAAAAATCTCCAGATACCAAATGGTTGAGGTATGTGGATGATGTGCTCTGTCTGTGGCCTTGTAATGAGAGTCGTGAAGACTTTCTACCTAGATTAAACTCACTGGTCTTTTCTTTAAGTTCTCTATGGAATGTGAGATAAATGGAGTAATTTCACTTCTCGAAATATGTATTCATAGATGTGGTAGAACATTTAAGCTCGACGTTTATCGTAAGACAACTAAGACATATTCATAAAAGTGTTTGTATTTGAATTACGAAACACATTTTAAACAGAGTGTATTCACTCCTATGGTTTTGAGAGTATTTAGGAGTTGTAGTTCTGAGTTCTGTTTACCTGGAGTTTACCTGGAGAGAGTTCCGGGGGTCAACGCCCCCGCGGCCCGGTCTGAGACCAGGCCTCCTGGTGGATCAGAGCCTGATCAACCAGGCTGTTGCTGCTGGCTGCACGCAAACCAACATACGAGCCACAGCCCGGCTGATCCGGAACTGACTTTAGGTGCTGTGATGGAAAGTTCAAGAAATTTATGAAACTTCATCCAACTTACAGTATCCACAAATGTTCATTGATGAAGTTTTTCATGAAGCTGAGAAAAAACCTACAGGACAGAGCGTAACGCCGAGTACAAGCTTGAGAATTTGTTGGTTTTTACCATATAATGAAGATCTCTCGCCTCCCACAAGCTCCTGAATACTTACTTCAATGTTACGGTTGTCTTTAAATAAAACAGTACCGTAAAACAAAAATTATTTAAAAATTCTCCCAGAGAATTTTTGGGTTATGTATACTCCATCCTTTATCGAAGTTGGAACTTTATTATTATTATTATTATTATTATTATTATTTATTATTATTATTATTATTATTATTATTATTATTATTATTATTAATCTCTATTTCTGCAACGTACAGTGACCACAGCTGACTTATTATGAAGGGAATTTCGGGAAAATGAGGTCAGTTTTGTCCCCAGGATGCAACCCACACTAGTCGACTAACACCAAGATACCTATTTTACTGATAAGTGAACATGGACAGCAGAAGTCTTAAGGAAAAGCTTCCTAATGTTTCCACCCGTACCGGGGATCGAACAACCTATTACTTTATCCATGCCTTCACAGCCCTGGAGGTTACCTGGAGGTTATTCCGGGGATCAACGCCCCCGCGGCCCGGTCCATGACCAGGCCTCCCGATGGAACAGGGCCTGATCAACTAGGCTGTTACTGCTGGCCGCACGCAGTCCAACGTACGAGCCACAGCCCGGCTGATCCGGCACTGACTTTAGGTATCTGTCCAGCTCTCTCTTGAAGGCAGTCAGGGGTTTATTGGCAATTCCCCTAATGCTTGATGGGAGACTGTTGAATAGTCTTGGGCCCCGGACACTTAAGGTGTTTTCCCTTAGTGTACTAATGGCGCCCCTACTTTTAATTGAGGGCGTTTTGCATCGCCTGCCCAGTCTTTTACTTTCGTAGGGAGTGATTTCTGTGTGCAGATTTGGGACCATTCCTTCCAAGATTTTCCAAGTGTAGATTATGATATATCTCTCCCTCCTGCGTTCCAACGAGTACAAGTCAAGTGCTTCCAAGCGTTCCCAGTAGTTAAGGTGCTTGACAGAACTTATTCGTGCAGTAAAGGATCTCTGTACACTCTCTAGATCTGCGATTTCACCTGCTTTGAATGGAGATGTTAATGTACAGCAGTATTCCAGCCTAGAGAGAACAAGTGATTTGAAAAGGATCATCATGGGCTTGGCATCTCTCGTTTTGAACGTTCTCATTAACCATCCTATCATTTTCTTTGCATGGGCGATCGTGGCACTGTTGTGATCCTTGAAAGCGAGATCCTCAGACATTACTACTCCCAGGTCCCTTACATTATTTTTCCGCCCTATTGTATGGCCAGAGTCTGTAGTATACTCTGTTCTAGTTATTATCTCCTCCAGTTTTCCATAACGGAGTAGTTGGAATTTGTCCTCATTGAACATCATATTGTATACCGTTGCCCACTGGAAAACTTTGTTTATATCTTCTTGGAGGTTAACCGCATCCTCAGCAGATGACAGCCTCATGCAGATCCTAGTATCATCCGCAAAGGATGATACGGTGCTGTGATGTATATCTCTGTCTATATCTGATATGAGGATGAGGAATAAGATGGGGGCGAGTACTGTGCCTTGTGGAACAGAGCTCTTCACTATGGCAGCCTCCGATTTAACTTTGTTGACCACTACTCTTTGTGTTCAATTTGTTAGGAAGTTGAAGATCCATCTCCCTACTTTCCCAGTTATTCCTTTAACACGTACTTTATGGGCTATTACGCCATGATCGCATTTGTGAAATGCTTTTGGAAAGTCTGTGTATATTACATCTGCATACTGATTTTCTTCCAGTGCATCCAAGGCCATATCATAGTGATCCAGTAGTTGTGAGAGGCAGGAGCGATCTGCCCTGAACCCATGTTGCCCTGGATTGTGCAGAGTTTGGGAATCCAGGTGATTTGCAATCCTGCTTATTAGCACTCTTTCAAAGATTTTTATGATGTGGGACGTCAGAGCTATTGGTCTATAGTTCTTAGCTAATGCTTTGATGCCACCTTTATGGAGTGGGGCTATATCCGTTGTTTTAAGTGACAGTGGAATTTCACCCATGTCCAAGCTCCTCCTCCATAGTGTATTTAGGGCACGCGAGAGGGATTTCTTGCAGTTCTTAATGAAAACAGAGTTCCACGAGTCTGGGCCCGGGGCTGAGTGCATGGGCATGTTGTCAATGGCTTTTTCGAAATCTATCGGAGTTAGGGTAGTGTCGGAAATCTGGCATACATTTATGGAGTTTTGAGGCTCATTCATGAAGAAATCATTTGGGTCGTCGATCCTCAGACTGATTAATGGTTCACTAAACACAGAGTTGTACTGGGATTTCACCTATCTCACCTCATTCCTGCCTTCACAGCCCTCATCTCATTCCTGCCTTCACAGCTCTCACTTCATGACTCACGAATGGTTTCTCTCACCTCATTCTTGCCTTTACTCCCTTCTCCCTCACCTTATTCCTGCCTGTACTCCCTTCTCCCTCACCTCATTCCTGCCTTCACAGCCTTCACCCTCGCCCCACTTCTCATCCCTGCCTTCACAGCTGTCACCCCTCACCCCTTTCCCCTCACCCCTTACACCAACACCAAGCCGCTGGTAATTAAACTTTGTTTTGTGTAGCAAAGGCTAGCTGGTGTGACCACAGTGTCCCCTCTTTCACTACCCCCTCCCACATCCCTTCTCCCCTCCTCCGTTTTCCCCTCCACTTTCCCCCCCACCTCTCCCTACCCTTGGTACTAGCTCTCCTTCAACCCCTACTCTCCGTACCCCTCCCCACAACCCCCATCCCCATCCCCGTCTCTCTTTACCCCCTCCCTCCCCTATCCCCCTCCGTCTCTCCTCTCACCAACACTAATTATCTAAGTTACTCAAACGTGAAATTGAATCCTGCGCTGTTTTACTGTTAGTGTTCTTATTTTATTTTCATATGTTCAATCCTGCCTATTGTATATATGGGTTGTATGTATGTATGTATTGTTTGCCGTATGTTGGGATAGCTCTCTGTATGTGACTATAAGTGTTAAATATGTATGGCTGTGTTTGTATGCTGAATGTGTGTGTAGTTATATGCAAGTATATCTTTAACTGGGTGAGTGTATGTATTTGTGTGTATGTGTATGTGTGTTTGTGTATGCACTCATCTAATTGTGGTTGCAGGGGTCGAACTCAGCTTCTGGCCCCGCCTCCCTACCTGGAGTCTACCTGGAGGGTATTCCGGGATCAACGCCCCCGCGGCCCGGTTCACGACCAGGCCTCCCGGTGGATCAGGGCCTGATCAACGAGGCTGTTACTGCTGGTCGCACGCAATCCAACGTAGTAACCACAGCCCGGCTGATCCAGCACTGTCTTTAGGTATCTGTCCAGCTCCCTCTTGAAGACAACCAGGGGTCTATTGGTAATTCCCCTTATGGCTGGTGGGAGGCTGTTGAACAGTCTTGGACCCCGGACACTTATTGCGTTTTCTCTTAGTGTACCAGTGACGCCCCTACTTTTCACTTGGGTATGTTGCATCGCCTGCCAAGTCTTTTGCTTTCGTATGGAGTGATTGCTGTGTGCAGATTAGGAACCAGTCCCTCCAGAATCTTCCAGGTGGAGATTATGATATCTCTCTCTCGCCTGCGCTCCAGTGAGTACAAGTCAAGTGCTTCCAGGCGCTCCCAGTAGTTAAGGTGTTTGATGGACCTTATAAATGCAGTAAAGGATCTCTGTACATTCTCTAGTTCTGCAACTTCACCTGCCTTGAATGGGGATGTTAATGTACAGCAGTATTCCAGCCTAGAGAGAACAAGCGATTTAAAAAGGATCATTGGCTTAGCATTTCTTGTCTTGAATGTTCTCATTATCCATCCTATCAGTTTCCTCGCAGATTTGATAGTGGCATTGTTGTGGTCCTTGCTGGCCATTACTGCCTCTACCACCTCGCTATCTAGGTTATTCCGCTTCTTGACCACTCTAAGACTGAAAAATTATTTCCTAACATCCCCATGACTCATCTGTGCCTTTAACTTCTGTGGGGATTTTAATGTAGTATAAGAATGAATACAATATTAAAAGACCATTTGTGGTCCTGGGGTACTCGTCCTTACGTTGAAAGCTTACAACCCCAGCAGCCGCGGTTCTGGGCTCTCCTTCGATATCGGCTTAGTTCGCAAGGGGGTTCAATAAAGCCAGTTACTATAAATAACACATCCGCCTGTCATATCACAGTATGTCAAGGTTATACGAAATGAGACTACATCTCTTACCTGTGTTAGGGTGACGGCTCGTTCATGACGGCTTTGATGGTTAGCTCTGTTCTCCTAACCCATAATACTGGGCACTTCAGTGATTCATTAGGCTGATATTGGGGGATGGGGGCAATATAACTTACCTGGCTCATTGCAGTGGGAGGCCTTGACTGTACAGTGTCCTTTAGGTCACACCATGAGTGGAGGTGGAGGTCCCCCCCCCCTCTCATTTTTTATGGTAGCACGAAAACTATAAATTAGGGCACAAGGGTTTGATGCACTTAATCACCAGCGATAAAATCACCAGTTATGTCGTATTGAAGGTAACTCAGCCTCTCTCTTCACCCCTCGTCAGACTCTGGAACACTAACTAGAACAGTAATAGTGCAATTATTCTCAATACTCTTAAAAATGATTATGTGCATGTCAGCAGGTGTTAATTACATATTACGAAACACTGTTATGTAACGGTACTATACGTGGAGACTACAAAGGTTTATTACACAACTCTGAGAATGGGTTATAATATACATGACAGAATGCACTTTTAATGCACTAAAGAGTTTCCACCTCGGTAATATACCCTTTGTAGATGAATGGTTCAGAGAACCGATAAGTTGATAAATTAGACACATGTGCAAACACTTGGGTATCTTTATTGAGGAAACGTTTCGCCACACAGTGGCTTCATCAGTTCATACAAAGGAGAACGGGGAAGAACAGGAGGAATTTGAGGTAATCAGTCCCTCAGCCTTGAGTCTATGTGGTCAGTCCATCAATCTTGAAAAGAATACAGCATATGTGCGAAGAAGTAGCTTATATACCGTAGGCATATAAGCTACTTCTGTTCTCCTGCTCTTCCCTGTTTTCCTTTGTATGGACTGATGTAGCCACTGTGTGACGAAACGTTTCCTCAATAAAGATACCCAAGTGTTGCACATGTGTCTAATTTATCAATATACCTTTGGAGGGTACAGTACCTCAAGTCATAGTCTCGAATACCTGTACTTGGGAAGAGAAGCCCAGCAAACTCCTCTCTGTCCTTGGTCAGTCTTAGTCTTTCCTGATTATCTTAAGACTTGTACCGTACCACGAAACCTTTAAGAAATCGAGAATCACATATGGGAGAAATATGTTACCCCCCTGTTAGATCTTTGTCCCTACATTCTAGTTAACTGGAAAGATATAGCTGGTCACTGACTTATCAACACTAGGCAGATAACGAAGATTCAGTACATGTATGTAAGAGCGCATCATAGCAGAACCATCTCCATGCCTTTTCCACTTAGGTAATTAAAATTACACTAGTCCTTTAAGGCACAACTAGCATCCCACTACTCCAGTCTTCATGATACACGTGAAATGACCAGACCTTGAATTTGTCCTCTTCTGACATGTTTCTGGTACACTCTCCAGCTGATCTGGTTTCTGGTTTTTCTTTCTTTTTCTCCCTCACTCATAACTGAAGATAGCCTAGGATAGTTAATGAGGTTTAAAGCCAATCATCTACACGAGGGTCATTGAGACTGCATGTGAACATGTTGGCCTACAACCAAAAATACCCCTAAAACAGGCAATAAACAGTTCTCTCAATGTATATACACCGAGAGACTTATACTTACGAGTGTAAATATCCCGTGACTCAGGATGGAACATACAGTCCACATAAACTTGGTTCTCCAGAATGTTTATCGTGGCGAGTCAGTGTGTATGGTCGTATTTAACCACTTATTGTCAAAAGCCCTGAATGACCTTAATGGTCAAAGTGCTTTGTAATTCCAACAATTTCCTGCCTCCCACCTGTTGCTGACGTTATTCCACCTGTTGCTGGTCACTCTTCCTGTTGCTAGTCACTTTTCTTGTTACTGCTGATACATCACGCTGCCCATTCCTGACGCTCTTCCACCAATTCCTGATGCTATTCCTGACGTTATTCCACCCATTCCTGATGCTATTTCTTCCATTCCTGACGCTATATTCCACCCATTCCCGATGTTATTTCTTCCATTTCTGATGTCATTCCTTCCATTTCTGGCGCTATTCCACCCATTCCTGACGCTATTCCACCCATTTCCATTCCTGGTGCTATCTGGAGTATACCTGGAGAGGGTTTCGGGGGTCAACGCCCCCGCGGCCCGGTCTGAGACCAGGCCCTTTACACCCATTCTTGACGGTATTCCATCCATTCCTGGCGTTATTCCACCTATTTGTTGGTGTCACTCCAATTGCTCACACCACTCAATTCTACCTGTTGCTCAGGCCACTCCACCTGTTGTTCACGGTACTTCATCCGTTGTTCAGGCCACTCTACCTGTTACTGACGTCACTTCCTCTATTGTTCACGCCAATTCACCTGTTGCTCGCGTTTTTCCACATACCTGTTGCTCACATCACTCCATTTGTGACTCGTGTCACACCATCTTTTTCCCACACCTGCAATTGACAACACTCCAACTGTAGCTGACATCACTCCATCTGCTGACGCCACTCCACCTACTGCTCGCACCATCCAACCTGTTTCTTGCTCCACTCCACAGGTTGCTGACACCACACCACCGGTTGCTGACACCACACCACAGGTTGCTGACACCACATCACAGGTTGCTGACACCACTCCACAGGTTGCTGACACCACGATGTTTTACCCAACATCATTCTTCCTTTATTTCGCAACAACGCTTCCCCCTTTTCCTTCAATCTTCGCCAACACTCTTACACATTTTTTTAACACTGTTCCCAACAGTCTTCTTAAACATTTTTGTAATCTCAACATTCTTCAACACTACCTCGTTCCAACCTTCATCAACCCTCTTTTACCCCTATGAACATTCTCCATTACTGCCGCCAAACTTCACAACAAATAATGCTCTAATATAGGTCCCTAAATGGGGCCAATATATCTGTAATACCTACGGAGACACTGGTCAGAGAAATAGCAAACATCGAACTAAAGTTAAGGGAATCTTACAGGAGTCAAGAAACGCGGGAAGAACTAAAAGCCATAAATGAAATTGAACGAAACCCAAAATATTTCCTTTCTTATGCCAAATCAAAGTCGAGAACAACATCCAGTATTGGGCCGCTACCTAAACGAGATGGGTCCTACACAGATGGCAGCAAGGAAATGAGTGGGCTACTTAAGTCCCAGTATGATTCGGTTTGTAGCGTGCCGCTAACCAAACAGTGAGTCGAAGATCTAAATGAATTTTTTTACGAGAGAGAGACACAATTTGGCAGACTCGAACCTATTTGATATTACCATGACGCCAAATGACTTCGAAAAGGCGATAAATGACAGGCCCATGCACTCTGTCCCAGGGCCAGATTCATGGAACTCCGTGTTCATCAAGAACTGCAAGAAGCCCCAATCGTGCGCTTTTAACATCCTATGGAGAGGAAGCATGGACAAAGGGATCGTCCCACAACTGCTAAAAACAACAGACATAGCCCCACTCCACAAAGGTGGCAGTAAAGCAATAGCAAAGAACTACAGACCGATAGCGCTAACGTCCCATATAAAAATCCTTGAAAGGGTTCTAAGAAGCTAGATCACCACCCATCAAGATACCCATCAGTTACACAACCCAGGGCAACATGGGTTTAGAGCAGGTCGCTCCTGTCTGTCCCAACTACTGGACCACTATGACAAGGTCCTGGATGCTCTAGAAGACAAACAAAATGCAGATGTAGTATAGATAGACTTTGCGAAAGCCTTTGACAAGTATGGCTGTATAGCCCTTGTGGCTTAGCGTTTCTTTTTGATTATAATAATTTGACAAGTATGACCATGGTGTAAGAGTGCATAAAATATGTGATAAAGGAATAACAGGAAAAGTTGATAGGTGAATCTATAATTTCCTAACAAATGGAACACAGAGTAGTAGTGGTATAAACCTTGGTAATAAATACCGACAAGTTGGTTTAGAAAGACACGTAAGCAAACACAACAACATATTTATTAGAAAACGTTTCGGTCCTGGGACCTTGATCACTTCTAACATACAGATGTTGTTGTTAAAGATTCGCCGGTATTCTGCCGGCCCGGGCCCTTCCAAGTGGTGGCCCGGCACTGGCTCCCTGTCTAGGGAGTGTCTGAGACCTAAGTCTCCCATGGGAGGAGGCACAAGTACCCCCCTCATCTTGTGAGCTACAAACTCGGGCTCTGGCACCAACCATGCCCTAGAAGGGCAAGGCATGGTGTCGATCGTGCTAGCGCTGTGCTCTCCTGTGTGGAGTGTCGTGTGTTGGTGTTCATTTTCATTCATGTTGATTCGCAGGTCCTTCTGGCCCAGGTCTTCTCCAGATGGTGACCCAGCAGTGGCCCCCCGGGTGGGGGGGTGACGATAATCATCTTTCTTCTTTCTTGGCCCTCCGTTTGGAGGATGTCATCTTCTTCTATCTTGCGCTGACTTCCCCAAAGAGAAGCGCAGTCAGGCAGAGGCAGCAGTTACAGGGTCGATTGGAGCCACAGCCCAGCTTTAGCGGACAGCAAAGTGCTGGGTGAATGGTCATGGATAGTCGTACTAGACGAGTGTACCGTCTTCAAGGTCCCCATTCTGAAGCATCCTGAATTTCCTCTTTGAGGTGTACTCGACTTCCACAAGGTGTTGGGTGTTGGCAGTGAGTAGTCTGGTCATGTCTGCAGTGGTGTATGTAGCAGTTTGGTCGTAGGTATACTTGACTGTTCCGTCCTGGAGGTGATGATGGATTTCTGAAAACAGCATTGTGTTCTTATACTGCTTGGTTGTGTAGAAGTATACACCCTTCAGATATCGCACTTGTTGTGGTGCAGCAGTGTCAGTGGCAGTGGCACTGTGAGGTGCATCCGCAGTTTCTTGTGTTTTTGCTTTCTTGGCTGGTGGCTGAACTGGTGAAGGTGAGATTTCCGACTGGTCAGTTGCTCTAGCAGTGGATGCAAGCGGTAGTGGACTCTCATTGGTGGGGTTTGCCGACGTCTCAGTGGTCTCTGATTGGTCCATCTCTGTGTCTAGTGGAGGTTGTGACAGCGGTGGAGCAGCGGTGATGCTGGTAATATTTGCAGTAGATTTTAGGATCTCAGTGGAAGGTGGTGATGCAGGGAATGTGAGGCCAGGCATATTATTTAGTTTGAAAAGTTCATTGATGGTGGTGTTGAAGGAACCAGGCTCAGCTGCATTCTGTACATGAGCATACATAATGCAACAAAGAATCTTTGTGGAGTCGGCAGTAGGTGCTGGCAGGGAAGTGGTGGGAGCAGCTTGCGTGGCTTGTAGTATCTTGGTAGTGTCTGCTTGAAGCTTGGCGATAGCAGAATATGTGGTTGCTTGTGGGTTGGGTTTCTTTTGTTGTTGTTGTTGTTGTTGTTGTTGTTTCTTGAGTATGTCTCTTCTGGTAGGGCACCTGGCAGCAAGAGTATGGTGGTCATTCTTGCAGTTCAAGCATTTAGGTGGTGAAGCAGTAGTGCAATTCTTGAAGTCATGACCCTCACGGCCACAGGTGGAGCAGAACTTCTTGTCCTTGGTAGGATAATCATTTGTGGTGTGTAAGTATGAGTAACAATTATAGCACTGTGAGATATGTTGGAATTTCTCTGCTTCGATGAAGGCTGGGTTGATGTGGAAGTAGTGAATAGCCAGGCCCTCAGCGAGAGCTCTGGCTGCCATGTTGACGTCACTGAAGGTGACCTTCAGCATGGATGAAGCATTGGGTATTTTAGTAATGAAGTCCACCTTGGCCCAAGGGTTCTTTGCTTCGATAGATGACTTGATTTCTTCAGTGGCCTGTACAGTGATAAGGTTGTCGAGTCGCTTGAGGAACACAGTTCTCCTGGCCCTCAGTGCTGGGGAAGTCAAGACAAGAAATCCCTGGTCTCGTAGAGTGGTAGTAGCAGTGGTGGTAAGTAGTTTCTCAGCCTCTGTGTCGTCTGTACAGACGACAACAAAGGCCTCTTTGAGCGATAAAATCGCATTACATTTGACTTGCAGCCTGCCACTAACGACAGCTGCAAGTGCTAGTTTGGATGACTCATTGGTTGTGCCACTCGCTGGTTTGATCTTTACTCTGTTAGAGTAATGCATCGTGAGTAAGCAGTGCTTTCTGGGTCTAACGTCTAACATACAGAGGTAGAAAGACATTATATATATAGGCGGAGAGTGAGGTGTGACGCACGTGACCTGAGTAATGTCATAAGAACATAAGAATGGAGGAACACTGTAGAAGGCCTACTGGCCTATGCGAGGCAGGTCCTTATCAAAACAACCTCTACCTATGATGAGGACGGGTAGACGATGAAATCATGTGACTCCTGTGTTGTTGGGTTGGTGCTGCTTAAGTATCATGTATGCCAATGTTTTTGAAATTTTGTAGTTTCCAGTGTTGCGTTCTATAGTGTCGGTGATTAGTGAGGCTTCTAGGCACCGTCGGCGTCTGAGGTCTGGTTCGGTGAGAACGAGTTGTGCCCCATTCCAGTTCATCAAATGCCCCGTGGATTAAAGTCCGAGGCTGCTTCGGCGAAAAGCTCTGTTCCACAAGGCACAATGCTCGTTCCCATCCTGTTCCTCATCCTCATATCTAACATAGACAGTGATGTAAGCCACAGCACTGTGTCTTCCTTGGCAGATGACACCCGAATTTGCATGGCAGTGAAGACACCGCAAGACTCCAGGCGGACATCAATCAAATCTTTAAATGGGCCGCAGAAAACAATATGAAGTTCAATGATGAGAAATTTAAATTACTCCGAAATGGAAAACGTGAGGAAATTAAAAATACATCGGAGTATAAAACAAATTCCAACCACACAATAGAGTGAAAAACTAACGTAAAAGACTTGAGTGATCATGTCAGAGGATCTCATATTCTAAGACCATAACATTGTTTCAATCGCATCTGCTAGAAAAATGACAGGATGGATAATGAGAACCTTCAATACTAGGGATGCCAAGCCCATTATGACACTCTTCAGATTACTCGTTCCATCTAGGCTGGAATATTGCTGCACACTAACAGCCCCTTTCAACGAGGTAAAATTTGGGTTCCTGAAAGTGTACAGAAAACCTTCAGGGATACTAACTAGATAAAACATCTAATTACGGGAACGCTTAAATGTTCTTAACCTGTATCCCCAGAGTGCAGGGGGGAGAGATACATGATTTAATACACTTGGAAAATCCGGAGAGTTTATACCAAGCTTGCACCGAAATCACCCCCAATGAAAAAAAAAGACCGGCAGACGATGCAACATCCCCCAATAAAAAGCGGGGTGCATTAGCACGATAAGAGAACACAATAAGTCTCAGGGGCCCCAAGACTGTTAACTGCCTCCAGCATACTAAGGGGGGAAACCAACAGCCCCTGGCTCAAACGATAAACGACTTAGCTCGAGTGGTGACGTGGCTTCCCAAAACCATCGACGTCTGCCTCTCTCAAAAATTACCCCGGTTGAGTAGTGCCTTTGGTAGTGTTGCGGGACCTTCGTCTTCCTCTCCCCCATAGGATTGGTGGTCGGGGGTTGCCCCCCAAAGGGGCAGGAAGCCTCTTTGCTCCCCTAAAATTCTCTTCCCCTGTTGCCTGCACGCCAACGCCAGTCTCCCCACCACTCGGTTTTAACAGTGCCCCCATCAAGTACAGTTCACCTCCTCAGTGTCCTGCGCCAGCAGTACGTGTGTCTACTTACAGTACTTCCCTAGCGGTACTCTCACTTTTTGGCCGATTGCACTCCAATTCATCTTTGTAAAATTGACGATGCCTTCGTTGCCCTTCCACCTCCCCCCCCCCCCCTTCCACTCTCCCCCAACCTCCCACACCCCGCCTCTGCTTTTTATAAAACCAATTTTCTCGCTAAACCTCAAATTTTTTAACCTGATGCCCTTTTCGTCCGGAAAAAATTTTTATATCAATCACTGGTGCCCCCTAAAATTAAATCTTAAAACCAATCAGGCTTTAAACTCCCTTTTTGACAAACATTCCCACGAAGCGTACACCCCAAGGATCCAGACAAAAACTTCTCAATGCAGGCTTTTACCATTATTTGGACTCCTGAGCACCGTGCCAAAAACACGTCATTCTAAACAGTAGACTACTTCCCTGACGTATGACACAACAAAGAAGACTTAATAAAAGATATCAGACAAGAACAAAGCTCTGTTGAGATATTTACAGACCAGAAAAATTTTACCATTCTCAAAAAAAGTGTTTTTACTCTCCCGAGCATCTACACTCTCAGTCAAGGAATCTTTCCAAGACCATCCGCATTCCTCCAAACGCTCTCTTCACTCCGAACTTCCACCCAATACACAATGTCTTAAATGCTACAAATCGGCCACGACAAAAAAAAACATGCACACAAAACAAGTTGCTCCCGATGTTTTAGCAATGGCCACTTCTGAAAACTTGCAACCTCCCCCTTAAATGTTTAATGCGGCGGTCACAACGCGTTTTAAAATTTGCCCTTTAGAAAACACATTTTCTCCCCTCAGAGCAAACCAAACCCCCCCCTCCCCCAACCCCTTCCCCGCCCTCCCCCCCCTTCCTTACCTCCCCCCCTTTCCAACCCCCTCCCCCACCCCCAATGCCCCGGCCTCCCAGCACTTGGTCTACCCCTTTTTACCTACACACATCAAAAAACCAACACCAGACTCAAGCCTTTTCCTTCTACACCCCCATAACTAAAAACTAACTGTCAACTTCCCGCCCGCCCCCCTCTGCGATGGAATCTCACAAGCTTTCCAATCAAACTCACAGTCCTTAACCTATTTGCCGATAACAATCTTCCCCCTTTAATTATCCCTCCTTTCCCGCTTCTCTTCCAACCTCCTAAACCTCTCCCTCCTTCCTCTCTCCCCCCCCCCCACTTCCCACTCCCACAGCTCTCCTCCCCATCCCCTTTCATAATTTACACCTCCCCCCCCC
>NC_069455.1:17738927-17763536 GCF_026875155.1 Cherax quadricarinatus | reverse complement strand
AAAAAATTTTTTCTCTCTCGAAAGAACTTAATTATTTATTTAAAGTACAACATTGTCAAATATATTACGAGGAAAACATGCCAAAATTGAACGGTACACGTTGCTAACATTACGGTACACGTTGGTAACGTTACGGTACACGTTGGTAACGTTACGGTACACGTTGGTAACGTTACGGTACACGTTGGTAACGTTACGGTACACGTTGGTAACGTTACGGTATACGTTACCAACAAGGAGAAGAACAAGACACATGTGCAACAGTTGGGTATCTTTATAGTAGATATAGATATCCAACTGTTTACACGTGTTTTATTCTTCGGAAAAATGACAACACGATTAATATTAACCTTAATTATCAGCATCGTCAAGACACACTACGGATTCCTTTCAACCATCACTTGAATGTTTATAGACGTATGGACATTTTCAAGTACCCAGATATGACTTCCTACACAAGTGGAATTATCGAATTCATCTGAATAATACTTCCTGCTCTAATTACTGTGACACTAGCCCATGGACGCCCTCACAGGAGAGACTTATAGTTTATTAAGATCTGGAGGGTTGGGAACACATGCCTGACAGTCAGTCACCCACAACACTAGTATACAGGAATATTTTCAGGAGTAAACTATACAGGATGACTAGTAGCCGCAGCTGTATCCACCAGGAGAAAGACAACTCGTGTTTGAGAACGTAACACCACAATACAACTGGAACAGGTCAGCTTGTGCTGGAGAACGTGATGCTACAAGTGGAGGGAAAGAAGTCAGATCGTACTGGAGAACGTAGCGCCACAAGATAACAGGAAGACGTCAGCTCGTGCTGGAGAACGTAACGTCACAAGAGAACGGGATGCAGTAAACTTTGCTGCCTGGTTATCTTAGACTTTTATTATACTCAGGGAGACACTAATCCAGTAAGGAATACGCATCACGTGAGGAATGGGAGGTAAACGGGTTTAATCCAAGAAAAAAAATAGAAGAGTAGCTCCGATTCCTTGGACCAAGAACTTTTCAGAAGCATCAAGGAACCTGTTTCCTTCACCCCTGGTCATCAGTGATGAAGGAAACAGTAAAAAAGGATCAAAACATTAGAAAGTTTAGCAAGAGAGTGAGGTTAAGAGCACTAAAAATTCTGCAAAGTTTGAAACACAAGTCACCCAAAATAATAATTGTAGAATTATTGCAATAATTGTACAATTACCGATAGATGCATCTAATGTGACATTATAACGTGGCAGCGTTTCACTCTCTAGGAGCTTTTTCAGGCCTGACAAAGCTTCTGGAGAGAGAAAAGTTGCCACAGTAAAATGTCACATTAGTTGCATCCGTGTCCATTTAGATAACATGTTTAAATATGTATAACAAAGGATCGTCATCAAAACACCAACAACACACGGTAAGTACAATGCACACAAGCTAAAATTAGCTACAAGAACAGCAAATCCGATCACGTGTCGTAGGTGGAGAAATTTACGTTAACTAAATATGCTCTTGTGCTACCCTCCACAGGATGGATATGGGATGCACAATAAACTAGCCACGTCGGTGGCGAAATCTAATCTTAACGAGGTGAGGGTTTAAACCTACGCAAAAGCCAGACCGAAAAGTGCTCTATTCACTGTATCATGCCGGTCTAATACGATTCACCCGCCTCGCTGTGTATTTCTTTACATTCTAGTCTGTGCTGTGTCAGTGGTTAAGGAATCCTTTTCATCAGACAAATTTTGGTCAAAAAACTGTGACAGTCCCTTAATTGGAATGTGGGACATGAATCCGTTCATGGACCAACAAATACTTTCCATTGTCGTCTTCCAGAAAATGTCGCAAAACAGATATCCAATGAGCGTCTCACCTTTACAGTAAATACCATGAATGCAAAACACAAATCAGAAACTGTGAAGAGTAGCTCAAAAGAGCAATTCTGTAAAAAAAAAAAAAAAAAAGAGGATCAGCAGAGGATCTGCTGAAATGTTTTTGATCTGCTTTCATAGTCTCTGATTTGTGTTTTGTATTATGGCATTCACTCTAAAGGCGAGACTCGTTGGTTATCTTTCTGTGATACTTCCTCTCATCCGCAAGCCATTATTGCCCAAGTTAAGGCACTAATTTCTGCATCCAAAGAAGTAGAACCCTATCGTTCTTTTATTACAATCGCTGTACAGAACCTTTAAGGGAAGAAACATAAGGATGTAACTTAATTCTTAATCCTTAGAACTGCGTTTCTGAAATACACGAATTTCGGTGGACATACCAGTCATTCTGGAGAGAGTTGTTTTCCTGAATAAATCTGCCTGGATTTCCTACTCTATTTGTGCAACATTGCAAGCTTCTGATGTGTTGATTGCAACACGAAAGTCCTAGAGCAATCATTCAACTCCACCTGTGGTTATTTTGCATACCAGTAATGTTGTGACGGCATCTCTTGGTTTGTTAGGCAGTTACCTGGTGAGCATGTCACCAGGTACCTGGTGAGCATATTGCAGTTCATTGTCATCCGTGATGTCCATGGCTTCTTGGCAAGGTACCATGAGACATGGAAAAAAAGACAAATGCAGAATATCATCCTTTATTTACAACGTTTCGCGCACACATTGAGATTTATCGTCAACAAAGAATGGCATTATACTGCATCTGTGTCTGTTGTTCCATAGTGCTGGCACTGTGCCGTTTACCTCAATATAATGAGACATGATGGAGGGGTCTGAGAATGGTGGTGGATGAGACATTCTATGAAGGAAGGAGGGGGACCTAAGAGTGGTGGTGAGATGTAGGAAGAAGGGGAGGAGGTCAGAGTGGAGGGTCAGACATAGTAGGAAGATGAGGGGGTATGAGAGTGGTGGGTGAGACATAGAAATAGAGAGGGTCGCCTGAGTGTGGAGGGTGAGACATAGTAGGAGGGGGAAAGAGGCGTTTGAGAATGCTGGATGAGACATGGTAGAAGTCAACGGGTTGCCTGAGAAAGGTAGGCGAGACACAATACAAGAGAAATAAGATACAATCACGTGTGCGAGTGTACAGGTGGTTTGTTTTGATTTGTTTTTGATTTGTTGGATTTGAGAGGGACTTGCACATCGGAGCTTGTTTCTTGGGTGGCATTGAAAATTGGGTTGGTCAAATGTTTGTTAGTGGGATGAATTGTAAAGGACCTGCCTAGTATGGGCCAACAGGCCTGCTGCAGTGTTCCTCCTTTCTTATGTTCTTATGTTCTTATATATCTGTACTCTCCTGTCCAGTCTCCCTCCCTCGACCAGTGCTCCATGACTAGCATTCCTCTATCACACACACAGTCCATGTGATAAATACTGCATCATGAAAATCAGCTTACTTCAGCTGTTTACATCTTCATAAATCTAATTTTTTTTGTCCCACTCTTCTGTCACCAGCAGCAGCTGCCGGCACTGCCACGCCTCTTCACCATCGTCACATCCACGAGCTAAAATAAACTAGTGAGGTTACCTATAGGGAATAACACAATAGTACTGAAACAAACTGGGGAGTCTCAGAGTGATGCAGAAACAGCATGTCAACAAGAGGATAATAAAAAAAAGAACGGTGCAGTTGTTGCCTTATACGGTTCACTGCTGTTTTTTAATTTTTTTTTCCTTCTAGTTGCCTATGTATTCAGTGCTCCACCAACACCACCCACACGGACAATAAAACACACGTGAGACGCTAACAGACGCCTCAGGACTTACACGATAAGTTGAATCTACCAGTGAGCACTACTGGTAGATTGATGGTGTTTAATATGATATTGTAGGGATGTCATACAGTAGGAACACTGCCAGTGTCGCGTGTGCGAAGATCCTGGGACTAAGAACAAAGAGGGTTACATGTGACTTATGTATTTCTAAACATTCCAGGGCTTCTCTTGGACTGTCTATTAGTGCTTCTCTTGGACTGTCTACTAGCGCTTCTCTTGGACTGTTTACAAGGGCTTCTCTTGGACCGTCTACCAGGGCTTCACTTGGATTGATTATCAAGGCTTCTCTCAGGGTGTCTACCAGGAAGATTTGCAAACATGGACCAAGCAGAAAAACAAATGAAATTTGTCAGTAATAACTACCTAAAAAAAATGCCGTATTCTCCTGAATAAAAACATACGTCATTCTAAGACCTTCACAAACTTTCACCTTAAAATGTGATAAAGTTAAACAAATGAGAAAGTGATATAATGCCAAATGCCTGGCATTGCATTAGAAAAAGGTGTATAAAGCAACATGAACATACAACTGGAAATACAAACCTCAACCACACAAATAGCAAAGAAGAAACAATACACAAATAACCCATAAGCTTCTCTCTTTCCTATGTGCGGGTTATGTATACAAACAGCAGAAAATAATGACAAGAAATGTGTTACCACCCAGTGTGGACTGTAAACAACTCTAGTGGTGGGTTCGTCAGAGCCGCAGATATTAAATCCATCAAGATATCCACCAGCACAGTAACAAGTATTACAAGATCATTTACCTTACCAGACATTCGAAGATTTAACCCCAGCAACAATAAATACAGTGTTTGTAGCTTTGACAGAGATCCACATAAAAGTTTACTGTGACAGCAAAATGTGAATTCCTGGGTACAAACTATCTGGATGAGAACGGAAAATAAGGCAACAGGGGGAGATTGGTCTGTGTGTTAAAGGAGTCGCTCATATGCACAGAGTTACTCAAAACCACAAATGATGTGATCAAAGTTTGTGGTTAAAATTGAAAATTATTTTTTTTTTATTAAATACCGCTCGATCATAATATGTCTCAAACTACAGAGATTAAAAAAGTATGAAATAATCTATAAACGCAAATATCTACATGTCTTCTCACTCCCTTTCTCTTTCTCGCTCTCACCCGTTGTCGTTCTCTCTCTCTCTCTCTCTCTCTCTCTCTCTCTCTCTCTCTCTCTCTCTCTTTCTCTACACAAAAGGGTTATACAAAATTTAGTTGGTTGAACTTGTATATAATCCACTAGACGCAACTTTCCAGCAGTTCAAAGACCAACTACTGAAAGTCAGAAACTGTCTTGAAAACCTACTAAACCCCAGCCCGAGATACTCTATTTCTTGGTGACTTCTATTTGATACAACTTTAACAGAAAAATCTATGACAGAGTGCAATAACAGAATCCCTGGAACCAGTACCTGGTTTCCTCAATTACATCGTGCTTCATATCGTTTTGTTGATTCGGTTTCATTTACTGCAGCGATTGGATGATCGCGTTCATAAATGTTTTAGAAAACTGATAAGCTGATAAATGAGACACTTGTACAACATTTGAGATCTTTATTCTGGGATCGTTTCGCCAGCCAGTGGCTTCTTCAGTCCAATGAAGATGAGGAGTTTGAGGTAATCAGTCCCTCAGCCTGAAGTCGACGTGTTCATTGATTGACCCAGGTTGATGGACTGATTACCTCAAACTTCTCATCTTCCACTCTTCTCTTCACTGGACTAAAGAAGCCACTGGCTGCGGGTTGTGTGTTGCACAAGTGTCTCATTTATCGTCTTAACAATGCACTGGCTACCTCTACCTCTTACATTCTGTTTAAATTTCCATTCATCTTTGCTATTCTTTCACTCAGAATTTCTTCATAAAGTCTTTCTGATCTTCAGAGTCTTCAAGCTGGTTACCTCCTTTCTCAGCCATTGCGTCTCCTCTGTGGTTTTCCTTATTTCCTTGTGCGTTTTTTTAACCTTCTCGTCTCTTTCATCTTCCATTCTCTCCAAGATTTCGTCGTGTTCCTTCCAGTTTCACTTACCCATCCTGTGGGCAGTAGTCAACAGATAACAGAGGCATCTAATGGGTCCAGGAACTGGACCTCGCTTAGTCTCATGTTTCAATTACTTCTCCCTTCCTCCCTCCACCAGCCCCGCGGCTCAGTGGAGCCCAAAACATTTCCTGATCATCCCACACAATCTTTCTTCTCTCCTCGAGCCTCGAATTTTTGTGCAAGTTTACCTTTTTTTATAGCAATGTATGCAGTCTTTTGAAGTAGGGGGAACTAGAAGTCTTTGATCAACCCATCTGGCCAGCTAGGCACGACACTGACGGCCACTGGCTGTGCTGTGACGCTACGCGGCTTACACTGCTCATTCCACCTCTGAATGTCGGTGGAATTTTTTCCCCTTCTTGTGTTGGCACACTACTATTTGTAGATTGCTTCTAGGTTTTGCCAAATAATTTTCTGTTGCTCGCTGTAATACTGGTGTGTGGTGGTGTGTGGTGGCGTGTGGTGGTGTGTGGTGGCGTGTGGTGGTGTGTGGTGGCGTGTGGTGGTGTGTGGTGGCGATGGTGGTGGTATGTGTATGTATGTGTGTGTGTATGTATGTATGTGTGTGTGTGTGTGTGTGTGTGTGTGTGTGTGTGTGTGTGTATGTATGTGTACGCACTCTCCTATTTTCACTCGCCTGTTTGTGGTTGCTGGGGTCGAGTCACAGCTCTTGACCTCGCGTCTTTGTTAGTCACTACTAGATCCACTCTCTCCCAGCTCCAAGAGCCTTACTGTACCACATCTTAAAATTATATGTGGATTCTGCTTCCACTACTTCACTCTCCAGATTGTTTAACTTCCTGACAACTTTAAGGCTGAAGAAATACTTCCTAACATCCGTGTGTGTGTGTGTGTGTGTGTGTGTGTGTGTGTGTGTGTGTGTGTGTGTGTGTGTGTGTGTGTGTGTGTGTGTACTCACCTAGTTGAGGTTGCAGGGGTCGATTCCTAGCTCCTGGCCCCGCCTCTTCACTGGTCGCTACTAGGTCACTCTCCCTGAACCGTGAGCTTTATCATACCTCTGCTTAAAGCTATGTATGGATCCTGCCTCCACTACATCGCTTCCCAAACTATTCCACTTCCTGACTACTCTGTGGCTGAAGAAATACTTCCTAACATCCCTGTGATTCATCTGTGTCTTCAGCTTCCAACTGTGTCCCCTTGTTACTGTGTCCAATCTCTGGAACATCCTGTCTTTGTCCATCTTGTCAATTCCTCTCAGTATTTTGTATGTCGTTATCATGTCCCCCCTATCTCTCCTGTCCTCCAGTGTCGTCAGGTCGATTTCCCTTAAGATCTCCTCGTAGGACATGCCCCTTAGCTCTAGGACTAGTCTTGTTGCAAACTTTTGCACTTTCTCTAGTTTCTTCACGCGCTTGGCTAGGTGTGGGTTCCAAACTGGTGCCGCATACTCCAATATGGGCCTAACGCACACGGTGTACAGGGTCCTGAAGGATTCCTTATTAAGATGTCGGAATGCTGTTCTGAGATTTGCTAGGCGCCCATATGATGCAGCAGTTATTTGGTTGATGTGCGCTTCAGGAGACGTGCCTTGTGTTTTACTCGCCCCAAGATCTTTTTCCTTGAGTGATATTTGTAGTCTCTGGCCCCCTAGGCTGTACTCGGTCTGCGGTCTTCTTTGCCCTTCCCCAATCTTCATGACTTTGCACTTGGTGGGGTTGAACTCCATGAGCCAATTGCTGGACCAGGTCTGCAGCCTGTCCAGATTCCTTTGTAATTCTGCCTGGTACTCGTCCGATTGAATTCTTCTCATCAACTTCACGTCATCTGCAAACAGGGACACTTTGGAGTCTATTCCTTCCGTCAGAAACAGCACTGGTCCTAGGACTGACCCCTGTGGGACCCCGCTGGTCACAGGCGCCCACTCTGACGTCCACTCTGACGCCCACTCTGTGTGTGTGTGTGTGTGTGTGTGTGTGTGTGTGTGTGTGTGTGTGTGTGTGTGTGTGTGTGTGTGTGTGTGTGTGTGTGTGTTACTATAGTGTGACTCGTTTACCATTTAATTTACATTTATGGTTTCTTGTCTTTGATTTCCACATTTTATATAGCTCATCCTCTATTCGTAATCCAATTCTCCAAGTATCGTCTACGTTGTTATCATGTTTGCCTTGAACTTTGCATCTTCTGCAGATAGATATATTTGAAAACAAATGGATGCAGTATGTGGGCTGAACTAGTCTGAAGCAATTAGTGCTACTAGTAGATTTCACTTTTGCCGGTTATTAAATCAATGCACTTAAAAACTAACAAGCAGTTTACGTTAAACAATAAAACAGCGACATAAATTTGCCAAAACTGTACAAACAGAGATGCATTTATCAGTGTAAACAAAGCCTACCAAACCATACCCCCGGCCGGGATTGAACCCGCGGTCATAGAGTCTCAAAACTCCAGCCCGTCGCGTTAGCTAACGCGACGGGCTCGAGTTTTGAGACTATGACCGCGGATTCAATCCCGGCCGGGGGTATGGTTTGTTTGCAATCGTGTCATTACGATTTCTTGAGTCAAGTTAAACAAAGCCTGTGTGTTGTGTTATTTCGCTCGCCTTTATTGTCACCTGAGCCGGAGACAGTGGGGGGACCTGACGCTTTTCTAGTGACAGTATAAAATGTTCTTATCCTCTATTTTTCCTCGTTTATCCCTTCCCACTTTATGATGATGAGTAATCTTAATCGGTATGATGTTGAGAGGTGATGAGGATGAGTTGCTAGTATGTCTTTGGTAACGAAGAGATCAGAAGACACAATTAATTCATACCACACTAATTACACAATCATCAGTTACACCCACAATAATCACAATTATTTCTCATTCCCATAATCACATTCCCCATCCTGTCACCCACACGTCATTCCCAACACACACACACACACACACACACACACACACACACACACACACACACCTAACGGGCCAAGTATCTTCTAGACTAAGTGTTTTTGACAATATGATAACTAATACATACACATACAAATACACACCCTGACCTATCCATCAACACATAGTGACCTATCCATCAACACACAGTGACCTAGCCATCAACACACCCTGACCTATCCATCAACACACCCTTACTGACCCACAAGCACATTCTCCTTCAACGTCACCTGACATTAATTATTCACAACCACACACTTCTACAACCGTATACCTCAAAGTTTAATTCCACATGAACCAATGTTCAAATATGGGGATGACATTTGCTTGTGCATACAAAAAGCCCATAACAACATTTTCTTTAACCCGCTCCACACTAACACTTGTGCACAATAACTACCTCCCCTTTACCTCCCTCACTCGTGTACTTCCACACCACCATAACCCACAATCACGCCACGCACACACCCACGGTCCCACCACTATTCCCCCACCTATCCCCATAAACACACACCTTCCAACCTGCCCCACCCCCTCCCTGACCGACCTCACCCACTCTCACTATCGCACCACATCATTTAATCTCTTCACCTTGCTCCATTCTGTGAAATATATATATATATATATATATATATATATATATATATATATATATATATTATATATATATATATATATATATATATACACACCTACCCAGTATATAGAAAGTCCCTGGCTGCCTTCAAGAGAGAGCTGGACAGATACCTAAAGTCAGTGCCGGATCAGCCGGGCTGTGGCTCGTACGTCGGACTGCGTGCGGCCAGCAGTAACAGCCTAGTTGATCAGGCCCTGATCCATCGGGAGGCCTGGTCGTGGACCGGGCCGCGGGGGCGTTGATCCCCGGAATAACCTCCAGGTAACCTCCAGGTATGTGTGGTCGTACATTTACTGTTATTTCAATCTTGAAGCGAAGGTTAAAAGAAGCGTCTTTCTTACAATTATTTCAAGCTGGAATTTCTGGACAATGATAGAGGCAAGATTTTTTTACATTGCTTCAAAATTAAAATATTCCAAGAATTTTATTGAACCTAGGAGACACCTCCTATGAGAACGTAACCATTTGTCTTATGTATTGAAATGATGCAATATAAATACTGTATTCAAGAATAAGAAGACACAGTTTAATTAAGAAAGCACTGACCAATGTAGTTGGAGTGAATATTAGCGCGTGACCAGGTATTTGTAGGGCAATCAGATAAATCACTGGAAGCTAGATTATCGCATCAGTATTTGGTAAAAATGAGAAAGTTGAATGCAATTATTAGCCACATTACAGCTTGCAATCATCCACCAAAACGAGTAAAAGCCCAGTGACTACACATTTTTCTAGATTTTAAGAGAAAAAACGTATGGTAAACCTACAATGATCTACAAAAGTCACGAGAGACAGGACAAGTTCCAGATAACCGGAAAACGGCTAATGTTACCCTAATACAAGTGGATACACTTAATATACTTAGTAAAAAAGCCAGTTTCACTCTCGCAGAAACAATAATAAGGAAAATGGTGGAGCACGTCCAGCATTACTTCAGCTCTGGACTTTTTGTTTGTGTGTTTACACTCATGCAGTCTTCTCGCTGGGTCTCTCTTTTCTGTTCTTGCTTCACGACACTGTCTCTCCTTCATGTATTGTTGCATTTATTGTTGTTATAATTGTTTAAATAAGCTAATATTTATTAATTTAACCCCAAGTTAAGGTAGAGGAAAAAAACACTAGTACTGAGGGCGACAGACTGCTTAGAGATGGGGATTTGTTACAGAAAATCAACACTGATTTAGAGATAGGATTTCTGCATTATGTAACTACTGGAACACGGTGAAGATTAAGCAAGAAAAGATGGAGGTGGAAATACATAATCTGAAATAACAGTAACATTGGACATGGTAACCCTACTATAAATCTCATTAATAAAGAAAGGAGAGGTGCTCTCCAATGGTTCCTACATATCTTAAGAGTGAGTTTCAGGAAAAATACAAGAGGGGAAAGGGTTTGCGAAGGCTACCCTAATAAATGTGGCTAGGGGGTTAAAGAATAATTCTTTAGTGTTTACGGTGGTAGAAGTGGAATGACTAGTGTGTATTGTAAGTCAAACTTTGAAGCACTATTGAAATGTCTGTCAGTAGAAGTTCAAGAGGCTAAGACCAGAGAAAGACCTACCTACGGAAAAACTAATAGGCAGTTTCAACTAAGTATATATTCAACCATCTACGTTGACCACCCACCCATTAACTCTCCAACTAACCCACACTAACACACACTACTTACATATTTCCACCTCCCACCAAAGTTTTCCACCAGCTCACAAATACCCCACACAACACACCCACTCCTTAAATCCACCCACAACACATCACTTACCCATTCCTCCCTCGTTCCCACCTACACCTCTCACCCGTCCTTCAGCTCACACCCACCTACCCTCAACATCCACCTACACCTCCCACCCAAGTTGAAGACCCGGCAACAGAACAAGTGATATCAATGAGGTGTTTCAATAGTCGCTGCCAGTCAATCAGAACGCTAACTGCTATTGAACGACCAATTAGGCGAATGAATTGTGTGCTGAAAGGGATAGCTGCCGCTTCAAGTGTTGTCCAAACGTGGAGACGTCCAGCAGCATAACTGTCTCCAGTATTGGGTAGACGGAGATGGTCCACCATAAATGCAAGGAAGGGAATAAACTTTCGTTTCTCAGTGTATTAGACAAGAACTGTCCACCAGTATGCATGGAAAGGAATAACTGTCGTTCCAGTGTTAGTAAACAAGGAGACGGGTCCACCAGCATGCATGGAAGGAAGTAACTGTCGTTCCAGTGTTAGTAAACAAGGAGACTGGTCCACCAGTATGCATGGAAAGGAATAACTGTCGTTCCAGTGTTAGTAAACAAGGAGACTGGTCCACCAGTATGCATGGAAAGGAATAACTGTCGTTCCAGTGTTAGTAACAAGGAGACCTGGTCCACCAGTAAGCATGGAAAGAATAACTTCCGTTCCATGTTAGGTAATCAAGGAGACGGGAACACATATGCATGGAAGGGAATAACTGTCTGCTTCTGTGTTTGCAAACTTGGAGACTGCGCCACTATCTCCAGAATTTTAGAAGTGACAAAAGATATATGTATTAAAAGTTAGGAGCGTAATATGTTTTGCAATTTACCGAGGAAAAAATGCAAGGAAATTTTTGGTTGAGAATTCTTTGGGAAAACGTTTAAGGGTAAACAAATAAGAAATCCATATAGAGACCTAATAAAGAAATGGAGAAGAAATAAAAATAGGAAAAAAATTCTTGATAAAAATCGAATGAATATTTGTTTAAAATCTTAATGTCGAATTATTGCTATTTCTTTTTTTTAATCTTTTCAAATCTCATCCCATATTTTACATTTATATATTACCTTTATAATAATATTTAATAATAATAATAAATTAAATTTTAATATATAATTATTTGCATATACAAGGATTGCTAATTCTCTAGTAGCATATAAACCCTGCGAATGTAAGCAGTCGAATTCAATTCTGGAAGAGGACGGCCAATCCATTTCTGTTGTATATAAAAAAAAAAAACGCTCACAGGCTTAAAGAACCATCCCTTTAGACTGGAAGGTAACAGTCCCTCAGTCTTGACTGCTTACCTCATCTTCTGTATATAGTTCTAACAGTATTCACATAACGGTCCATGAATTTGTAACTGATAAAGTCACTGGAGGCGAAACGACAAAAAGATACACAGAGGTTGAACATTGTAGCAATTGTTTATCTTGCCGGTAGTGTAACACTAGAAGAAACATTGCTCATTTAAAAAAGCCTCTCTCCTGAAGTTCCTTTAAGCTGTGAGCGTTTTTTTTTTTTGATCCAAGGAAATGGAACCTAAGTCCCCTCCATCAGTTTCGAATTCATTGCGACCCATTAGCCCAGATTTAACAATGACTCCTACGAATTAGGGCGATTCCTCGTGTTTGCAAGAATAATAATAATAATAATAATAATAATAGCAATTATAATAATAAAGTGTAAAATGTGGGGTGAATGTGTGTCTTGCTGGAAGGATAATAAATAATAAAAAAAACAGCAAAATTCGACATTAGACTTTTACAAATGTCTCTCCCGAGTTAATTAGGTATTTGTCAGTTTATATTTTTCTTCTTCTCTTTTTTTTCTGAATTCCATATGCAGATTTCTTACTTGTTTGCCCTTAAAAGTTTTCTCAAAGAATTCTCAGCCAAAAAATTTCCTTCCATTTTTCCTCAGTACGATTAACACAGTTGCATTTTTTCTTTTACCTCAAGGTGAGTGAAAGCAAGAGAAAGGTAAGAAAGTTGTAACGTGTGGCTTTCTCCGTGCCCCAAATCGACCCTGACACAGTATTGATAGTGGAACATCTACCAAGCATGGTTATTGAGGCTAGACTTTGGGTAGTTTCAATTTAGGTGTGTTAAGTACATGATGGAAGGGTTGGATTTGAGTTGACTTGCACGTCCAAGCTTATTTCCTTGGTAGCATTGAAAATTGGGATGGCCCCACACGCCTCACCACACCGACAAATGTTTGTGTTATGAGGATGAATTGTACATTAAAATGTAATAAAATACCGACAGGTTGTTAGTAAGACACATATGCAACATTAGTATCTTATTTTCGAAACGTTGTCGGCCTACACAGTAAGGCTTCTTCAGTCGACTGAAGAAGCCTACTGTGTAGCGAAACGTTGCGAAATAAATTCCTAACTGTTTCATTGTTCTTACGGGATGAAGTGATAAAGGACCTGCCTATATGGGCCAACAGCCTGCTGCAGTGTGCCTCCTTTTCTTTTTCTTAGGAGGTGATTGCGATAGAAACCTTCGATGATTCCATCGCGGTCATTGCAGAGCGCAGCTAACTCCTTTGCAAGTGGCAAGACTTGTAATTGAGGGAGGATCATGCTGAAGAATTCAATTAATTTTAATTCAGGGATTATGAAAGGTCCAGAATTTGAGTGTTGAGAATCTTGAAAATGTTGTGTGTTTGAAGTGTTGGATAATGTTTGGGAAATTGTTGGAGAAATTTGACTAGACTGGTTGGGAAGTGTTTTGAGAATGGGCTGGGAAGTGTTTTGAAGGAGTGCTGAGAATACTGGTATGTTGGAGAATATTGAGAGTGTTGAAGATTGCTAGAGAACCGTGATGTAGAGAATGTGTGGTGTGTATTTTGAGAATTTTGGGAGCGAGTTTAGAAAATGTTTGGGAGTCTGGAGAATGGTTTGGGAGAAAATGTTGGAGATGAGAATGTTGAGGATCATGTTGAGAAGTGTTTGGGGATGAGTGTTAGAGATTGTTGAGTATCCTGAGATGATTCGGGGTCATTGCCCCCCCCGTTCAGTCTGTGACCTAGGCCTTCAGTGAATCAGCCTGACAACCAGCTGTTACTGGCTGGCCGCAAAGCAACCCGACGTACGAACCATAGCCCGCAGTCAGGTACCGACGTTTAGGTGCCCTGTCGCCAGGTGCCTTCCTGAAGACATGCCTGGGGTCGAATCGAACGAACGAAAGTTCAGCTAAGATCCCAAATGGATGACGAGGGAAGACGGGACAGACGAAAAATAGTGCTGGAGCGGATTTTCTTATCTGAGAAAAATGAGCCAAGGGCCAACCCAGCAGCGAAGGCCGAACGTTGTGGACAGGGATAGGGAAAAGAAATTCGAGGCTCTCTGGGTTGAGGACTCCAGTGGGTGTACGAGGAGGAAGGGACATGCAAACTTAGGGCTAGAGAGGAGTGAGAACTGGGCATTTCATAACCCCAAAAATGCTAAGGCAAACGTGGGTCAGAGAATGTACCTTGTCTAGAAGTACCTGATCAGCGGATCCAAGGTTATTTGTAAGTATGGTTAGGACAGGATCAGTCAAGAGTAGAAAAGGGTGTTGTTGTGTGGGTCTGCGATATGTCTCGTCAGGAGAGAGTCCCAGTCTCATGACGTGTCCACTCAAGTTTGTCTTCTGTCGTCCACTGCCTCTTCCATACTAATTCACGCAGAGGAGTCAAACAGCATGGAGAACTCGCTTGTGCGAACTCCTCCTATCTGACATCAAGCCCCCATCGCAGCGCCTTGTTCTGACACGCTGCAGTGTAAGTAAGTTTGTTTTTGCCTGCAAGAGAGAGGTCATAGAGGAGAGTAAGTTATCAAGGCGTATTAGGATTTGTAGATAGTGTAGTTTTGGTTCTAGAGAGCATGGTTCAGCTTGTAAGGCCCGCAAGGGCCTTACTAGCTATTGCAGGCCTTGATAATGTGTCCGTGAAAACGACAAGGTAGCAAGATACACCAAGGACATGACAGATTGTGTGATAGGCTCGATCGAAAGTAAGTGCGGTTCAGCTGTTCTGAGTTCGACAGTAATAGCGGATCACGTTTCCTGTAGTTAAAAATTAATGCTGGATTTAGCTGCTTGGTTTTTGATCCTCCATTTTTTCCCAGATGGCTATCCTGTCGACCTCATTTTGTGTTTTGAGTGTGAGTGTATCTATATTGGCATAGTGATAAAGTTGTGTAATGTACGCTGCATACTATGTGATGAGTTGTGGTATATAGTGTTGAATTGTCTTTATGTAAAAAATGTAAGGGTAGGGAAAAAGGACAGATCCCTGGGTACTCCAGCATTTTATGTGAAAGTCAGTCAGAGTAAACAGCCTTGAATTAGATTCTCGTGTACGGCCGTCTAGGAAGTTGCAGAGGAGTTACGAGTATTGAGAAGGCATGTGTGAAGTTAGTGCAAGTTTGGTATCCTTTGAGCCCTCGTGCCAGACAGTGTCAAAGGCTTTTCAACGTCTTTTGCAACCAGGGCCTGTCCGTATTTTCCTTTGTTTTGTGTTGATTGTGATTGTAGTTGAGAATGATGTTAATGGCATCCTGTGTGGAACTTGTGTTTCTGAAAGCCAAACTGGTCCATCTGAAAGTAAGAAATTGTGGTTCCAGTATCTGCGAAAGGCGATGATTAATGATTTTTTCAAAGATTTTCCTAAAGTTCGAGGGGCTGATAGGGCGATAGTTTTCCGTAGGGTCAAGGGTCTTTGAATTTGGGGTTTCAGGAAGGAGGTATCCGTAGCAGCTTTGAAGAAGGAAGGGAAGTATCCAAGGCAAGGAGGCATTGAGGAGGTTTTTGTGTAGCAGTAATGAAGAGAGTCAGGAATTATTCATGATAATATGGTTTAGTGCCAGAGGCCCCAGGAGCCTTTGGAGGAAGGTCTGAGGAGAGTTTTTAAATTCTGTGTTGGTGAAAGGAGTGTCGAGTCTTTTGAGGAGGTAAGAGTGTCCTAGAAGTATGTGGCTTGTTCCTGGTGTTGTTTCTTGTGTGTGTCAGTGTACCAGATGCTAAGTTCTGAAGTGTGTTGAATAACGTTTAGGGTGAGTGGGTGAGCGATGAAGTTGTTCTCCCAGATGTGTTTGACGATGTTGGTAGCAGCCTGTGGTCTGAATGTGTGTGTTGTGGGTGATGTGTTTGAATTGTTGGTGGGATATGCCTCCTAATTTTTTTTGAATAAAGTACCAGAAGGCTTTAGTGTTTTTAACACGCTGCCTGTCCAGCTTGTTGTATTAGTCGTGACAGTGATTGTCTTGTTGTCATTGGTCGAGGCGTGTATAAAAGAGTTGTTTCTAAGGTAATTAGATCTAATCGACAGATTAAATCTATGGTTGTTGTATAGAAGCGGTTGAGTTAAGCAGATAAATTTTTGTAAAAGTTTCACCCCTTCTGGTTCTGATGACCGGTTTGAAGGAATAACGATTAGTGTGAGTACTTCTTTGGTATTGCGATGTTGGACTGCTTGTTATGGTGACCCTGGATGAGATCAAGTTAGTATCGATGTCAAGAGAGTTTTGATTGTTGTAGCTCATAGGTGAGGTTATATATGTCTATGATGTTTGTTTAATGCTTCCAGTCAGCGTTCTCTGTAGGAGAATGAAGTGTGGTTGGCATGAGATAGGTTGGAGGAATTGTAAAGATTGAACTGGGAAGTGATCCAGAGCCGTGGAATAGGCCAGGGTGAGATTAATGTAGAAATAGATACTGGCTCGTTGCAAATATGTCTGTTTTGCTTGGCCGTGTGGGTTGAAGAAGGTATGAAGTCTGGGGCCAAGATGAATTAAATGTTTTATGGTTTGTAAAGTTAGTAATTTGTGACCCTTGGGTTGTTACCGTGTGATTGAAGGCCAGTGTGTTTGGGCATTCTAAGTCAGCAAGTAGTTAAGTTGTGTTTGGTTAGTTGAATACTAAGAGAGGTCTGTATGTTGAAGTAGTGTTTGGGTCGAGCATAGTGTGAAAAAGATAAAGGGGCCAAGGTGATGGGTATTCTGACCGTCAAACAGTGTTAGGTGAATAAAAGGATGGAGAAATTCATGTTCTTTTATGTTGGAATTGACAAGGATAGGCAACCCCATCGTGGGATCATAGGTGGGACTGTAGTGCAAGAATAACCATAATGGCTGGATACATTGGGGGCTTTGGAGGCAGTACTGATTAGCAAAACAATACCTGCCTCTCTGCTTCAGGAGCGTCGGCCATAGGTGTCCTAATTGTAAAGGTAAAACGGTACGTTGAAACTGATATCCCTAAACTGATTTAATGGTTTCGTCTTAGCAAAGTAATGTCGGGAGGAGTGTGATAAAGCCCGTTATAGTGGTGCAACAGTGATAGTGTGTTGTATCTACGGACCCGTTTCCTGGAGGGGGAGAAGAGATGGATCTGTTTTTATGTGCTTTGTCTGTCCGTTAGAAGTTGGGGGTAGGTTTAGTTTGAGTGGATTTGTCCTGGAGATGTTGAGTTGGACCTGATGAGGTTTTGGTTGGTGGAGAGGCGAAGGTGGATGCAGAGGAAGTGAAGTTTTGGTAAGCTGTGAGAAGTGAAGCTTTGGAAGGGGATGAAGTGGTAAGGAAGTGGGGGGAGGGGTGGTCGTAGCAGTAGCAGTAGTGTGTTGGGGGGGGGATGTAGAATAGTGAAAAGAGGTAGTGGAGGAGTAAGAGCTGTGGATTAGGAGTGGGGGGTGGAGAGAGGAAGGATGGGAATGTTGTTAAAGGCTGAAGAGAACAGGAAGGAGGATAATTAAAGAGGGAAGATTGTTTAACATACAAGATTAGGTTAAGGACATTGTATAGTCGGATTGGTAACTTTGAATCACCATCGCAGAGTGGCAGCAGTGGCAAGTTGACAGTTAGAATTTTGTATCTAGTGTGGGTGTAGAAGAGAAGTGCTTGTAGTCTGTGTGTTGGGTGTTGAATGTGTGTAATAAAGAGGTAACCATGTGCGTGGATGCCCAGGCCATGGGGAGGGAGGAGGTGTGGAAGGGGAGGGAGGTAAGGAAGGGAGGGAGACAGGAAAGGGGTTGGGAGGGAGGGAGGTTGTTTTGCTCGTGAGGAGGAGGAGATGTGGCTTTCTAGAAGGGCAGCGAATGTGCAAACTGCAGTGGTGACCCGCCGCAGTTAGAACATTTAAGGGAGGTTGCTAGTATCCAAATGCCGTTGCTGAACATCTGGAGCAGACTGTGTAGAATGTGCATGTGTTTATTGTCGTGGCCCGAATTTGAACCATGTTAAGACATTGTTATTGGTGGAATTCGGAGTGAAGAGAGCGTTTGGAGAATCGGATGGTCTTGGCAAAGATTCCGTGACTGAAGAGTGTAGATGCTCAGCAGGATAGAACACATATTTTGTAATGGAAGCTTTTTTTTCTGGTCTGTAAAAATTCGCATGACAAGACTTTGTTCTTAGTACGAGTATCCTTTTATTTAGTCTTCTTTGTCTGGTCATATGCTTCAGGATTAGATCTACGTGTTAGCAATGACATGAGCTTGGCACGGAGCTCAGGAGGCCAAATAATGTGAACCTGCATTGAGAAATTTTTGTCCTGGTATCGCTTGAGGTTACGCTTCTGGGAATGTTTGTCAAGAAGGATTTTGAAGCCCTGATTGGTTTGAATGACTGTAAGTTTGAGTGCCACCATGATCTGAATATATTAAAGTTTTCTGACAGATAGTAGCATCAGGATTAGGAAAATGTTGAGGTTTAGCGAAAGGAAGTGGATTTAGTAGAAAGCAAGGCAGTGTGGGAGGTTGGTGGAGAGTGGAAGGGGGTGGGGTGGAAGTTCACCGAAGGCCATAAATCGTCCCTATTTTACGAAAAGATGTAATTGGAGGTGAACAATCGCCCAAAAAGTGAAGAGTACACAGCTAGGCAAGTACGTGTAAGAAGACACACGTACTTCCTGGCCAGGACACAGAGGAGTGAACTGTACTTGATGGACACTGTATATCCTGATGGCGGCGAACTGCTGTATGGCGTGCAGTCAACAGTGCGAAGAGAATTCACAGCAAGAGAGCTTCCTGCCCCATTCGGTCGGACAACCCAACCGACGCACCAATCCTGATGTGGAAGAGGCAACTAAGGTCCAGCAAGCACAAACTCAAAGCACTACTCAACAATGGGATAATTCGAGAGAGGCAGATCGTCGATGTTTAGGTAAGCACACGTCCACCACCGAGCTAAGTCGCTTGATCTGCTTCTGAGCCAGGGTCAGTTTGATATCCCCCTTATGATGCTGGGAGGCAGTTTGAACAGTCCTTGGACCCCTTAGACTTATAGAGTTCTCTTATCGTGCTAATGGCACCCCCTGCTTTTTATTGAGGATGTTGCATCGTTGCCGAGTCTTTAGCTTTCATTGGGAGTGATTTTTCGTGTGCAAGCTTGGTACTAATCTCTCAGGATTGTTCCAAGTGTATAAATCTGTATCTCTCCCGCCTGCACCTGGGGAGTACAGGTTGAAGACATTAACGTTCCCATAAATGAAGATGTTTTATCTCAGTTAAGTTTGCCGTGAAGTTTCTCTGTACACTTCTAGTCAGCAATTTACATCACCTGCGTTGAAAGTGCTGTAAGTGTGCAGCAATATGGGGGAAAGAAGATTGTGCCTCGTTCAGTTCATCAAATGCCCTGAGTCTCTGTGGAGGACACAGGCGTACCTTACATCGTCTCTGTTAGAGGCATTTCGATGCTCATTCAGGCGGACTGCAAGATCTCTGCCTGTCTCGCCTACATATTTCTTGGGACAGAACCCACAGGGGATAGTGTAGACGCCTGCTGTAGAAGTTAGAGGTGTGGGGCTGCGTTTAGTAGTGAGGTCTTTGATAGAGGATGTGTTTATGGTGGAAACGTTGATGTTACTCATAGCAAGTGCCCGGCGAGTATTCGTGGCAACATCGCCACATGGGAGTACTATGAACTGTTTAGGGGGCTGTTCGATGGAAATAAATGGTATAAAATACCGACACAATGGAAATATAAACACAAATGCAGTATAATGTGATCCTTTATTGACAACGTTTCACCCACGCAGTGGGCTTTTTCAAGTCACACACGGATCTACCTGGGGTTGGAAGGTACGGGAGTATTTATAGTTCAGAACGTTGAGGTCAGGTGAAGATTGCTGCATCAGATGATCTACCGGGTGGGTTTATAGAGTCTTGGGTAGCTTGGCGGGGATATTGGACAAGTTGTGAGTAGACCTTCTGCAGTGTTCTATGTTCTTATGTGGGATAGCGATGAAGAAGTTTCTTGGCGAGTGGTTCAGCTATGTTATAGAAGCCATTGTTCTGGTTGAAATTGTTGGTTATAGAGATAAACGATGATTCCAGGATTCTTCTGTATTGAGTGTTGTCTTCTGTGGCTATAAGTCTTGAGTTTCTGTAGTTAATTAAATGGTTGTGTGAATTGCGATGTTGTACACAGGCATTCCTTGTATCGTCAGTCCTGCTTGCATATTGGTGTTCTGAAATACGTGTTTGGAGGTCTCTTGATGTTGGGTTTTCTTGATGTTCTACTCTGCAAAGCTGACCACGAACTTCGTTTTAAAGTCTATCGAAAACCCACCAACCAAAACGATCTTCTCCACTTCTACTCTCACCACGACACCAAAACCAAACGTGGTGTAATTATAGGCTTCTTCCTGCGTGCACTCAGAATCTGCAGCAACGAGTTCCTTGAGGAAGAATGCACTATAATTGAACAAGTATTTTCCAAACTCCACTATCCTCGTCACTTCATCAGAGACTGCAGACGGCGAGCATTAAACATCTTCAACACACCCAGAGAAGACACTGCCGAGAAGAGATACATAGTCCTTCCCACCAACTCCATTGCCAAACATGTTTCCAACATCTTTGCCAAAACATCATTCCAAGTATCTACCTCCACAACCACGACCATCAAGGACATCACCAGTAGTAGACAGGACAAGCCTCCATCCTCTGCAGGGGTATACATAATCCCTTGTAATGACTGCAACAAATTATACGTGGGCGAAACATCAAGAGACCTCCAAATCACGTATTTCAGAACACCAATATGCAAGCAGGACTGACGATACAAGGAATGCCTGTGGTACAACATCGCAATTCACAACAACCATTTTAATTAACTACAGAAACTCAAGACTTATAGCCACAGAAGACAACACTCAATACAGAAGAATCCTGGAATCATCGTTTATCTCTATAACCAACAATTTCAACCAGAACAATGGCTTCTATAACATAGCTGAACCACTCGCCAAGAAACTTCTTCATCGCTATCCCACATAAGAACATAGAACACTGCAGAAGGTCTACTCACAACTTGTCCAATATCCCCGCCTAGCTACCCAAGACTCTATAAACCCACCCGGTAGATCATCTGATGCAGCAATCTTCACCTGACCTCAACGTTCTGAACTATAAATACTCCCGTACCTTCCAACCCCAGGTAGACACCATTCTACACCAGAGCACTGCTTACTCACGATGCATTACTCTAACAGAGTAAAGATCAAACCAGCGAGTGGCACAACCAATGAGTCGTCCAAACTAGCACTTGCAGCTGTCGTTAGTGGCAGGCTGCAAGTCAAATGTAATGCGATTTTATCGCTCAAAGAGGCCTTTGTTGTCGTCTGTACAGACGACACAGAGGCTGAGAAACTACTTACCACCACTGCTACTACCACTCTACGAGACCAGGGATTTCTTGTCTTGACTTCCCCAGCACTGAGGGCCAGGAGAACTGTGTTCCTCAAGCGACTCGACAACCTTATCACTGTACAGGCCATTGAAGAAATCAAGTCATCTATCGAAGCAAAGAACCCTTGGGCCAAGGTGGACTTCATTACTAAATACCCAATGCTTCATCCATGCTGAAGGTCACCTTCAGGGACGTCAACATGGCAGCCAGAGCTCTCGCTGAGGGCCTGGCTATTCACTACTTCCACATCAACCCAGCCTTCATCGAAGCAGAGAAATTCCCAACATATCTCACAGTGCTTATAATTGTTACTTCATACTTACACACCACAAATGATTGTCCTACCAAGGACAAGAAGTTCTGCTCCACCTGTGGCCGTGAGGGTCATGACTTCAGATTGCACACTATGCTTCACCACCTAAATGCTTGAACTGCAAGAAATGACCACCATACTCTTGCTGCCAGGTGCCCTACCAGAAGAGACATACTCAAGAAACAACAACAACAAAAAGAAACCCAACCAACAAGCAACCACATATTCTGCTATTCGCCAAGCTTCAAGCAGACACTACCAAGATACTACATGCCACGCAAGCTGCTCCCACCACTTCCCTGCCAGCACCTACTGCCGACTTCCACCAAGATTCTTTGTTGCATTATGTATGCTCATGTACAGAATGCAGCTGAGCCTGGTTCCTTCAACACCACCATCAATGAACTTTTCAACTAAATAATATGCCTGGCCTCACATTCCCTGCATCACCACCTTCCACTGAGATCCTAAAATCTACTGCAAATATTACCAGCATCACACGCTGCTCCACCGCTGTCACAACCTCCACTAGACACAGAGATGGACCAATCAGAGACCTCTGAGACGTCGGCAAAACCCACCAATGAGAGTCCACTACCGCTTTCATCCACTGCTAGAGCAACTGACCAGTCGGAAATCTCGCCTTCACCAGTTCAGCCACCAGCCAAGAAAGCAAAAACACAAGACACTGCGGATGCACCTCACGGTGCCACTGTCACTGACACTGCTGCACCACAACGGGTCCGATATCTGAAGGGCGTATACTTCTATACACAACCAAGGAGTAATAAGAACACAATGCTGTCTTCAGAATCCATCATCACCTCCAGGACGGAACAGTCAAGTATAACTACGACCAAATGCTACATACACCACTGAAGACATGACCAGACTAACTCACTGCCCAACACCCAACACCTTGTGGAAGTCAGGTACACCTCAAAGAGAAAATTCAGGATGCTTCAGAATAGGGACCTTGAAGACGGTACCCTCGTCTAGCACGACTATCCATGACCATTCACCCAGCACTTTGCTGTCCGCTAAAGCTGGGGTGTGGCTCCAATCAACCCTGTAACTGCTGCCTTTGCCCGACTGCGCTTCTCTTTGGGGAAGTCAGCGCAAGATAGAAGAAGACGACATCCTCCAACCGGAGGGCCAAGAAAAAAGAAAGATGATTATCGTCACCCCCCACCCGGGGGGGCCACTGCCGGGTCACCATCTGGAGAAGACCTGGGCCAGAAGGACCTGCGAATCAACATGAATGAAAATGAACACCAACACACGACACTCCACACAGGAGAGCAAAGCGCTAGCACGATCGACACCATGCATTGCCCTTCTAGGGCATGGTTGGTGCCAGAGCCCGAGTTTGTACCTTACAAGATGAAGGGGGTACTTGTGCCTCCTCCCATGGGAGACTTAGGTCTCAGACACTCCCTAGACAGGGAGCCAGTGCCGGGCCACCACTTGGAAGGGCCCGGGCCGGGAAAATACCGGCGAATCTTTAACAACAACAACAACCCCAGGTAGATCCGTGTGTGACTTGAAAAAGCCCACTGCGTGGGTGAAACGTTGTCAATAAAGGATCACATTATACTGCATTTGTGTTTATATTTCCAGGGGGCTGTTCCATGGGCGGTTTGTTGAGGATAGCTTGTGCC
This sequence comes from Cherax quadricarinatus, assembly GCF_026875155.1. NCBI lineage: Eukaryota > Metazoa > Arthropoda > Malacostraca > Decapoda > Parastacidae > Cherax > Cherax quadricarinatus. The sequence continues at coordinate 17,739,841 of NC_069455.1, read as the reverse complement.
TTGAGTCTGCAATCTCGGATGACTAAAGATGGGAACTGAAGACGTGTAAAGGCTTGTGTTATGTAAGTGCATTCTTCTTCTAGAAAACAAGGGCTGGAGATGCGAAGAGCTCTCAAGAAGAAGCCAATGAGGACTCCTCTCTTAGTGCGGGTATCTTGGTGTGAATAAAAGTATAAGATCGTCCTTGTTGGTAGGTTTTCTATACACTTTGAAGAGAAGTTTGTCACTGTCGAGAGATCTGCACAGTAGAACGTCGAGGAAAGGAAGTTTGCCATCATTTTCGAGTTCAAGTGTAAACTTTATTGATGGTTCAACTGCATTGATCTTGTTGAGAAGGGCCTGGATATTGAGACGTCTTGGATAGAAAACCAATATATCATCAACGTATCTTAGCCAGGTAACGGTGGTTGGGAATGAGGGTGCTGGAATTTCTCTGTCTCCAAGTTTTCCATGAAGAGGTTGGCAAGCACAGCACTGAGCGGGCTGCCATTGCCATCCCAAAGCATTGTTTGTAACAGTTGTCCTGATACTTGAAGAAGTTGAAATTAACACACAGTTCCACTAGATTGATGAAATCTAGAAGAGGTAAAGGAGGTCGTGGTTTTCAGTGAGCCTCTGTCTCAGAATGTTGATTGCAGCGTCAGTAGGAACGTTGGTAAAGAGGGCTGTGACATCGAAGGAAGCCATGCTTTTGTTTTTGACATTCAGGTTGGAAATTCGGGAGAGAAGGTCACCTGAATGTTTGAGGTGGGCTTGACTGATAGTGCCCAGAAGCGCTGAAAGGTATTTGGCAAGGTGGCCGGCTAGTCTGTGTGGTGCACTCCCTATGCCCGAAGTGATAGGCCGTAGTGGGATGTAGTAATTCTAGGAGACTTTAACTTTAGTCATATTGATTGGGAAATTTTTTGACTGGG
>NC_069455.1:17723396-17738427 GCF_026875155.1 Cherax quadricarinatus | reverse complement strand
CTTTGCATGCCACATACAGAAAGGGGCCCGTAGACGTGGCTTAAATACTGTGTGAGGGAGGTGAAGCAGGCGGAGGGGGGTCATAGTGGTACCATCCACTAGTCGAAGTAGGTCTTCGTCCAAAGGTTGAACAAGTGTTGAAGAATTCTTTGTAACAAGATCCCATGATGCTGCAGTGTCTGACAGTTGTGATGAAGTTTGTCAGGCAAGAACGACCTCTCGTGAATCCATGCTGAGATTCATTTATCAAGTTATGCTCTTCAAGGTGACTTCTGATAATGTCAGCTATAATTGATTCTAATAACTTGCCCACTATAGATGTCAGGCTTATTGGACGGTAATTTGAAGGAGTGGACTTATCCCCTGATTTGAATATAGGAACCACATTAGCCATCTTCCACAACTCTGGCACAACACTGGTAAGGATGGACGCATTGAATACACTCGTTAATGGCTGACTAAGCTCCATCTTGCATTCCTTAAGTACCCTGGAAAACAACTCATCGGGTCCCGGGGACTTATTTTGCTTCAGTGCAGTTCTTGCCAATTTATATATGGAGGACCTGGAATCAAGAAGGATCCTCAATAACATCCCTCGTTCAGTTACTTGGATGCGGTACGTAGATGATATTTTGGTCATTGTACCCAAAAATCTTGACGTACAGGGCATCCTCAACACCATCAACACTCTGGAACCTACTATTAAATTTACTCTAGAGGAGGAGAAGGACAACCAGTTACCTTTTCTCGACGTTCTCTTACGCACAGGGGAAAGCAAACTTTCTTTTAAAGTCTACCGGAAGCCTACCTACAAGAATGATCTTCTACATTTCTTCTCTCACCAAGACACCACAAGAACTAAAAGAGGGGTAGTTATTGGCTTCTTTCTGAGAGCCTACAGAATTTCCAGTCCGCAGTTCCTCGAAGAAGAATGTACATACATCACCAACTCTTTTAGTTCACTACACTTTCCCCTACACTTCATACGTGACTGCAGGAAACGTGCAACACGTATCCTCAGCAAGACCAACACCTATAAAATTGTTAGGTAAGACACATATGCAACAGTTAGGTATCTTTATTATGAAACGTTTCGCCTACACAGTAGGCTTCTTCAGTCAAGTACAGAAAAGTTGAACATTAAAATGGTACAGAAAAGTTGATAGAAGCAGAAGATACTTGAAGACGATGTAATCAGTCCATCACCCTTAAAGTTTTGAGGTGGTCAGTCCCTCAGTCTGGAGAAGAGCATTGTTCCATAGTATGAAACAATATGGAGAAGAAGTGACAGGATGGAGCTCCATCCTGTCACTTCCACTCCCCACAGTTCATTCTACACCAGAGCACTGCTTACTCACGATGCATTACTCTAACAGAGTAAAGATTAAACCAGCGAGTGGCACAACCAATGAGTCGTCCAAACTAGCACTTGCAGCTGTCGTTAGTGGCAGGCTGCAAGTCAAATGTAATGCGATTTTATCGCTCAAAGAGGCCTTTGTTGTCGTCTGTACAGACGACACAGAGGCTGAGAAACTACTTACCACCACTGCTACTACCACTCTACGAGACCAGGGATTTCTTGTCTTGACTTCCCCAGCACTGAGGGCCAGGAGAACTGTGTTCCTCAAGCGACTCGACAACCTTGTCACTGTACAGGCCACTGAAGAAATCAAGTCATCTATCGAAGCAAAGAACCCTTGGGCCAAGGTGGACTTCATTACTAAAATACCCAATGCTTCATCCATGCTGAAGGTCACCTTCAGTGACGTCAACATGGCAGCCAGAGCTCTCGCTGAGGGCCTGGCTATTCACTACTTCCACATCAACCCAGCCTTCATCGAAGCAGAGAAATTCCAACATATCTCACAGTGCTATAATTGTTACTCATACTTACACACCACAAATGATTGTCCTACCAAGGACAAGAAGTTCTGCTCCACCTGTGGCCGTGAGGGTCATGACTTCAAGAATTGCACTACTGCTTCACCACCTAATGCTTGAACTGCAAGAGTGACCACCATACTCTTGCTGCCAGGTGCCCTACCAGAAGAGACATACTCAAGAAACAACAACAACAACAAAAGAAACCCAACCCACAAGCAACCACAATATTCTGTATCGCCAAGCTTCAAGCAGACACTACCAGATACTACATGCCACGCAAGCTGCTCCCACCACTTCCCTGCCAGCACCTACTGCCGACTCCACCAAGATTCTTTGTTGCATTATGTATGTCATGTACAGAATGCAGCTGAGCCTGGTTCCTTCAACACCACCATCAATGAACTTTTCAAACTAAATAATATGCCTGGCCTCACATTCCCTGCATCACCACCTTCCACTGAGATCCTAAAATCTACTGCAAATATTACCAGCATCATGCTGCTCCACCGCTGTCACAACCTCCACTAGACACAGAGATGGACAATCAGAGACCTCTGAGACGTCGGCAAAACCCACCAATGAGAGTCCACTACCGCTTTCATCCACTGCTAGAGCAACTGACCAGTCGGAAATCTCGCCTTCACCAGTTCAGCACCAGCCAAGAAGCAAAAACCAAGACACTGCGGATGCACTCACGGTGCCACTGTCACTGACACTGCTGCACCACAACAAGTCCGATATCTGAAGGGTGTATACTTCTACACAACCAAGCAGTTATATGAACACAATGCTGTCTTCAGAAATCCATCATCACCTCCAGGACGGACAGTCAAGTATACCTACGACCAAACTGCTACATACACCACTGCAGACATGACCAGACTACTCACTGCCAACACCCAAACACCTTGTGGAAGTCAAGTACACCTCAAAGAGGAAATCAGGATGCTTCAGAATAGGGACCTTGAAGACGAGTACCCTCGTCTAGCACGACTATCCATGACCATTCACCCAGCACTTTGCTGTCCGCTAAAGCTGGGGTGTGGCTCCAATCAACCTGTAACTGCTGCCTCTGCCCGACTGCGCTTCTCTTTGGGGAAGTCAGCGCAAGATAGAAGAAGACGACATCTCCAACGGAGGGCAAGAAAGAGAAAGATGATTATCGTCACCCCCCACCCGGGGGGCCACTGCCGGGTCACCATCTGGAGAAGACCTGGGCCAGAAGGACCTGCGAATCAACATGAATGAAAATGAACACCAACACACGACACTCCACACAGGAGAGCACAGCGCTAGCACGATCGACACCATGCATTGCCCTTCTAGGGCATGGTTGGTGCCAGAGCCCGAGTTTGTACCTTACAAGATGAGGGGGGTACTTGTGCCTCCTCCCATGGGAGACTTAGGTCTCAGACACTCCCTAGACAGGGAGCCAGTGCCGGGCCACCACTTGGAAGGGCCCGGGCCGGGAAAATACCGGCGAATCTTTAACAACAACTTCAACTTCATATTGTTTCAGACAACGGAACAATGCTCTTCTCCAGACTGAGGGACTGACCACCTCATAACTTTAAGGGTGATGGACTGATTACATCGTCTTCAAGTATCTTCTGCTTCTATCAACTTTTCTGTACTCGACTGAAGAAGCCTACTGTGTAGGCGAAACGTTTCGAAATAAAGATACCTAACTGTTGCATATGTCTTACCTAACAGTTGCACATGTGTCTAATTTATCAACATGTCGGTTCTCTGAACCATCCATCTACAAACCTGTGTAACGTCACATTCCTTAAGGCAGATCGCCTTTATAATCACAAATATGAGGCTTTGGAGGATACGATTCACTGCTCTTGTTTTAACTTCTGGCCTCGAGGGACCGATGTATCAAAATAGATCTATAATCTATCAAAAAATCTCTCCCCTGGGTAGGAAAAATAAATCCTGGCAGCCGTGGGAGACATCAGTCAGTAGATACCATCCGGGGTGGTATAAACCTTGGTAATAAATACCGACAAGTTGGTTTAGAAAGACACGTAAGCAAACAACACTCCCCATGACATATTTAATAGAAAACGTTTCGGTCCTGGGACCTTGATCACTTCTAACATACAGAGGTAGAAAGGCATTATATATATAGGCGGAGAGCGAGGTGTGACGCACGTGACCTGAGGAATGTCATAAGAACATAAGAACATAAGAATGGAGGAACACTGTAGAAGGCCTACTGGCCCATGCGAGGCAGAGTCCTTATCAAAAACAACCTCTGCCTATGATGAGGATGGGTAGACGTTGAAAATCATGCGGACTCCTGTGTTGTTGGGTTGGTGGTGCTTAAGTACATGTATGCCAATGTTTTTGAAATTTTGTAGTTTCCAGTGTTTGCGTTCTATAGTGTCGGTGTGACTGGCGATTAGTGAGGCTTCTAGGCACCGTCGGCGTTCTGAGGGTCTGGTTCGGTGAGAACGAGTTTTGTGCCTCATTCCAGTTATCAAATGTACGTGGAGTCTCTGTGGAGGACACAGGCCGTACCTTACATCGTTCTCTGGTTAGAGGCATTTCGATGCTATAGAAACGCAACACTGGAAACTACAAATTTCAAAACATTGGCCATTACATCGATACTTACGCAGCACCAACCCAACAACACAGGAGTCACATGATTTCAAAGTCTACCCATCCTCATCATAGGCAGAGGTTGTTTTGATAAGGACCTGCCTCGCATGGGCCAGTTGGCCTTCTACAGTGTTCCTCCATTCTTATGTTCTTATGTTCTTATGACATTCCTCAGGTCACGTGCGTCACAACTCGCTCTCCGCCTCTTTCTAAATAATGCCTTTCTACTCTGTTGTTAGAAGTGATCAAGGTCCCAGGACCGAAACGTTTTCTAATAAATATGTCATAGTGTTTGCTTAGTGTTTGCGACTTGGCTTAAGCCGGTAGGAGACTTGGACCTGCCTCGCATGGGCCAGTATGCCTTCTGCAGTGTTCCATCGTTCTTATGTTCTTATGTTCTTACGTGTCTTTCTAAACCACTATCCGGGGTGCTCAGCAGGGTAAGCAATATGACGCTTTGAAGAGAAAACAAGAGAGCAGAGAAAGCTTTTGTTATGAGTAGAGCTTAGTAAACACTGTGATGGTACAAGCTTATTCTCAATCAGTGCTTTATGTGTTCTCTCAACAAGTTCTTCAAGCTTATGAGGAAGAGGTAGATTGTTGTAGCTTGATTTGTAGTTACGAATGTTGTGTTTTTTTTTTGTCTAGCAAGAAGCACAGTTGTTATCGAGCAATATATTGTATTTTGTCATAGTATGGAGAACAGTTTTGTAGATGAATGGTTCAGAGAACCGACATGTTGATAAATTAGACACATGTGCAACTCTTGGGTATCTTTATTGAGGAAACGTTTCGCCTCCTGTTCTTCAAGTTTCTCCTATGTATGGACTGATGAAGCCACTGTGTGGCGAAACGTTTCCCTCAATAAAGATACCCAAGAGTTGCACATGGGTCTAATTTATGGAGACACAGTGTTAGCTGATACAATCACTATTTTGTCTAGCAAGAACACAGTTGTTAGCTGATACAATCATTGTATTTTAATGGACTCACGAAATCGTATGACACGATTGCAAACCATACCACGGGTGGGGTTTGAACCCCGCGTCAGTCTCAAAAAACTCCAGACTCTCTAACCGAGGGTTCAACCCCACGCGTGGTATGTATGTTTGCAATTCGTGTCAATTACGATTTCGTGAGTCATGTTGACGGACTTTGAGGGGACTTGAGCTAGAGTTCGTCACAGCCATTCTAGCGGGAGATTCGTTCTGTAAAAACTTGCATTTTTTCGCGGCCAGAGGTGCCTGTGCTAACTTCTATGGTGTAGAAATTCCCTAGTTGGGTGAATCTTATTGTGGCTAACCGCCACGTTGGAGTTTTGAAAACTCTTCTGACGCGGGTTCAAACCCCACCGTGGTTGGTATGGTTTATTGTATTTTGTCTAGTAAGGAACACAGTGTTCGTGATACATCATGTATAAACATGCAATACAATGTTATGGTGACAATTAGATTCGGTTATGGTTTTTACTGATAAGATGTATTGACCACCGGTTTTTAAAGGATGAAAATTAATAAACGTCCCTCGTGGGTTATAGGCCGGAAACGTTTCTAATAACAATGGATATCAGGTTTTTTTAACAATATTTAGTTATTTTATTTCATAACATGGTGGTATCTAGTGTGGGAGAGATTATCCTAAACACTTCCTCCCACAATCTCAATAATCCCACACAACTCCCACAATACCCGATACACTCCACATTATTCCCTTAGTATTCACCCCCCCCACCCCCCCCACCCCCCCCCCCCCACCCAAAATTTTTTACTCCCTCCCATAAGACTTTCGCATTACGACTCCCACCCACAAACACACCCTCCCACAACCCACTAGCTCCCACAAACACTAGCTCCCCACAACACTAGCTCCCACAACACTAGCTCCACAACACTAGCTCCACAACATAGCTCCCACAACACTAAGCTCCCACAACACTCCCTCCCACAAACACTCCCTCCCAACATTCCCCTCCTACAACATTATCTCCCAAAGTAACCCTTCTCAGGCTACACGCACCAGTGATCACGATCTCACTGGAATTGCTAGACTCTTACATGACTGTGTGTGGGGGGGTGCAGATATTTGCTTCTCCCACACTGTGTGGGGACAGGATACCGCTCCAAAACTGTGTGGGAGGGGCAGATATTGCTCTCCACCTGTGTGGGGTACAGATACTACATCTCCCACACTGTACAGGGTACAGATATACTCTTCACACAGTAGGGTACAGATACTGCTCTTGCCACAGTGTGGGGTACAGATACTGCTCTCCCACACTCTATGGGGTGTACATAATTCCCCCACACTGTGTGGGGTTGTAACATAAGCTCCTCCACAATGTGTTGTGCAAATGGCTGCTTAATCACACCAGTGTACTGTGTAGCGCAACTTTGACCAACTGTAAGGGTCATCCTGCCACACCTGGCCAAACCTGGTTAGTTTCACACGCTGTAGCGGCGCCTTCGCCTTGCATACTATTTCAGTACATCCTCTTAATTTAGAGAGAGAAAGAGAGGAGAGAGAGAAGGAGAGGAGAGATGGATGAGAGAGAGGGAAGGAGAGGAGAGAGCAGAGAGGAGAGAGAGAGAAGAGAGAGTGAGAGAGAGAGAGAGAGGAGGAGAGAGAGAGAGAGAGAGAGAGAGAGAGAGACTTAATGATCAACAATGGGTTAACTGATCCGAGGGCACTTAATAATCTCTTATAAATTTAGGATAATTTTGAAAACCATCACAAGTGAAAACGAGCCAATAAAAACTAGTTAAACAAGGTATTAGTGAAATTTTTGTTATAACTAGTGAAAACAAGGTTAACTAGTGAAACGAGTCTACTAAGTGGAAAATGGTTTTATTAGTATGTAGAAAGCCCCTGGTTTTGCAGAGTATTTCTGGCAAATTAGGTTAATTTGCCCAGAATGCGACCCATACCAGTCAATAACACCCAGTTTTGCTGATAGGTAAATAGGTATAGATGGTGTCATAAGGAAAAACGTTCTAATGTTTTTACCCGTACCGAGGGACGAACACTGACTTCGTGTGTGAGCCGAGTGCACTACCAATCAGCTATGGTCCTGTTCTACCCTTTCTTCGTTACGTCTAATTGCTTCCCATCTACCTTGGTGCTGTTAATAACCCATTATTTAACATTGAATCTATAAAAATAATAATAATAATTATAATAATAATAATAATAATAATAATAATTGACTTGCGGCTGCAGTAGCTACAATTAACTGAATAACACTGTACTTAAACAAGTGGATGACCAACGTAAGAGTATAAAGGATGTATCTGGCAGGTAGGAATGGAAAAGGGAAAGTAACAGAGTGTTCAAGAGGATGTGGAAGAGGTGGGGGGGGGTGGAATAGGAAGTTGGAAAAGAGGTTCAGGAGGACGTGGAGAGGTTCAAGAGACGCGAAGAGGTTGAAAATAGATGTGGAAGAGGTTCAAGGGGACGTGGATGATGAAAAATGTCAGCAAATTCACTGGATCTTATCTCCCTGCAACAGAGAGGCAGGTGTGGTTCCCACATGTCCTATAAACCAACAGAGATTTTACGAGCAAAGCAGCCGGCAGCAGAAGCAGCAGCACAGCAAAGCAGAAGCAGCAAGAACATGCAGCAGCTGCAGCACAAGCAGCAGCAGCAGAAGGCACAAGCTGGTGACTCAAACAACTGCCTGGGACACATCAGTAATAACTCCCACAAGAGAGGACCCCATAATGATCGTCGCCCTAAGAACAAAGTGACTGGACAGGACAGATTTTCGGTTCTTAACAGATTCAGTCCTTTAACCAACAATATCACTCATATACGGATCTTGGTGAACACATTCCAGGTCACCCACCTAGTACTCTTGTCCTAGCTAGCTAAGTAGTTCTGTGTTTTAATCAGACGACAGATATAAGCCCATTGTCTCCTGGTTGTCTCGGAAGGCCCATGTGTCCTGCTGTCTCAAAAGACGTGTGTCCTAGCTTATCTCAAGAGGCCGTTGTGTCCTAGTTGTCTCAAATGGCCCGTGTCTCTAGTTGTCTCAAAGGCCATTTATGTCCTAGCTGTCTCAAAGGCCCGTCGTGTCCTTAGCTGTCTCAAACGCCCGTGTGTCCTAGTGCCTCAAAGACAATCACTTGACACACTATCTGAATTGAAGCTGGGCACAACATTGAGAAACCCAATCTATTCATCATTACGTCTGCCAGCATTAAGCTTCATTACCAGTATGGTGAACTCATCGCACGCACGCCACATACGAAGGCACACAAAACACCACAGAACACGTAAGACAATAAACTCTCCTGAAGCTCCTAAAAAGTTTGGGGGAAAGAGCGTTGCGCCTGCCACTTTTTCCCCATGTATTCCCCATTTAAACTATTTTTTTACGCCGTGTTTCACTGAAAATATGTCGCCCGCCCGCGCACCATGGCGCACACACACACCACACACCACACACACACCACCACACACAAGGTAAAGAGACGGGATTTCCAGAGTGGCATAAAAAAAGGGGTAACAATTGGAAGTTGAAGACTAGATGAGTCAAAGTGATGTTTGGAAGTATTTTTCAAGTTGTAGGAAAGGGGAATAGCAGCAAGTGATGTGTGGAGGCAGGGAACCATACATAGCCGTAAGAGAGGTTGTAAAGCTCATTGGAGCAGGGGAGAGAGGCCTAGTAGCGATCAGTGAAGAGGGGGGACCGGGGCCCGAGTCTCGCCCCCTGCCCCCCACAATCAGGCGAGTAATTAGGCGAGTAACACACACACACACACACACACACACAACACACACACCCCCAAAACACACACACACACACACACAGGAATCAAAATGCTACACACCATCTTAGTTCTTGTTAAAGACGTAAGAAATATTTTTACTGTAGCCAATTGGCTCTGGTAATAAAGAACCCCCACTTGTGGTGCGTGCAAAAAAAAATTGGTAAATCAAGAACACTGAAAAAGAAAATCAAAGGGGCGTGAGGGCGGTAGATGGTATTGGATACACCTGAAAAAAACCGTCAATAAGGGGGCTCAGGAAAGGAACTCTGCAGCTTATCCTTTAAAACCTCTTACTGACACCAAGGGATGTTTTCAAGACAGTCATTAGCAGCACTCACCACTCCCAGAGCCTTAGAGCGAGTATGGGCCAGGGTATTTGGAGCCCGTGGATCTTTTTACACCTCCTTAGAAAAAAAAAAAACATCTTAAAACGAGATGTCGGTGGATCAGTCTATAACCGCCAGTGCCACGGGAAAGAAAACCTTCTTAAAAAATGCTTACTCAATGTTTACTCTTTTATATACATCTTACCCAATGTTTTCATGTCTTTATTTAAAACATTTACTTATGCAAGAGAGAGAACATCCCGGTGCCTCGGGGGACATCAATTACCGGTTACAGCTTGTACATCAGTCTGGGAAAGTGATAGATCACATTTGTTTGAAAACACGGTGATAGTGTCCAAGGGCAGCATGATGTTATTTTCAGCTCTAAAAGAATGATTGGAAAAGTGTCAGAGGGGGATGACTCTGTACCTGAGAGTGAATTTCCCTTTAAATGTAGTGGTAAATCTTGCAAGAAAGGCAGCCAAGAAACTAACAACAAAAGGCGTATCTCGTACCTAATCTATAGTAGAAGTTAAAAACCCCTTGAATGAACTCCAAATGTGTTCACACCTTGGGTATGCACCACTTTCTTGGGAGGGTTTGGGACTTTCTTTTCCACTACCTGAGAAGAATAGAAAAGTATGCATTCCAGCAGATCCTTCAACCTTGAGAGAATGAATGCCCTTACTGTTTATATTACACGTACTGTATTGGCTTCTCTTCGTCGATAGCGTGAAGACGCTTGATACAACAGACGGGCGCCACAGCAACTACACTCGGGCTATACCCTTCTCAAAGAATTCGAATCTTAACATGTTCACGCAGGTGAACATTATTTTTAATAAAAAATTTAAAAAGCCCGCCCTCCCATTTCTTTTTCTCTCCTAATTTAATAAAAACTGAAAAAAAATATAGTGGAATATAACACTCTTAGCTTTTAAATGTGTTCAGGGGTTTACTCACTTTCTGAATTAACAGTAAATACGACATGAACCGTGTTAAAAACAGGGGGGAGAGAGAGAAAAAGGGGGGAGAGAGGAGAAAAGGGAAAAGAGAGAAAAGGGGGAGGGGAAAAGGAGAGAGGAGGAGAGAGAAGAGGAGAGAGGACCGTAGTGTGGAGGATAGCATATTTTCTTCAATAGAAAGGGTCCCAGATTCTCATTCTAAAATGACGATAATTTTGGGCCCCAAATTCTTTCTTCAATTTGCCCTAGGCACTCTGCAGTAATTGCGGCCGGTGTGGGACAATTGCTGGGCGTTCTTTAGTACAAATAATGCAGAAGCCCTAAATGAGCTGGGTGCAAAAACGGGCCCCGAAATGCAGGAAATACTAGAGAAACCATGAAAATCCTCCAGTGAATATAACATTGTGGAAATCATTAAATCGATGATCGAACAAATGTTTTTTTTTGGCAAGAGCAAATATGATGCAGCAGTGTCTTCAGTGACATACAAACACCTCCCAACTGCTAAGTTTGGCCATAATGGAAAAAAATATCAGGGAATGTCTTGTATTACCAGGCAGAAACATTGCCACGGGTAACCTACGGGCCTCGCCAGCCATTTTCACATGCATGCACCGGAGGCCTCAATTCTGTGTTGACAAAGTACTTACGGGGCTTTTTCACCCGATAAATTTTCGTACCAGAGTAAAAGTTCTCTAACTAAACATCTTTCTTTCTGCTACATGTAATTATTTCACAGAATTCATATATGGTATATAGAAAAATAAAAAGTGAAAATGCATCCTTTCGAGGAAAAAACCCTGGTTCCCCCCAAAAAATTTAAGGGAACCTTTGTGTTTTAAAAAATGTTTTTGTTCCCCGGGATTCCCCCCTAAAAAATAAAGAAAAATAGTGCTTTACTTTAAAAATACTTTACCCCCAGGCCCCCTAGTATGAAAAAAGCAAATCCCCGTTTTCCCTAAAAAACTGCCTTTGCACACCGGGGACAAAAGAATAAAATTTGGGGAACCGTTTGCCCCCACAAAATGGGGGGGGTTGTCACCCCAGGGTTTTTAAAAAAAAGTTAATATTTGGGCCCCCAGTTTGGGCCACCTCCAAAAAATTTTTTATAAAAAAAAATTTTAAAAAAACCACAACAGCTTAAAAATTGGTGGGGAAAAAAGGGGGTATTAAAAAAACTTCTTAAAAATTTTCCCAAAAAAAGGCTTTTAAAAAAACGTTTCCCCCCAGAGAGGAAACTCGAAAATTTTTTTTATTGTAAGGTAATTAAAACATTACCCCTTTTAGAAACCCCGTAAAACCATTCCCAAAAGAACTTGAAAAAAACCAAGATAAAATAGAAAATTAAATAACAAAAAACAAAAAACTTAGAAAAACAACACACGGTTTAATAGAATTAAAGTAAATAATAAAACAGAAACTTAGAAACAACACACGATAACAGAATTAGAAAAAGTAACATACGATAAACGAAAACTTAGAAAAAAAACACCGATCCAGAACTTAGAAATAACATACGATTAAAAAAAGAATAACTTTAAAAAAAACACCCCGATAACAGAACTTGAAATAACATACGATAAAAGAATACTTTTGAAAAACACCAACGATAACCAAACTTAGAAGTAAAATCATAAAAAGAATAAATTAGAAAACAACACCAAAAACCAGAACTTAGAAATAACAGGATAAACGAATAAATTTGAAACAAAACCCCCGATAACCAGAACTTTGAAGTAACTAGGGTAAACGAATAACTTGAAACAAAACACATAACCCGAACTTAGAAAGAACAAGGGTAAAAAAGAATACTTTAAAAAACACACGATTAACAGAACTTTTGAAAAAAACATTGATAAAAAATACTTAAAACAAACACGATAACCCAAAAACTTGAAGAACATACGATAAACAGAAAAAATTAAAAAACAAACAACGTTTAACCAAAACTTAGAAGTAACATACGATAAAAAGAATAACAAGAAAAAACCGCGATAACCAGAATTAAAGTAACATACATAACAGAATTCTTAAAAACAACCACGAAACCAGAACTTGAAGAAACTACGAAAAACCAGAAAATTAAAAGAAACAACACCATAACCGAACTTAGAAGAACAACGTAAACAGAATAACTTAGAAACAACACACGATAACCAGAACTTAAAGTAAATACGATAAACAAAATAACTTAGAAACAACACACGAAAAACCAAATTAGAAGTAACATACGAAAAACAGAATAATTAGAAACAACCACTAACCAAATTTAGAAGTAACATACGATAACAGAAAAAAACTTAGAAAAACACACGTAACCAGAATTTTTAAAAGTAACATACGATAAACAAATAACTTAAAAAAACACACATAACCAGCTTAGAAGTAAATACGTAAACAGAAAACTTAGAAGCAAACACGAAAAAACTAAACGTAGAAAACGGGGAATACACGCAGAAGCATAAATTACAATTTAACAAAAAATGTTGAATCACCAAACACGAAATGCACACGCACTTTGTCTTGAGAGTCTATTACTGAAAAAACGGGCCCAAACCAGCTCACTCCAATGTTTGTATCGTATTTTTGCTTTTTTTATTACCTTTTTTTGATTGGGGGACTCAAGGGTATTGTCGTGAAAACAAAGACACAGTAGGGCATATTCACCCCAGAGTTGTGTATCCCCCCAAGTTGTGTGTGCCAAATAGGAAAAATTGAGTTTTTAAAATTAAAAAACAACGCTATCTTGCCGAAAAAGGCAAGCAAAAAATTTGTGTAGGGAAATAATTTCGAAAAAAAATCATTAAGGCACATTTTACAACCTTGAGCATCTTACGAGGAAACGTTTGCCACACAGGGTTTTCATCAGTCCATACAAGGAGAAGAAGATGGCGAAAACTTTCCCCTCTAAAAGATACCCAAGTTTTGCCATGGTCAATTTTTTAAAAAAAAAAATTTAAACTTATCTAAAAAAATTTAGTTGGTTAGAAAAATTAAATTACGTTTGATATAAAAAGGTTTAGGTAATTTTTCAAGGGTTTCTTTTTAAAAAAATTTTTAATTTTTAAATTAACAAAAATAAAAAAAAAAATATCTTTAAAAGAAAAAAAAAAAAATTTTCGAAGGACTTAAAAAGTTCTTATAACAACCAATTTTCTTTTTCGTTCTTGCTTCTCCCGGCGTTTCATTAATGATTAAAAAATCACTTTTTAAAGGATTTTTTAATATACGAGTGCTCGTGAAGGCTGGATTTTAAACCAGAGTTTGACTGAAATTTGCTCTCAGCTTCCCTGGTCACGCGATGCTCTAGCCATTGGGCCACCTAAATTTGGGCCAATTTCTAGAGTTTGCGAAGTTGTCTTACTTCCCCCGGGACGCGGGATCGGCTGGGCCAGCCGCAGTTTCATTATTTATTTTAAAAATATATATATATAAAAATATATATTATATATATTATATATATATATATCGTGCCGAATATGTAAAAGGTAAAAAACAAGAACTATTTAAAAAATTTAAGTCATGACTGAAATTTTTTTTATATTTTAAAGATTAAAAATTTTTTTCAAAAAGAAAGAAATTTTTTTTAATTTTTGCACCAAAAATTAGAAAACCTTACTCCTTTTGTTAACCCCGAACAAAATTTTTTTCCACCCCAAATAAATATTTTTGGACAAAATTTTAAAAAAACAAAACGGAATATATTTTCTTGTTAGGGAGAATATTTTGCGAAATTTGATACACAAAATTTTTTCTTTTCCTAATGAAGGATGGGTGCCATTTTAAAAAAGAAAAGGGGGGCCCCCGGCCCACCCCCCCCCCTTTTAAAAAATATATAAAATTAATAAATATAACTTTTAATTAAAAATTTAATTTAAAAAAGATTGGAACGGGAAAAAAAAATACACACAAACACTACCCCTTAAGGAAACTCGAAACCACAACCAACAGGGTCCATCTTTCCTTTTCCCCCCCCCCTCCCATACCGTGGGGCCCGCTTTCGCTAGACGGCCAAAAACACCGCCTGCCACAAAAGATTTTTAACCGAAGTTCCAAAAAAAAATGCTTTTGGGTGAAAGTTTTTAAAACAACAGCAGTCAACACTATGGGCCCGATAACCTTGTTTCATACAGTTTTTTGCTAGAATTGCCAGACCCCCCGACCTGACCCCAACAAGGTATGAAGATCCTGGATCCAAATTTCTTAAACCCCCCCCAAACACGTAAGAAAAATTTTTTTAAAAACAGTACAGTAGAGAAATTCTTCACACAAAACGTAGAAAAGTTCCCACAAACGTACAGTGAGAAAGTTCTTCACACACAAAATAGAGAAAGTTCTTTACACAACAGTACGAGAGAAAGTTCTTACAAACAATTTTAGAAGTTCTTCACAACAACAGGGACTGAAAAGAAAGTTCTCACACAACATACTGTGAGAAGTTTTTCACACAACATACTGTAGAGAAAAACTTCCT
>NC_069455.1:17707792-17722896 GCF_026875155.1 Cherax quadricarinatus | reverse complement strand
CAGCACTTGATGACTGGGTGCTGGTGTGTGGAGGTGGTAGGGAACCTGCATTTTCAGTCATTATGGAATTTTTATTTCTATAACCTTTCACTTTCATGGAGAAGCTTAGAGGTACAGAACAAGTTAGGGGAAATTAACGTAGAAAAATGAGAATAAAGCAAGAGGAGGAGAAGTGTTCTACTCAAAATAATGCTTGAGAAAGGTTGACAAAGCTCCTACGATAATGATCAGAGAATATTCCATTTTAAAAACGATTTCATAAACCTGCTCCGTGAATATTTCTTCGTCGATAAATCAGGAGTATTTACGATACGAAGAGAAGGTAATATACGGCACTTTAATGGGAATATGAAAGTCTTCCATAAAGATAATGCTTTTTTTTTTTTGGTAGTGGCAGCTGGTGGAGGAGGAGGAGGCGGAATATTATGCATATAAGATATATTGAAGCCTTCCTAAACATGGGTGACAATGGCTTTAAAAGACACATAGCAAAAGGTTTGCTTTTACTTGTCGACTACGTCATGCCTCACCCATGGGTGACAGTGCTATGCTAATGCTGAGGAAAGTTATAAACTGCACCATTAGTGACTTCAAGGATGTTTTGTGGTAGGAATTATATCTACGAGAGTCCAGAAATATGGCATATACGACATGAGGACATTCATTCTTAAATATATTCTCCAATAATGATATTAGTATTCTCCTTACACTAAGGATCTTGATAATTTCAAAGTAATTGCGAAATATATGATAGTGAGACCACTATTATATATTTAGGAAAGTGAGTGTGCTTGTCAAAACTGATGTTGCGCGCTACAAAACTGAGTGTACACGTCCATGTTGAGTGTAGAAAACACAAACGACTGTGTACACTACAAAAGAAAGTGTAAGTTTATTTAGGTAATGGTACACAAAAGTACAGTTATCATACATAGAAACATATACAATAATCGCAAACAAGCGATACAAGATGCAAAACAACCACAGAGAGTGGGTTAAATGATAGGTCTAGGTCTTTCGTGTTGCAGTCAACACACCAGGAGCTTGCAATGCTGCAGAAATGAGTAGGAAGTCTGCTGATTAATTTGGGGGAACGTTCTAATCGGCAGACATGTGGTTGTTTTGTATAGTAATATGTGCATACAATACCTAGGATAACCCCTTCCCCCCCCCCCCCCAAAAAAAAAAAAGTCAGACAAAGTGACATATCTAGTGAAAGCAGCGATTAAAAGGAGAAGGATACAAAACGCCGCTGCAGAACACTAAAGATTCAAGAGTAGTTTAAACATCACTAACACTGATAAATAACTTCACTCTGGATATCATACAATGTTTTTTTGCCTGGTGACGCTTCCCAGGGGTGAGAGCAGCGAGTTATTCAGTGACTATTTTTTTTGTTATAAGTGTGAATTAAACAAGAGGTGAAATATCTTCAGAACATGAGAATTCGAAATAATTAAAGAAGTATAACTCTTCTTATTATAGTTCACTGCCTTCCTTAGGGAAAGTACAAAACTTAGAGGAAGGAGTTTGATCCTGCCACCAGGTCCTTGTCAGCTTATGTTACTTTCCCTGGCTGCTTACCCACTGTTTCACTTACTCATTCCCAAGCGTATTCCAGCCCAATTCTGTCTTCTTCATTTCTCACTAGATCCTCTCATATCCTAGTTGCCTCGTGGTCCTCACTCATCACTCACATTCTCTCTCATTATAGCTGTCTCTTGGTTCTCACCTGTCTCTTGGTCCTCGCCTGTCTACCTCATCATTCTCTCCTCTCATTCTAGCTGTCTCCCGGCCCTTAACCCTCCCCTATTCGTCTGTCTAATCACTCACATTCCGTCTCTCGCCAGCTGTCAGCCACAAACGTAAGTGACTTCTCAATTAGCTTTGGTCTTGACGTTTTTATGAGATGTCACCACAGACCGCCCGTTCACCACACGCCCGTGCGCACCTCACAAACACTTTGCGCCCACCCCGTGCCCACCCTGCTACCACTCCACACCCACCCAATGTCTTTTACGTTCTCCTCACACCCACACTACTCCTAAAGCCCACCCAGACCCACCAAACACCTACCGTACCACACCTAAAGCCCATTCCAAGCCAACCTCTCCCTCGTGTCCCCCAGCTTAACGACTCCTACACAGCCACACCCGCCTCACATAGTGACTGCCTCCCACTATCATTACTCACCCTCACCCGACCACCTACACGAGTCACACTGAGAAAGATAGAGGGAAAGGAGGGAGAGGGGACAGACAAGGAGATAGACAAATTCGGACACACACACACACAGAGACGTATGTGTGTGTGTGTGTGTGTGTGTGTGTGTGTGTGTGTGTGTGTGTGTGTGTGTGTGCGTGCGCGTGTGTATTATATATATAATATAGGAGGTACCACCTCTGGAACTGTCCTGGGGACCCTCATCCTCAGAGAAAAGAATAAACTTGCTTCAGGGAAAACTCAAGGTTCTTCCTGAAGCTGTTTGAGAATTTTTTCCTACCACCCCTATATTTAATATAGATTTTATTTAAAGTAGGTTGGTAGACAGCAACCACCCAGGGGGGTACTATCGTCCTGCCAAGTGAGTGTGAAACGAAAGCCTGTAATTGTTTTACATGATGGTAGGATTGCTGGTTTCTTTTGTCTGTCTCGTAAATATGCAAGATTACAGTTACGTCTTGCTACTTCTACTTACACTTAGGTCACACTACACATACATGTACATGTTTATTTATACACACTCATCTGAGTTTTCTTTGATTTTTATCTTAATAGTTCTTGGTCTTATTACTTTTCCTTTTATATCCATGGGGAAGTGGAATAAGAATCTTTCCTCCGTGAGCCATGCGTGTTGTAAAAGTCAACTAAAATGCCGGGAACAATGGGCTAGTAACCCCTTTTCCTGTAATTACTAAAAAGAATAAGAAAATTGTCAAAGTGGGAAGTCTGAATGTGCGTGGATGTTGTGCAAATGATAAGAAAGAGATGATTGTGGATGTTATGAATGAGAAGAAGCTGGATGTCCTGGCTTTAAGTGAAACAAAGCTGAAGGGGGTGGGAGAGTTTCAGTGGAGAGGAATAAATGGGATTAGGTCAGGGGTTTCAAATAGTTAGAGCTAAAGAAGGAGTAGCAATAATGTTGAAGGATAAGTTATGGCAGGAAAAGAGGGACTATAAATGTATTAATTCAAGGATTATGTGGAGTAAAATAAAGGTTGGATGTGAAAAGTGGGTTATAGTAAGCGTATATGCACCTGGAGAAGAGAAGTGTTGAGGACAGAGATTTTGGGAAATGTTGAGTGAATGCGTGGGGAGTTTTGAACCAGGTGTGAGAGTAATGGTGGTTGGGAATTTCAATGCTAAAGTGGGCAAAAATGTTGTGGAGGGAGTAGTAGGTAAATTTGGGGTGCCAGGGGTAAATGAAAATGGGGAGTCTTTAATTGAGCTATGTGTAGAAAGTGGTTTGGTAATAAGTAATACATATTTTATGAAGAAGAGAATAAATATACAAGGTATGATATAACACGTAATGAAAGTAGTTTGCTAGATTATGCATTGGTGGATAAAAGGTTAATGGGTAGGCTCCAGGATGTACACGTTTATAGAGGAGCAACTGATATATCGGATCATTATTTAGTTGTAGCTACAGTTACAGTAAGAGGTAAATGGGAAAAGAGGAAAATGCCAACAACAAGCAAGAGGGAGGTGAAAGTGTATATACTAAGGCAGGAGGAAGTTCGGGTGAGATATAAGAAACTATTGGCAGAAAGGTGGGCTGGTGCAAGTATGAGTAGTGGGGGGTTGAAGAGAGTTGGAATAGTTTTAAAAATACAGTATTAGAATGTAGGGCAGAGGTTTGTGGTTATAGGAGGGTGGGTGCAGGAGGAAAGAGGAGTGATTGGTGGAATGATGAAGTAAAGGGCGTGATAAAAGAGAAAAAGTTAGCTGATGATAAGTTTTTACAAAGCAGAAGTGTTATAAGAAGAGCAGAGTATATGGAGAGTAAAAGGAAGGTGAAGAGAGTGGTGAGAGAGTGCAAAAGGAGAGCAGATGATAGAGTGGGAGAGGCACTGTCAAGAAATTTTAATGAAAATAAGAAAAAAAATTGGAGTTAAAAAAGTTAAGAAATCCTAGAGAACGAATGGATTTGCCAGTTAAAAACAGAGTAAGGGAGTTAGTAGATGGGAAGATGGAGGTTTTGGGTAGATGGCGAGAATATTTTGAGGAACTTTTAAATGTCGACGAAGAAAGGGAGGCGGTAATTTCATGCACTGGGCAGGGAGGTATACCATCTTTTAGGAGTGAAGAAGAACAGGATGTGAGTGTGGGGGAGATGTGTGTGAGGCATTACGTAGAATGAAAGGGGGTAAAGCAGTTGGAACTGACGGGATCATAGCAGAAATGTTAAAAGCAGGGGAGGGGGATATAGTGTTGGAGTGGTTGGTATTTTTGTTTAATAAATGTATGAAAGAGGGAAAGGTACCTAGGGATTGGCGGAGAGCATGTATAGTCCCTTTATATAAAGGGAAGGGGGACAAAAGAGATTGTAAAAATTATAGAGGAATAAGGTTACTGAGTATATCAGGAAAAGTATACGGTAGGGTTATAATTGAAAGAATTAGAGGTAAGACAGAATGTAGGATTGCGAACGAGCAAGGAGGTTTCAGAGTGGGTAGGGGATGTGTAGATCAAGTGTTTACATTGAAGCATATATGTAAACAGTATTTAGATAAAGCTAGGGAAGTTTTTATTGCATTTATGGATTTAGAAAAGGCATATGATAGAGAGGATAGGGGAGCATTGTGGCAGATGTTGCAAGTATATGGAATAGGTGGTAAGTTACTAAATGCTGTAAAGAGTTTTTATGAGGATAGTGAGGCTCAGGTTAGGGTGTGTAGAAGAGAGGGAGATTACTTCCCAGTAAAAGTAGGTCTTAGACAGGGATGTGTAATGTCACCATGGTTGTTTTATATATTTATAGATGGGGTTGTAAAAGAAGTAAATGCTAGGGTGTTCGGGAGAGGGGTGGGATTAAATTATGGGGAATCAAATACAAAATGGGAATTGACACAGTTGCTTTTTGCTGATGATACTGTGTTCATGGGAGATTCTAAAGAAAAATTGCCAAGGTTAGTGGATGAGTTTGGGAGTGTGTGTAAAGGTAGAAAGTTGAAAGTGAACATAGAAAAGAGTAAGGTGATGAGGGTATTAAATGATTTAGATAAAGAAAAATTGGATATCAAATTGGGGAGGAGTATGATGGAAGAAGTGAATGTTTTCAGATACTTGGGAGTTGACGTGTCGGCGGATGGATTTATGGAGGAGGAGGTTAATCATAGAATTCATGAGGGAAAAACGGTGAGTGGTGCGTTGAGGTATATGTGGAGACAAAAAACGTTATCTATGGAGGCAAAGAAGGGAATGTATGAAAGTATAGTAATACCAACACTCTTATATGGGTGTGAAGCTTGGGTTGTGAATGCAGCAGCGAGGAGGCGGTTGGAGGCAGTGGAGATGTCCTGTCTAAGGGCAATGCCTGGTGTAAATATTATGCAGAAAATTCGGAGTGTGGAAATTAGGAGATGATGTGGAGTTAATAAAAGTATTAGTCAGAGGGCTGAAGAGGGGTTGTTGAGGTGGTTTGGTCATTTAGAGAGAATGGATCAAAGTAGAATGGCATGGAGAGCGTATAAATCGGTAGAGGAAGGAAGGCAGGGTAGGGGTAGTCCTCGAAAAGGTTGGAAGGAAGGGGTAAGGAAGGTTTCGTGTTCTGAGCACCTCTGCAAAAACAGTGATTGTGTGTGTGAGAGGTGAAAGTGTTGAATGATGATGAAAGTGTTTTCTTTTTGGGGATTTTCTTTCTTTATTGGGTCACCCTGCCTCGGTGGGAGACGGCCGATTTAAAAAAAATGTGTATATATATATATATATAATATATATATATATATATATAATATTATATAAAAATATATATAATATATATATATATATATATATAATAATATATATATTATATAATTATATATATATATATATACACACACACACACATAGGCACACATACATACACACACGCGCAGCTCCAGGGCCAGGAGCAGAAACTCGACCCCTGCAACCACATGCAGGTGAGCACACACACACACACACACACACACACACACACACCATCTTGGCTGCCGCTCCCTCCACTCATCCCGCAAATTGTGCGGTTATTTTGGTCCGGTTTACATCCTCTTATCCGGCCCCCGCAGGGCATAATTTATGGCTATTCTAATTCATGGTAGATTAATGGTGGTAATGGAGAGGCGAGACTGTGGCCTTAATTGAGAAATTAGTCAGAGGAAAGCTATTTCCCCCAGAGTGACGAGATGCTGCGAGACATTTATGTCTGTGAATAAAAATCTTAAGAGACAGATTGTACTCTCCACATGATGGCTGATGAAGTCAAGTAAAGTACACAGGTGTTGCTACCTTATTCCTGCCTGAAATACATTTGCATGCTAGTGGCTTTCTCTGTGCTAAACAATATTTTATTACATGTAAACTACGCTTTGAAGACTATGAAATAAAGTTGTTAATTTTTTTATTGTTTATTGTTGAGTTATCGCTTCATAATGATTGAGAGGAATTAAGAATTGGTTCACACTCGATACTTTGGCTGGGATCAATAGGTTGGTGTGGTTAAGCTTCATTTGATGGCTGCAGATTGTGGTCAGTATGTTGGATGTGGGTTGTGGTCAACATGTTGGCTGCAGATTGGATGTGGGTTGTGGTCAATGTGTTGGATGTGGGTTGTGGTCAGTATGTTGGCTGTGGGTTGTGGTCAATGTGTTGGCTGTGGGTTGTGGTCAGTATGTTGGCTGTGGGTTGTGGTCAGTATGTTGGCTGTGGGTTGTGGTCAGTATATTGGTTGTGGGTTGTGGTCAGTATATTGGTTGTGGTTTGTGTCAGTATATTGGTTGTGGGCTGTGGTCAGTATGTTGGTTGGGGTTGTGGTCAGTATGTTGGTTGTGGTCAGTATGTTGGCAGTGGGTTGTGGTCAGTATGTTGGTTGGGGGTTGTGGTCAGTATGTTGGTTGTGGGTTGTGGTCAGTATGTTGGCTGTGGGTTGTGGTCAATATGTTGGCTGTGGTTGTGGCCCAGTATGTTGGCTGTGGGTTGTGGTCAGTATGTTGGCTGTGGGTTGTGGTCAGTATGTTGGCTGTGGGTTGTGGTCAGTATATTGATTGTGGGTTGTGGTCAATATGTTGTTGTGGGTTGTGGTCAGTATGTTGGTTGTGGATTGTGGCCAGTATGTTGGTTGTGGTTGTGGTCAGTATGTTGGTTGGGGGGTGTGGTCAGTATGTTGGTTGAGGGTTGTGGTCAGTATGTTGGTTGTGGGTTGTGGTCAGTATGTTGATTGTGGGTTGGGGTCAGTATGTTGGTTGTGGTTGTGGTCAATATGTTGGTTGTGGGTGTGGTCAATATATTATCTGTGGGTTGTGGTCAGTATGTTGGCTGTGGGTTGTGGTCAGTATGTTGGCTGTAGGTTGTGGTCAGTATGATGGCTGTGGGTAGTGGTCAGTATGTTGGCTGTGGTTGTGGTCAGTATGTTGGTTGTGGTCAGTATGTTGGCTGTGGGTTGTGGTCAGTATGTTGGTTGTGGGTTGTGGTCAATATGTTGGTTTTGTGGGTTGTGGTCAATATGTTGGTTGTGGGTTGTGGTCAGTATGTTGGTTGTGGGTTGTGGTCAGTATGTTGGTTGTGGGGTGTGGTCATATGTTGGTTGTGGTCAGTATGTTGGTTGTGGTCAGTATGTTGGTTGTGGTCAGTATGTTGGTTGTGGTTGTGGTCAATATGTTGGTTGGGGTCAGTATGTTGGTTGTGGTCAGTATGTTGGTTGTGGGTTGTGGTCAATATGTTGGTTGTGGTCAGTATGTTGGTTGTGGGTTGTGGTCAATATGTTGGTTGTGGGTTGTGGTCAGTATGTTGGCTGTGGGTTGTGTCAGTATGTTGGTTGTGGGTTGTGGTCAGTATGTTGGTTGTGGGGTGGGGTCAGTATGTTGGTTGTGGTCAGTATGTTGGTTGTGGTCAGTATGTTGGTTGTGGGTTGTGGTCAATAGTTTGGTTGTGGTCAGTATGTTGGTTGTGGGTTGTGGTCAATATGTTGGTTGTGGGTTGTGGCCAGTATGTTGGTTGTGGGTTTTGGTCAATATGTTGGCTGTGGGTTGTGGTCAATATGTTGGTTGTGGTCAATATGTGGGTTGTGGTCAATATGTTGGTTGTGGGTTGTGGTCCAATATGTTGGTTGTGGGTTGTGGTCAATATATTGGTTGTGGGTTGTGGTCAATTTTGTTAGTTTGTGGGTTGTGGTCAGTATGTTAGTTGTGGGTTTTGGTCAATATGTTGGTTGTGAGTTGTGGTCAATATATTGGTTGTGGGTTGTGGTCAGTATGTTAGTTGTGGGTTGTGGTCAGTATGTTAGTTGTGGGTTGTGGTCAGTATGTTAGTTGTGGGTTGTGGTCAATATGTTGGTTGTGAGTTGTGGTCAATATATTGGTTGTGGGTTGTGGTCAGTATGTTAGTTGTGGGTTGTGGTCAATATGTTGGTTGTGAGTTGTGGTCAATATATTGGTTGTGGGTTGTAGTCAGTATGTTAGTTGTGGTCAATATGTTGGTTGTGAGTTGAAGCCAAACATGTATTAGTGAGTTAAGCTGAGACACACAAGTCATAGTAGATGTTTGCAAAATAAAATAATTATATCCTTACCAATTTAATAATAAAATCTTGTAAACAGATATAATAACGGATTCTAATTCCTGTGTATAGTGTAATATACCTTACAATTATAAATGCAGTAATATTTCACTGTAAGATTGAGGCACTGCTCTACTTTAGGATTGCAGAGACACTGAAATGTGAAAGTAATGTTTCACTGCTTAATTCTGAAAGCACTGTCCCACTCCTGAATTATGGAGAATAGGAACAACTTGAGAATTTGGCTTAAATGGCAAAGCTCTTCTTGCCGAATAAGACCTGCGAAAATTTGTGTATGCAATAACTTCGCAAAAATCATTCTGAACCTAACGATAAAAAATTATTTCAGTGTTTATTATTAAATTATTGCAAAGTTATCTAAAATATATTTAGTTGGAATAGGCTAAATTAAGTTGCGCTTGTTATAAGTTTAGGTTAGTTTTCTAAGGTTCTTTTGGTACAAAATTATTATTTTTTCCATTAACATAAACGAATAAAAATATGTCTTTAAAGGTATATGTGAAAATTTTAGAAATGGCTTAATTTTAAATGAGTTCTTGCTAATTGACTAATTTTACCTATTTGGCATCTGTTTGGTGTACTAACTCGTTGGGCTAGTACACTAAACAGGGAGTAGGCCGAAATTAGCTCAGTCACCCACACCACCGTATGTCCTCGTATGACGGTAAAACACCTAGCTTAGCTGGGTGCGTCATTTTTGGAGGATTGCGTGGTCCTGTGGGTTAGAGCGTCATGTGTTTTTGCTCACTATGACTAGTTGCAGTGTTATTGATCAATACCACTCGTTCGTGGTTGCTATATATATATATATATATATATATATATATATATATATATATATATATATATATATATATATATATATATATATATATATATATATATATATGTCGTGCCGAATATGTAAAACTGGTCAATTAGAAAGAACTCATTTAAAATTAAGTCCTTTCTAAGATTTTCTCTTATACGTTTAAAGATATATTTTTTTTCAATAATGTTAATGTAAAAATTTCTAATTTTGCTCCAAAAGCATCTTAGAAAACTTACCTAACTTTATTATAACAAAAACAATTTATTTTAGCCTAACCCAACTAAATATATTTTAGATTTGTTTACAGTAATTTAATACTAAACAAACACGGTGAAATACATTTTTTTCGTTAGGCTCAGAATGATTTTCGCGAATTTATTACAAACACAAATTTTCGCTTGTCCTATATGGCAAGATGAGCGTTGCTATTAAGCCAAGATCGCATATATATATATATATATATATATATATATATATATATATATATATATATATATATATATATATATATATATATATATATATATATATATATATCACACACACACACACTTAACAATTCACTGGTGAAATTATTTATAAACACTATCTCTCAGTCCACAGCAGGATTCGAACTCTGCTTTAATTTGAGAGATGATGTTTATACATAGATATAAATAATCGAAATGGTTGGGAAATCAAACCGTGGTCCGACATGCTACAGTCCCCGAATTATAACACTGAGCCACAAAGTTTACAAAAGAAAGATTTCATCTTGATTTTATAAGCTTCGTCGCTCAGTAGTACAGTCTCGGGCCTTATACATACCTAGAGTTAATTGCATCACACAATCTTGGACATTATTTGGCTTGAAATTGTATGGGGCAACAGAGGCATATTGTACAGTTCCACCGAAGAGTTGAGGATGGAGTTCTATGGTGTTTTTGTTCGCAGTGTAGTAAAGAGTCGAAGATTTTTTCTAGGTTGAGGGTTATGGTTGTCGATTTCAATTTCTTAGAGGTGAGAGAGTCTTGACCTTCAGGTGAAGTTGTATTGTGTATGGTGGTGGCTGCAGGCTGAGCAGGCGAAGTGGAATGGGCGACTGGTGGGTCCGGGTGATTACCAGTTGTTATTGTGTTACTCACGTCATTCGATTCATCAAGTGCGAGAGAATGACACTAAAAAATCCGTGCTTTGTCTGCACGAAATTTTGTTTCAGTGATGAAATATATTGCTTCCTATATCCTATTTAATTTTTTAGCTAACGCATAAGCTACTTTGTAACTCTCCCTGGTTAAAAAAAAAAAACTTGTTGGGAAAACCTGCGTTGCGTAGATTTATATTTTTCCATAAGCTGTGTTCCTGTGAACTGGGATGGACTTGGTTCATGTTTGGTCTCATAGTGCCGACGTACATTGTACTCCTTTAAAACTGGAACAGTTTTGTGGCATACGACACACAAGGCTTTATCACCAGCTTGTACAAAGAAATAATTTACTTCCCATTTTTCATTAAACAGGCGGTGTTGAGAAATGGTTTACCAGCTAAGGTTAGAGATTAAATATAGGGGAACCTTATCTGATAAGACAGCTATCGCCCACACAGCCGCCCCTGCAGGCGAGGTCTTGAGAAGCTGTCTTGACCACTTCTCAACGGGCTGAAATAAAGTATATTAAGTATGATTATAAATTACCCCTAGGGGATGTTATGTCAGCATATATCAGACACTGATGGCTGATGACACTTACTTGTGTGGACTCAGAGGTCCACTTATCACTGGGGTTTATGATAAGTGACTAACTCGTAACTTATACTCAACTGCACAGTCAATAGTAGTACATCACGAGTTAGAACACTTACCTGGGTATATGTATCTGACCCGTAGTTACGCCCGGGTATCCGATGTGTTGATTGAAGAATAGTGTTCTTTGAAAAATGTCGCACTACACTCTGTTGGATCACAACACTCGTTGTTACACTGTTCATCAATAATTGTTCACACCATAATGTCACTAAAGAAGCTGATCACACTTCTCTGTAAGTGTTTATTGAGATTCTTTTGTGCAAAACGCGTGGAACATTGTTCTTTGTTGTTTATCCTGGCACGTCAATGTCTCTCTCAGTAGAGTCAAAAGTAATCTGACCTCACAGTCTCCTACGCCGCTGCAATGCCCCTAGAACATAAAGGAAAAGCTGACCTAGTACTTTTTGCTTCCTTGCCAAACTTCCTCCATGAAGCAAAGCAGAATGCTTGATTCTTGCTGTCTTAAGTATAGACAACAATGTACACTATCTTTACCACTGTAATAAAGTGGGGGCAGAATTTTCCTTAATTGTCCAGCTAAGGTAAGAGATAGACTGTCTCTTATTAAACTACACTTTGCAACACTGGACTCTTGCAAGGAGCAGTGGTCGCTTGACCACGTCACATACTCGTATTGCATCTGGGATCAATTACTTGCTGTAGCAGTAAACAAGATGCTTGCCCCTTCTGAGAGGTCTGGGCCCCTCAGGGCTAAAAGGGGCTGAAGGGGGCTGATACCTCCCTCCTGGAGAAAATTTCTCCACAGGCGGCACTCTGTAGTGTTCTTTCCTTCCATAACTGAAGGGTATAGCTGAAAAAAAAGAGAAAAGATTAGAATTAAACTGGGAACAAATTTTCACAAATTGTTACAAGCAGCAAAATCCTTAACTTTAAGTAACTGAAGTGACTGAAAATGAGGGTTAATTGATTTTACTATTTATAAATATTTCAACTTGCTGCAGGCCGCATAAAATCTCGTGGCGGGCCGCATGTGGTCCAAGGGCAGCAGTTTGGAGACCCCTGGCCTGGAGGGATAGGACAATAAATGTGTTATGAAAGCTGGGTTGTAGGGAGAGACAGGACACAGATGGTGCCGCTGATACAGACAAATCACATAAAGGCTGTCTGTAAAATCTTCCTATTGTAAGCTTCGTGGCTCATAAGCTATGTCATAAATCATAGGCTACTTCATAAATGTTTAGTATTTCCTCATCTATGTATTCTGGGCTGCAAATCAAAAGAACTCTCAAGAACATGGAGGCGAACACAGAATGTTTTACTGTCATGATGTGATAAATAATGGTGTACATAAAGGCAGATAATTTTTTGGTTTTCTGTACACTTTGAATTTAAATTCTTGGCTCCATTTAATAAAACATAAAAATGGCAAAGGGTTATTTTCTTCAAACTCTACAGTAAACTGTGGATGGAGCTAGAATGTTTAAGTCAAACAGGAATTAAATTCTTGAAGAGTTCTGTTAAGCAATATGGTTTAAAGAAATCTATAGACAAATTGTTAAGGACTGGTGAGAGAGGATTTCCCATTGCCATACCAAACTTCTGAGCATAAAACTCGTCACTGAAAAACTTTGCATCAACAAAGTAAAGTTGAATAAGCTCAATAATTGTAGACACAGTCAGTGGTAAATCATAATTACAGAGGTCACTGGATAGGAAACTTAAGTCATCAACCGAGATTTTGTGAACAACGATGTGGCGTCAAAACTGACCATACTGCAATCATTTAAGTTAGTCAAGGTGCTTAGTTTGACAATCAAATTAATATTCCTAACATTAAAGTTGGAAACTACCCACAATTTGGCTCAATATACCGTCTAGCCATTTAGATAATTTGTTGGCGAATGAGCCAATGGAATTAATTAAGGGTCTGGCTGGACTGTTTGGCTTATGTATTCTGAAGATTCATAAATATTTGGTAAAGATGGGTTTGTTGACATGAATTTTTTTTCAGTTTATCTTCGCTTTTCAGTACTCGTTTTATTGTTATATTGAAATTACTATTAACTGAAACTAATTGATTCTTTCTGAGTCTGCAATTAGTATCTGTATCTGTTTTATTCAAAATTACTACGGCATATGTTTTGTCTGAGTAAGATGAACATTTTCAAAAATTTTAAAATTTTCACGTGCATTAAAAATCTCCGAAGGCAACTTAGAATATTTTGTTTAGTCATGAAACTATAAACTATACGCTAAGAAGTTTTAGTACCTTACATACAAATTATTACAATAATGCAGTAGACTGCATAACACCATTATAATGATTTCATCAATGGATAAATCGGTAGATTTTTCCAAGTTGCAAAAAAACTTTTACAATTTCCACATTACTGACTTTTGTAGAAGCTGCAAAACTTAGACTGAAACTAAGAGCAGTGGTTGTGTTTGATCTAATGTTACATCTGGCAAGTTAAACTCGCTATTAAGTACAAACTTTGCATGATAAATGCAGAGATTAATAAGCTCAGTGATTGTTGACACAGACAATGGTGAATCATAATAAGAGAGATCTTCACATGGGAAACTTAAGTCATCAACTGGGACATATTTTATAAGTCTTCTGTTGAATACTAAGATATCATCTGTTTCTTGTGATCTTACTGTGTGTGTGTGTGTGTGTGTGTGTGTGTGTGTGTCTGTGTCTGTGTAAATATATATATATATATATATATATATATATATATATATATATATATATATATATATATATATATATATATATATATATATACACACACACACACACAGGCGGTCTTAACAATGCAAGACAAGCCACGGGGGAATGGAAATCTTTAGCTCAAGTACTTTCACGCTTCTCAGTGCATCATCAGGAGCTGTGCAATGTTGCAAAGGTAACAAGAGGAGAAGTAGAGTAAGTTTTCAGAATGGTTGTGTGGAGCCAGTCAGGCAGCTGGCTGGCTCCACACTACCATTCTCTGACTGGCACTTGTTTTTGTGGTACAAAATTATTAATTTTTACATTAACATAAATGAGAAAATGTATCACTAAACGTATAAGAGAAAATTTTGGAGAGGACTAAATTGTAAATGAGTTCTTGTTAATTGACCAGTTTTACCTATTCGGCACGACATTATATACAAATTATATATATATATATATATATATATATATATATATATATATATATATATATATATATATATATATATATATATACCGGTCCAAAAATACATGTTAATTTTAAAACTTCAAACGAAGTGCGCTCCATAATGTAATTTTATTCCACTCTATGAACCTGTACTGTGTGCCAAAATTTGGACCATTTCACGCACATTTAAAGGTTGCACAAAAGTTCATCTTTGTTTTTTTCTCTATCGCAGATGGTATCCTCAGCACTGAGTACACGAAGTGCACTGGAATGGTGGTTAGTAGGGTGTTCCTCGAGTTTTCCTCGACTGCCCGGCTTCCAACGCGAGATGACGTACTTCGCATGTCACAATTCTTTCACCTGAAGCAGACTCTACTTTCACTTTTCGTCGCCTTGATTTATATCCGGTTCTGGAATGAGGCTCCACGTGGCGTGCAAGCCCCTCGCAATGACATGGACTTCCTCCAAACCCTTCGAGCGTATCCAGAGAGATCGCGAATGCTGCTGTCATCGCCTTTGCACGCCATCTCTGGTATCTGGTGGAGCACCTGGTTGGATTGTCGTTCTTCAATGATAAAGTTCACATTGCGACAAAGCGCAAGGTTGTTAGGTAAGACA
>NC_069455.1:17660292-17705292 GCF_026875155.1 Cherax quadricarinatus | reverse complement strand
CACCCCCCACACACACACCCCCCACACACACACACACACACACACACACACACCACACACACACACACACACCACACACACACACACACACACACACACACCCCACACACACGCACACACACCCCACACACACGCACACACACCCCACACACACACCCAACATACACAACACACACACACCCCACACACCCCACACGCACACACACCCCACACGCACACCACCCCCCCCACACACACGCACCCCACACACACACACCCCACACACACACACACCCCACACACACACACACCCCACACACACACACACCCCACACACACACACCCCACACACACACACACACCCCACACACACACACCCCACACACACACACCCCCACACACACACACACACACACACACACACACACACACACACCCCTCACACACACACACACACGGTGAGGGCCTGGGTTCGATTCCCAGCCAGAGTAGAAACATTGGACGTGTTTCTTTCCACCTGTTGTCTATGTTCCCCATCAGTAAAATGGGTACCTGGGTGTTAGTCGACTGGTGTGGGTCGCATCCTGGGACACTGACCTAAGGAGGCCTGGTCACAGACCGGGCCGCGGGGGCGTTGACCCCCGGAACTCTCTCCAGATAAACACACACCCTCACACACACACACACACACACACACACACACACACACACACGTAAAAGCAGAAGTGGGTAAAATCCTGAACATAGCAAATGAATCAATATTGGAAACCACTTGACGATTTTCTCGCAAACGAAATCATAAATTTAGAAATATGAAGAAAAATAAAAAAAAGACTTAAAATGGGAGAAGGAGATGCAGAGGAAAATAAAATGTCGTTGTCAATAATAACTTCGTTAACAGGTCCCTCTGGGGGCCGTTTCCGGTGAAATGTTTGTTGATGTGGGGTGTTGATGACGCACGGGGGGGGGGGGGAAGGAGGTTTTTTTTTTTGGCAGTGTTTGGGGAAAGTGTTGAGTGCATCTGAGGGGAATAGGTGTTTGTGAATTGTGTTGAGTTTGAAGAGTTTTGCGACCGTCTAGAGAAGAGAAGGGAGGTTTCCAGGAAGTGTATCTGGGGAATATGTTGAGAGTGTGTGGGGGAGAGTGCGAGAAAAGTGTGTTGAAAATGGGTGGAAGGGGATGGAATGGGATGTGGAGAACGGATTGTGAGAGTGGGATGTGGAGAAACTGATTGTGAGAGTGGGATGTGGAGCACTGATTGTGAGAGTGGGATGTGGAGCACTGATTGTGAGAGTGGGATGTGGAGCACTGATTGTGAGAGTGGGATGTGGAGCACTGATTGTGAGAGTGGGATGTGGAGCACTGATTGTGAGAGTGGGATGTGGAGCACTGATTGTGAGAAGTGGGATGTGAGCACTGATTGTGAGAGTGGGATGTGGAGCACTGATTGTGAGAGTGGGATGTGGAGCACTGATTGTGAGAGTGGGATGTGGAGCACTGATTGTGAGAGTGGGATGTGGAGCACTGATTGTGAGAGTGGGATGTGGAGCACTGATTGTGAGAGTGGGATGTGGAGCACTGATTGTGAGAGTGGGATGTGGAGCACTGATTGTGAGAGTGGGATGTAGATATAATAATGTGGAGAGCATTACTTTCCAGATAATAATTGCTTTTAGTAAATAAGTTTATTCAGGTACAGGTACACACAGAGTTACATAAATTATCATATATATCAGCATTTGTGTAGATTACCCAGAATAACTCAAAAAAGTCAGCCAAAGCGACTTATTTTCATTGGGTCCTTGTAACTTATGGGGTCAACATTTTGGCTCATTCGTCGCTAATAAAAGGGAAAACTTGTATCCAGGAGAGAAAGAGAGAGAAAGAGAGAGAGAGAGAGAGAGAAGAGAGAGAGAGAGAGAGAGAGAGAGAGAGAGAGAGAGAGAGAGAGAGAAGGAAACATGAAGATAAGAGAGTATTCCTCCACACTTATATTTTCTCTGTAACTGTCTTACCGAACATGCTTTAGTTCCTTCCCCTCTTATGTCCTTAAATTTACCACCTTGGTAGTTGCCTCTCCTCAACATGCCTGCCTTTTAATCAAGTAATTAAAGGTTACTGAAACATATTTTATAATACAACGGAAGACAACACTTCTTCGACACGAGAGACGAAAAAAAATCGTCATTACGATGGAGATTGTGGAAAGGGGAAAAAAGTTAAGTAAAACTCCACACACGAATTCAAGTATATATTTGACACAAACCGAGTGTTAGTCAAGACAGGGAAGGGTCCCGGAGCTGTAGCTTTTGGTATGCTACACAGACAGGTACAAAGTCAAAAACGGACACCCAGCCTTGGCATCCCGAACGCAGTGGAAAATCCTGTGAACATCCGATGGTTCGACTGCAAATCATTTGAAGTGAGTTGTAAAGTGATTATGGCAGGAAAGGGAGATGAAGGGTGAGTAAATGGTGAGAGAGGGAGACGGAGAGAGTAACAGCCAGGGTGAATAATAGTGAGGAGGAATACGAGGGGGATATCTCCCAGGGTCAATAGAATTTGCAGTAATAGTCATGGTATAAATGAGAAGGATAATATATCAGTATGAACATGGAGGGAGAGAAACATATGAATATAGGAAGGAGGGGAAACAAAGCTAATGTATAAACCAAGGGGAACAGGTTTCAACTCTCCGAAGATGTCGTCTCCCTATACCTAAAGCCTCCCCAAAGCCATACCCCCTCCATTGCAATCCTATTTTATGCGTCACATTGTGGAAACAAAAGCTTGTTATGATTGGTCACTATATTCCATCACACAAGATGGGTAGCATACACGAAGTAATGAAGTCTATCAACCTGAGTTGGAGACTTCAGTATTGCGCCGAGGATATCGTCAAACATTTCACTGTGGGTTTAATAGAAACCAGAACATCAAAGGTTTCATTCTAGCGGTGCTAGTGTAACTATTTCGTGGTCATTACCATCTCTAAGAACTGCCTACCACACAAAGGGCAGTGAAACTTGTTGAAGATGTCTACAGGCAAAGTAATGAATAGAAATGTAATATATATGCACCTTCATGTATACATACACATACTTATGCATATAACAGTCAGCATTATATTACACTGGTAAATTCCAATCATATCCCTCTTATTTCTCGTAACTATGTATGCCAGCAGTTTCTTCTGTGACAAGCTAATTGGCATAGCTGACAATTTCATGCTCTCTTATAACTAATATGATAGATTGACCTGGAACCATGTTCCCTTTAGTATTAACATGGTTTAAATTTAGTTCATTGTTGCTATCATTCCCTGTGCAGCTGAGGTCTGAAAAGAAGTTCAAGAAGAAATTATTTTTTATATTATCCCATGGCTGAGTGAGTAGGTGTAACAGAAGGTCCTCGCTGAAGGTTTGTGTATAGCGCGTAACTGGTGAAGTTGGGAAACGCGAGTCATTCAGGAATATACAATATCCTCTTTCAAATTCTGTGAACGCTAATAAGTAGGTACTAGTATTAGATTAAATACTTCTTGTAATATTTGTTTTGTGTTAATTTAATATGTTTATTATGCACCCCATACCCATCCTGTGGGCGGTAGTCAAAAGATTACAGAGGCACATAATTGGTCCATGGACTGGACTCTAAAGTTTTGATAGCTGAGCAAGTTCTACAGGTAATGAACTCACAATTACAAAGGTAATGAACTCACAATTTACAAAGGTAATGAACTCACAATTTACAAAGGCAATGAGCTCCAGGTAGGTCTGGTCACAATCATGACAAGTTACAAAGGTATTTACAGATTACAGAGGTACGTAATGGGTCCAGTGTTAGTAATCGTAATTGCATTTTTTTTCATGTTAGTGCAAGAAGCACTTATGAATTACTGTGTAATAAGCCTGAAGAAGAATACAAACGAGAGATAACCCAGAAAGACTACAAAAGAAATCTGGAGAAGCTGCAGGATTAGTTTGCAAACGAAAACCAATCCTGCTTTTACTCCGAAAATCTTCAGAGTAAAAGCTTGAGGGACAAACCGTTGGGGTAAACTAAGTACCGAGGATATCGCCTGACGTAAACATCAGCTGAGTAACATCTGAGGTAAATAATCTGATAAATCTAGGATTGGCTCTCTTGATCCACAACTAAGTCATTCACTACACTATACACAGCATACGTCAAGCCCTTTTTGGAGTATGCAGCGCCGTTGTGGAACCTCGCTAAGCACGTCAAGTACCCGGAAAAAAGGACGTAGGTCTTCATCGAGAGTAGCCATGGAGCTAAGGAATGTGAGATAGTAGAGACTGAGATAAATAAATCACTAGAAAACAGAAGGACATGAGGTAACATGATAATGATTGTCAGTGTACTGAGAGGAACTGACACGGTGTTCATGAGGCAGGAAAAAGGAACATAAGGGCACAACGGGAAGTTAAAAGCACAGATGAATCACAGGAAATACTTCATAAGCCTCAGAGTTATCAGGAAGTAGAATGAGCTGGACAGCAAAAATAAAAGCAATAGGCATGACAGTGTTCACGCATCCAGGAGGATGTAAACCCAGCAGCAACCATCGGACAGGATGGGCCAGGAGCCGAGACCCAACCCCTGCAACCACAAATGGGTGAGTACATATATACAGACATATACCTTGGGAAGGGACAAAAGCAGCAACAGAGAACGAGACCAGTCATTAAGAGGAAGGGAGCGAGCATGGTCGATTAGGCAGACCCGAGCGAGGGTGGCCAGGCATCCTTCACTGTGAGTGTGGAGGATGGCCAGGCATCCTTCACTGTGAGTGTGTGGAGGATGGCCAGGCATCCTTCACTGTGTGGAGGATGGCCAGGCATCCTTCACTGTGTGGAGGATGGCCAGGCATCCTTCACTGTGTGGAGGATGGCCAGGCATCCTTCACTGTGTGGAGGATGGCCATGCATCCTTCACTGTGTGGAGGATGGCCAGGCATCCTTCACTCACGTTATGTTTCACCTTCCGTCATATATAACATGTACAAGGAATGTTCTCATGCGTGTTAGCTCTTAGTTATGATTATTATAACAATAACTTCATACATGTGGATCAAGCAGCCAGGTATACCATTATGCCCCACATTGTACAACATGGCGATACAATGTGATAATTTTCACTGCATCACACAGCATACAACATATCTTATTACTATAACCTACGGTCTATAACACATGAATATGTTTAACGTGCTATCATACCACACACTAGGAGAACATGATATCATACTTCAGTTTCACTCACTAACATACGTCACAGTGTCCAACATAACATCCTTATATTTCACGTATCATCACACTTCAGTGTACGATACAATATTATCAGAGGTGTGTTAAGATCTTGGTAGGCCCTGGACACAGTTGTGTGTGTACTCACCTAATTGTACTCACCTAATTGTGGTTGCAGGGGTCGAGACTCAGCTCCTGGCCCCGCCTCTTCACTGATCGCTACTGGATCCTCTCTCTCTCTGCTTCCTGAGCTTTGTCATACCTCTTCTTAAAACTATGTATGGTTCCTGCCTCCACTACTTCACTTGCTACAACCCACTGCTGAAAACTCAATGAAAAATACTTCCAAAACGTCCCTGTGACTCGTCTGAGTCTTCACTTCCGTTGTACCCCCTTGTCCCTGTGTCCCCCTCGGGAACACCTATCTCTGCCACCTTGTCTTTTCCCCCGCGTACTGATGTCTTATCATGTCCCCCCTGACCCTTCTGTCCTCCAGGCGTCAGCCCGTTTTTCCCTTAACCTTTTCCCCACGACATTCCCTTGACTCGGGGACTAGCCTTTTTGCAAACCTTTGACTTTCTCTAACTTTTTGACGTGCTTGACCGGGTGTGGGTTCCAACTGGTCGCATACTCCAGTATGGGCCAACAACACAGAAACAGTGTCTTGAACGATTCCTTATTGGGGTTCGAACGCTATTCTCGGTTTGCCGGGCCCTGTATCCAGCGGTTTTTTTGGTTGAGGTTCCTCCGGTGATTACTGGGTTTTATGGTCCCCCCCCAAGGTCTTCTCCCTGATAGGTCTGTAGTCTTTTCCCCTAGCCTATTTTCTGTCTGGGGCTTTTTTCCCTCCCCAATCTTCTGACTTTGCTTTTTCTGGGTTGAATTCGGGAGCCTTACTGCCACATGTCCACCCTCCAGGGCCTTTGCAGTCCGCCTCATCCTCGTCCATTTAATTCTTCTCATAACTCACGCACGCGAACAGGACACTTCAGAGTCTATTCCCTTCCATCATGTCGTTCACATATATCAAAAATAGCACTGGTCCTAGAACTGACCCCTGTGGGACCCCGCTCGTAACAGGCGCCCACTGTGATACCTCTTCACGTACCATGACTCGTTGCTGCCTCCCTGTCAGGTATTCCTTATCCATTGCAGTGCCCTTCCTTTTATGTGTGCCTGATCCTCCAGCTTCTGCACTAATCTCTTGTGGGGAACTGTGTCAAAGGCCTTCCTGCAGTCTAGGAAAACGCAATCTACCCAACCCTCTCTCTCGTGTCTTACTTTCTGTTACCTTGTCATAAAACTCCAGGAGGTTTGTGATACAAGATTGCCTTCCATGAACCCATGCTGGTTTTCATTTATAATCTTGTTCCTTTCCAGTGTTCGACCACTCTCCTCCTGATAATCTTCTCCATGACTTTGCACACAATACATGTCAGAGACACAGGTCTGTAGTTTAGTGCCTCGTTTCTGTTTCCTTTCTTAAATATGGGGACTACATTAGCTGTCTTCCATTTCTCTCAGTAGTTGCCCAGTTTTCAAGGATGTGTTGAAGATTGTGGTTAGAGGCACACACAGCATCTCTGCTCCTTCTCTAAGGACCCATGGGGAGATGTTGTCCGGTCCCATCGCCTTTGAGGTGTCAAGGTCACTTAAGAGCTTCTTCACCTCCTCCTCAGTTGTTCGTATGTCCATCCAACACTTGTTGGTATATTCCCTCTTGATGTTCCCTTCTGTGCTGTCTTCCCACAGCCCTTCCTGTCTCTACTGTAAAAACTTCCTTAAATCTCCTGTTCAGCTCCTCACATACCTCCTGATCATTTCTTGTGAGTTCTCCACCTTCTGTCCTTAATCTGATCACCTGGTCTTTGACTGTTGTCTTCCTCCTGATGTGGCTATACAACAGTTTCGGGTCAGTCTTGATTCTCGATGCTATGTCATTTTCATACTGTCGCTGGGCCTCCCTCCTTACCTGTGCGTACTCATTCCTGGCTCTGCGACTGATCTCCCTATTTTCGTGTGTTTCTCTGCCTTCTGTACTTTTTCCATTCTCTATTGCACTTTGTTTTTGCCTCCTTACACCGTCGGTAAACCAGGGGCTTGTTCTGGTCTTCCCGTTGTTACTGTTGCCCTTGGGAATGAACCTTTCCACTGCCTCCTTGCATTTTGTTGCTACATATTCCATCATTTCATTTACTGGCTTTCCTGCCAGTTTCTCTGTCCCACTGGACCTCCCGCATGAAGTTCTTCAACCCTATGTAGTCCCCTCTTTTATAGTCAGGCTTTTCCCATTCTACTCCTGTTATTCTCTCCACTTGCAGCTCTACTATGTATTCAAAGCACAGAACCACGTGGTCGCTAGCTCCTAGGGGACTCTCATACTTGATGTCCTCAATGTCTGAGCTGCCCAGGGTGAACACAAGGTCCAATCTTGCTGGTTCATCCTCCCCTCTCTCACTCTGGTAGTGTCCTTAACATGTTGGTGCATGAGGTTTTTCCAGCACCACGTCCAACATCCTGGTTCTCCATGTTTCGGGACCCCCATGTGGCTCCAGGTTTTCCCAGTCAATCTCCCTGTGGTTGAAATCCCCCATAACCAGCAACTTTGCTCTGCTGGAGTGAGCTCTTCTTGCCACCTCAGCAAGTGTGTCCACCATTGCTCTGTTGCTCTCTTCATATTCCTCTCTTGGCCTCCTGCAGTTCTGTGGTGGATTATACATCACTGCAATGACCACTTTGTGTTCCCCAGACTGAAATGTACCTGCTATGTAGTCTCTTTCTCCTGTCTCATCTATTCCTTCCATTTTCTCGAATTTCCATCTGTTTTTTACGAGCAGAGCAACCCACCTCCCCCCCTACCCCTTCTATCTTTCCTCATGATCTGGTATCCTGGTGGGAAGATTGCATCTGTTATTGTCTCCATGAGTTTTGTTTCTGTAACTGCTATGATGTCTGGGGACTTCTCATTGATTCTTTCTTGCCATTCCTCATGTTTATTCGTTAATCCATCTGCATTTGTGTACCAAACCTTCAACTTCTGTTCTAATACTGTAACTGTGGTGCGGGGGGTGGAAACAGAGGATCGGTGTGTGATGGTTGGTTTGGAATGTTTCAGTTGCCTTGGGGTGTCGTGGCTGGAGTCCTTCTGCAGGTGTTTCTGGGGGTGCGCTTGTCCTTCCATTTGATCCTGGGTTATTCTGCTCTCCTTTTCATTTCCTCCCATTTCTCCTTTCGTTTTTGACTCTCTCTTTCATTGTCTTCCTTTCGTCCTGTGTTCTGTCTCGGTCGAGGTACACACTCCGGAACTCCTGCTTGCCTCTCAGCCGTGCTTTCTCCTGCAGGATCATGGTTCGGGTTGATTCTGCCTTGAAAATTACTTTGAGAGGCCGATTCCTTTTCTTTGTGAACCACCCAATTCTCCGAAAATTTGCCACCTGGGTCATGTCCCCCTCGCCTATCACCTTCATGATGTCTTCAATCGCTTTTTTCTCCTCCTGCTTTCTTTCATCATAAGTTTCCCCTTTAGCTTCGTCTAGCCCATAGACAAACACGGATCTCTCCCTTTCCACCTCCCACTGTGACTCCCATTGCATCCTCTGATGTGTTTTAGTTCCTTCCCGTGGAGTGTTCCTTCCTTCAGTCCCTTCCCTCGTTATGGCCCCTATGCTTCTTGGTTTATCCTTCCTGCTCACTTGCCCCTGGCCCCCACAGGTATCTGGTAAGGTCCTTGCACATGTCCTAGTTCCATCAATGTCTTCCAACCTCTCTTTCTGTCCTAGAGTGCTCCCTGTCTTTGTTTTGGCCCCATGTGGGTTTGACAGGACCTCTGCATACAGTTTAGTTTCCATGCTTCCTTCGGACCTGTTGTCTGTGTTCGATGTAGCCATTGCCGATGCTACTTCTGTAATATCTTTGTCTCTGTGCTGTTTCAGATGTCTCAGCTCCTCTTCTAATCTCTCTATCTTGATTTCTGCTGCTGTGGCCTGTTGCTTCCACCTTCTGCATTCTGCTGCTAACCTCTCTTCCATCTTCCTTTCCAGCTCATCTAGTCTCCTTCCCCAGTCTTCCTCCCTTTTTTTGAGCTCTATCTCCCATTCCTCCCTCTCAGATTCGTCCTTGGAGCCCCTTGTCCTCATCCTGGTTAGGGGGAGGGGAATAGACGGTTAGGAGAGGGGATGGATGGATGTGTGTGTGTGTGTGTGTGTGTGTGTGTGTGTGTGTGTGTGTGTGTGTGTGTGTGTATGTGTGTGTGTGTGTGTGTGTGTGTGTGTGTAGGCCTGCTAAGTACTTCTCTGTATATATGGTAACGATATATCTTTATCATAGTAAATAATGCAGTTATAAAAGTAGATTACAAATTATGAGGTCTGATTTTCTCCCTTTTCCCTGTATTATCAGTTAAAAAAAATGTAAAGGCTCTAGTCTCTCTCTCAAGGTTTACACTTGATTATTGACACCAAGGCAGTAAATAAAATATTCAAGTCTGATGACAGCATAAGAGGCTACCACCAGGTATGATTTGCACTAATAGAAACAATTTTGCCCAGGTGAAACTCTGTATTTATCGCATGCAGTTGGTCGGTACTCCTATATCATCTACTAACAGACAACTTTTCCCTGGATATAAAAACCAAACCAAACACGTGACCTTAAACTCTCTGGAACATGCTTCGCTTTCAAGGAGTGTATTCTTGTTGCCCCAGCGGGGTCGTAAGTTAAGCTCTGCGCTCTTACCGGAGGACAAGAGGATGGCTGCAGAGGGCCTGATGGGAGGTTTCCTGCTCCCGGAAAGTGTCTTTCAAGCATTTGAGACACATCTGTTCTTATTTTTATCCCAATAAATCTGATCTCTCGGAATCCTTTGCTGGAAATAATGAAATATCCGTTTTGTGGATCAAGCCAGGCTTTCCATGGGCTCTTTCCTCGCTGACTTTTAGTTCAGTTCCAGCTTCTCTTCTGTGACTACGGGACTTTCTCTTCTTTCCTAATTCTCT
Source organism: Cherax quadricarinatus (assembly GCF_026875155.1). Lineage (NCBI taxonomy): Eukaryota > Metazoa > Arthropoda > Malacostraca > Decapoda > Parastacidae > Cherax > Cherax quadricarinatus. Next base: position 17,695,052 of record NC_069455.1, on the reverse strand, counting down.
CTCTCTCTTTCTCTCTCTCTCTCTCTCTCTCTCTCTCTCTCTCTCTCTCTCTCTCTCTCTCTCTCTCTCTCTCTCTCTCTCTCTCTCTCTCTCTCCCCTAATTACCTTCATCATCCCACATATCCTACCCTTTTCACCATTTCCCTTACCTCTCATTCCCCTCCCCCTTCCTTACACGACGACGACCACCGCCACCACCTCCCCATCACCACCACCACAAGCACCTCCTTCCCCACCACTACCTTGGAAACCACCCCGTCCTCCCAATCCATTCCCCTTCTCGACCTCCATCTCTCCATCATTTCCATCCCCACCACCTCCTTCCCTTCATCATAGGTTGGATAAATACATGAGTGGGTGTGGGTGGGTACGAGTTGGACCTGATTAGCTTGTGCTACTAGGTCAGTTGCCGTGTTCCTTCCTTAAGTGAATATGACCTGACCTGACTAGGTTGGGGCATTGGCTTAAGCCGGTGGGAGACTTGGACCTGCCTCGCATGGGACAGTAGGCCTGCTGCAGTGTTCCTTCTTTCTTATGTTCTTATGTCTACATACTCCCCTACACCTCCACCTCCCCCATCACCACCTCCCCCTCCACCCCAACCCCCTCCACCCCAACCCCTTCCACCACCTCCCCCTCCACCACCTCCCCCTCCCCACCACCCCCTCCACCCTCCACCACCTCCCCACACCTCCCCCTCCACCACCTCCCCCTCCACCACCTCCCCCTCCACCACCCCTCCCCTCCACCACCTCCCCCTCCACCACCTCCCCCTCCACCACCTCCCCCTCCACCACCTCCCCCTCCACCACCTCCCCCTCCATCACCTCCCCCTCCACCACCTCCCCCTCCATCACCTCCCCTCCACCACCTCCCCCTCCACCACCGCCTCCACCCTCCCACCACCTCCCCCTCCACCACCTCCCCCTCCACCACCCCTCCCCTCCACCACCTCCCTCCCCACCCCTCCCCTCCACCACCTCCCCTCTCCTCCTCCACGTCCCCCTCCACCACCTCCCCCTCCTCCACGTCCCCCTCCACCACCTCCCCCTCCAGCACCTCCTCCTCACTAGCTCCCCCCTCCACCACCTCCCCTCCACCTCCACCACCTCCCCCTCCACCACCTCCCCCTCCTCCCTGTCCCCCTCCACCACCTCCCCCTCCTCCACGTCCCCCTCCCACCTCCCCCTCCACCACCTCCCCTCCACCACCTCCCCTCCACCACCTCCCCCTCCACCACCTCCCCCTCCACCACCTCCCCTCCACCTCCCCCTCCACCTTCCCCCTCCACCACCTCCCCTCCACCACCTCCCCCTCCACCACCTCCCCCTCCACCACCTCCCCCTCCACCACCTCCTCCTTCACTAGCTCATCGAAAACTTTAATGAAGATACAACTCAAGAAAATTGCAAATATGATAGTGCCATTTTGTCAACAACTTGTGTACGAAAATCTTCGTATATTTCTATCGCAAAAACCCATATTGTAGTTTGGTAAAAGACAAGGCGTCTTGAGATGGTAAGCTGTGAGTCCCAAGAATACACAGATCTGGTCTTCAAGACCACACTGGTGGTCCAGCACCACTGAGATACACATCCCTGGTCGTTAAATCCGCATCGTGATCCATCATAACAGATACACAGCCGAAGAAGTTCTAATGTTTATGCTGCCGAGTCAGCATAAACATCAGAACCCACTTCTTCATTAAGCCGTGGCAAGGAACGTCTGTGAGAACAACATTAGCAAGCGTAGGAAGGAAGCGGGACTCGGCGACATCAGGAGACACAAGAGGATTATCGTGTAATTCCAATCCTGAGCGCTCTGGCGGGTTCTTAAGTTCCCCCAAACATCCAAATACACACATTAATCTCTCTTGACAACAGCCTTCCATCTCTCTATTACAAGTTACTCATTTGGATTCGCTCCATTTATTTTAGGGAAATTTCGCACACTTCTCTTGCGTGTTATTAATATTTTTTTTTGGCAACGAGGGATTTCATTAAGAAGGGAAAAAAAGAGAGAGAAGACGGCTGTTTGTTCCCAGGATATTGTTCGAGAATTCCAGAAAAAGTTTGATATTCCTCTGGAAATTGAGGGTTCGGAGGAAGGGGAGGTGGGGATGGATGGGGAAGATATTAAAACCAGATAATGTGACAAATTTTACAGGATTTTTGTGAAAGTGAATGTGGCTTTGGTTATCGCTCTCTGAAGGTGTTGAATGCCAATAATGATAGTGAGGGAGTGCCGTCAGCGATAATGATGGTGCACACAGCAACTCTTTTTATTTTGACTTATTCTTCTCCTCTGTTCTGTATATTTTTATAACTCTGCGCACATTTGCTAGAATATAGACAGGGAGTCAGCACCCCTCAGGTCAGAACGTTACTTTAGGAGGAGCATCACACCTTTAGGTCTATAACAACATTAGATGGTCCTTAAATGCATTCCCGTGTTAATATCCTGTCCCATCTTCAGTCCTCGACCCTTCATCGTGAAGCTCTCTCGCCGTTTATACAAGGCAACGAACCTAGTCTAGGGTTTTCAGCTATAAATTGTGAGAATATAGGAGGAGGAGGAGGGAAAAGAATGCGATCAGGTGAGAAGGTTGGGGGAATCAGAGCAGACGAGACTTGAAGTGACAATTGTCGGAACCGAGTTACATGCCTGTGACTGATCTTGAGAGTTATTCCATCTCCCCAGCCCGGCTCCATGCCAGATGTCCGAGGCTGCCTGTCCAACCAGTCTGTTCCTGCTAGCGAGTCGGGGACCTACATAGTTACGTAGCCTGGGGTGTTAGGACTCACTCGCCATGGGTTCCACCCCTACCCGCTAGTGCTTTTTTCGTTTTAGCTATCACATCCTGACAAATCAGTTATTTCTGCAGGCAGTGGTCTAGGTTCCATGTGATTTCTACCATTGTTCTGGCAATACCTGGAAGAACATGGTAAGATCAGAGGTCATGAATATCAGCTTTAATCTACACTAAGAACACCATCGTATTGATACAGGAATAATGGAATTTCCAGCCTGCCGGACCCCTCTTGCTCTACAAACTTTGCAAATTAACCTTTACAGTTACAGTGTGACTGACCTACTCAGGTCAGTCACAGTGTGACTCAGTAGGTCAGTCCACGTTACCCAGGCAAAAAATTGTCTTGGTGAAATATTTTTTCTGCCTACCTGGAGGATGGTTCGGGGGTCAACGCCCGCGCGGTCCAGTCCTTGACCAGACCTTCCCGTGGATCACTGATCAACCAGGGTGTTAATGCTGGCCGCATGCAGTTCAAGGTTCGAACCACAGCCCGAATGGTCAGGTGCTGACTTTAGGTATCTTTCCAGCTATGGGTCTATTGGCAATTCCCTTTATGCCTGGTTTTAATTTCATCTGCATGTTGTGTAGATTTTGAAGTGTCTTAAGAAAAGGAAGTTGGCACTGCTTTTCAGTCTCAATCCAGTAAGTTGGAAATAAAAACATGGTCGGGATATAAGACAGACCCAAACCCCTCAACAGAATATAAGTCAAATGTGAAAGACCTAGGAGCTGTAATGACTCACGAAATCGTAATGACACGATTGCAAACAAACCATACCACCTTCCTATGGTGTAGAAATATACCTAGTTGGACGAATCTTATTGTGGCTAGCTGGTCCAGTGGCTAACGCTACGGTCAGCAGTTTTGAGACTCTCTGATCGCGGGTTCCCCGCCCGTGGTATGGTTTTAGGAGCTGTAATGTCAGATCTCATGTGAGCTGAAGGAGCACAACAATGCTGTTATCGCAGCTACAAGGAAAAAAATAAGTCAGGATAACTAGAACCATCAGAAAAAGAGATGCCAATGATATTTTTCAGGTCACACGTTGTCTCTAAGCTGGAATATTGCTGTGTACTAACGGTCACCTTTATTGTGAGAGAAATTGCTGAACTTGGAAATGTACAGAGAACCTTCACAACAGTCAAGCCACCTAAATTATTGTACTCCTTAGAACGTAGGCGACAAAGATACATAATTAGGGATCGGAAGATTCCAAATTTTTTGCCGTTACCGATATCCAATTTTCGGTCGATATTGATAATTTTCTTTATAATGTATTTTTAAAATTATGACTATATTCAATATATATGGAAAGATTTATTGCACAATGGTTATTAAATAACACAGGACGGTTAAATATTATATAATTTCTCTGAGATGATAATGCCATTACTCATTACTTGACCTGTTGTGTTAGTTACTGGTCGTCAAAGGTACTTGTCGATAGTGTGTGTGTGTGTGTGTGTGTGTGTGTGTGTGTGTGTGTGTGTGTGTGTGTGTGTGTGGTAACTCTCACTATTGTGACGTAGAGTGTTAATGTTTGTATTTTAAAGTACACATGTAATATTAGTAATTTAAAAAATTTCGACTAGTATCGGCCTTTTTCACCGATACTGTAAAAATAGCCGATACATGCCGATACCGATACTTTGGCACATCACTAATTATAATCTCTACCTGAATGACATTGGCGGGATTGGTACCAATCCTGCACACCGAAATTACTACTTTTGAACACAAGAGGCTTGGTACAAGATAACTTCACTGAGTACACTGAGATAAATCTCGATAAGTGTTAAGGGACCACGACTCTTCAACACCTCCTCTTCATGTACAAGGAGGAGTACCAACAACCCCTGGCTGACTTCAAGAGAGAACTAGACAGATACCTCCAGGCAGTTTCAGATGAGCCGGGTCGTGGTTCTGTTACTAACAGCTTGATTGAATAGGTCAGTAACTAGAAGGCCTAATCTGGGACCGGGGCTCGGGGGTGGTGACCTTTGGAAGCGAATCCTGGAAATCTGTTCTGCTATATTATGCTTCTTCTCTACAAGTGCTTTTTCCAGTAAGTGGAAAACGGAGATGAAAAATTCAACCTAGTTTCTGGAGTGTCATTATAATTAGGACACTGTGATCTTGCCATTATGACTGTCGGCTTCTCATATAGTTATTCTCGGTGCGAGGTCATAGGTGAGGTTAGGTAAGGTTAGTTAGGAAACAGGACAAGTGTTTCCTAACATAGGTCTTAGTCATATAATGACCCGCGGCTGGAACTTTTGGTCACCTGACTGAAGTCTTCCACTTTCGAGGTCTTATGGTATCCAATCTCCCACCAAACGTACACAAAACATTGCCATGTGGAGCACACTTACCAGTCACATCTTACCTGTTTCTCACCAGAGAGGTAATTAAGGCGGCCACTTGCTTTCCAACCCTTGTTTGGGTTGGGGTCAGCAGCTGCTGTTTATTACCCTGTAAACACTTCTTCCCGCTCGTGTATCCTCGTAGGCTGTTCCCCGGAGGCTTGGTGCAGGAAGCGCACCTCCGACAACCACCGTTAACCCGATATTCCGCATTTAAAGTTCCAGATTTTCAACCTAATCAACAGGAGTTGTTGTAACTTACCTGACACCCACACCTGGAAGTACGGGAGGTTGAAGTGGATTTAAGATTGTAATTATATTGGAAGAGGAAGCGTGAGTGGACGCGGACAAGAGGCTGATGAAGCGTTTACAATGGAACAGCGCTGAATTTAAATTTACAGGCAATGCACGGGGGAGGTGTGGCAGTGTACGGGGGAGGTGTGGCAGTGTACGGGGGAGGTGTGGCAGTGTACGGGGGAGGTGTGGCAGTGTAAGGGGAAGGTGTGGCAGTGTAAGGGGAAGGTGTGGCAGTGTACGAGGGAGGTGTAGCAGTGTACGGGGGAGATGTGGCAGTGTACGAGACGCGGAGACGGGTCATCTTAAGAGTATAACCAGTGACTGGACAGTGTCCTGCTGAATCTTATTCACACTTCGAGCTTCTCTTTGTGTGTAGTTAACCCACTAAGTCGGACCGAAACGTCGTCATAAGTCCCGCTCTCCTAAGTGCTGGTTATTTGTATAATAAAGGTCTCTACATCAGTAGGAATCCTCTCTAAGATACGTGCCTATGTACCTCAAACAGCACTACTTACTTAGTATTAATATTTAATCTATCATTACCTCACCCTTGGTGCTTCTACTTGGGGATTTACTACAGCAAATCACTTAAAACTAATAATAACTTAAAAAACGGCTAAATGAACGATTACTCAAACCACGATACGGGTGGGGACTGAACTCGTGGCAAGTGAGCCGCGAGTTCAACCCCACCCGTACCGTGGTTTGTTTGCATTCGTGTCAATACGATTTCGTGAGTCATGATTACTCAATGTAATGTCAGACATCACACTTCCTCACTCTTCACAAGTTAAAACTTATACAATATACATAATATTCGCTCGTACTGCTGTGTATACTGTATATCTCCTATTTGGTACCAGCTGTAAAGTATACTTATAGAAATAAAGTTTGTACCATTTATCATGTGTTATTATGTATGGGAATATACGATAATTGCGTATCAGTAAATATGCTTTGTACAGGTAGCGTAAGCGACAGGTCTCGGTCATACGACCAAAAGCTCCAGCTGTGGGTCATCATATGACTAAGACCAGCGTTAGGAAACACTTGTCCTGTTGCCTGACAAACCTAATACATAACTATATTAGCATACATGCTGTGTATATACTGTGCAGATGGTATATATTGGTGTACAGACAGTACGTATCGGTTTACTACTAGTGTATATCATTGTAAAGTCACACCCTTGGGCGATCTAGGCCACAGGTAACACGGTGGCTCGCAACTCCGTGTTAAAATCTACGGCTCACAATCATAGGGCCTTGGTTTAATCCTGGGCTGATAGAGATGTATGTATGTTGCTCTCTCCCCCTAGTAGCAAAATAGGTTCCTGGGTGTTAGTTGACTGTTGTGGGTAGCATCCTGGAGAGGTTGTGGATATCAGAGGTATGAAACATGTCAACACAAGCTCAAAATTCCCACTTGGGCTTAAAAACGAGTATTAAGCAAAGAAATTAAAATACTGTTTATATTAACAAAGCTCTCGACGCTAGACTCGATTTTAGCAAAAAAATATAATTACAAAAATTTTGTCAAAGGATTTAAGCTTTCTTAATTTCAGAGATGATTAAACGTAATTAACTGAATACCCAAAATTACTGGAGAATATTATATCTGGTCATTGCCTTTGGGAGCAATATTAATTACAAGTCTTGGCTATTTTTGAAGCGTGTTTTGAACGAGGCTCGAGGAAGCGGCCGGGAAGGAATGTTTTTGTAATTTCTAACTGTGATGAGGACAGGTAGCAGCTTTTCAGAATTCGGATTGTGATTGTGTCGACAGTTACAAATTCCGTCACTCTAACCCAACAAAATAACCACTTGGCGAAACTATGTAGAAGCGCAGAGGTGACATGGGAACTGTTTAATTGTGTGTCGTATAAACTCACATGTAGTCGCCACCACATATGTAAGTTCAGCAATTTTCAAGGCAGTACCCGATATAGGGAATCATTTTAAATATTTTCCCTGTCATATTCCTATTCTCAGTCTTGCCTTGATGATTCTGATTTTTAATTTAATTCGCAATTACAGGTGACCAATCACCAGTACGAGAGTTCAAAGTCCAGGAAGGTTAAGATTGTTATTGATTAGACATCAGTGATGATCTTAGCTAGGATTATTATTATTACCGTAGTGCTAGGAACAATCTCCATATTTTACCGCAGTGGTAGGAACAATCTCCATATTTTACCGCAGTGCTAGGAACAATCTCCATATTTTACCGCAGTGCTAGGAACAATCTCCATATTTTACCGCAGTGCTAGGAACAATCTCCATATTTTACCGCAGTGCTAGGAACAATCTCCATATTTTACCGCAGTGCTAGGAACAATCTCCATATTTTACCGCAGTGCTAGGAACAATCTCCATATTTTACCGCAGTGCTAGGAACAATCTCCATATTTTACCGCAGTGCTAGGAACAATCTCCATATTTTACCGCAGTGCTAGGAACAATCTCCATATTTTACCGCAGTGCTAGGAACAATCTCCATATTTTACCGCAGTGCTAGGAACAATCTCCATGTTTTACCGCAGTGCTAGGAACAATCTCCACATTTTACCGCAGTGCTAGGAACAATCTCCACATTTTACCGCAGTGCTAGGCTCAATCGACATATTTTACCGCAGTGCTAGGAACAATCTCCATATTTTACCGCAGTGCTAAGAACAATCTCCACATTTTACCGCAGTGCTAGGAACAATCTCCATATTTTACCGCAGTGATAGGAACAATCTCCACATTTTACCGCAGTGCTAGGAACAATCTCCACATTTTACCGCAGTGCTAGGAACAATCTCCACATTTTACCGCAGTGCTAGGAACAATCTCCATATTTTACCGGAGTGCTATTAACAATCTCCATATTTTACCGGAGTGCTAGGAACAATCTCCATATTTTACCGCAGTGCTAGGAACAATCTCCATATTTTACCGCAGTGCTAGGAACAATCTCCATATTTTACCGCAGTGCTAGGAACAATCTCCATATTTTACCGCAGTGCTAGGAACAATCTCCGTATTTTACCGCAGTGCTAGGAACAATCTCCACATTTTACCGCAGTGCTAGGAAGAATCTCCACATTTTACCGCAGTGCTAGGAACAATCTCCACAACTTACCGCAGTGCTAGGCTCAATCGACATATTTTACCGCAGTGCTAGGAACAATCTCCACATTTTACCGCAGTGCTAGGAACAATCTCCACATTTTACCGCAGTGCTAGGAACAATCTCCATATTTTACCGCAGTGCTAGGAAGAATCTCCACATTTTACCGCAGTGCTAGGAACAATCTCCACATTTTACCGCAGTGCTAGGAACAATCTCCACATTTTACCGCAGTGCTAGGAACAATCTCCACATTTTACCGCATTGCTAGGAACAATCTCCACATTTTACAGAAGTGCTAGGAACAATCTCCATATTTTACCGCAGTGTTAGGAACAATCTCCATATTTTACCGCAGTGTTAGGAACAATCTCCATATTTTACCGCAGTGTTAGGAACAATCTCCATATTTTACCGCAGTGCTAGGAACAATCTCCACATTTTACCGCAGTGCTAGGAACAATCTCCACATTTTACCGCAGTGCTAGGAACAATCTCCACATTTTACCGCAGTGCTAGGAACAATCTCCATATTTTACCGCAGTGCTAGGAACAATCTCCATATTTTACCGCAGTGCTAGGAACAATCTCCACATTTTACCGCAGTGCTAGGAACAATCTCCATATTTTACCGCAGTGCTAGGAAGAATCTCTACATTTTACCGCAGTGCTAGGAACAATCTCCACATTTTACCGCAGTGCTAGGAACAATCTCCACATTTTACCGCAGTGCTAGGAACAATCTCCACATTTTACCGCATTGCTAGGAACAATCTCCACATTTTACAGAAGTGCTAGGAACAATCTCCATATTTTACCGCAGTGTTAGGAACAATCTCCATATTTTACCGCAGTGTTAGGAACAATCTCCATATTTTACCGCAGTGCTAGGAACAATCTCCACATTTTACCGCAGTGCTAGGAACAATCTCCATATTTTTTAAATAAAACTGTTCTTTACTCTGTACTTGAGACACTTCACTGTCCGAAATACACATCATTAACAATATTTTATTACATATAAACTATAATTTATATACCATACAAAGAAATATAATGTTTATGTTTGATGATCAATCGTTTATCAGTATCCAGAAAAATGAGTGTCCGGATATTTTTTTTTTAGTGTAGGGTAACTATTTCGATTTGTAAGTTTATTTAGGTACAGGTACACGTAAATAGGTATATAAATTTAGGTGATTATAATCGTTATAGCAATGGGTGGCCCGTGGCCTGGTAGGCAACGCTCTCGTTTCACACGCTGAGTGTTCGTGGTTCGGTCCCCGGCGAGAGTGGAAGCACCGGGCGTGTTTCCTTACACCTGTTGTCCCGTTCACGTAGCAATCAAGTACCTGGGTGTTAGTCGACCGGTGTGGGTCGCATCCTGGGGGAACAAGACTGAGGATCACAATGGAAATAAGACTGACAGTCCTCGATGACGCACTGCCTTTCTTAAGTTATCCTGGGTGGCTAACCCTCCGGGGTTAAAAATCCCAACAAAATCTTATTTTAACATTTGTGTAAATAACCTAGGATAACCCCCCAAAAAAGTCAAACGAATAAAGTTTTATATCCAAGAAGCGGCTTAGAAGCCCTAACATATTTAGACACCTCAACTAGGACTGGGCTTTGAAGTGGGCTGAGATAAGATAGCAGTTATTAGCCTTCAAATTCAATGGTATAAAAAAAATATAATGAGGAAATGATGAACCTTTGGTTTACGACAGTTTCCCCTACACGCTCAGAAGCCCGTTTTCCTCGCGCTTTTGTTTACATGGGAATATATTACAAAAATATATGGTAGCTATTGTTGAACTGACTGCAACTTAACACCTGTAAATTATTCAATTATGAACGTATCATACTCACTTTGTTCCGTATTTCAAACAAAGGATCATATATTTAATTAATACCTTCATTCTATAGCAGGAAAAAAATCATTGGCAGCTGTGGGTCACCAATTAATGAAACAGATTTTTGTTTTGATTAATAGGAATTTTATAGCTACACAGATTTTTTTATGTTTTACCCCGGGGGGCGAGTTTATTGTACATCGCTACAGTGAACATATCGCTGTAAAAGTTACACGTTACATCCCAAATACTTGACGTGATATTAATGACATTAGCGTCATCCTTGGATATTAGACGCATGCTGATCGTTGTTGTATTTAGCGGAAAGCGGCAAACCTGTACAAGTCATACAGCGCATGTGGAATGACAGGATATCAGATTTGATCCATAATTCGCATTGTGAGTCTTATCTACATAATGTCTACGTTACTTTGATTTATCCTACTCTTATATTTCCACTTTCCTTACCATATCCTTCATGTTTTATCTTAAACTACTTGCACTGATTCGCTATTCAGTAACTTCTCAGTGAATTCATTCTTCAGATTTTTATTTTGTGTTTTCCTTGAAATTTATGTAATTTTTGTCCAAACCTTTAATTTGTGTAGTTTTTATGTGCTACGGTTCTTCAGCTCTCATTCCCCTGTGTGCTACCACGATATTATGTCAGTATAAACATTACTAGAATTTTGTACTTTTGTCAGAGTTTTCCTGTATCTGTTTTTTTTTTTTTTTTTTTTTTTTCAGAGGCGTACTGATGCTTCACTTCTGAGCCCCTTCAGAGTACAATATTCTCAACCTTCTTCAGAGTGTATTTCCCACCTCCACGACTCAAGTCCGGCTAATCGGCTTGTCTGAATCTCTTCATAAATGTTACTTTGCTCACACTCCAACAGCACATCGTCATAAAAACCACTACGTCCACTCCTAACATGCTCACATACGTCTGCTGGATATCCAAGTCCCTCATACACAAAACCTTCCTTACCCTCCACTTGGTAGATCACTTAGTAACAGTCTATCATGTAGTTTTGTAATATACAGCACAAAATTAATTATATATATATATATATATATATATATATATATATATATATATATATATATATATATATATATATATATGCAAAACAACCACCTGAAAGAATAGAGAAATTCCAAGCGCTTTCGTGACTACTCACATTATCAAGGAACTATATGTATTTGAAATCACCTGTTCATGTGATCTTATTGCATATATATATATATATATATATATATATATATATATATATATATATATATATATATATATATATATATAATGTCGTGCCGAATAGGTAAAACTGGTCAGTTAGCAAGAACTCATTTAAAATTAAGTCCTTTCTAAAATTTTCTCTTGTACGTTTAAAGATATATTTTTTTTCATTTATATTAATGTAGAAATTAATAATTTTGTACCAAAAGAACCTTAGGAAACTTAACCTTATTATAACAAGTGGAATTTCATTTAGCCTACTCCAACTAAATATATTTTAGATAAGTTTACAATAATTTAATAAACAAACACAATGAAATATTTTTTTTCCTTAAGCTCAGAATAATTTTAGCGAAATTACTGTATACTCAAATTTTCGCTTCCCTTATTCGGCAAGAAAAGCGCTAATATTTAAGCCAAAATCGCAAGTTTTATCTATCCTGCATGATATTTATATATACTGAATCGAGATTGCTAGTGTTCAGAGACCTTGTGTGGGTAATGGGATGATATTGGATATTGTTCTGGAGATTTGAAAATTTTTAGTGGACTTGAAACTGATTTCTGTTACCAGTGCCCGCGGAAAATTTAGGCACCGCTTATCACTTCTGTTGTGAAGACCCTTCTTCTCCACGTTGTAGAGTAATGGAGGTGGATACAGCGATAACCTTGAGTACTGCAACCATATTCAGCCCAGGGTCATTCTAGTCAAAAGCGAGGAACATGTCTGCCTACCCGGTCACATGACCAAAAGCTCCAGCTGCGGGGTCATGTGATTAAGGCCCGTATCAGGAAACACTTGCCCTGTTTCTTAACAAACCTTACCTAATCTAACCTAACCTCACCTAACCTAACCTAACCTAACCTCACCTAACCTCACCTAACCTAACCTCACCTAACCTCACCTAACCTCACCTAACCTCACCTAACCTCACCTAACCTCACCTAACCTCACCTAACCTAACCTAACCTCACCTAACCTACCCAGAATAGTGCGCCAGGTGGTGGTGGTGGTACAGCGGTTGCGTGGATCACGTCGTGGTAGTATAACGTAACTTGTTACCACAGTGAGTCCGAGACTGTGATGGGACACGCCCAGATAACGTATTGTCAACAATACACAAATAACCCGCCGTTAAGAGAGAAACTTACTACGTGACTAGTTATTGGTTCAAGTCGAACCGAAACGTCGTGACACGTTTCTCTCTTATGTGAGGGTTATGTATGTATTGTTCCAGTTGCGGTATTGTGCCATTTTGTTCCTTTGTCAACGACGGTAATGAAAAAAAATTGCCGTACGAAATTTTTACTGGAACATTTCGCTCTGTGTAGAGCTATATATAGAGCGAAACGTTGTCTCAGTCAAAGCCATTTCTGCATTGTGTGTTTTATCTTCATGGGGAGCGATGGTGACACAGTGAAGAGAGAATCATTGTAGAAGATGGGAGGGATGGAAGGGATGAGAGGGATGGAATCTCGGAACAATATCAGTTGAGCTAACTACCATATAAACACAGCCTAACAGCCCCATCAAACACCCGCAAACACCTTAACTTCCCCCACAAACCTCAGTCGTAAAGATACCTCTCGTCTCTCTATCTTCCATCGCTTAATATCCTTCATTAAAGAGAAAAATATCCGGCTCTTTTTAATCTTAGAAAAAATCCCTTATGCAGCTGCAACATAACTCGTGACTTTATAGTCAAGAACGTCGTATAACAGTGTTAGCAGAAAGTTCGATAATCTCGTGTATTATGAGGGTTCTTTGTTCCGTAAGTGATCACTGGAGAAGTTAACTGCTAGGCGGCAGCAGTGAAAATGTTTGGTGTTTGTGTTTGGTGCTTGATGTTTATCATGTGTTTAGGTCTGTGTTTAGTATTTGTTTGGTGTTGTGCTTGTTTAGAACGTAGCTTTCTGTTTGTAGTTAGCATCTGTGTTTAATGTTAATATTTGTTTGTTACTTGTATTATTTCGTGCCTAGTGTATGAATGTGTGCTTAATGTTGGCATAAACACAGCGATGAGATAAAATGATCGAATAACTGAGCCCGAATACATTCAGTGTATTGAGTCCTTGTAATATAAATGTCCGGTGCTTTTTGTAACGTGGCGCAGGACATACAGCGTCAGCTCACTGAAAGCTGAAGTAGTCACGGGGAGCTTCATAGATTTCAAAAACGTGCTTTCAGTTAGCAAAATATAGTACATTTAACAGAATAAAAGTGCAGAACACACACAACAGAATTAGCAAACCTTGAAACAGCAAGCAGGGAAGAAGTAGGAATCGTGAGAGCGAGCCCAAACACACCGTAAGCAGCGAGTACAATTCATATATTCCAGTTCACATATTTTCCTCCAATTCATATATTTGCCCATTGTACTAGATCAATGTGCAGTTGTACTGCACATTGATCTGATACATTGAGGAGAAAAGATGAGAGGGCTTTAAGGAGCACTGAAAGTCGTAACATCACAGTAACATCGCAGTAAGTCGTGGATATTAAACCCAACAGAGCTGCAAACGCCATAGGAACTAAAGCAGGTTCCGAAAGAGAAGGGCGGACGGACTATATATTTTAAGACTGTAAGAAGCCTCCTGCAGAATACCTCACAGAAGATTAATACAGGAACTGATAAAGCGTGTTCGTGATACAGGCAAGGCATTAGTATGGATAAAGAAATATTTGAAGGGCAGAAAACATTGATTCTTCGTGAAAATGAAAAGTCGGAATTAGCAAATGTAAACTACTTAATCCCGCCAAGGATTAGTTTCAGTCAACATACTGTTCCTTGTATGTTTATACGATCTTCAAGGAAGAACAGACAGTAATATATCAGTACTTAAAAGTGACGCAAAGTTAATGAAAATATTCTAGTGAAACTACAGAATGAACTAGACAAGATGACTAGATGGTTGCTGGAGTTTCAATTCAGAAGCTGAAGAATAAATTGAATGTAGAGAAGACGCGGCGAAACATCGGCGTGAGGAATAACTAGGAGAATATAGTAAGGAAAAGGGACTTAGAGTTGGTATCAAGTTTAACATGTCAAGCATTAATAGCAGCAAGCATTAGTCTAGAACTCGTAAGTCCTGTAGTAATCTCAGTAACTTAACTTTAAACTGGTGTTTAGGAACTGTGTTGTGTCCACACATGTAAAGATGGAAAATAAGACTGGTATAGGAACCGGGAGAGAAATTTCCTAAAAACTGTACACACTTGATTTCACTGCGCTGAAAGACCGCGGTTAAGGTGAAGACATGTTCCCGATACACTCGGATGGACAATTTACCATGGGAGGCGTCCAGAATTAGATGAAAGTGGAAACCGAACATAAAAAATACAGTAGTGATTTTAGGACACCCCCAACTGTATTAAGATAGCAATGTGGAATAAACTAGGGAATGATTTAATCCAAGTCGAATATAATAGATTTTAAAGCAAATTATTTTTAAAATTAATCATGCCATTCAACTGATAAAACCTGACCCAAGAGCTGGAGCTCAACACCGCAAACCCTAAAAAGCAAATACACCTTAAAAGCTACACATATCCCTCCTCCACCTCCACATTTTTCCCATTTTCTGGAGAGAGAGACAAGACTCCATCTCAAGGTTGGCAGCCTCCGTGATGGCTGTCGCGAAGTGAGACATAATTTTCTGTCTGGCTGCGCGACACTGCAGTCTTACTGCCTCCACACATGTGCTCTAACTCTTCCTGATGTCAACACATCTAAGAGCTCTGTATACAGACACCTGGATATAAGATAACCCCCTTCCCTTGTCATATATATATATCCACATATACGCACACCCACTCGCGCGCACATTTCTTCAGTCATAGAGTTACCAGGAAGTGGAACAATATGGAAAGTGATGTAGTGGAGGCAGGATCCATATATAGCTTTAAGAAGAGGTACGACAAAGTTCTTGGAGCAGGGAAAGAGAGAGAGAGTGGACCTAGTAGCAAACAGGCGGAGCCAAGAGCTATGACTCCGCCCATGCAACCACCAATAGGTGCGTACACATAAAACAGGCAAAGTATCTATCGACAGGTGCCTTTGAACACTAGTAACTACACACACACACACACACACACACACACACACACACACACACACACACACACACACACACACACACACACCAGTAGAGTTTTGAGGAGTTGGAAGGCGGGGTACAGAGGAGAAGCAAGTGACTACATAGTAGGAACACTTCAGACTGGGGTCCCAAGGTGGTAATTGCAATGATGTATAACCCACCACAGGACAGCAGGAGGCCAAAACAAGAATATGATGAGAGCAGCAGAGAAATAGTTAATGCACTAGCTGAGGTGGCCAGGATGGCCCACGTGGGCAGGGCAAAGTTACTAGTTATAGGGGACTTCAACCGCAAGAAAATTGACTGGGAAAACCTGGAGCCGCACGGGGGACCAGAAATGTGGAGGGCTAAAATGATGGAGGTGCTCCGGGAAAACCTCATGCATCAACACTAGGGATATTATCAGAGAGAGAGAGAGAGAGAGAGAGAGAGAGAGAGGGAGAGGGAGAGGAGAGGATGAATCGGCAAAACTGGACCTCGCCTTGAGTAGTTCAGACATTGAAGACATCTTATATAAAAGGCCCTTTGGACCTAGCGATCACGTGGTCCTGAGCTTCGAATACATAGTAGTTACAATTGGAGAGGGAAGCAGGAAGAGTAAGACGGGAGAAGCCAAACTACAAAAGAGGGGACTACACAGGAATTTACTGCATGAGGTTCAGTGGGAAAGAGAACTGGTGGGAAAAGAAGTGAATGAAAAGATGGAATACGTGGAAGGAGGCAGAGGAGAGGTTCATACCCAAGAACAACAGAAATAATGGGAAGTTCAGAACGAGCCCTTGGTTCACCCAAAGGTGTAGAGAGGCCAAAACTAAGTACGGTAGAGAATGGAAAAAATATACAAAACAAAAGACACAAGAAAATAAGGAGATTAGTCGAAGAGCCAGAAACGAATGTGCATAGATAAGGATAAGCCAAGTCTTACCCGAAGCTGTTGTATAGCTATATCAGGAGGAAAACAACAGCCAAAGATCAGGCAATCAGGCTGAGGAAGGAAGGAGGGGAGATCACAAACGACTGAGAAGTATGTGAAGAGCTCAACACGATATTTAAGGAAGTATTTTCAGTGGAGACAGAAAGGACTAGAGAAAGATGGAATAGTGGGGTACACCATCAATTGCTAGACACAATAAACGCAACCGAGAAGGAAGTGAAGATGCTGCTGAGTGAACTAGATACCTCAAAGGCGGTCGAACCGGACATCTGTCCTTGGGTCCTGAGAGAGGGGAGCAGAGACGTTGTGTGTGCCACTAACATCAATTTGACACATCTATTAAAGCAGGGCGACTACCAGAGGTGTGGAAGACAGCAAATGTAATCCCAGTTTTTAAAGAAAGGAGACAGATATGCAGCATGAAACTACGAACCAGTGTCACTGACATGTATAGTATGCAAAGTAATGGGAAAAGATTATCAGGAGAGAAATGGTGAAGCACCTAGATAGGAATGAGCTTATACACAACCAGGACGATTTTAGGGAAGAGAAATCCATTGTCACAAACCTACTGGAGTTTTAAGACAAGGTGACAAAAGTAATACAAGAGAGAAGGGTGGGTAGATTGCATTTTCTTGGACTGTAAGAAGGCTTTCGACACAGTTTCACACAAGAGATTAGTGCAAAAGCTAGAGGATGAGGCAGGTATAACCGGAAAAGCACTGCAGTGAATCAGAGAGTACCTAACAGGAAGGCAACAACGAGTCATGGTAAGTGACAAGGTGCCAGAGTGGGCACCTGTGACGAGCGGGGTTCCATAGGGGTCAGTCCGAGAACCTCTGCTGTTTCTGGTATATGTGAATGGCATGACGAAAGAGATTCAGAAGTGTCTCCTGTTAGCAGACGATGTGAAGGTAAGGAGGCGAATTCAGTCAGATGAGGATCAGGCAGGACTACAAAGGGATCTGGACAGGCTGCAAGCCTGGTCCAGCAAGTGGTAGGGCAAAGAAGACCATAGGGGGCCAAAGACTGCAAACCTTAATCAAGGAAAATGATCTTGGGGCGCACACCCCTCAAGGAAGGTTCCTTGATGTTGGTGAGGGGCTCTTGATTTAGGGAATTGGATCTGTGCTCCAGTTCCCCGAATTAAGCCTGAATGCCTTCCACATCCCCCCCCCAGGCGCTGTATAATCCTCCGGGTTTAGCGCTTCCCCCTTGATTATAATAATAATTGGGGCGCACATCAACCAAATAACTGCTGCAGCATATTGGCGCTCGGGAAGACTAAGAATAGCGTTTCGACACTTCAGTAAGGAATCGTTCAAGACTCTGTACACCTTGTACGTCAGTCCCACATTGGAGTATGCAGCACCGTTTTGGAACCTTTCCAACCACAATTAGGTGAGTACAGTTAGGTGAGTACACACACGGCGACAGTAATGTAGGGCACTGGTGTTTGCACTTCATTCCTTTGTTCCCAATGCAAAACAAATAGAGAAATATTGGATATGAAGAAAGAGTCCCTAGCACATTAAAATATGCGAAGGGTAATACATCAAAGTGGAACTTTCAATGACTCAGTAAATCAATATTTAAAGCAACGAACTAAAAATGGCAGAATCAAACAAATAAGGCAGTTAAGAGATGCATACAGAAACAAAATATATGGACTTGAAAAGTAGGTAAGAAAAAAAGGCTTTTGAAATGATCACAAAGGTAATCTTGAGCACGGAGGTCAGAAAAACTATTTATATTAGCAAATTATTGCTGACTTTTTTTTTGACGTGCAAATCAGTCAATATTTTTGGTTTCCGTGAAAAGAAATTAATTCATTCAAATTTAAAGGAGCATAGAAGAGAGGCAAATCACATTGGCTAGAACACATGGGGAATTTTATCATAAGATACCCATCTGTTGCCAATGTGTTTTGATTATCAGCTTAGCGATATTTCACACCGTTATCAAAACATCATTTGGAATACAGCTTCTCGTTATGCTGAGCACGTCTAGCCTACTGCTTCCAGCATTTCAGCCAATGGCAGTTAGTTAATTTGGTTTCAAGCCTATCCCTATACAAGGGGGTTTTAAGTCTATAATGAGAATGGTTAAGTAAACAGACAAGTTGAAGAATTAGATACTTGCGTTAACATTTTGGAATCCTTATTGAGGAAACGTTTCACCAGCCAGTATCCTAATTCAGGACAATTTGCAATTAACTATTCATTAATTCAGGACAATTTAGGGTAAATTAATTTATTAATTTTGTCTGTTGCTTAGAGCGCTCGGAAATTAACGCACTTAAATGTGTTAAAAAAAAACGAGGATGATGTTTAAAAGACGGTTGTGGCAGTGGGCGGGTTGTGGCAGTGGGCGGGTTGTGGCAGTGGGCGGGTTAATTAGTAATTTTATTGGAAAATTAACAGAGATAATAACATTCAAGTTTCAATAAAGAAAGAGTAATGGAATGAAGTCAGTTATGAATCAAAACATGAAAGCAAAATAAAGGAATTAGGTAATATTTATTTTTTCTCATTTATTTTCCGCCCTCTACATCTTTCTCCCTCTCCACCTTTCTCTCCCACATTCCTCTCTCCATCTTCTATTTACTCCTTCCCTCCTCACATTTTCTCTTTCTCTGTTTACCTCCTCGCAGTTTTCACTTCCCTCCCTGCTTCTTTTCCATCCCTGTGTAGCTTTCCTTTCCTTAACCTCTCCCTCGTCCCTTCTCTCTCTCAGCCTCCCTCTTCCACTCAGCGAGGCATCCGTCAATACACAGAAACATAAGAAAGACGGGAAATTACAACTTGTGGGGTCAACAACAGTTTGTAGGGGAAGGGGAAAGTGGAAGGAAGGGGATGGCAGGGAGAGGAGAAAGGGGATGCCAGAGAGAGAGAAGCACTGGAGAAAATGATGATAACGTTAATTTACACTGATGAATTTACAGGCCAAAAGCTTATTATCCAACCTCAGCTTATTTCGAAGCCCAGCTTTAAGGTAGTGCTGCCAGCCTCCAGGACACCACTAGCAACAGACTACCAGTACCCGGGCACTATCTAATGGGGATAATAATACCCTCCAGGATGCTACCCACTACAGTCGACTAGCACGCAGTGCCTATTTACTGCCAAGTAAACAGAGGCAGCAAGTGTAAGGAGACTCGTTCAACACTTTCCACCATCACGAAGATCAAGTCCAGGTTCCTATGGATGTAAGACTAATCTACCGCTCTTCCAGTGAGCTGCAGGTCGTGCAGCATCAATGTCCCTTAGAACTGTAGGCAACGTATTGTGATTCGTCGTTTCGTATTGATGTTAGTTATGATTGCGTGAGAAACAGTTAACTCTGGTTTCTTGGTAATGAAGTTCATTGAGGAGGTTTAATGATTTGCAGTGTCAAAAAAATCACTTTGTTGATAAATAAGCTTAGATAAAACAAACTTTATTCCGCTTCACATGAGTCTTCTTCAGCCAGAGATCAGTGTTTGTGTATATTTCGCCTGCTCTTGCGAATTCCTTGCATTGTTAAAATCTCTTGTAAGGCTGATGCATGCAGGGGATGAGATAAAAAGCTGTAAGCCTTCTCCCTGAAAGCTGGCTGCCTTGGATCAAAAGTCTAGCGCAAGTTGGACTCCAAGGTATTGGTCCAGTGTGGTGAGAATAGTATAGCATTGCGTACCTTGTTCCAAGGTTCGTAGGTTCGAGTCTCCTTCAGCCAGAGATCAGTGTTTATATATATATATATATATATATATATATATATATATATATATATATTTTTTTTTTTTTATTATCACACCGGCCGATTCCCACCAAGGCAGGGTGGCCCGAAAAAGAAAAACTTTCACCATCATTCACTCCATCACTGTCTTGCCAGAAGGGTGCTTTACACTACAGTTTTTAAACTGCAACATTAACACCCCTCCTTCAGAGTGCAGGCACTGTACTTCCCATCTCCAGGACTCAAGTCCGGCCTGCCGGTTTCCCTGAATCCCTTCATAAATGTTACTTTGCTCACACTCCAACAGCACGTCAAGTATTAAAAACCATTTGTCTCCATTCACTCCTATCAAACACGCTCACGCATGCCTGCTGGAAGTCCAAGCCCCTCGCACACAAAACCTCCTTTACCCCCTCCCTCCAAACCCTTCCTAGGCCGACCCCTACCCCGCCTTCCTTCCACTACAGACTGATACACTCTTGAAGTCATTCTGTTTCGCTCCATTCTCTCTACATGTCCGAACCACCTCAACAACCCTTCCTCAGCCCTCTGGACAACAGTTTTGGTAATCCCGCACCTCCTCCTAACTTCCAAACTACGAATTCTCTGCATTATATTCACACCACACATTGCCCTCAGACATGACATCTCCACTGCCTCCAGCCTTCTCCTCGCTGCAACATTCATCACCCACGCTTCACACCCATATAAGAGCGTTGGTAAACTATACTCTCATACATTCCCCTCTTTGCCTCCAAGGACAAAGTTCTTTGTCTCCACAGATTCCTAAGTGCACACACTCACTCTTTTTCCCTCATCAATTCTATGATTCACCTCATCTTTCATAGACCCATCCGCTGACACGTCCACTCCTAAATATCTGAATACGTTCACCTCCTCCATACTCTCTCCCCTCCAATCTGATATTCAATCTTTCATCACCTAATCTTTTGTTATCCTCATAACCTTACTCTTTCCTGTATTCACCTTTAATTTTCTTCTTTTGCACACCCTAACCAAATTCATCCACCAATCTCTGCAACTTCTCTTCAGAATCTCCCAAGAGCACAGTGTCATCAGCAAAGAGCAGCTGTGACAACTCCCACTTTGTGTGTGATTCTTTATCTTTTAACTCCACGCCTCTTGCCAAGACCCTCGCATTTACTTCTCTTACAACCCCATCTATAAATATATTAAACAACCACGGTGACATCACACATCCTTGTCTAAGGCCTACTTTTACTGGGAAAAAATTTCCCTCTTTCCTACATACTCTAACTTGAGCCTCACTATCCTCGTAAAAACTCTTCACTGCTTTCAGTAAACCTACCTCCTACACCATACACTTGCAACATCTGCCACATTGCCCCCCTATCCACCCTGTCATACGCCTTTTCCAAATCCATAAATGCCACAAAGACCTCTTTAGCCTTATCTAAATACTGTTCACTTATATGTTTCACTGTAAACACCTGGTCCACACACCCCCTACCTTTCCTAAAGCCTCCTTGTTCATCTGCTATCCTATTTCTCCGTCTTACTCTTAATTCTTTCAATTATAACTCTACCATACACTTTACCAGGTACACTCAACAGACTTATCCCCCTATAATTTTTTGCACTCTCTTTTATCCCCTTTGCCTTTATACAAAGGAACTATGCATGCTCTCTGCCAATCCCTAGGTACCTTACCCTCTTCCATACATTTATTAAATAATTGCACCAACCACTCCAAAACTATATCCCCACCTGCTTTTAACATTTCTATCTTTATCCCATCAATCCCGGCTGCCTTACCCCCTTTCATTTTACCTACTGCCTCACGAACTTCCCCCACACTCACAACTGGCTCTTCCTCACTCCTACAAGATGTTATTCCTCCTTGCCCTATACACGAAATCACAGCTTCCCTATCTTCATCAACATTTAACAATTCCTCAAAATATTCCTTCCATCTTCCCAATACCTCTAACTCTCCATTTAATAACTCTCCTCTCCTATTTTTAACTGACAAATCCATTTGTTCTCTAGGCTTTCTTAACTTGTTAATCTCACTCCAAAACTTTTTCTTATTTTCAACAAAATTTGTTGATAACATCTCACCCACTCTCTCATTTGCTCTCTTTTTACATTGCTTCACCACTCTCTTAACTTCTCTCTTTTTCTCCATATACTCTTCCCTCCTTGCATCACTTCTACTTTGTAAAAACTTCTCATATGCTAACTTTTTCTCCCTTACTACTCTCTTTACATCATCATTCCACCAATCGCTCCTCTTCCCTCCTGCACCCACTTTCCTGTAACCACAAACTTCTGCTGAACACTCTAACACTACATTTTTAAACCTACCCCATACCTCTTCGACCCCATTGCCTATGCTCTCATTAGCCCATCTATCCTCCAATAGCTGTTTATATCTTACCCTAACTGCCTCCTCTTTTAGTTTATAAACCTTCACCTCTCTCTTCCCTGATGCTTCTATTCTCCTTGTATCCCATCTACCTTTTACTCTCAGTGTAGCTACAACTAGAAAGTGATCTGATATATCTGTGGCCCCTCTATAAACATGTACATCCTGAAGTCTACTCAACAGTCTTTTATCTACCAATACATAATCCAACAAACTACTGTCATTTCGCCCTACATCATATCGTGTATACTTATTTATCCTCTTTTTCTTAAAATATGTATTACCTATAACTAAACCCCTTTCTATACAAAGTTCAATCAAGGGGCTCCCATTATCATTTACACCTGGCACCCCAAACTTACCTACCACACCCTCTCTAAAAGTTTCTCCTACTTTAGCATTCAAGTCCCCTACCACAATTACTCTCTCACTTGGTTCAAAGGCTCCTATACATTCACTTAACATCTCCCAAAATCTCTCTCTCTCCTCTGCATTCCTCTCTTCTCCAGGTGCATACACGCTTATTATGACCCACTTCTCGCATCCAACCTTTACTTTAATCCACATAATTCTTGAATTTAACATTCATATTCTCTTTTCTCCTTCCATAACTGATCATTTAACATTACTGCTACCCCTTCCTTTGCTCTAACTCTCTCAGATACTCCAGATTTAATCCCATTTATTTCCCCCACTGAAACTCTCCTACCCCCTTCAGCTTTGTTTCGCTTAGGGCCAGGACATCCAACTTCTTTTCATTCATAACATCAGCAATCATCTGTTTCTTGTCATCCGCACTACATCCACGCACATTTAAGCAACCCAGTTTATAAAGTTTTTCTTCTTCTCTTTTTTAGTAATTGTATACAGGAGAAGGGGTTACTAGCCCATTGCTCCCGGCATTTTAGTCGCCTCATACGACACGCATGGCTTACGGAGGAAAGATTCTTTTCCACTTCCCCATGGACAATAGAAGAAATAAAAAAGAACAAGAGCTATTTAGAAAAAGGAGAAAAACCTAGATGTATGTATATATATATATGCATGTGCGTGTCTGTGAAGTGTGACCAAAGTGTAAGTAGGAGTAGCAAGATATCCCTGTTATCTTAGCGTGTTTATGAGACAGAAAAAGAAACCAGCAATCCTACCATCATGCAAAACAGTTACAGGTTTTTGTTTCACAGTCATCTGGCAGGACGGTAGTACTTCCCTGGGTGGTTGCTGTCTACCAACCTACTACCTACATATATATATATATATATATATATATATATATATATATATATATATATATATATCGAGAAGAAAATGTGTATATATGACATAAGTTTAGCTTAATCCCATTTAAAAGGATTAAATTATTCTTGATATTAATTTGTAGGTGAATATATCAAGAAGTGTACAGTCAGGTAAGTGTATGTCTTAGTTTATTTAATTCCTATTTTAGGGATTTAATTATTTTTAACTGCTGGGTACAGACACTCACACAGTCGAATCTTTAAAGCTAATAAGCCAACCATTTTAACAGAAAGTTATATACAGCGAGAGGTGTGTCTCGTGTATATATTCTGAGAGCTTCCTTCAAACTCTGTTTTAGGGATTAAAGTATTCTTGACTGGTGGTAAACAGGTTACCCGCAAGCTTGCTGACCCAAGTGTAGTCCGATAGGCTTTAAACCCAATTAACCAATTAACCAGCCAACCAGACTCACTATTGTGTTTTGTCAGTCCACTGGTTGGTGGCTGTGTGTGTGTATGTGCTTGTGCGTCTGTGTCTGTCTGTGTGAGCGAAACACTATCAGCCGAAATGAGCAACTCTTTCAGGCATCAAGAGACTAACTTTTTGTGCTATGATCTGATCTGTTATTGCAGAACACAAACTACTGTGTAGAGGAGCGTTTTGTGAGAGTCATTATATACGAAGATAATGATTTATTGCCCTTAATGAGTTAAGAATATTGAACTAGTGTTGACTAAAAAGTTTATTGTTTACAAAATATATAAAGGCTGCTGAGAAGTGTTTGTAGAATAATTGTTAGTGATATGAGTAGTGTATAAAGAATAATCAGTTGCATTATCTTAAGAACTTAAGGTACAAGGTGAAGTGTAGTGAATGATCATTAAAGGAACTAATTTATTTGACCGATGATACAAACTGAGTCAAGTAAGTGACATATTGTGGCTGTTGTCATGACAGGTATAAAGTAACTTTGTGGTAGAATGTTCAGCTAGCAAGTCTAGCTGCTCCTAGCTCTTCAAGGGAGGTTCCTTGATGCTGGTGAGGGGCTCATGATCCAAGGAATTGCATTTGTGCTTCTTTTCTTGGGATCAAATCTAAATAACTCCCATTCCCCAGGTGTTGTTTGGTCCACAAGAGTTTAGAGCAGGTTCTAGTTCCATAACAGTGATATTGCTCACATAATAGTGAAAATAGAGAGACTTATTCAACTGTTTTGGGTTGCATCCTGGGTTTTATTGGTTATCCTGGGTTATTAAACTTCGCAATAATAATGAGAATATTTTTTTTTCAACATATATAAATTTACTATAGTAAGTGACATTATCTCAGTGTTCGGTAGAGGTGGTCGGGCGGTACCACCAGCCCTAACAGATGTGGTCAAGGCTTGACTAGGCTTCAGCAGTCAATATGTGACTCTGAATGTTGCCGTAAATATAACGAAAAATCTAGGAAAGTATTTACTGCAACATTTTATTTATTATTCATTGTTGCACATCGGACAAAAAATAAATCATATAAAAAACAGAAAGGCACAATACCGTGACTGTAACAATACACAAATGTGTAGAAAACGGATCATAGAACCCTCAAATTGATAAATTAGATTATATGTACAGCACTTGGGAATCTTTATTTGCGGAAGCGTTTCGCCACATAGTGGCGTCATTAGTTCAATACAAAGAACACTGAAAACCAGAAAGAGTTTGAGGAATTAAACTCTTGCGGACTTGGAGTCGATGTAAACAGTCCCTCCTATGTGAGGGTAATTTGTATATAAATCATACAAAATTGCCCGTGGAGCGAGGACATTCAAACTGTATATTTTAGTTCCCGGTTATCAATATACATAACGCTATTTTTACGGATCCGATTATATAAGCCGTCTGCTTGCTTCTGGCACAAGAGCGAGGACGAAGTGATGTCAAGTTTGTGGTGTTAGGATAACGTCAAGAGCGTGTACAGGATTACTCTAAAGCACACTTTAGCCAGGCAAAGCATGACAAAGGTTGTTTTGCTACCTAAGATAGTTTGTTTACCTTGTATCCAGACTGTAGTATGTAGCTGTTTGTTGCTAATCTCATATTCATGCTGTAGTCGGCAGCGGCTAGATTGTATATGAATGATGTACAGTA
Source organism: Cherax quadricarinatus (assembly GCF_026875155.1). Lineage (NCBI taxonomy): Eukaryota > Metazoa > Arthropoda > Malacostraca > Decapoda > Parastacidae > Cherax > Cherax quadricarinatus. The sequence continues at coordinate 17,668,845 of NC_069455.1, read as the reverse complement.
CCGACAAAATGATGAATTAGACAAATGTATAACATCTGGATATACATGTATTTATTTTGTAGACGTTTCGCCATCTAGCGGGTTTATCAATACAAGGACATGTGAAAACTGTAGAATTATGTACGGAAGACAGTGGAAAACGTGGTAATCGGTCCCTCAGTCTAGGCGCAGATGATGATCACCGGCTCCTAGGCTTAGGGACTGTTTACCTCGTCTTCCACTGCCTCTTCTATATATTTCTACAGCCTTCAGATTATGTCCCTGTATTGTATTAATAAAGCTACAGGATGGCGAAACGTCTACAAAGTAAAAATGCCCAGAAGTTACTCATGTGTGTAATTCACCAGAGATTAGTTCAGTGCTCATCCCACATCCGTCTTATGGACGGTGTGAAACACCATAGATATACAAAATTCGAAGGAAGAAAGAATTAGCCACTAAATGAGCTAATACTAAAGCCTGTGGGTAAATATTCTGTATAAATTGTTACTGTTTTATATTTCGATAAAATTTAGAATATTTGCCTGAAATTTTTGGGATCTTCACGAGTAAGATTACTGGACATACAAGTTATTGTACTGCTTGCTTTTATAATATTCAACAAATCGACTTGATAAAGCTGCACAGGCAGAACGCTGATAAAATAAACAATTTCTGCTTTAGATAAGCATTCTAAAGCAAAATGTCAATGAAAATGTCTGTAAGGCTGACCACAAATATAACGTTTAGTTTGATAATAGTCTGTAAAAAAACTTGCATTTGTGGTCACAGTGGTGGCCCATGCTAACCTCCCTATGGTGTATAAATATACCTAGTTGGATAAGTCTTATTGTAGCCAGCTGGCCCAACGGCTTACGCACTGGCCTGGAGTTTACGACTTGCTCGCCATGGGTTCAAATCCCGTCCGTGCCGTAGTTCGTCTATGTATATGCCAAAGTGCCAGAAATACTTGTAAGCAAGTCTAAGCCTGGCTACTACAACATCCTTCACTGGTGTTGGACTGAAGAAGTCACTATCTGGCGAAAAGTTTCCGGAATAATGATATCCAAATGTTGTACGAGTGTCCCATTTATCAACTTTTCGATTTTTTAAACCATTTATTCACATCCTTCAATGTGCAACTCTTGGGTATCTTTATTGAGGAAACGTTTCGCCACACAGTGGCTTCATCAGTCCATACGTAGGAGAAACTTGAAGAACAGGAGAAGAATGAGGTAATCAGTCCCTCCTACGTATGGACTGATGAAGCCACTGTGTGGCGAAACGTTTCCTCAATAAAGATACCCAAGAGTTGCACATGTGTCTAATTTATCAACATGTCGGTTCTCTGAACCATTCATCAACATCCTTCAATACATTTACACACTTGCTTAAGTTTCTAATTACATTCCTTCAGTATATTAATTTTTTTTTTAAATTCTTTCAAATGCTTGATAAACAGGTAGACTAAGGTTATATTCGACCTCTTTTAACCTTTCATATAATTATACTCTAATGGCAACAAAATATAAGCGGATTGCGCTTACAGTTTATGTCATATCGTAACTCTTAGAGCGTTGGTATCCCCACGCACGGTGTTTGTGTTGGTATCCCCACGTACGGTGTTTGTGTTGGTATCCCCACGCACGGTGTTTGTGTTGGTATCCCCACGCACGGTGTTTGTGTTGGTATCCCCACGCACGGTGTTTGTGTTGGTATCCCCACGCACGGTGTTTGTGTTGGTATCCCCACGCACGGTGTTTGTGTTGGTATCCCCACGCACAGTGTTTGTATTGGAGGACGGACTGGCTCTTCAGAAAACGGGAACTAAAGACTGAAAACATTTGATCTGGAAAGCAAACAAAAGCTGGCAAACACCTGCCAGCTTTTGTTTACGTCAGCTAAACTTTCTTCGTGACCCTGAAACCTTTCCCACTCACAAGGTTTATATTATAACAGAGCCTAGAGCAGTGTATGTACATTGTAACAGCTACACCTCTATACTGTAACAGAGCCTAGAGCAGTGTGTGTACATTGTAACAGCTACACCTCTATACTGTAATAGAGCCTAGAACAGTGTGTGTACATTGTAACAGCTACCCCTCTATACTGTAACAGCCTAGAGTAGTGTATGTACATTGTAACAGCTACACCTCTATACTGTAACAGAGCCTAGAACAGTTGTGTGTACATTGTAACAGCTACACCTCTATACTGTAACAGCCTAGAACAGTTGTTTGTACATTGTAACAGCTACACCTCTGTATTATAAGTCATTACTAACCTTTCACTGCTAACAGTAACATGTAACCCATGTCATAACAGGAGCTGTAACAGGGAAGAACAAGTCGATTCTCCTTCTTTCAAGACTAATGAGAAACTCCGCTGTTTACTATCTCTCCTTCTCTTTATTTCTCACTCCCTATATTTCTCTGTCTTTTCATTCTACCCTCCCTTCATTCATCTCTTCCTCATCACCTTCTCTTCATTCATCTCTTCATCATCGATCTTCCTGGTCATGCATCAACTCGTCTCCTCCTCCTCCTCCTCCTTCCCATGTGTCTTCCTGTATCACCCATCCCTTCCTTCTCTTAATCATTTACCATAACCCTTCCCCAGTTTCCGTCTCTTGTTGCCTACTCCTTCCACTCTCTTCATCGTTCCCTTCTCTCACCTCCCTCCCTTCTTCCCTTCCTCCCTCCTTCCCTCCCTCCCTCCTTCCCTCCCTCCCTCCCTCCCTCCTTCCCTCCCTCCCTCCCTCCCTCCCTCCCTCCTTCTCTCCCTCCCTCCCTCCATCACCTTAAAAAAGCGCACCGTCGCACTTTTCCGTCTGTGTTAAATCCGTCAATACGAAAAACTCTTTAATATTTGCTAAAAGAAAAGACAGATTTATTCTATTTTTTATTGCAGCTGTCATCAACTGGGCGGAAAACATTGTAGAAACTGTCTTCCATCACTGGCGAGGGAGGGAAGGAGGGAGGGAGGGAAGGTAGGGAGCGAAGGAGGGAGGGCAGTAGAGAAGGTAGGGAGGGAAAGAGGGGGGGAGGGCAGTAGAGAAGGTAGGGAGAGAAGGAGAGTAGGGAGGGAAGGAGGGTAGGGAGGGGAGGAGAGTTGGGAGAGAAGAAGGGTAGGGAGAGAAGGAAAGGAGGGAGGGGAGGGGAGGGAGGAAACGAGTGATTGACGGGGGTAGAACAATGGGAGAAAGAAAGAATGAGGGGAGGTAATCTACCTGGAGCCTACTTACTTGGAGTCTACCTGGAATCTACCTACCTGGTGTCTACCTACCTGGAGTAGCTTCCGGAGATCTTCGCTCCTGCGGTCCGGTCAGAGACCAGGCCTCTTGGTTATTGGCCTGATCAGTCAAGCTGTTAGTGCCAGCAGTCCGTACTACAAAGCATGCATCACAACCCAGCTGATCAGGAACAGTTTTGAAGAATCTGTCGAGTTCCCTCTTGCAGACGGCTTCGGGTTGGTTGGTGATACCTATTATGCATTAAGGAAGGGTTTTTGAAGAGTCGTGGTCCCTTAACACTTATCAGTTACTCTCGGTGTACTCATCGCTCCATTGTTTTCCTTGGTTGTATTTAGTGGCTTCTTACTCACGGGGTATTGTTTTGGGTGACTTGTTACTCACAGAGTATTGTTTTGGGTGGCTTGTTACTCACAGAGTATTGTTTTGGGTGACTTGTTACTCAGAGTATTGTTTTGGGTGGCTTGTTACTCACAGAGTATTGTTTTGGGTGGCTTGTTACTCACAGAGTATTGTTTTGGGTGGCTTGTTACTCACAGAGTATTGTTTTGGGTGGCTTGTTACTCACAGAGTATTGTTTTGGGTGACTTGTTACTCACAGAGTATTGTTTTGGGTGGCTTGTTACTCACAGAGTATTGTTTTGGGTGGCTTGTTACTCACAGAGTATTGTTTTGGGTGACTTGTTACTCACAGAGTATTGTTTTGGGTGGCTTGTTACTCACAGAGTATTGTTTTGGGTGGCTTGTTACTCACAGAGTATTGTTTTGGGTGGCTTGTTACTCACAGAGTATTGTTTTGGGTGGCTTGTTACTCACAGAGTATTGTTTTGGGTGATTTGTTACTCACAGAGTAAACATTGTTTATGGTTTCTAACATTATCAAAATTTCTCTATAATTGTCAACTTGGTATTGTTTTTGTTCCATGATCCAGGAATTCGTAGTAACACACCACGGAACGGGTGGGGGTTGAACCCATGGCGAGTGAGTCGTAAAACTCACTTGCTATGGGTTCAAAACCCACCCGTTCTGTGGTTTGTTTGCAATCGTATTACGATTCCCTGAGTCGTAATAACCAGACTGCAGATAAATTACAGTGGTGGCCCATACTAACTTTCCTATTGTGTATTGAAATATACGTAGTTGTATAAATCCTATTAGTGGCATCTGGTCAAGTGCTTAACGCACTGGCCTGAGTTTTAAAACTCATCTGCCACAGGTTCGAGTCTCACCCGTACCGTGATTTGTTTTTTATCTTTGCGACAATATTATCACATTTCAAACGAGGAAGCCTTGATGCTCCAAGGACTTTGAGCTTCCCTCACTTACCTTGGATTAAACCCAGGTGAGCGCTTGATTACCGTACTACAAACACCAGGGACCCAACTAGTACTCTGGGTCTTCCTCCTGGTTTAGAGATCTTCTATGAAAATCACAGTATCCTCGCAAGAATTAATTTTGTCACTTTTAACCCCGGAATAATTTCATTTCGACGAGGGAAAGATTCACCGTTTGAAGTGCGTCTCTTTTTTGGCCCCTCTTGCGTCTGGAGGAAAATAAACTTTCTGCCCAGGTGGGAAAAAACTCTGCTTTAGATGTGCCTGACCGCCGACCCTCGTGGTGGGGAATGTTCCTGTGATCTGCTCCTGAGATGATGTTGTGGCTCCTCGCAGCGGGGACTGGTGATGTGATTTTCTTCTTGGATTTGTTACTGTGGTCTGTTTTTGGGATGTGATGGTGAGATCAGCCACAGGGATGTGATACAGTGCTCTACTGAGATGTGATGTTCTATTATGCTAAAGGATATCATGTAATGTGATTTGCTGCTGCTGGGATCTGTTGTTGTGACTTTGGCTGCTGCGAGTATGTGGTGCTGTGACTGTCTCCTCCTAAGCAGGTGATTATGTGATCTGCTGTACCAAGTCGTGGTACAGTAAATCACAGGGGTAGCGGCAAGTATCTCCGCGTTATCACTCAGCATGTACACTTAAATTGTATTCACTGGACAGATATTCACTGTACAGATATTTGTATTCATTGTACAGATATTCACTGTACATATATTCACTGTACAGATATTCACTGTACAGATATCTATATTCATTGTAGAGATATTCACTCTTCAGATATTGTATTCACTGTACAAATATTCATTTGTAAGGTATCGTACACCAGGCTACCGCGCCTGGAAGTCGAAAAATACAACTGGCCGACAATGGTTCCAGTTCACGTCTAAAAATATATGTTTCTAATTAATTTTTGAGAAGCTAAATTCAAATAGAAACTTAGTATTTGCACCAGCGTCTTCAATTTCCGTGACATAGAATCCGGCGGTGAACGATGCCACCAAGACGTAGCACCATGGAGGTGTATCAGGGGAACCTGACAGTCTGGTGGTGAACTACTGCTGGTCACTGGTGCGGGAGAACCATACTGCTGGTCACTGGTGCGGGAGGACCATACTGCTGATCACTGGTGCGGGAGAACCATACTGCTGGTCACTGGTGCGGAAGAACCATACTGCTGGTCACTGGTGCGGGAGAACCATACTGCTGGTCACTGGTGCGGGAGGACCATACTGCTGATCACTGGTGCGGGAGAACCATACTGCTGATCACTGGTGCGGGAGAACCATACTGCTAGTCACTGGTGCGGGAGAACCATACTGCTGGTCACTGGTGCGGGAGAACCATACTGCTGGTCACTGGTGCGAGAGAACCATACTGCTGGTCACTGGTGCGGGAGGACCATACTGCTGATCACTGGTGCGGGAGAACCATACTGCTGGTCACTGGTGCGGGAGAACCATACTGCTGGTCACTGGTGCGGGAGAACCATACTGCTGGTCACTGGTGCGGGAGAACCATACTGCTGGTCACTGGTGCGGGAGAACCATACTGCTGGTCACTGGTGCGGGAGAACCATACTGCTGGTCACTGGTGCGGGAGAACCATACTGCTGGTCACTGGTGCGGGAGAACCATACTGCTGGTCACTGGTGCGAGAGAACCATACTGCTGGTCACTGGTGCGGGAGAACCATACTGCTGGTCACTGGTGCGGGAGAACCATACTGCTGGTCACTGGTGCGGGAGAACCATACTGCTGGTCACTGGTGCGGGAGAACCATACTGCTGGTCACTGGTGCGGGAGAACCATACTGCTGGTCACTGGTGCGAGAGAACCATACTGCTGGTCACTGGTGCGGGAGAACCATACTGCTGGTCACTGGTGCGGGAGAACCATACTGCTGGTCACTGGTGCGAGAGAACCATACTGCTGGTCACTGGTGCGGGAGAACCATACTGCTGATCACTGGTGCGGGAGAACCATACTGCTGATCACTGGTGCGGGAGAACCATACTGCTGGTCACTGGTGCGGGAGAACCATACTGCTGGTCACTGGTGCGGGAGAACCATACTCAACACAAGGGAAAATGGCTTGAAAACTGTCATTTAAATATGTATGGCTATGGAAATTTCAGTTATTTTTTATACATGTACCGTGACTGTACTGCGGCTGTACCGTGACTGTGCTGTGACTGTACTGTGACTGTACTGCAACTGTACCGCAACTGTACCGTGACTGTACTGTGACCGTACCGTGACTATACTGCGTGACTCCTCCAGCTCTGGGGAGCTGGATAAGATTTTCGCATTTTAATCTGCGATAAACATGTAGGCATATATACTTGAAATATATCCCTCAAACCTCATGTACTGTATATACCATCTTTGTCCCAGCAGTGTATCTTTTAAATCTTGTGTAACATATGTAATAAAATATACCTATTGGTAAAAAAGTTATTGAAATATGGGGTGGTAATGGACGTGGAATATTCAAATGGCTTCTTGAAACCATTTGAATATTCCTTGAAGCCTTTTTATATAATGATTTTACGTTAAAACCAATAGTTTTTGTCATTGCATGAACCTTACATAATATACCTGGAGGGTCTACCTGGAGGGTATTCCGGGGATCAACGCCCCCGCGGCCCGGTCCATGACCAGTCACGGTACAGTCACAATACAGTTACGGTGCAGTAACAGTATAGTTACAGTACAGTCACTACAGTAACATATATATGCAGAATATAATACCGGTGATTGTTAGGTAACACTATGATTCTTTAATTTTAAATAACCAGTTTGCTTTCTTAAGTTTATAAAGAGTTAAATTATGTTAGTGTTATCAGAGATAATAACACACGTGTGAAGCACCCGGGTGTCTTTATTACTGAAACGTTTCGCTTGCGAAACTGTCTTCTTCAGTAGAATAAAGAGCTGTTTTCTTGTTTTTTCTTAGGGTGCTTCAGTAACTTAGTTATTTGCATACTGTATACGGAAGTGATTAAATAACTGAAGATGGTGGAAAAAGTCGCCAGGTAATTTTAAGGTGTTCAGCGCCTTAAAATTACCTTGGCCTCTCCTGACGGATAAGAAATCTGAAATATCAAATCTGTTTACAGTTAACCTCAGCTGAAGAGGAGGCTTGATAGCTGTCCAGGACTAACTAAAACGTCGTCTAAAGTTTACTCTCTAAAATGTGGGTTAGATGTGTAATGTTCCAGCCACGATATTATCACTTAAATTTTTCATTTGAATCCTCTGTCTAAGGTGAGCAGCATCAACTGATTCTTGAAGTCAAGAAAATAAAGATCAGGTCGTTTCCAGGACTGGAGTATGTCCAGGAGTATACAAAGTAGTGCATAGGAGATATTAAGCCTTTGAAGGAACTAGACATTGTGATATTCTTTCTGCTGGCAGAAGCATAACATTCTTCAAGTCAGATGGTAAGGTGCCCGAGGTTTTGATAAGAGTGCGAGTCTAGTTGAAATATCACCTGGACCAAGTGATGAAATATCCTATAATAATAATAATAATAATAATAATAATTTTCATTTACTACAAGTGCATGTACAAGGTATACAGTCCTAGCTGACATCAATGACATACTACTATACAGAAAGCCCCTTGGTATGCAGAGCATTTCGGACAAATTGGGTCAGTTTTGTCCCAGGATGCGACCCACACCAGTCGACTAACATCCAGGTACCCATTTTACTGATGAGTGAACATAACCGGTGGAAGGAAACACGTCCAGTGTTTCCACCCCTTCACCGGGAATCGAACCCGGATCCTCAGCGTGTGAAACGAGAGCTTTTGCCACCAGGTCACGGGGCACCACGGGGCTTATCATACCACTGAAGCAATGCCGAACGATATATAAAAAAAACGATATATAAAAAATTCTGAAATTATTAAACAACTTCAGATGGTACATAAAATTAAATACACTAAGAGAATAAAAAAGAAGGTACCAATTCA